>CM066031.1:1403629718-1404229718 GCA_033557465.1 Ichthyophis bannanicus | reverse complement strand
TTTGGGTAATGAGCTTCACCTGAAAGCACCTCCTGTCTTTTAAGATGTGTAAGTACCTATAAAGCTATGATTATCCCGGGGTGGGTGGGTGTGGGGAGGGAGGGAAATAACACTTATTAAAAGAGGGCTGCTACACAGTACCCTGTCTTGTGCTGCTGAGGTAAGCTAAATTCTGATTTGATTTAAATTATAGCTCTTAGCTGCTGCTAGGCTCTAACTTCTTATGAAATTTAAACTACAAGCTCTCTGCTGGGTTCTAAATTTAACCAGAAAGCTCTCTTCTGTGTTTTAAAACTAAAAGTACTTTTCTAATGCTAGGCCCTGAGTGACTATTAAATGTACACTACAAGCTCTCTGCTGGGTTCCAAATGTAACCAGAAAGCTCTCTTCTGTGTGTTAAATTTAAACTAAAGGTACTTTGCTGTTACTTGGCCCTGAGTGACTATTAAATTTAAACTAAGCTCTCTGCTGGGTATGAAATGTAACCAGAAAGTTCTCCTCTGTGTTTTAAATTCAAACTTTAATTGCTGCTACTAGGCCCTAACTGATCCAACAAAAAACAGTGGGTTCACAGATTAAGTAGCTGTAATACAAAGAATTCTTTTTAGAAAATTACCAGAAGTATATACTCACAGTTGCAGATTTCTCTCCAGAAGTAACAGTCCCCCTTTCTAGTCCTTCAAGACTAGAATAGTGGAAGTAAGACCCGTATGGAAAGACCTCTGGTACCCTCTATTCATTCTTCCCTCCTCCAAAGAAGCAAAAACTAAAATAAAAACTTTTTCAAGTACATCAAAAACCTAAAATCCTTTGGGGGGGGGGGGGTTGTTGGATCATTAAATGACCTGGGGATAATAGGGACACATATGCAAGGAGGATAAACGCCATAGCAGAAAAACTAAGAGCTAGATTTACTAAAGTGTGCTATGGAATTAGCACACACTAATGCTGTTATTTATTAGTGAATAGGTTCCATTGCATAAAATGGGTCCTGTGTGTTAGAGTGTGGTAACATGATGGTACCTTTATATAAATCTAGCCCTAAATGAATTATTTTTCTGAGTCTTCAGTACAATGGATGTTGAGAGTGATATCCATGCCTAACTTGTCTTTGTAGGTGTTAACTCTGACATGACTCTAGAAGAGCTGCTAGAGCAAACTCATGAACAAGATGGTATAAAATCAACAGGCTTTTCAGCCCAGAGTTCTAAAGGAACTTTGATACAAAATCGCATAATGCGCAATCTATCATTACAATTTTTTACTGAACCAGAGGACTGGAGGGTAACCAATGTAATGCCAGTTTTAAAAACTGCTCCAAGGAGAGTCCTGGAAACTACAAACCAATGCATTTGATGTCCGTACTGAACAAAATAGTGAAAGCTGTTATGAAAAACAAAATAGACATTATAAAATGTCATGGGATTGGAGGCTATGACCTGTTAGCATAGGTAACTGGTTAAAAAATATAAAGCGGTAGAATTAAATGAACACTTTTTAATAGCAGAGAGGTAGATAGTGGAGTGCCTGAAGGATCTGTATTGAGCCCAGTATGTAATTTATTCATTCAGACCTGGGAAATGGCATAAAGAGCGAGTTGACCAAATTTGCAGATGACACAGTTATTCTAAGTAGTTAAAATAAGCAGATTGATGAGTGGCAAGATGAGTTTGATTTAGCCAATACAAAGCAAAATCTTCTCTTCAGCCATTATATAGTAGATTGCCTTGAATGTTTAGGGTTAATATCCTGTTGCATGACCCCCGTTCCACTCGGCTTCAGCTCACCAAGAGATGGCCTGACGTACTCCTCTAGATGTTTCTGATATAAGGCCAAATTCATGGTTCCATTAGTGATGGTAAGTGTCCAGAGCTTGAGGCAGTAGAGCTTTCTCATTTCATGATGTTTCCGCCAACCATGCATGACAGTCGGAATGAGATTCTTACTTTAGAAAGCAGTGTTTTGGCTTTTGCCAAACAAAATTTTTGTTAGTGTGACCCAAGATTCAGAACATTTATTCCAAATGATTTGTGGTCATCCAAATGCTGCTGTGAGAGAAGCCTTCAGGTCTTCAGTTGTTGATCTGGGTTTCTTTGTGCTTTCTAGGATGACTTTCCTGTTTGCTCTTGGGGTGATTTCAGCAGGACGGCCGCTCCTGGGTACAGTCATTGTAGTCTTCAGCTTTTTCTTGTAGACTGACTGACTGTAGATGGATGGAGCCTAAAATGTATAGAAATGGTCTTTAGAAGCCGATCTAGACAGATGAGCATCAATTTATTCTTTTTCATAGATCCTCTGAAACCTTTGTTTGGGACACAAATTCCACTTTTATGGAGAAGACCAAATCTGAGCCTTTTGGACATTTATATAGAGCAGGATGTCAAAACTCCAGCCATGCAGATTTACTAGTTACCTAAATATTTAAGCACCTGATTCTAACTGGTCCATTAATTGTGCTAAGGAAACTAGGGCTTTACTACTATTTCACACATCGATTCTGAATTCTATTAAGGTCCTTATTCAGCAGGGTGGCTGATGTGTAACTTTTAACATATAAGATCCACACGTGAAACTCCATTTTGCATAGGAAATATGGGTGAGAAAAGGGACATCTCAAGATTGTTGTTGTGTTAAGTGCTATTGAGTCAGTGTCGACTCATGGCGACCCTCTGGATAATTGTCCTAAACTGTGTTCGGTTTTCAGTCAAGCGACTCATTGTTGACAGAGTGGCACCCATAGCTGCTGTTATTGTATCGATCCATCTCATTGCTGGCCTTCCTCTTTTGCGCTGACCTTCTACCTTGCCAAGCATGATGTCTTTCTCTATTGATCTCTCTCTTCGCGTGATGTGTCCAAAGTATGAAAGTTGAAGTCTTGTCATTGGAACTTCTAAAGAAAGCTTAGGTTTGATCTCCTCTAGCACCAACTGGTTGTTCTTCGGGCAGTCCATGGTATACACATTATTCGTCGCCAGCACCCAAAGGCATACATTTTCTTCCTGTCTATCTTTTTAAACTGTCCAACTTTCACATCCATATGACGTTATTGAAAATACTATGGCTTGAATGAGTCTAATCTTTGTATGGAGAGAGAGATCTCTGGAGAATCTTGTCTAGGTCTTCATAGCCACTCTGCAAAGAGCAATGTGTCGGGTTTCTTGACTGCTTGTTTCTTTATTGATAGTTGATCCAAGTAGGTTAAAGTTGTCCACTGTTTTGATTTCTTCTCCATCAATGATTAACTTATTGATTTTGCCAGTTGTCAGGATCTTTGTCTTCTTTACATTTAGGTGCAGGCCCATTTTAAGACTGTTTCTTGATCTTGAGAAGCAAATGTTTCAGATCGTCTTCACTTTCAGCCAATAAAGTGGTATCATCAGCATAGTTAAGGTTGTTGATGAGTCTTCCACCAATCTTCACACCTCGATTGTCTTCATACAGTCCTGCTTCTGTGATTTGTTCTGCATATAACTTATTAGCCTTGTCATATACCTTTGCTGATTTTAAACCATTCTGTTTCTCCTTGTTCCATTCAAACTGTTGCTTCTTGATCAGTGTAAAGGTTGTGCAAGAGAACTATCAGGTATTCTAGTATACCCATGCTTCTTAATGTGGCCCAGAGTTTCTCATGGTTTACACAGTCAAAAGCCTTGCTGTAGACAATAAAACACATATAGATATCCTTTTGGTATTCTTTAGTCTTTTCAGAGATCCAGCTCACATCCACGATGATGTCTCATTCCTCGCCCTTTCCTGAACCCTGCTTACATTTCAGGCAGTTCTCATTCCAGGTATGGCTGAGGTCTCTGCTGAATAATCTTGAGTAAAATCTTGCTGGCATGTGGGATAAGAGCGAATGTGCGATTAATTTCTACAGTATGGTAGCAGCTGCATCCGTTTTTACTGTAATACTTCAATGGGAATGTCATCAGTGCCTGGTGCTTTGTTTTTTGATAGGGCTTTCAATGCTGCTTCGACTTCCTCTTTCATCACCAAAGGTTCCTGATCATAAGGCACAGGTTGAAACGGCTGTTGGTCCACTTGATCTTTATGATATAATGACTCTGTACATTCTTTCCACCTTTTCTTGATCTCAGCATCATTCAACATGGATCCTTGAGCATCTTGTAACATTCCAATTCAAGGCTGGAATTTTTTCTTTATCTCGCTCTCGTAGCTTTAGGAAAGCCAATCTTGTTCTTCGTCTAATGGTTTCTGCTTCTATTTCCTTGCATGTGTCATTGCAGCAAGACAAGACAAGGAGAAGTACTACATGTTGGAAATCTCTGAGTTCTGTGATTGCCTCTCTTTCTCCTCTGGCTTTAGCTTCTCTGCATTTCTGGGCAATTTTCAGAGTTTCTTCAGTCATCCATTTTGGCCATTTTTGCTTTTTTATCTTTTGTAGAGACTTCTCACTTTCTTCCAATACAACCTTCTTGATGTCATCCCATAACTCTTCTAGAGCTCTGTCATTTGTATCTAAAGCAGTAAATCAATTTTGCAGGCAGTCTTTACATTTCAGTGGTATATTCTCAAGGTCATATTTTGATACATTCATGAATGACTTCTCTTTTTCATCTTTAGTTTGAGTTTGCATACTAGTAGATGGTGATCTGTACCACAATCAGCTCCAGGTTTCGTCTTTTTTGATGTTATAGAGCCTTTCCATTGTTGACTTCCACAGATGTAGTCAATTTTGAATTTTGTACAATCCATTGGGTGCCGCTTGTGTTGCTGGAAGAAGGTGTTGGAGATGAATAGATCGTTGGTCTTGCAGAATTCTATCAGTTTTTCTCCAGCTTCATTTTTGTTGCCAAGTCTATATTTTCCAACCACTTTGCTTTCTTCTTTGTTGCCAACTTTTTGAATTCCAGTCACCCATGACTATCAGGATATCCTGTTTGCATTTTCTGTCAATTTCAGCTTGTGTTTGTGCGTAGAACTCATCGACTTTGTCCTCTTCTGCAGCTGTTTTTGGGGCATATACTTGAATTATAGTTGTGTTGATGGGCATTCATCTCAAGTTAGGATGTTCAAAATGTCCCTGGTATTTACAAAGGGCTTGCTGAACGTGGAGCCTTTTGTAAAATATGTAGAAATATGTTCAGGACTACATATGTTTTATTCCGGGCTGTACAGCAGTAACAGCCATTAACAAAAATAAAAAAAATAAAAACACATCTTCACTTGGGATTTTATGTGTAAATGATGGTACTTAAACACATGTAAGTACCGCTTTTACAGCTTAGGCATGAGTACAAGAGGAGCCAATTAAGGAGCTGTTTTTTTGTTTTCTTTTGAGGTGTTTAAGTTAAGAGAGAGAAACACAATTGCCCCCTCCTGGAAACCTTAGGTGCACATGAGAAGGTTGATCACATTTGTGCGTGATTTGGAGGAGGTGTAAATGCCAATGGGGAAGCTTTTTTTTTTTTTAAATATATGTTTATTCCCTTTTTAAAATGGGACATACATGTATATTTGAAGTCTGTCCACACTATGCCTAGAACATGTCCCTTTGAAACCCGTGTGTGCTGTGGCTTTTCTAAAATCACTGCTTACGTGTGTGCCAATTTAGATGTGTAAATGCTGCCTGAACCTTTTATAATGACCTGCTATACATATTTTTGATGGAAAAACTTGTAAGTGTCCATTAGTCTGATCCAATATGTAATTTATGTGAAATGTCGGACCTTTTGAAAGATGGCAATCCTTAGTTCTAGCAACTCAGCCTATCATTAAAATCAACTGCATTTCTTGCGAATTGGTGGGTGACAGGCATATCTGCACATACCAGTTCCACTGGCCATCAATAGTACCTGAGGTTTGTCTTACCATTGGGCCATTTTCAATTCAGAGCATTGCCCTTTTGTCTGGCCACTGCTCTTGGACCTTTTACCAAGATCATGGTGGTAGTGGTGGTGGTTCTGAGGCAACAGAGCATCCTAGTTCATCCTTATTTGGATGATTGATTGATCAGGGCGAAGTCTGAGCTTGAGTGTGCTGCGGCCACTCAAAGTGGTATCCTTCCTCAAAGTCTCGATTGGGTGGTAAACCTGACCAAACGTCAACTCAACCCGGTCCAAAATCTAGTTTATCTGGGAGCGTGTTTTGACACCAAGGAGGGGCGTGTCTATCTGCTGGACGAGAGGGTGCAGAAGCTTCAGTAACAAATACAGAGCTTCCTGGAAATGAGAGCACCCTTGGCATGGTACTATCTGCAGCTTCTTGGTTCCATGGCAGTGGACCTGGACCTGGTTCTGTGGGCGAGGACTCACATAAGGACTCTTCAGCACGCTGAACTCTCGTGTTGCTCCCCGGAACACCACTCACTTTCGAGAAGGCTGGTCTACCCTCTGGACGCTTGGATGATGCTCTTCTGGTGGCTGCAACTGAATCATCAGTCTGCAGGCATGCCACTGGAACTGCCAGAATGGATTCTGGTAATGACCAATCACACCTTCACGGGGCGGGGAGTGCATTGCAAGTCTCAGATGACGTAGGGTCTCTTGTCTCTAGAGGGAGAGCACTTGGTCCATCAATCAGCTAGAAATGAGGGCAGTCTCTCTGGCTCTGCGGTTCTTCTTGCTTCTAATCTCCAAAAGAGCAGTTTTGGTTTGCTCCAACAATTCAACCATGGTGGCATACTTCAACACTGGTGGAAGAAATTCATTTCCTGCTACTGTGGGTGGAGAACCTCACAGCTCTCTCTGCGGCTTATGTGGTGGGAAAGGAAAATGTTCAAGTGGAGTTTCTCAGTTGCGCTGTCTGGACCCAGGAGAATGGGAGCTAAATGCAGTTGTTTTTCACGATATCGCCATCTTCTGGGGCATGCTGATAATGGATGTGATGTCATCGGCATCCAACATAGAGGTGAATTGATTCTTCAGCTGGCGCAGGAGCCCATGCCCAAGAGTTTTTTTGACGCATGGCAGAAAAGTGGCCTTCGGGGGGATTCCTGTATGGATCTCCACCATGGCCCCTCATAGGGCATCTTCTTCGATGCACAGAAGGCCATCGCGATCGGTGATTACAATTGTGCTGGATTGGCCCTGCAGATTATGGTATGCCGGCCTTTGCCGTCTCTTGGTCGCGAGTCCTTGGCGTCTCCCGAATAGTCAACCTACTCTTGCAGGGGCTGATTCTCATGCTGCAAGTGTATTGATTTTTGCTTATGGCCTGGCCCTTGAAAGGTCAAGGCTAAAGAGGAAGGGTTATTTTGACATTGGTTGTGGCCACTCTGTTAAGGTCCTGTAATTGTTCTCTCTCATTGGCCTATGTCAGACTCCTGGTGTGTGTTTTGAAAGCTGCTTTGAGGACTACAGACTCCTGCCTTTTGTTGTTTAAGTCCCATATATTCTAATCTTCTTACAACTCCTCCTCAGAGCTGTGAAACAGGTTCGTCCGTGCCTGCGGGCTTTTGTACCCCCTTGGGATCTCAATCTGGTACTTTCCTCCTTGACCGGCACATCTTTCGAGCCATTGGCCTGCGCTTCATTGAAGGACCTCACACTCAGCGGTCTTCTTGATGGACATTTGTTCAGCACGTCGGATTTCTGAATTGCAAGCCCTGTCTTGCAGGGAGCTTTTCTTGTTATTGTTCAAAGAGAAAGCAGTCTTAAGACCGTTTTTGTCTTTTTCTGCCCAAAATGGTGTCGCGCTTTTCATCTGAACTAAACAGTGACCCTTCTGTTTTTTTCGCAATCGGTGGATTCTGAGGAGGACTGCCAGCTTTGCTGGCTGGACTTAAGCAGGATGTTACGGCACTACCTGAACTGGATGGCGTCTGTCTGTCTAGGTTGGACAGTTTATTTGTTTTGTTTAATGGCCCACGTAAAGGGGAGGTGGCTTTCAAGGCCTCTGTGGCACATAGGCAGAGAAATTCACTTCCTTCACCCAATGTGCTTAAGGATAAGGTGGTGTTGGATGATCTTAAGACCCATTCGACGAGGTCACAAGTGGCCTTATGGGCGAAGCATGGTCTAGTCCCACCAGTGGATACCTGTAGGGCGGCAACATGACATCCTTGCATAATTCACGCGTCATTACCACCTGGATATGCAAGCGTCTAATGATGCATGTTTTGGGGAGTCTGTGCTCCAAGCCGGACTCGCGTACCCCTTCAATACTTAGTCACTGGTCTGGTACATCCCACACATACTGGACTAGACTGAAGGGACAATTAAAAAGGCGAAATTAGATTTTTACCTGCTAATTATCTTTCCTTGAATTTCTCCAGTCCGATCCAGGACCCCCCTCCCCTCCCTTTTTTGTTTTTTCTTCTGCAATGCATACCTGTCTGTGTTTTTCAGGATCTGGAGGAGTGGACATGTCCAATTGATCTCTTTGGAGGACTATTAAGAATTTCACCTCTTCACTCTCTGGGGTCCTCCATGGAGATGGTCAACAGAATGGGCAAATATGACCCTGACTTCTTGCATTGTTCTCCATTTATACATAGTTGCGTGGGGTTTTTGTTCAGTGATAAAGTTACTTTGTAACTTTCTTCTGTTTTATGTTCTTGGGGTTTTCATTTTGTTTGGCTGGATATGTTCTCTGGGCATTTGCTTTGTCAACAGGATACTGATTTCTGGAGCCTAAGGAGGGAGCTCTTCTATTGTGACATCAGAAATCTGACATGGCTTGATGAATGAATATTCATCTACTGACAGAGAATGGTGATAGACATTAATATGGTATGCAGTACTTGACAGTTTCACATGGATGCACTTATATTTATTTATTTATTTATTTATTTATTTATTTAAAGTCTCTTTTATACCGCGCTATTCAGCATCAGCGCGGTTTACAATAAACAGTGAACATACACATTTCCAATAGTACTTTGTGTTTACATATGAACAGGATAATCAACTTGGCTAACAGGGTAACTATGTACAACCATAAAATATACAATATATACAATTTGTAGGCTGATCATGTGTTTGTGTGGTTTTAGACAGTAGTGATTTGGGTGGATTCGGCAAATGGTGCTGAGTTTCTATTAGGTTCAGGGTAATGTATGAGGAAGAGGTTTATGGCAGTTTATGGCAGGTTTATGGCAGAAAGAGAAGGTGAGGAGCCGTTAACTCTCCATGATTTTGCTCATGGCCCATTTAGCAGTCAGAAAGCTTTGCCTTTTATAGTAATAATTGTACTTCAAAATTTTAAAAGCAAACTATTTTCTATACACCTACAACATAGTATTGTTACAAAGGAAAGCTAGTCTGAGGTTAGTGGGTGTGAAATCCCCATATCAGGTTAGTTCTGCGTCTGCTTGTTGGGATCTCCAGAAAAAGATTTTGGTTTTAACTAATCTGCAGTTTGCTAATCCACGTGACCATATGTATAGCATACCTACCTTACAATAGTCCTGGCATGCATGTGATGTTTCTTCCCTTTGTTTATCATATGAATGAACCTCCAGTGCACAAATTTTTGTGGGCTGACTGTGCCTATTCATGTTTTGTTTGAAATAATATCAGATTTACTTGGTTGTGCATTCCCTGTTTAATTAGATAAATGTAATTTTATTTGCTATTCTGGCAAGATTTCTTTAATGTGATAATATGGTTGTGGTCAACATTGGCACTCTTGCATTTTAGGTATGTTGTGTACAATATCTTGGGAAATGAAAATATTCCAATTGTATGTCATTCTAGTATTTTAATAGTATGTTCAAAATGTATACAGCAACAACAAGAGATGTCTGTGCAACTTAGATGTAGTAAGTAATTTCTGAGAATCTCCTCCCCCAAATATGACCTGGACAGGATTAATGGCACTCTTCACTAATATTTGGTTGCACAGCTCTTGGCAGTGATGACAAGCCTCCAAACGTTTCTTGTAGCCATCTGTGAGTTTCGTACATCTGTCTGCTGGTAGTTTCTCCCACTCTTCAACTGAAATTTGTTCCAGCTTATGAATGTTATCAGTGGCAGATTTCAGCTTTTTCCAAAAGTTCTCAATTGGATTGAGACCGGGACTCATTGCTGGCCAGTTTAAAAAAAAAAGTCAATTTTTTTTCCTTTTAACCATTCTTTTGTACTTTTGGATGTATGTTTTGGGTCATTGTCCTGCTAGAGGACCCATGACCTTTGTTTCAGACCTAGCTTTGACACTAGGTAGAACATTTTGCTTCAAAATGCCTTGGTAGTCCTCTGACTTCATGATTCCTTTAATATGTTCCAGACCTTCAGTTCCTGAGGCAGCAAAACAGCCCCACAACATAATAGAACCTCTATCATATTTAACTGTAAGAATGGTATTTTTTTTTCTATATAAGCTTAATTTCATCACTGGTCTGCATTGCCAAAGAGTTCCAGTTTTGGTTTCATCTGTCCATAGAACATTTTCCCAGAAGGATTGTGGTTTCTTAAGGTGGATTTTGGCACTGATTTAGGTGTGCCTTTTTGTCTTTAAACAGTGGGGTCTCCCTTGGCCTTTGCCCATGAAGTCCTTCTTTGTTTAGTGCATGGTGTATGGTGCAGGTTGAAACCACCACTCCAGATTGCTCCAGGTCAGCCTTAAGCTCTTTGGATGTTGTATGTGGTGTTTTTCAAAACAGTTTGCACTAACCTTCAAAGACTTCTTGGATTAATTTTCCTCTTCCCACCAGGTTCTGGGAGGTTCTTGACAGTTCCATGAGCAGAAAACTTCTTAAACAGCATAGTGAACTGTAGACACAGGAATCCCAAGGTTTTTTGGAGATGGCCTTGTACCCCTTTGAAGTTTGTTGTTTGGTGTTAATGGCTTTTCTGTCTCAGGCAGCTCTCTTGTCTTCACCATTGTGGAAATGAAACAGGGTGTAAATGTTGCCATTTTAAACATTTAGAATCATCATTCATTGGTTGTCAGTACTCGCATGACTTGAATCAATCGATCACGTGTGTCTAATTTTACTGTAATGGGAAAGTGGTTCTTCTGTTCAAACTGTTTTGAATTGTTTGTAAGGGTGCCAATAATCATGTCCTCAATCACTCAACTTGAATCCATACAGGAAAAATGTTTCATCAATAAAAGCAATATATCCCATATGTTGGAGCTCATGCATCTACCAATATCAACTTCTTCTAGCACATTAGTCCATTTTATTCTTTAATATGATAAAAGTACTTATATTTTATATAAGCACTTCAATTTTCAAAAAAAGAGGAATCTGTCCACTCAAACTCCAATCATGGAACATCAAGAATGCCGACCACGACTGTTACGTTTCATATAGAATATCTTACTCTGCTTCAAGGCCACAATGATTCCATTTCATAAATATCACTGGAAAGTCCATAAATTCCTCTACTTTTTCAATTTTCTTCCAATTTCTCCCGGCTGAATATGTCTGCAAGTTCCCTAGACTTGAAAAGATGGCTGCGGCTTTTTTATTTTTAAAAGAAGAACTTAATGCCACCTCTCTGACATTATTGGCTTATGTTTTAAAGGAATCTCCCCACCATCCAGGAGGCCTCTTAGTTAGCCAATTAAATCCCCCTTGCTAAAATATCACTTATTAAAGCAGGATATACCAGTCGATCTGCTGGTTTAATCCTCTAGTTATTGTATTTAAAGTAAAAATCCAGTATTGTTCTTTATAATTCAGACTCGCCTCACGATTATCTCCTCTCCAATTCAGGGGTACACGATGCAAGATATTCCACCTCAAATCAGAAAAAGTATGATTCAATGCCCAACAGTGTTCCACTATTGGAGCCAAACTTGTCTTTGTATTAATCCGTGAATGATGTTCCCTAAGATGTTGGATCATAGAGCGTTTTGTCTGACCGACATATAATTTGTTGAATGGACATTGAAGTACATAGACCACAAAAGTGAATCTGCGAGATGTTCTCCACTGCAATTGAATTGAGGTGCACACTAAAGTGGACTGGCAAAAGTCACAGCAGCCACATGCAAAATGACGTTTGTCATCCCTGTCCGTTTTCTCCTCAGTCACCCAAGTGATAGATCAACATACATAGTTGGCAATATTTTTTCCACGCTGATAGTCTACAGTGGGATTTTCCTGAAAACAGGCATGACCCTGTAATATATTCCAATATTTGTTAAAAGGACACTATTATAAGCGCTTTAAAAGAGAACGGTAACACACACACGCCCCAGCTTTTCATCTTCCAATTTCTGGCGTGGTAACAGATGTTCCCTTTGAGCATACATTCCATGTTTATAGGATTTTTTCTATTACTGTAAGGTTGTATATATTTCCTTGCTTGCTTGCTTGTATTCTTTATTATAACATATGCACCTTAAACATAAAAATTGATTCATGGAAAGACTTTCTTTTAACTTGACGGGGTGATGACTGGTATAATGTAATAAATGTATTTCTTGTCACTGGTTTCTCATACAAAGTTGTTACCAGATTGGTTCCAAATTTCAAAATCATAATATACAAAAAGATATTTTATAAAGATCATGAGTAAATTCAAACTGTAAATTAGATTTCTGAGCATTCAACCATCTTATAAACCTTTTGAAATCCGATTCAGTCCCACTCCACACACAGAACACGTCATCCAAAAACAGCTTCCATATACATATACTAGACATCCACTGAAATCCATACAGGTACTGTTCCTCAAATGCAGCAACATAAAGGGTCACTACGGTAGAAGCCACCATGGCCCCCATTGCTATACCAAACACTTGATGGTAAAAACACTTATTGTAACACAAATAATTTTCACATAAGACCAACTCTAACAATTGGAGAATGTGTAGGATTTTGGTAATCTAACATGAATTTCTATCTGCCAGTCTAATGTAACCAGTACCTATAATGCTTCTCGCTGATCTACATTTGTATAAAGCGCATTAGTGTCCAACATGACAAGCAAACCAGTCTCTTGCACATTATCCAAAGTTGCCAAAAAATGTGTAATTTGAGTTGTCTCTTATGCATGATTTGGCTTTTGCTGCTGATGGATTCAGTAACGTGTCCACAAAAATTGACAACTCTTCCAAAACCAAATTGATACCAGCTACAATTGGACGGCCTGGAGGGGTCTGAAGGTTCTTGTATATTTTTGGCATTGTATAAAAAAAAATCTGTGTTGATGGTGTCATTGCATAGGGAATTTCTTTCTTGAGAAGTTTAAATGTCCTGATGCCAAACCATACTTCACCACTGTGTCAATTTTTCTCATAATAGCATCTTTTGGATCTTACCAGAGGAGTAGATGATATTTTATAATTAATTGGCATTTAATTTCGGTATCATACTGTACTAAAGATTGAACTACCACTGCCCCTCCCTTGTCATCTCTATGTATAACTATTTGGTCATTAGCCGCTATACTTTGCAATGTTTTGCACTGATGCTGTGTCCGATTCCATTTAATCGGCAAACAAGTGTTAAACCAGGGATTTTACTTCCTCTAACATCAATCGTTGATATGCAGATAACAAGGGATATAGAGGCCCCGATGGAGTCCTTTTAGATTGAACTTTAACAATGAAAGGATCAGAAGGACTATAATGGGTAGAAAAATACAATCTGATCATCAATTTACAAAAGAAGCCATATAAGACTACTCTCTTATTAAATGCCCAGTACTCAACAGTTGGTATGAACGACAAACCTAAGTCAAGGACAGTCGCCTTCTCAGAAGTTAATGACTGGGGGGAGATGTTCACTATGGCTGGGCTCCAAAATGAACTAATGTGCTAGAAGCAGCTGATGATAGCAGCTTTTAAATAAAATAGTCTGACAAATCACTAAGGGGTTTGTTTACTAAACAGCGGTAGCGGCTTCTGTGTGATATCGGAGCTGTGGCCCCATTGATTTCAATGGGGCCTTGGCTTTGATATTGCACGGAAGCGGAGTGGAGGAGTGGCCTAGTGGTTGGGGCAAGGTACTTCAGGCCGGAAGTTCAAATCCCACTAGAGGACAGCAACCTTGGGCCGGAAGGACTGGGGTTTCTAGTCCCACAGGTGCTCCTTGTGGTCTTGGGCAAGCCACTTAACCCTCCATAGCCCATGTTCCCTGTAAAATAGTTATCTCCAAGTTATAATGCCCTGTTCAATGTAATTTCAGTTTGTTGAATGTAAACCGCACTGATGCAGAATAGTGCGGTATATAAGAGAATGTAAAAAAAAATAAAAATAAAAAAAATATCCTTAAGTGATAGGTATTGGTAGATGTGTGAGCTCTAACATATGGGATATATTACTATCAATAATCATGTCCTGGCAATGTCCCAGTTTTATACTATTTCCTTCTTTAATTGATCTTGTTTTATTTGATTATTTTATGTGTCAAATATCTGTTTGTATATAGTCCAAAGCCATTTCACTGGCCACTTTTTTATTTTTTAGGAGATATTGGACATTTGTATTGAACTGCAAGAGTGTCAATAATGTTGACCACAACTGTATATAGAGTATGAATGATGTCCAATTAACTTCATATTTGTTTTTCAGTATGTCCTGTCTGTCCTGAAATTCACCTATCCTACCCTTTTTCAAGGGTAAGTACTGTATGAAAAATACATTTAAGACTTGAACCAACTGCATAGAAGCTTTTATTGTGTTTTGTTTTGTGTTTGTTTTTTTTTTCTGTTGCAGCTAATTGTAAAACATTGTGGCATGTTAGACTATTGAAACTCAATAAGGGTTTTGACAGATTCTTCTTATTCTATCTTTAACATCCTGTTTAATTCTGTTACCATTTTTATTCCCAATACTTGCATTTAAAAACATTTTCATTTGCCTACCACACCTTCTGAGAAGAATTGGTTTCCTTATGCTGTTATTGACTCCTTCAAAATTGGTTTTCTATTGAAATACATCTACTGATTTATACTATTCGAGAGAGAAACCCAAACCAGATCATTCACAGTGTGCAAAAGCTGGGATCATAGAAACCATACTTAAGACCCATCTGTGTGCCCATATTAATTCCTTTGGCATTACCGGCAACCAGTGGATAGCTGCAGCGGTTCAGTAGAGAATAATAGATGAGAGATGCAGAAAGATAATGGAGGATGATGGCAGGATCCAGGCAGGAAAGGGCCAAGGGGCAATTTTTTTTTTTTTTTGCTTCCACTACTTTTTTATATTAATTATGGGTATACTTGTGTACTTCCTTTAAGCCTCTTATAAAATATATATATTTTGAGTAACATTTTTATTGTGACCAGCCACATATCTAAGAGACATTCCACTACATAACGTGCTATGTATAAATGTCTATGCACCAATTTACCCAGAACAAAGCACATAAAAAAAACAAAAACAGAACAAACAATTCCAGGGGCAGCTCTGGGGCCCCTTGTTGTACATCCAGCATAGGTCTCCAATGCCTCTGGTCTTTTTCCTTATTAAACCCCCTTGTTCCCCATGGGACCCTCCTCCCTTTTCCCTTCCCTTCGAGCTTCCCCTGCTCCTCCTGAATCCCACCTCCAGCTACAAACTGGACACACATCGTTCCCACAAGGCCCAATAACGTTGCCTCTCAGTAGATCCAGGTATATTCCTCTCTCTCGGGATCCACTCTGCCATCTCTCGCATGACTCACCCACTGGCTACATACCGGCGCTGATTCTGAGATCCAGTTAACCAAAATAAATTTTTGGCAAGCATCAGTGCCACTTGCCTGAACCTCCGTTCCAGGGTCCCCTGCTCCCCCCCCCCCCCCGGCTTAGAGGTAAGTCCATTCAACTGACGCTCCTATCATGCAGTGGATACAGTCCAAGACCCTTCCCCCCCCCCACCCAGTAGTCCTCCAATTTCACATATTCCAAGAAAGTGGCAATCCAATTCCCCCCCCCCCCCCATGCGCTTTGCAATGCAGACAATTGGCGCTGTCCCACAGTCTCAGCCTCACTCTCCTGTTCCCTGGTCAAAAGCCCTATGCAAAATCTTGTATTGCATCTCCTGCAGGGCTACATTAGGAGTATGGGCTGGTAGGTCTATGAAGAGCCGCCACAAAATGGACTCATCTACTACTTAAAATGGTTCCAATCATACCTAAATGATAGACAACAGTAAATCAGATGTGGAAGAAACACATCCTCTCCATTCACACTAACGCAAGGGGTTCCCCAGGGGTCAGCACTATCATCCATCCTATTTGCTGCTTTGCTGTGAGTTCTATCTGTCTTTTTGTCTCCACATATTTATTTATTTATTTGTCATTATTCGTGTGTTTCCTTACCTTACTGCTCCCTTTAATTTTGCACTTGTGTTCAGCTCTTCTCAGCTGAATAACTTATCCCTTTCCTTAACTAACTGCAACTTTCCTTTCTTCCTCCTTCAACTATCTGGCCTGTCTGTGTTGGCCAGGTTAACATTTAATTCCATATCTATCCTTGCTCAGTCTCCATTGCTGTAGAGTTTAAAACTATTTTCCTCTCTCTGCTCTTTAGTCTACCTGAGTGACTACCCCTCCCCCCCTGCTGAGGTATTGTTTTAGACCCCATTTCCTGTCTTCCACTTGCTTGCTCTGATTGCCTTTCTGTCCTTTGAGAAGAGCAGTGCTCTCCCGAAAGGTGATTTTTGCTGAGTTTGCTGCTTTGCTGTGAGTTCTATCTGTCTGTTCCTCTCCACATATTCATTTATTTGTCATTATTCGTGTGTTCCCTTACCTTACTGCTCCCTTTAATTTTGCACTTTTGTTCAGCTCTTCTCAGCTGAATAACTTATACCCCCCCTCCCCTCTACCCACCCACCCCGTGACTGGCTGTTTTTTATAGCTGTTATCTGCTCATTCTCTAATTTCTGCACAGGTGCACCTAATCCCTTGATTCTCCTACCTTCTATATTCTCTGGCCTTTGTTCTCCGCTCTATTCCTCTTCTATGGCTCCTCATCACATTGTCTTCTTCTTCTTCATACTCCCTGTTTCCCCTCTTACCAGCACCTTCACTCCTCCCCTCCTTATCTCCCCTTTACTGTCCTCACTTCCCCCAACATTCTGTCTTCTACCCTATCATCAGCTCTTGAGCTTCATCAATCTCCCCCTCTCATTCAACCATCTCCTCTCTCTCTAAGGAAACCTCACCCTTGTTTCCCCTCTACCCTGTACTCTGCTACTCCTTCTCCTTCTCTCATCTGGAGATATCAACCCCAGTCCTGGCCCCCCTAGACTTCTGTCTCATTCTGAGAAGAGATCTTCACGCAACATCTCTAATCTTATCCACATCCTTCTCCTTTCCCCTTCCACTCTCCCTTTCTCATGTGCCTTGTGGAACGCACACTCTGTCTCTAATAAACTTGCTTTTACTCATGATCTCTTTATCTCTAATGCTCTACATCGTCTTGCTCTAACTGAGACCTGGATCCTCCCAGATGATACTTCATCTACTGCTGCCCTCTGTCATGGGGGCTATCAGTTCTCCCACACGCCTCGTCCCACTGGCCGTGGTGGTGGTGTTGAGCTTCTACTTTCTCCCTCTTGCCAATTCCAACCCCTCCTGCTGTCTCATTCTCACTCCTTTCTCTCTTTTTGAAGTCCACTCCATCCGCCTTTTCACTCCACTTCCTCTCCAGGTAGCTGTTATTTATCGACCTCCTGACACGTCTGCTTCTACCTTTCTCATTGACTTTGACTCGTGGCTTTCTTTCTTTCTGGATTCCTCTTCCCCCACTCTTATTCTTGGGGATTTTAACATTCATGTCGATAACCCCTCTGATCCTTATGCTTTAAAGCTCCTCTCCCTTACCTCCTCGTTTGACCTCCAACTTTGTTCCCCTGCCCCCACTCACCAGCATGGCCACTGCCTTGACCTGATATTTTTCTCTAGTTGCTTACTCTCGAACATCTGTAGGTCACTTCTTCCCTTATCTGACCATCACCTTTTAAGCTTTAATCTTCATCACCCGCCGCCTCAGCCTCATCCTGTCTCCTCCAACCTATTTAGAAATCTTCATGCTATTGATCCCTTGTCTCTTTCTTCCACTATGTTATCTATGTCTGTTGACGAGGCAGTAACTTCTTATCATGCTGCACTCTCCTCGGCTCTGGATGCTCTCGCTCCACCCATGCCATGTCCTGTGAGACGTTCTGCACCGCAGCCCTGGCTTTCATCCACTACCCGCTAACTATGTTCCTGTGCCTGTTCTGCTGAGCGTGCTTGGCTCAAATCCTGCTTCCCTGCAGACTTTCTACACTTCAAATTCATGGTTGTCTCTTTCCAGTCAGCCATAGTTCTTGCCAAACAAGACTACTATGTCCATCTGACTAACTTTCTTGCCTCTGATCCTTGCCGTCTCTTTACTACTCTCAGCTCTCTTCTCAAAGTGCCTTCGCCTCTGATCCCTCCCTCCCTTTCTGCCGAAACCCTGGCTGACTATTTCCATGACAAAATCCACAAAATCACCCTCCAATTCCCCACAAAGTCAGCTACTTCCCCCCCCCCTACCTCTGCTACCCTCTCTTCCTTTCCTGTGATCTCTGAAGAGGAAACTGCACACCTTCTCTCTTCCTCCAAACTCACCACCTGCTCCTCTGATCCTATCCCCACCCATCTCCTAAGCCCCATCTCCTCCACTGTTGTCCCTTCCATCTCTCATATTCTCAACCTATCGCTCTCCACTGCAACAGTCCCTGCAGACTTCAAGCATGCTGTGGTCACACTTTTCTCAAGAAACCCTCACTTGATCCCACCTGTCCTTCTAATCGACCCATCTCTCTCCTTCCCTTCATTTCTAAACTACTTGAATGTGCAGTTCACCGCCGCTGTCTCGACTTCCTCTCCTCTGCCATCCTGGATCCCTTAGTCTGGCTTTCGTCCTTTACACTCTACTGAAACGGCTTTTGCCAAAGTCTCCAGTGACTTGTTCCTGGCAAAATCCAAGGGCCTTTACTCTGTCCTCATCCTTCTTGACCTCTCTGCTGCTTTTGACACAGTTGACCACAACCTTCTCCTCGTTACCCTGTCCTCTCTTGCTTTTAGGGGCTCTGTACTATCCTGGTTCTCCTCCTATCTCTCCCATCGCTCTTTCAGTGTGTGTTCTGGTGGCTCCTCCTCTGCTACCTCACTCCCAGTTTGTGTACCCCAAGGATCTGTCTTGGGTCTGCTCCTTTTCTCTCTACACTCAGTCCCTTGGTGTGCTTATCTCTTGCCTTGGCTTTCAGTACCATCTGTATGCCGATGACTCTCAGATCTACCTCTCTACGCCTGAAACCTCTCCGGCTATCCAAACCCAGATCTCTGCCTGCCTTTCCGACATTGCTGCCTGAATGTCTCACCGCCGCTTGAAATTGAACATGGCCAAGACTGAACTTCTTATCTTTCCCCCTAAAACCTCCCCTCCTCTTCCTCCTTTCTCAGTCTCTGTGGATAACTCAGTACTCCTTCCTGTTTCCTCAGCCCGCAATCTGGGGGTTGTCTTTTGACTACTCTCTCTCCTCCTCTACACACATCCATCTGATAGCTAAGACCTGCTGTTTTTTTTTCTCTATAACATCAGCAAAAACCGTCCTTTCCTTTCTGAACATATTACTAAAACGCTTATCCACTCCTTAATCACCTCCCGTCTTGACCACTGTGACCTACTTCTTACTGGTCTCCCTTTGAATCACCTCTCTCCTCTTCAATCTGTTCAACACTCTGCTGCGCGGCGGCTAATCTTCCACCAGCCACATCATGCCCATATTACTCCTCTTCTCAAGTCACTTCATTGGCTCCCTATCCGTTTCCGCATCCAGTTCAAACTTCTCCTGCTGACCTATAAATGCATTCACTCTGTGGCTCCTCACTACCTTTCTTCTCTTATCTCTTCTTACAACCCTGCTCGGGAACTCCGCTCCTCTGGCAAACTGCTTCTATCTGTGCCCTTCTATTGCTAACTCCAGACTTCACTTCTTTCACCTTGCTGCGCCTTACGCCTGGAACAAACTACCTGTGTCTGCACGCCAGGCACCTTCTCTAACCCACTTCAAATCCAGGCTGAAAACTCACTTCTTTGCTGCTGCTTTTGGATCTTGACCCACCTGATCTCCTTTTTCTTTCCCTTTGCTTTATCCCTGCCAACACCTTCTGTGTTTGTCTTGACTAGATTGTAAGCTCTAATGGGCAGGGACTGTCTCTTACATGTCTGTGCAGCGCTGTGTACGACTTGTAGCACTATACAAATGCTCAGTAGTAGTAGTATTTGACATATACATCCTTGCATTATGTAAAGTCATACAGAAATATACATTACAAAGTCTATGCTGATGACATCATGATATACACATCATTTCATGTCAAAACCCTGGACTACACAGCTATAACTGAATGCCTCGCAGAAATATCGGATTGGCTAAACTCTCACAATCTCAGCCTAAATTACAGCAAAATGGAAGCACTCACAATAGCAAGAAACAAAACCTTCAACCATCCCTCCACAATAGATACAAAGAATGGCTACATTGCTGTCAAAAGTGAAATTTAAATACCTAGGGGTCATCTTTGATCAAAACTTAAACTTACAAGCTCATATTAAAAGGACAACACAGAACACTTACCATAAATTAAGAATAATCTGAAACTAAAGCCCCTCCTAAGTTACAACTATTTCAGAAACTACAGGCCATCATATCTCAGTCTACCAAGGCCTGCCAGCAAAAACAATCCATCCTCTTCAGATGGTATAAAATACTGCTGCTTGTATTATCACAGGAACAAACAAATGCAAACACATAACACCAATCCCGGCACAACTTCACTGGCTCCCAATCAGGAGTCATGCCAAATACAAAGCTATTATCAACATATTCATAATACTCCAGAATGAATCAGCTGAATCACTCCAAGACCTAATTAAAATATATCCAGAAAACCACCCGTCAAGAACAACAGAAACGCGCTAACCACACCTAAGGATTTCTCCAAAGCCAAACAATGTACTTCAGAGTCTTTTCACTACGAGTGTCAAACCTATGGAATTCCCTACCAAACAATTTCAGATGCACTAAGGACACTAAAGAATTCAGGAAACTGCTTGAAGACATTCTTATTCATTGAACAATTCGGCATCATCATATAAAATAACTATACATCCATTCACACCAGACCTGTACAATGACAACGGATCAATGCTAGCGATCACGCAACAAAACCATTAATTGTAAATAAGTTATTTATGTAAAAAATTATGAACTCTGTTACAATCTAGTTATAAGTTATAGAGCTTAAAACATTTTATTGCAATGTAAATAGTTGCTTTCAAAATGGAGTTTTAATGTAAACCACTAACTGGAAAATTTAAACTCAATGTAAACCACCTTGATGTTGGTGTGAAATAAAATAAATAATAAATACTTCTCCCATATCCTAGGACCAAGCCTCCCTCAATGTCTTTACTTAGCCTTCCCTCTTGTTTCACCTGCCTACTTTGTATCAGTAGGATACTTTATTGAATTTAGAAGGTGCAGAAATACAAACTCTATCTAAAGTGGTAAACCCTTGGTGATCATTAGCCACCCGAAACTTGCTACCAATATAGTGCTGGCATTGTAGATAGGCCAACAAGTGCTGATTGCATTTGCCACTTTTCTTTCAACTGGTCAAATGTGGGAAAGGTGGGGCCCTCCCCCCCTTCCCCCCTTCCCCGTTCCAAGAGTTGCCCTACGTACCAACACCCCTGCTTCTTCCACACCCTAATGGTGGCCCCTTCTACACCTGGGGCAGATTCAGGGCTTCCTGCCAACATCCTGAAGGATGACCGCCCCTTGGCTCCCCTCTATCAGAGTATGCCACCAGAGGCAGGCCTCCCACATGGGCTCCAAAAACCCACTGCTCCCAGCTACCTTCCACCACCACAGTTGGCCAGTCTGCAGCAGGCTGCAAATAGGGCGTGCACACCCCCATCCAAAAACCCTTTCACGGCATACCCACTACCCTTTAGTGTGTAGTTCATGTATCCAGTGCAGTAGGGTGGCCACATTGTACAACCTAAGGTCTGGGAGGTCAAGCCATCCCCTTGACTGTGCCGCTGTCAGTTTGATAAAGCTGATCCTGGCCTGTTGGCCCTGCCATAGAAAGGACCCAAACACACTTTTGTAAAGTCATTCTTCCTCCCCCTTAACCCAAATGGGCAACATCTGCAAGGGATACAACAAACGTGACAACATGACTGTCTTTATCAGGGCCACTCTGCCCATAAGGGACAGCAGGAGCCATCTGTCACACTACCTCTTTAGCTCCTTCACCTGCTCCCCTATATTCTTGCTATAAACCTTGTGGGTATCTCAGCTAAGGTAGATACCCAAGTATTTCAAGAAATTCCCGCCAACGTCAAATGGAAATGCCTCCTCCCCCTGACACTTGCAGATTTGTGAGACCGGCAGGGTCTCTGACTTGCTCCAATTGATCCAAAGTCCTGAGAAGGTGCTGAATGAAGCAATAGTGCTCATTATTTGCCATATGCTGTCACTAGCCCGGCTGATAAACAGGAATAAATCATCCGCAAACAAATTTATTTTGTAGGTCTCCGTCCTCATCCATATTTCCTCCCACTTGCAGGTCTCCTGGATCTTTATGGCTAGCGGTTCTAGGCAGTACCGTATCTAGCTCTGTGCGAGTGGTGCAGCTGCACAGGGTGCAAAAGGATTAGGGGCGCATGTCAGGCTGCCCCCCAAGTTGCCCTGCCACCACCGCTTTTTTGTTTTCTCGGAGGCAGCGGCGGCGGCAGCAGCAGCAATGAGACAGACCCATGTTTGTAGGCAGGTCGGGTCCCTCCTTCCCTTCTCTGATGCAGGTCACGTCAGAGGAGGGAAGGACCAGGCCAGCCATTCAAACGCGGGTTTTTGCAGTTCAGCATTTGCATGGCTGTCCTGGTCCCTTCCTTCTCTGACGTGACCTACATCAAAGAAGGGAAGGAGGGACCTGACCTGCCTACAAACGCGGGTCTGCCTCACTGCTGCTGCCGCTGCCTCTGAGAAAACAAAAAGTGGCGGTGGCAGGGCAACATGGGGGGGGGGCAAGGGGGGCAGGCAATGGGCGGGGGGAGGGGGCATCAGATGTGGAAATAGCACAGGACGCAATTATGGCTTGGTATGGCCTTGGTTCTAGGGATAACAAAAAAAAAAAAGCATGGGGGAGAGGGGCAAGCCTGCTGTGTTCCTCTCTTTAAGGTAAAAGCCTCTGACAACTCCCGTTAATGAAGATTTGCACCATGGGATGGCGGTACAGCACCATCACCCACCCTAAAAAATGCCCAGTTATTCCAAAAGTTTCCACTACCCAAAAAAGATATTCCCAGGAGACATTGTCGAACGCCTTTTGCAAGAATCTCGTCCCCGTTCTGCATAGAGCGCTGCCAAGACTTTGAGCAGGTTGGCAGACATAAATCTCCCATGTACAAACCCTACTTGATCAGGGTGCACTAGTCCAGAATGACTTTGCACAGTCTTTTCGCGAGGATTGCAGCAATGAGTTTCATATCCTGGTTAGAAGTGAGATTGGTCTGTAGGAGCTCACCAGTGTGTCATCCTGCCCTGGCTTTGGCAAAACCACCACTACAGCATGTTTTTGTTGTCCCTCCCCCAAGTCTCCCTCACCAAGGATGTCTGCACTGTGTGCCAGGAAGTGCTGTACCTCCTCTTTGCCCAAGATCTTGTAAAATTTTGTCCCTAAACCATCAGATCCTGGTGCCTTGAGGGACTTAATAGCAGCCAGCACTTATGCCCCACTAAAGGGGGCATTCAACACCCTCAACTCTGCCTCATCCATCTTGGGCATCGCCATCTTTTGGAAAATGTTTTCTTGGCTCGCGGTATTCCCTGACCCTGTGTCATAAAGCTTGCTGTAAAATGTGTTGAATTGTTGCCTAATTTCCTGCTCTGTCTCGAGCAGAGTCTCCTGTGAATTTTTTATCCCCCAAATGGGCATCTTCCTCTTCACTGGACTCACTGGGTGGGCCAGCAGCCGCCTACACCTATTGCCCAATCTGTTAAGGTTGTAATTATAGATCTTTGTGTCTCCCTCCGCCCAGTGTGCAGTGGCAGCCAAGAGAGCAAATAGAATGCTAGGGATCATAAGGAAAGGAATGGAAAATAAAACAAAGGATATTATAATGCCTCTGTATCGTTCCATGGTGAGACCGCACCTTGAATATTGTGTGCAATTCTGGTCGCCATATCTTAAAAAGGATATAGCGTTATTAGAAAAGGTTCAGAGAAGAGCCACCAAAATGGTAAAGGGGATGGAAAGATACCCCTATGAAGAAAGGCTAAAAAGGTTAGGGCTCTTCAACCTGGAAAAGAGACGGCTGAGGGGAGATATGATAGAAGTCTATAAATTAATGAACGGAATGGAATGGGTAAACGTAGATTGTTTGTTTATATTATCAGAACATAGAACGACTAGGGGACATGTAATGAAGCTACAGGGTAAACTATTTAAGACAAGAGAAAATATTTTTTTCACTCAATGTGTAATCAAACTCTGGAATTTGTTACTGGAGGATGTAGTAAAGGCTGTTAGTGTAGCTGGGTTTAAAAAAGGTTTGGACAAGTTCCTGGAGGAAAGGTCCATAAACCATTATTAAAAAGGGACCCAGGATATCAATGCTTGACCCAATACAAGCATTGTGGAACCTGTGTCTTTTGGGGAAACTGCTAGGTACGTAAGACTTAGATTGGCCACTGTTGGAAACGGGAAATGGACCTTGGTCTGACCCAGTATGGCATATCTTATGTTCTCTGCCCTCTGGTTTAAAAAGTCATTGATAGTTTTCCTCAAAGCCACACACTGAGCCCGATCCTCTGCCACATGTCTTATATATGTCTATGTTGGTAAGTCAGGAGCTGCAGTGAAAGAGCCAACAGCTGTTCATCTCTCTTTTTTTTTTCTTTTCCTTCTCCTCCCCGCTGCGTAGGCGATAATTACGCCCGCATAGTGGCCTTAGCCACTTCCCACAAGACTCATGGGTCCAAACTGTGGCATTTTCTTGCCAATAATGCAGCCTGGCTTCTTGGAGGTGGCTGCAGAAGCCCTGGTCTTATAGAGAGTAAGGTTCCTACATGAAAGGTCTTGCTCCCTTTCCAGATCCTCCTCCTTTTAAGACGCAGCTCCATCCACACCATTGCATGGTCCGATAAGCCCAAATCTCCAATAACAGCTCTGTCGAGCCCCTGAAACACGGGTTCTGATATGAGTTGGTAATCAAGTTGCATGTAACTCTTATGAGATTCGAATAGAACGTGAATTCTACTTTCGGGTGCAGCACCCTCCCATGCATCGACTAGCCCCAGCTGGCCAAGAAATGCATCCCCTCTGTGTGCGACAAGATCCGCCTGAGTCCACCTTTTGGTCCCTTGGCATATTAAAAGTTGCCTCCCAGCACCAATTGGTAGTCTCCGAACTCCAGCAGTTTAGAGTTCAGCACTTTACTTGGTACAGGCCCATGAGCTGGTGTTTGTCTGCAAAGTTGAGGATGCGGGCTATGACGTTGTAGCTGCCCTGCGTTCTCCTAGTGCCTAGTTCTCCCACTCTACGAATTTTCTCTGTCAGCCATGGTCCCGCCATCTACATGCCCAGGTGCTGCTGCAGCAGCAGCAGCCATCTCTCTACAAGGTCCCACAGCTCAGTGTCTTTAATTCTTTCTGGCAGTCCCACCAGCTAGATGTTATGCCTCCCTCTGTTTTCTTGATCGTCTAACTTATTGAGGAGAACTTGCCGGCTTTGCTCTAGTAGCAGCACTCGGGCCTCCAGGGAGTCAATCTGTGTGTCCTGTGTGTCTTGATGTGCAGTGCGGCTATCCACCTGTTGCAAGCGGTGGATTTGCGCTTCCAGACTCCCTTTGAGCTCATTGAACGATGCGTGCAATCGGGAGAGTCTGTCATCTAGCACAGTGGTAAGTGACCTTGTGAGCTCCCTCACAGCCTCATCCTGCAAGGTAAACATGGGGGCTGGCTGCTCATTCGCCATTTTGCTGTCACATTCCCTAGCCATCTTCAGCGTTTTTAGTGGCATGCTGCATTTTCTCACAGCATCACACACAATTGCACTGCAACCTCAGCTGTCGTTCGCTGTGTGTGTGTGGGGGGTGATCTTGGCATTGTTATAAGTCATTTTTTCATCAGAATCGGGGAAGAAGAGCAGAACTCAGCCCTGTGGTATTCGCTCAGACTACCATCATCACGTGGCCCCCTTAAGCCTCTTATTCTAGAAGAGAGTGTCAATCCCCGAAGATAGTATGCAATGGTTTGGTTTCAGGATTTTGCTAACAAATTATGCATGAACTATTTGTATGTACTGCTTTAGTTGTATGCAGATACAACCAAGGCATGTATATTTTCAGGGATATCCTGAAAACTAGATGATTTTGTGGCCCTTAAAGGCTGGAGTTGTATGCTCCCTGTTTCAGAACTTCTTTCCACTGAAAACCATTTTGCATCTCGGGCATTATTTTACAACTTTTGATGTACTAAACTGACACCATCATATCTCCTCCTTTTTCTCTAGCATAGACACATTTAGGTCCTAGAGTATGATTTTCATTAGGCTTATGGTAACAGTTCTGCACCATTTTGTAGCTCTTCTCTGGACCTGTATTCTGATTATATCCTTTTGGAAATTGGCCTCCAGAACTGAACAATAATTCATATGGATTGTGATTGACCTATTTTGCACCAGCATTTCAACCATACACTGAAGAACTTAATGCAACGTAGCCTGTCCTCTCTCCTTGTGGTAACATGGGTTATTCCTTCAATGTTCGCTACCTGAGGTCCTTACCTAATTTTTGAGTTCCTGCTCTAGTTCTTTGTTTCCGTACAAGTCATTGGTCACCAGATGGGTGATTACATTGACTTCACCTTCTCTTCTTTCTACTCTAGCAATAGTAAGAGTGTATTTTTTGCATCCCAGCTAGTCAAGAGTCATGTTGGGTCTCTAGGACAGTCAAGATAACATGGTATGTATAGTGGTATTTTTATGATTATGCACTCTAAATCATCTTGAGTCTATGGCTAGAGGCAATTAAGATAGTGGATTAAATAAGATTTTCAAACCAAACTCTGACTGAAACACTAGGATTTTGTCCTTCAAACAATAAATAATCCATAAAAATTGGGGGTAATATGCAGTGAGGGCCATGCCAGTGCTGTGATATTAAAATTAATATGCATATTCAATGCTGCTGTACATATGGAGGGCAATTTTAGAAGAGTCGTCAAGTGCATTCTGGAATGTCTAAGCCAGAACGTTGGGAGGTGGGGGAAAGCAGGCACGTCCAGGTGCAGACATGACTTCACAAACATGGACATGCTCAATATGGACGTCTACGGGGTCGTCTACAGATGTCCCCCAGAACCCAGATGTCTAGGATAGCCTGATGGTTAGAGTAGTGGGTTAGGAACTGGGCAGCAAGGATTCAAATACCACTGCTGCTGTCGTTGACATTATGCTGAGTACTGGGGATGACGGAGTGCTTTTTTTCTCTACACCAGCACTTTTCAGATGCTTGTTTGTTCCTGAAGCAGGTCTAACGTTAGACATGATGCCGGACATCCATGACATTTCTGTGATCAGGCAGGGATGTCCAGGATCCTGGGAATGCCCTGGTCATGCCTCCAGGTTCCTGGGAGTGCCTTAACCACACCTCTTCCATGCTCCCATTCAAACATGGACACCCTCACGCTGAGAACATCCCTAGAGCTGGCTTCTAAAATGGCTCTGGAGACGTCTCTGTGCTTTGGACGTCTCTAAGCCTGTGTTCAGACGTCCAAAGTACGAATAAGGCTTCTAAAATGACCCCCATAGTTGGTGATGCTGAATGTATCTGGTAAACAATAATATCAGTATCGCTATATGTTCAGTTTAGGCTTAATGAATAGCAGGTCTAAATAAACATAGGTTATCTACGTGGTGGTAAAGTTTTGTAACTTTTTTTTCCATGTAGAGAAGGATTTTTATAAAATTATGTGTCTACTTTTGAATGATCTATGGGTGTGTCCTCAGGGGAATAGGTGGAGTTGTGAATTATGCATGTAATTTATAAAATACACGGGTTCACGTATGTAGAGTGCAGGCACAATTTTGGAATAGGCATAAATACATGAATCGGCATTTGCTTGCTGTGGAAGCTGCTTCTGGGTGCTTATTTTAAAAAAGCAGAGGCACTTATGTTACACTTATAAACAGGCTTAAAGAGCTGCCATTTTGGACTTCACATAGGCATTTTGTTATAAAGTCAAGCCAATTGTGGCTGTATGGATAATTTTCAGTTGTTAACTTTTTGTTCTGCCCTTTCTCTGCCCCTTCACTCTATGGGTGGCACCAGGGCAGATAGTGTTGTGCTCAAAATATGTCTTATCCATAGAAACATGAGAGGCCATATGGTCTTTTTCTGCCATCTAGTCTGCTCTTCCATATCAACTACTATAGTCCCCTTTTTCCCTTTAGAGATCTTCTGTGTTTGTCCCATGCATTCTTGAATTCAGATACTGTCCTTGTCCCTACTACCTCCACTGGGAGACTGTTCAATGCATCTACCACTCTTTCCGTAAAGAAATGTTTTTGGCATATTACTCCTGAGTCTATCCCCTTTCACCTTAATCCTATGTCCCCTCATTGCAGAGCTTTCTTTCAATTGAAAGAGGCTCTCCTGTGGATTTATGCCACGGAGGTATTTAAATGTCTATCATATCTCCTCTATCTTGCATTTCCTCTAAAATATACATATTGTATACATGCTTCCTCTAAAGTATACATTTAAGTCTGTCCCCATATGGTTTATAATGAAAACCACTGACCATTTTGGTAGCCACCCTCTGCACCGACTCCATCCTTTTGAAGGTGTGGTCTCCAGAATTGTACACAATATTCCAAATGAGGTCTCACCAAAGACTTATACAGAGGCACTATCGCCTCTCTTTTTCTGCTGGCCATTCCTCTCCCTGTGCACCCAAGCATCCTTCCGGCTTTCGCCATCACCTTTTCTGTCTGTAAGCCACTTCAAAATCATGAGAAATGATCATGCCCGGGTCCTGCTCTTCTTTCGTGGACAGAAGTACTTCATCCATTATGCTATACCGCTCCCTTGGATTTTTGCAGCCCAAATACATGACCCTGCGTTTTTAGCATTAAATCTCAGCTGCCAAACTCTTGACCATTCTTCAGGCTTAGCTAGATCCCTCCTCATGTTATCTACTCCTTCCTGGGTGTCTACTTTATTGCAGATTTTGGTATCATCTGTAAAGAGACAAAACTTACCCAACAGCCCTTCTGCAATATCACTAAGAAAAATGTTTAACAAAAAAAAAAATTGAACCAAGGACAGATCTTTGCGGCACACCACTGGTAACATCCTTGTAGGCAGGTCTCTCATATGCATATTCATTGTGTATGTCTGGAAAATCCGACTGTCTGGGGAGGCCCCAGGACAGGTTTAAAACCTCTGCCCTAAAGTGTAAGAGGACTGGAAGCTCATCTGATATCACCAGTGCACAAGCAGGAGATGGATGTGATGCTTGGTCAGGTTGATCACCTGAATCAAGGCAGCTGCACTGTGTCAGTGCCAGAAGAGCCTTCCAGAACCACCCAGTAGATGAACTGGAGCAGCCTGACCAGCTTTGCCTCCAAACCTTGCAAGATCCACCTAGGACCATTTGGCAACTGCTGCTCAGACAGAATCTGCTACCTTTGTGTCATTTCTCTTACAGTGCAGCAGAACTTATGATCATTGGCTGAACACGTGACCAGTGGGTTCCTGTCATCTCTAAGTCCCTGTACCATGCTTTTCTCCTTCTATCCTGACTGTCCATCTAATATAAACCTGTGGCAGCCCAGAGCACCAGCATCAGTATGAGACAGTCTGGGATAGCCTGAAGAGGACCTGAAATCTGCCTCATGCAGGGCTGGCCCAAGGGTTTCTGCCACCCTGGCATGCCGCATCCTCCCCCCCCCCCCCACCACTCTCCCCTCCCCCACCACTCTCCCCTTTCCCGTGCTGAGCCATGCCGCTGCTGTGGTCCTGGGGTCAGGGGCAGCTTGGCCTTTCTTTCCCCTCTTCCCCTCCCCCTGCTTTGGCAATAGGTTGGAACCTGATGCAACACCATTCTTCCCATGAAGCTGCACAGGTTTCCTTGGTGGGAGGAGGTGTTGCAATATCACGTTTTTAGTTGCAGCACAGGTGGAGGACTCCGATGCAGCTTTGCAGGAATATTGTACAACACATCTTACCCACTCATTTGTGCACTGCTGGAACCCCAAGGAACACAGGGGCTGACTGTGTGGCACACTGCGATAGAGGACAGTCGTTTTTCCCCCGCCAAACTCCAGATTATGACTATTGACCAGAATCTTATCCTGAGTCTCCATTCGAATTACAGGACTATATCATCCTGGCCACTTTTACAGGGAGAGCCATAACAAATGGTCCAGTCCATTTGCTCATCTTGTCACCAATAATAGGTCCTCCATTAGGAGTAGCATAGACCTTTAGTTACTGGGGAATATGGCCAGAGAGGTACTTAGTCAATCGTGAAGCTCCATAATGTGAGAAATGGTTTGGTTGTGGCGTTTTATTTGTTTTTGGGCAAATGTGGATGAGAAACAACTCGGGAGTTGATATTCAAAAGGATTTATTCGGTCAGCATTGGATGCTAATGGTGTAAGTCCTACTCTCTCCCTTAGATTGTGGGTTGGTGAGAATATGACTATCAATGGGGAGATTGATGGGGGTGTTCAAGTGCAGGAACCAGCCCCTTAAGTGGCTCCCTAGGAGCATAGGATCATACATTAGCAGCCTGATGCTCCCACGAAGGAAAGATAATACCATTCCAAAGCTGGTTTTATTTTCCAGAAATAACTTAGCTTGCTTTGCATAATGAGTTGCTTTGCATCTCATTTTGCTCATGTTCCACTGCCAGAATGTGCATTAAGAGCAAATAACATATGCTTTTGCCATTTAATGTGTGTTAGAATGGCAAACGTGTATTGTTCCCTTAACACATGTTGGTCACTGCCGTTCTTAAGGGGGAAGTTACTAAGCTGCAATAAAATGCTCCATTTTACCACAATTTAATTTACCGCAGGAGTCACTAACCTCTACTAACTCGGTACCACAGGTGAATGACTTCCATGTTTAAATGAATAATGCAGTTTGTGTTCAACCTTGCAAGCTGTGTTATTTTCTCCCTGGGAGCATTGGGCCACTAGCACATGGCCCAGTGTTCTAAAGGTCTTTCGTAAAGGGGCCAGTCCATAAAATAAGGTTTCCCATGTCCTCTGAACTTCATTGAAAGAACACACACACTACCCAGGCATAGCTCTGCAATCCCTAGTATCTAGCAGTGAGGGGCAAGAACCATCCCCAGTTGCTCCTTCCTTATCGGTCGCCAGGTTCGAAATGGTGGTAGTCTCATGCTACTACTGCTAGGGAGCCAGTCAACATCCAACAGGGCAAGTGCGATTGGGTTTTGCTCCTGCTTCATACTGACTGACACTAGGGATTGCAGAGCTAGATGTGGGAGTGCTCATGGGGTGGGGTATCTTTTCTTTTAATTTCTAGGGGTTGGAGGGGTATTGCCTTCCCGATGAAGAGAGGGGGCCTTCTTCCAGTCAGTTTGGGGAGTGGGGGTGATTTATTTTTATATATCTACCCTTTTAAGATGATGCCCAGGAGCATCAGGCTGTCAGTGACCGAATACTCCTGGGGAGTTTAAAAAAAAAAAATATTAGCTCAAAGCTAGCATTATTTTTCTGAGTAACTCAGCTTGCACAGTTCAACATACGCTGTGTTGTTTGATTTGCATAATAATTAAGTGTTTTGGGTGCATTTTGTATGTTTTCCATATCATTATTAGATAGTTTACCATAATACAAGTTAACGTGTGTTAAATGGCAAAACTGTGTTAAGTGTCAGTTCCTTATCATCCAGCTAGACTAGTCCAGACAAGTGGGTTATACTCACTTGCCAGCAGGTGAAAGCAGACTCTAGCAACTTTTCGGGCAAATTTAGCAGGCTGTTCCCTTTACACTAGGCATGACTTCTGTTCTACTATGTTATTGCTTTCTCTAGGCCCTATGTGGTAGCATATGAACATTTAGGGAGACATCCTCCCAAATTGGGTCCCCAGGGTCCTGAGATACTGTCTTGGCTATCCCCTTGACCAAGATAGGCTGGATTAGCCCTTTGCCCCTGGAAGTCTGTTCTATAGCGATAACTAAATCCATGATTGTCCTGGTGGCAGGTGCTGTTTATGGGGAAATTTCAGTTTGAAGGTTTTAAAAAGTCTTGGCAATGACCTCCTTTTGGTGGTGCTGTGTGCATGGCTGGAGGCTAGTCCTTGGATGAGGGCTGTATTCTCTGAGTGGCCTGGTGGCTTTGTCCATATGGCTATGGCCCCTTGCTCCCAAAGTTGCAGATCTGTTCAGGAAAATATCTGGCTTGGGTGGGGTCAAATTTTAATTTAACCCAGTCTCCTTCCAGATGCTAGTTGACTGCTGCTAGTTAGTGGAGGTGACTCTGCACCAGTATTATCACCATGGAGCTGGAATACTGGGATGGTTTCTAGTACTGGCTTTAATCTGATGATGGTGCTGGTTTGTGGTGGAGCAGTTCCCCTTCAGGGAGTGGAGAAGCTTGTCCATAGAGACTCCTAGAAGACAGACAGAGAAAGGCCCAGGGAACTTCTGAGGCCACATGTAAAGCCTGAAGCTGCCCTCTGGAGAAGATGAGTCCTTTGGCACCTTTGTTGCAGTAGAGGCAGTACTGATGGAACATCTGGACTTGAATGGCCTTCAAGGGGCATTTGGGAGCCTGTAATCCCTCTCATTGGATGCTGGCAGACCTTCCTGAGGTCCAGCCAGTTGGGGTGTAAGTTAGTCTCTGAGCACATTAAACTAATGGGTTTTGGGGTGCTTAGGTGAGAGTGGAGTTTGTCAACTGCATTGTTGAGCTACCTGCCCTTGGTCCCTCAAGTGCTAGTCCATGACAGTCTAGGGCTTCTGATGCACACAAGGTGAATTACAGCAGCGCTTGCAAGGTCTCCTTGGCAGAGTCTCCCTGAAGCTGTTCACTTAAGTGGAGGACATTGGGGGATATTGTTGGAGCTTCTGGCAGTCACAGGTTGTTTTTCCTGTCCTCTCTATAGTGGAGCCAGAGATGTTCTCCCTGATATGAGGATCCATGAAGGGAAGTTCTTCTGGTATGTCCTGGACCTAGAGCCGGTGATCTTTGGAATCTGTCTCTCATCTTCACCATGCCAGAACTGAAGGGCCCCATATGTTGACTGGGTAGGGCACACTTCCTGGACCTCACTATGGCATTTCTCATTTTTCAGTGTGAACAGCATTAGCTATTTCTCTGCGTCTGTGTTCTGTGCCAACCTCTTTGGGTCTGAGCCTTGCCTTAGACCTAGATGCGTCTCCCCATGCCTTTGCCATGGTGATGGGGGGGGGGGGTGTGATAGCAGCACCTCTGCATACAGCGGGCTTGGTTGCCAATGCCTGGACTTTGGGCTGACCCAGTTAGTGTCTTTGGGGTTTTCTCAAAGGCAACACAAACCAGGGGAGCTCTGCCTGGATTGGCTGGAATCAGGAATAGGCAGTCCTGAGAGCAGCATGATTCTCTCCCGTGATTTTGAGCTCTGGGGGTCTCTTTGCCGTAGATTCAAAGGCACAGCCTACTCTGCTGTTCTCCATGTTCCCCATTATTCAACCAGATTCTTCCTCTCCCCAAGAGATCAAGGAGAAGGTGAGGTAGTGGTTGTGGTTCCACCTCCTGATAAGGAAGATGTGGGGAGCACCTGAGGAGATGCTTGTAAGCTTGGCTTCCTGTCGTAAGGGCAGGAGGTGTGAAACCCAGTCCAGTTGGCCCTGGGACTCTGCCCTGGTCTCCAGGCAGAAAGGACCCCGTGAGGGAACAATCACATTGATCCTAGTGAGGCTTATGCCTCCTATAAGGGGAGCAGCGGACTGCGTGTTCTAGGACATGGCCATGACGCTTGTCTTCTACTGCAGCAGAGCTCTCGGATCTGGAGTGGTTCTTGCAGACGTCTAACTGAGCTGTTGGGTGGAGGAGCATCTGATTGTCCTAGCTGCAACAGATATTGCAAGCTTCATTAGCATGCAGTCTCACTGTGTCAGAACTTCTTTCCAGGTGAAGTGAGAGTTCAGCCCTCCCATGCATGATTTCAGTGTGAAGGTGTGGCCTTCCACTACCCCATGGATTGGCCACTTAGCAGATGCTGGTTGTGGAGCTGTTTCACAGATGCAGGGAGACTCCATGGATGGCAGACTGGTTGACTCTTTCTTTTGAGAGGCATAGAGGAGGGATGCTGTGTGGCTTCCTCTGTGACCCTGAGTGAGCAGTCTTCTGCACGGGTGATCAGCCCATCTGGTCCTGATTGATCCTAGGGGCCGTGGCTTGAACTTGTGCATTGTGTTACGTGGAATCTTGGGCTAAGTGGTGTGGCTTTTCCGTTCCTCTTCAGGACACAGGCCTACAGGAGAAACACAGCAGGGACTCTGGGTATGGCAGTTTCTTGGTGCCTTCTCACTTAAGGCCTGGCCCTTGTGGGCACATGCAGATCAGTTTGAGCTGCTTGGATGTCTCCCTTCTTGAGACCTGATGAGTCTGTCTTTTTTGCAAATGTTCGAGCCTTTTAGTGTTTCAACCTGGACTGTGGCTTGGCCCTGAACCTCAAGGTTCGAGTGGCAGATCTGATCTGCTACAGGAATTGCCTCCTTGGAAAGTGTAGCACCGGATTATGTGAGATTTATGAAGTCCTGATATGCTGTGAAGATGTTTAACAAATCCACTGAAACTCAGTTTTGAGGGGGCATAGTTAGTTTTGGGATAACTTCCATATTTGACCAGAACATTGCCTTTGGTGCCAATACTGCAGGGAACTTTAGAGCCTCTACATTTTTGGAACAATGACAAGCTGTCTGCTTCTTTTCCACAATCCTTTGGGATCCCACAAGGGTCCATTCGGGCTCCTACTTTATTTAATCAGTTTATTTCTCCCCTAGCTTTCCTCATTCAGAACTTAAATATTAGCGCTTCTTTCTATGCAGATGACATCCAGCTAGTTATAGCCCATAAGACTTGGGACCAAATTTTTCAAGCAGAATTAAATTCTAAATTACACTTAGCAGCCTGTTACAAGTTGAATAAAATGATACTTAATCCCAGCAAAACTGAGGCGCTCTGGATTTCTCACAACCGAAAATTACCCCCCTATCAACCCAATTTAGCTGGCTCTTTGGTTTTCTTCAAGAATTCCAGTCAATCCCTGGGAGCTATTTTTGATGATCAGCTCACCTTTTGTCCCTCATATCTAGAGCACTGTGAAAAGCTGATCCTTTTCGCTAAGAATAAGGGTGGTATAGCCGTTTCTTGACCATCAGGCTCTCAAAATTCTCATTGATTCCTTTGTCATAAACAAATTTGATTACTGTAACTCTACTGTCGGGTGTCTCCCAGCTTCAGCTGAAACTATTATAAACAATACAAAACTCCTGTATAACACCAAATGCTTTGACCATGTCACACCCTTGATACAAAACAACATTGGCTTTCCGTCTTATTTTGGATTCAGTTAAAGATACTTTTGTTAACATACCATGTATTCTATTCTGGCTAGCCCACTTATCTCCGCTCCCACCTCATCCCTTCTTGTCCTTCGCGTGCATTCTGCTCCTCAACTGAAAATCTTTTGGTCATCCCACCAAAAAGCATATTGCATCTAATTACGTACAGATCAATTGCTTTCATGTTCCAAGCATCACATTTGTGGAACTCCCTGCCCTCCAAACTCCAACTTGAATCTTATGTAAAATTTAAAGTAGGCCTCTAAAGCCTTTGATACCTAGTTTTCTACTCCCCTCCTTCTGGCTGCTCTTCTATCTCTTGTGTAAGTAATTAATCTCAGAATTCTTCTGGAAAATAGTTGTTGTGCTACCCAATGACCCATGTCCAGCCAGCTGGATCAAGGACATGCGACATGACCTCAGTCAAATACTGAGCAAAATACTGAACCAGTCCTTTTCTACAGGTTCATTCCCGCAGAGTCTGAAACACACCTCCATCAAGCCCCTACTGAAGAATAATAGACTTGACCCATCCAAGGTTGAATCCTTCAGGCCTATCTCGAGCATCCCACAGCTTGCAAAGATCATTGAGAAGGCTGCCCAACAACAAATCCAACATCATATCGACACTGAAGCACCACTAGATCCATCTCAACATGGCTTCAGGGAAGCACATGGAGTCGACACAGTCCTTACAACCCTATTCAATGTTCTGGTAACAGGAATAAATAACATACAACAGGGATTCGTCCTCATCTTCCTGGACATCTCCGCCGCGTTCGACTCTGTGAATCATAACATACTCCTACAACGCTTGGAAGATAAGGGGATTCAAAGCACAGCACTCAAATGGTGTAAATCCTACCTATCTAACAGGTGGCAACAAGTAAAAACAGGCCACGCATCCTCAGAACCATTCATACAATCACAGGGAGTACCCCAAGGATCGTCCTTATCGGCACTAATGTTTAATATCTACATGCAGCCGATATGTGACTTGATCAGATCCTTTAATGTACAATGTCTTGCTTACGCAGATGACATCCTCCTTTATTTGCCGTTCTCAATTGAACATCCAGTATTCTCCCCAATAATCAACTGTTTTGAAGCTGTAGCCGAATGGTTGCTATCACAAAACCTTAGGATTAACCACAACAAAACAGACGTTCTTTTTGTCACAAGGAACCGTAAGTTCATACCTCCTCCATCACTACTCGTCAACAACGTGGAGTTGAAAGCAAAATCTACAATCCGTTACCTTGGCATCACATTGGATCAACACCTGGACATGACAACACATGTCAAGAACATCACAAAAACTATATATTATAAGATCAAATCGTTACGTCACCTCCACCCCCTACTAGATCCTACAGACTTCCGAACAACCTTCCAGGCATTAGTCCTCCCACACCTGGATTTTGCCAACATCATCCTCCATGGCCTCCCTAAATCAACTTTAAATCCGCTCCGCCTAGCCATGAATACAGCCGCCAGAGTCCTCTCCGGCTCATCAAGATCTGAACATATAACACCCATCATGAAAGAACTGCACTGGTTACCATTACATGCCAGAATCCAGTATAAGTCTTTAGTTCTTACTTTCAAGGCCCTAAATAACTACCCCCCTACGCCAATCAGCAAACTTATCCATGGCACCCTGGAAAACAGAAAAGGAGAACTACATCATTGAACACCTTAATAGTCCCAAAAATAATAACGAAGTGCACTAAGGCCACCTCCAACAGGGCTTTCTCCTTATTTGCTCCTCTAAACTGGAATGCACTACCGCACGAAATCCGTGCTATCAAAAACCTAATCCTATTCAGAAAAGCATTGAAATACCACTTATTCACAAAATGCTACCCAGAAGTCAACCTAGCCATTAACAATACTAGCACCTCAATACAACCAGAAAAGGGCTAGTTGGTCAATCTTCTCTCTAGTCCTATTAGTCAACCACATTGCAACATCTAAATCATGTTTTATATCACTGTATATATTATTTAAGTCAATCTGTACATAGTTCCCCCGGTTGTCCTATGTTGAATCTTCCTGTTCAATGTAAAACTCAATGTTACTTGTATGCATTGTAGTATGTTCTTGTTTCAATGTACACCGCACTGATTGAAATAGCGCGGTATAAAAGAATTGTTAAATAAATAAATAAATAAATAAATTCCCCTCCTTGATGTTTCTGTTGCCATTGTGTTTTATATCTTGTTGTAAGTAGGTTTTTGTCTCGGTGAACAAACGACTGATTATTTTTTTTATTTTTTTGTAAACTGCTATAATGCATATGCTGTTAGCAGTATATACTGTAAATCTCTAATTAAACTAATGCTAGTGGAAACCTTTTTTGGGAATACCCAGAATAAGCTAATAGGACTCTTCAGATTCAGTACATTCAGCCAACCACCTCCCTCCTCTTAAACAACTGATTTTGGTTTTGGCACATTAACTGGTAATGCCAGCAACCCGTTTGGCACTGCCAGCACTGGAGGTGGACTTTTTTTTTCTCATCCCAAAGCAATGCCTTTGCACAGAATAAAATGACCAGCTTTGGAAACTTTGGGACAAGCACCAGCAGTGGATGTCTCTTTGGAACCATGAGTACCACCTCAAATCCATTTGGGGGGGATGTCTGGCTTGCTCTTCAGACCTACTGGAACCACTATTAAGTTTAATCCCCCAAAAGGCACTGATACCATGGTAAAAGTTGGAATCAGCATCAATATCAGTACCAAGCACAAATATATTACTGCCATGAAGAACTATCTTGATGTGACTCCTTCTTCAGCAGGAATAAAGAATTCTGTCTGCCTGAGTGTCCCGTTGGGTCTCAGTGGGTTCCTGTGGTAGAAGGCCCTTCTTTGGGTCCACATGTGAGATTGGTTCCTTATGATCCATTTTGGGGGAGTCTGGCATCCACCGTATGGTGTCTGTGCTTGGCTTAGAGTAAACCTTTCTGGTTATTTGGATGGCTCCATTTGCTGTGCAGTCTTTGCCATCCTTCCTTCAAGGAGGGCCCCCCTCCTTTTGTATCATGACTGAATTATGATCCTCCCTGCCTTCCTTCCCAGAGAAGGAGCTTTAAATGGATTTCTTGCTGCATCTGGTGGATATGTGAAGAGTGTTGCTGGAGTTCATCGCAATTTCTCATTCCTCCCACCAATTAAACCTTCTCCATCCTTGGTAGTTCAAGAAAAGTGCTGGCAGAGGTCAAGTCCTCTATTGCCTATTCATCTCTGGAGACCATGGGGGGGAGTGCATTCAGGAGTGAGTAAAAGTTCACTCCGCAGAGCACATCCCTCTTGTGTGGAGTCCTCTTGGGTGTCCCCAGAGGACAGTTCTAAGGCTTTCTGGCCTTTGCTGCTTACTTTTTTTGTGAGGCCCTACAGGGTGCTTGTGGCAGCTATTCAGATCATTCCTTTAACAGGGTAATCTGTCTTGGCTGCCATCTTCCTCCCACCCTGGCTCCTGACTGCTTGGGTACATCCTCCTGATCTAGCTGGATGATAAGGAAGGTGAGATTTTAATCATACCTGATAATCCTGCTAGACCAGTCCAGAACCCACGCTGTATTAACATTATCTGAGTTTTTTCAGTTTTGTTTACTGCTTGGAAAGTTTCATACTGGCTTCTCTTAGCCTTGTACCAAAGGATATACCAAGTGATGACATAACAAAGTTGTTAAAGTCTGCCTCTATCTGCTGGCAAGGAAACATAACTCACTAGTCTGGACTGGTCTAGCAGAATTCAAGGAAAGTAGATTATCAGGTGTGATTAAAATTACTTCATATTCTGGGGCATATGTGGTGGATGTGTGGGAAGGTGCACCACTTTTGGACGTGGATTAAAAAATACCTGACCCTCCTCATAGGACAGGAGAGCCAATGGTCAGCTTGTTTGGCTGTGTTCAATGAATTAACACCAGCTAGACCCAAGGGGCAGGGGGCCCGCCTGCTGATATGAAAAGCTTGCTTAATAGGGAAACAGACTTTATTGTGTCAATGGAGGGAACCGCAGCTTCCATCATATTGGGAGTGGTGCAACCTTTTTAACCAGTTAATGTTAAGGGAGCAAATGGCGGCCAGAAGTAACATAAAGAGACAGGACAGTTTTACTGGAGTTTGGGGTAGTTACATTGATGCCCTATCTTCAGTGGCCCGTAATGAAGTGTTGACTTGATAGAGCTTGTATAGTTGCTTATAGCTAGAGTCTCCCTGTGCTCCCGGTCGGTCGTTCTGGTTCCATTTGCCATTATTGGGGGGGGGGGAGGGGGTTGGGGGGTCAGTGGGGGAGGGTAGTCCTTAAATAGGTTCCTCATTGGAGTGTATGAAATAGTCCGGATAGTGATGTAAGATTCACCATCCTGCTTGGAGCCAGATACTAAATAACCATTGTTCGAATGTTGGGGAACTGGAGAGGAGGGTCGGGGAAGAACAAAAGTAAAAATCTTTTGGGTTGTATTATTGTTATGATACTATATACTTTGTGGTGGTGTTTTTTGACTGGAAAAATAAGTTGGAGTGTTGTAAGTGAGTTGTGCATTTTTTCAATAAACAGAGTTTAAATAAAAACACGTTTTCAAAGCTCAAAAAAAATACTGCATATTGTGTGTCATTCTCTTAACACATGTTAGTAACCATCCCCCTTAAATGGATATGTTAATCGTGTAAGATTGGGACCATATATTTGGTAGCCCTTCCTAAATGGATAGGTATGGTGAATATCTGACAGAAAAATAAGTAGATAGATGCGAACAACTATGGATATTAAGGACTTTAGAAAGAAATTGAAAACTCTTTTCTACACATATCGCCTGGGACATATTACCTAACCACTTGAACGACGACATGATCCAAGTCACCTATTGTTTACCCATAGCCATGGACTAATAACCGTTAAGCATGATGCAATAAATTGTATATAGTTATGTCATACTCTCATGACTCTGTACATAGTTATTCATGTTGCCTCCTTTTTCCCCCCTCCATAATGTTTTTATTTATTTTTTATTTATTTTGGCATTTCTTCTATACTGCCCCTTCCTGAGATCAGGGACGGTTTACAGTTAAACAACATTATTACATAGAACAAGGTTTTAACAGTCAGAGTTCAACAAATTTCTTAACTATATACATACAACTGTGAACTTGAACTATTTACAAAGGGTGGGGTACATCAACTTCATAATACACTGGGTGGTAGATATGAAGAGGATTATGTTCAATTGTTCAATGTATAATGTTGAGTTACAATGCAAACTGCTCTGAGTGAAGGACAAAGCGGTATAGAAAAGTGATTAAATAACTAAATAAAGTACATAAGTTATCTGCTTATCTTTATGAAGCAGCTGGACGGGCATTTGAATATTGCATCCCTAGTTTATTAGCTAATATAGTGCTATTTAATGGGCTGCCATCGAGTCATGTTTTCAGGATATCCCTATGAATATCTAGAGAGAGAGTTGCATGCATACTATTCTCTCCTACATATTCATTAATGATATTCTGAAAACCTGACCCTTTGGTGGCCCTCAAGGACTGTGAATGAATAACACTGAGTAGGGGGAAGGAGGAATTAAGCATTTTATTTTCACAAGCTTCTGTTGGGCAACACAGAAAGTCTCTAGGTACAGTGAGGGTGGACTTTCAGAGTTGCCTGCTGTGCCTGTCTTATGGGATCATGAATAGCACCATAAACCTGCAAGGGGATTTTTGCTTTTACCACTGCTTTGAAATATTGTGGAGTAAATTTTTATTTGTGATGACTGTTTTTGTTTAGCATAAAATACATTTGTCTTTGAACTTTTTATACTGTTGGTGTTATCTGTTTTTCTTTGTATGATTGATGTTGATGTATCCTGCTTAGAATGGTATGAAGATTGGAAACTATTTATGACCCGCCTGTATAACTCGAAACCAGTATTTTGCCATCTTTATTTTTTTTACTGTTTTACAAATAGGGATGTCCTACATGGAGTGGTGGGTCCACCCCTAGACAGAGACATGGGGAGGGGTGGCCTGCACAGAGCGACAGGTGCACCTACTCTTGCCGTATTGCTGGGCAGACTGGATGGACCATGCTGGTCTTTATCTGCCGTCATTTACTATGTTACTGTGTTACTATGAGTGTGGGCGTTGACTGCACATTGTGATTAGTGCAGGTGTACTTCGTGCATGTGAACCATACATGCTGCAGTTAGCGTGGGCGCACTTACTGCTACCTCAGCGGATGGCATTAAGTGCAGTTGTGTGGCTGCCAGTTAATATTAGAAGATCCTCCAAACTGCATGGGGAGCATGCTGGGAATGCCCCCAACAATTAGTTTAAGTACACCATGCCTCACATGCTTTTTTTTTTTCTCTAGCAAGCTTCCAAAAATTAGTGCACATCAATAAACATGCCCCTTTTATAACTTGTTCCCTCAGTCGTGTCTTTCAGATGCACTTTATGTGCCTTCGTTTCTTTTTCTGTGTAAAAATAGAAAAGTAGCTATAGATGGCTGAACTTGTTTTCTAATTGCTTTTTTTGTCCATAGAACTGGAAAGCATGACACTAATAATTTGGTTGGTTGGTTCTTTCTCCCAGGTGGCAGACATTGGTAGGAGGCCTTCTGCTTCATATCTCCTGGAAGCTGGGCTGGGTGGAGATCAGTAGCAGTTCAAGGTACAGTGTATCCTGTAATAGGTATTCATTAGACAGTATGCTTGTGATGCAGTTGACTCGTTTGCAAGAATGTGTTGCCGCACAGTATGCAAACATTGTGGTTGTATGCACTATTTATCCAAGTCTGAAGTTGTGCTTTCTTTTGTAACATATTGGTTGTAAAACCACTGTGTCTGGAACTGGGAGGGAGGAGATAGGGGAAGAAGAGAAGGTTACCAAAGGCATATTTAGAGGATTGGAGTGGGAGGGAGAGAGAGAGAGCGAGCATGGAGAAAGGGTGGATGAAAATAAAGGAATGTATTCATGGTGGAGCACAGAAAGGAGTAAGAGAGAGAGAGTGTGTGTGCTTGTGTGCGCGCATGAGAAGAAGGTAAGGGATGGAAATGAGGGACTGGAGGGAGGAAAATTTGAAGAAGGGGTTCAATAGGACATGGGGAGGAAAAGAAATCTGGAAAGAAGTGATGATGTTGATTTTTAAAGGAAATAACTTGGATTTTTCCTGAGGTAACTATCAATGTCCATGTTTAATGTACAATACCAAGTTTAAGTTACAATGTAAACTGTTTTGACTGATCTGATAAAGTGGTATAAAAAATCTGTTAAAAATAGGTGAGCTGTAATGGAGGATTGACTCTGTTTGTTAAGCGCCAATCTCTACTCACGGTTACCTTGTGAATAGTTGTCCTAAACGGTTTTTGGTCTTCAGTCAGACAGCTAATTGTTGATAGAATGGCATTCATAGTTGCCATTGTTGTATTGATCCATTGCATTGCTGGTCTTCCTCTTCTGCATTGACCTTTTTAACCTTGCCAGACATGATGTTTTTCTCAGCGCATGACAGATGGTAGGAAAGGAGGAAAGAAATGAAAAGTAGGAAATCATATGAACAAGAGGCAAAAGAATACATACCAAGACACACCTGGGAAGTTGAAACATTTTTCAGTCAATGAGCAGGATGAACTCGGGCTCGTAAGTGGGTGACCTCACTGGAATGAAACAGCTCTCCCAGAGCTGAGAAATTAGTGTATTTTTTTATTTTATTTATTTAAATTCTCTTATATACCGCGCTATTCTGCATCAGTGCGGTTTACATTGAACAAACTGAAATTACATTGAACAGGGCATTATAACTTGGAGATAACCCTCCATAGCCCATGTTCCCTGTAAAATAGTTAAGTGGCTTGCCCAAAACCACAAGGAGCACCTGTGGGGCTAGAAACCCCAGTCCTTCCGGCCCAAGGTTGCTGTCCTCTAGTGGGATTTGAACACCTGACCTTCCGGCCTGAAGTACCTTGCCCCAACCACTAGGCCATTCCTCCACTGTAAAGTTCTGAGCAGGCGTGGCTCTTCAGTTTTGTTTTTGCACTCTGCTGAATGAATGCAAACAAATTTTTCTGCTTTAATAATAAAAGAAAGAAAGGAACAATGAAAATGTCAGAAAATGTTTTGGTACATTTTTTTAAAATAGACATTTCAATTTACCTCATCTTCTAGGGTTCATTCCTGTCCTCAGTCTGCTGCGGCTTTCCAGAAGGCAGACCTTTATCTGATAGACCTCCTGATGTTTGAGCGCAGAGCATGACCTGGAGAATTGTCTTCTGCTCTGCTATTTCCCTTACCTTCCAGATGGACCATCTCGCTCAACAGAGAGAGAGAGAAACTCAGGGGCTCTCTCATCAGTGAGGGGAGAAGGTCTGCCCAGAAGTTGGCAGATTCTGCCCTATGCTTCACTTTCCTTTCATTCACTTCCCTCTTCCTTGAACATCCTACCTCCTCTCTGCACATTGGCCTATAAGGTCAAGAAGCATAGGAACAAAGTGTGAAACCACTTCCACACTGCTCTAGCACCTTGGAGTTTTCCAGGCCTAAAATGCTTTCCCTTTCAATGTGTGCTTGAGCCTGAGGATGAGGTAGTCCACTCTGGGCCCTCAACAGTGCAGACTGTGTAGCACAAAGTAAACCTTATGACAGCGCAATAATTTCCTCACCTCTTTAGCATCCAGCTTCACTCATTGTTAATACAATACACAGATAATCACGGTAGCATTGCACCGTTTTACAGCACTCTCCCTGCACAGATACATGCAAGAATGGTCAGTGCGGGTTATACGGATTGTGTTCTGTGCTGCAAAGCCTATGCAGTCTGCTTTCTGTGCAAGCAGCGCTTCAGTCACACAGTGCTCAATGCTCTTTCTTCATTCAGCGCATATGAGTGGATCTTCTTTCAGGTTTGGCGCCAGGTATTCTGACTCATTTCTGCTATTTCTTCAACATGTGCTTTCCATTATACAGAATTTAGGAGGATCCGCTGGCCCCACAAGTAGAGGACCACTTTCAGTATGATGCAACATTTTGGGACAGGTTATGATAAAAAGCCCATATTACAACTATAATCTCTCTGCATCCTTTAAATAAGGTATGCCTCTTGCATGAACAAACTGTTTCAAGAAGAAGAAATAGAATTATTAGTCCTTAGCCTAAAAATGGGCTTTACCTCAATTGAAGAACCCAGTTCAGTATTCTTGTACAGATATCAGACTTCCTCTTTGCCAGTTTCTTTTTTTTTCCTATACTATTTTTTTGAGTGCCTTCAAGTCCATGCTGACTCCTGGTGATCCAGCAGCCCCTTGGTTTTCTTGGCAAGATTGCCATGCCTTTTCTTCCGAGACAATGGAGGGTAAAGTGATTTGCCCAAGGCCATAAGGAGTGCCAGTGGGAATATAACCCAGATCTCTTGTGGGTAATAGTAGACTGTTGCTCTAACCACTAGCCTGCTACTCCACTATACTATACTATACTGATCACTATAAAACAAAACAAAAGCTCTCCTCTTCAGGTGGCCCTTGAGTGGGTTTTTCTGCACATCGGTTGAAATCTAGTGAGCTGTGTGGTCCACCTTTTTATATGGTTCAGTCTTTGCATAATATTGTTGTAAAGATGTCCATCTTCTTAAGCACTAATAAATGGGAAATCCATCTCCTGTGTATGATATTTGAGATACCTTTTTTGACATCTTGTCTTCTGCCATCTTGTCTAAGCACTTTGCATAGTTATGCACCTTAGGCCTATGAGAGGGCATTTACATTTAAACGCAATTGGTCTGTGCATTTTACACCAAGTTTTTCATCCTTCTGACTTTTCAGGTATGTTTGGGGAGAGGAGGAAGGTCAGACATGGAACTTTAAGGCTGAAAGATGCTGAGGACCACTGTGCGGAGTATGACAAGGAAAAAAACAGAAATGGTGGTGCACTGGATTTAGTCTCTGTACCTCAGGGCTCTGTCTTGAGATCTCTTTTTTTTTTCTTTCTCTGTACTCGCTCTGTGCCCTGATTTCCTCCCATGGTTTTCAGCACCATCTTTATGCTGATGAGACTCGGATTTATATTTCTACACCAGGAAAACAGGCCCATAACTCAGCCTGTTTGTCTGACGTTGCCCGAGTGTCCAACTGCCTTCTGAAACATGGCAAAGACAGAAACTCCTTATCTTCCCCCTTCCTCCTTTCTCTATTTCTACGGATAACACTATCATCCTCCCTCCCTATTTCTTCAGCTCGCAACATGGGAGCCATCTTTGATATCCCTCTCTCTCTGTACACATCCAACAGATGGTTAAAACCCGTGGAGGAGCATTTTCAGCTGTTGCAGCCAGCACACTTAAAGTGACTGGTCGATGCAGTTTTTAATTTCCCCTCGGATATTCGAGGCCAGGACCATATCCGGGTTTCCTGGATTGCAATTTTGCAATCTGGTCAGTGGCGATATTCAGCTTCTGGCTGGATTGCAAATAGCTGTCCTAACTTAGCTGGTTAGGGCTAACCGGGCAGCAGCTGAATATTGCCACTACCTAGCCGATTAGCGTTGGGTTGTTCAGCGGCACAAATTGGGGATATTCAGCAGCATTAACCAGGTTAGTGCTGCTGAATAACCCAGTGAGCAGCGTTTATGTGGTTTGCAAGTCTGCAGACCATGTAAATGCCTTTGAATATTTCCTCCCCCCCATCATTTCTCTCTCTGTAACATCAGCAAAATTCATCTCTTCCTTTCTGAACACACTACTAAGATCTTTTATCCACTCTCTAGTCTCCTCTCACTCAGACTGCTGCAACCTAACCTGCTCCTCACTGGTCTCCCGCTGACTCATCTCTCTCCCCTTCAATCCCTTCAAAACTCAGCCACTTGGCTAATCTTCTGCCAGTGCTGCTATGCCCACATAACCCCTTTTCTAAAGTCATTTCATTAGCTCCATATCTGTTTCTTCGTCCATTTCAAATTTCTCCTTCTGACCTACAAGTGCATTCATTATACAGCTCCTCATCACCTCTTGTCTCTCATCTCTCCCTACACTCCTTATCAGGAACTCTGCTCATTAAATAAGTGATTTATCTGTGCCCTTCTGTTCCACTGCCAACTCCAAACTCTGTTCGTTCCATCTTGCTGCACCATATGCCTGGAAATAGACTACTTGAATCAGTATGTCTAGCTCCATTCCTGGACTTATTCAAATCCAGACTAAAAACCCACTTCTTTGAGGGTGCCTTTTTTTTTTACCTGTTTATCACCCATGTGTGTTACAGCTATTTCCTCTTCGTTTACTCTGGTCCCCAGTTTGTTTGTATTTTGTCTTGAATAGGTTGTAAGCTCCATCAAACAGAGTGTATCTCTTAGGTATCTATGTACAGCACTCCTGTGCAAACAGTCTGCATTGGAGGGGGTGGACACAGCAGGTCAAAGACAGGAAGAACAGCAATACAACGGTTTAAATGACATTGTCACCATGGCAGGTTCCACTGATGGGTGACAATGGAAGCAGGGCTCTTGAGGGCTTACCTAGGGCATCTCGCTGGCCCTGGGCACAGCTTTAAGACTCTAATCACTTTACTGGGCAGATTAGATAGACTATGCTGGTCTTTATCTGCTGTCATTTACTATCTTGCTATGTAAATAAGGCTTCTGACTGAAAAATGTCCTTTGCCTTCAAAAATAATCCTGACCTATAAACAGAGAGAGGTTTGAAATTTGGCTTTGGGAAAGGCAGTTTGTGTTTTGGTTCACTGAAGAATAGGACTTGGTATACTGTTGTGGATTGTTTACGTGCTCTCTGCAGATGCCTCAATTGTATATCCATTTTTCTTGGTTATTTCCCCTGAAGGTATCCTTGGAGTTCAGAAGGGCCTGAGGTTTTCAGTACTGTACTTTCAAATCAGTTCCTGATTTGAGCCACTAGGTGCCAGTAGAATGCAGGAAATATACCAGCACATGGTAATACAGACTTAATTCCTTCACAGCAAAAATGTGTGCAAGATAAGTTTATTAAACGGTACATTTTAGATAGGGCATGGAGATCAGAAATGAAAGTCAGGACGTGCTCATTTCTGATGGCAATTTAGGAGCTCCTCTGCTGTATATTATGCAGCTCTTTTGAAAATACACATCCATGTGCAGTGGTAGGAGTCATTTTAAGAAACATCCATTTGGCAAAAATCAACATGAGGGACCTGGCAACTTACACATGTAAGTGCTGGCATTTCACAGTGAACATGTATAAATGTTGGAACTTAAAACATGTATCTGGACCATTTTGCAAACCTAGACCTGCAGATGCTCCTACTAAAGTACAAAGGACTCTCTCGTCCCCATTTCATTTTGGAGGAGACAAACATTGGGGGATTCACTCCTGTAAAGGGATCGCCAAAAGAGCAATTTTAAAATTCTCTTCATGCCAGGGAACAGGTGTAAATCTGGATGTGGACAATTTTGGGCTTACACTTGTGTACCTATATGAAATGGGGAATGCACTTGTAGATTTTTTTTTATCGCCCAGGGAATGTCATGCTTCCATCCAGGGCTCGAAAACCCCCAGGCGTAAGGTTGCCATGGTAACGAAAAAAAGTTGGACCAGGCTCGAAACACCTGTGCAGCAGCATAAAAGATCCCAAAGGCCGCGATCGTGGCGGGGGTTGGCTCTGGCTTCCCGCAGGGATCCCATCTCCCATGGGCAGAAGAGAAGGGGGAAGGCCATGATTGCAGCACAGGTGCAGGCTGTCTCTCTGCAGGTGATGGGATCCCCATGGATAGACAGTTTGCCTCTGCAGAAGAGAAGAGAAGGTGAAAGCCGCGATCACATCCCAGAAGGAAACAAACATGATGGCAGAAAAAGACCATAAGGCCTATCCATTCTGCCCTTCCATGCCAACTATAGTCCCCCCATTTTTTTTTTTGCTTCAGAGATCTGTGTTGGTGCCTTGAATTCATATACTGCCCTCATCTCTACTACCTCCACCGGGAGACTGTTCCACGCATCTACCACTCTTTCCGTAAAGATTATTTCTGCATATTACTCCCAAGTCTATCCCCTTTCACCTTCATCCTATGCCCCCTCATTTGCGGAGCTTTCTTTCAATTGAAAGAGGCTCTCCTCCTGTGCATTTATGTCATGTCTCTATCATATCTCCCCTCTCCCGCCTTTCCTCCAAAGTATACATATTGAGATCTTAGTCTTTCCCCATATGCCTTATGACGAAGTTCACTGACCATTTTGGTAGCCATCCTCTGCACCATCCTGTTTATATCCTTCAGTAGCTGTGCAGTTCTGGAGACCACACCTTCAAAAAGGATATAAAGAGGATGGAGTTAAGATTGAAGAGTGAGGGGGGGGGAGGGAACTACAAAAATTTAAAGGGCCAGTAACAACAACAACAAAAAGGTAGGGGGGGGGGGTGAATGGAGGGCAGGGGCTGAAGGGGAGGGAGGAAGGAAGAGTGCATGATTAGATATGCATGCTGCATTCCTCTACCCCAGAGCACACACATACATAAGCACCCTACACTACACGCTTGTTCACATAGGCATCCCACCTTCATAGGAAGGAGACAAACCTCAGCTTCACACTACATACAGGAACCTTGCCTCTGCACTGCACATAAAAGCACCCCAGCTCTGCAGCACACCCACACACATGCACTGCAGCCCTGCACCCCATCCACACAAAGGCACACCTACCACATACCCACACAGACACTTGCTATCTGAAGCCATATCTGTTATCTAAAGACGTATAGCGTAGGAACTCTGGTGCTGGTCTTGCAAAACTTGAGAACATGAGACCAACACAAGAGAAAGGAGGGGCATGAGGAGGTCATTGACTCCTAAGATTTTGGCCTGGCTTCTAAATTGGCACAAAGTTTGTCAAGGCCTGCCTCCATCTGCTTTTGACATGGCACGGTTGGCCATGTGTAAATTTTACTCTTTCTAAAATGGCAATTTACAGGTGGATGCAATTTACGTGTATGTGGCTGCTTATACACACTTAAATTATGAAAGGGTGGTGGATGCCTGGAATGCCCTCCCAAAGGGAGTGGTGAAACAAAAACTGTGACAGAATTCAAAAAGGTATAGGACAGACGCACAGGATCACTACATAGCAAGAAGATGGAATCAAAGCAAACATAAATAACTTAATAAATGAAGATGGGTAACCTGCTTGGAGTGGCAGGTGGAACTCTACAGCTCTATTACTGGGGAGACTAGATGGATCATGCTGGTCTTTATCTGCGTTATTTACTATGTTACTATGAATAGGACTTCTAAAATAGCCCCCTTAATGCATAGACCAGTTCAAATAAATGAAATGTCCAGTTTTGTCTTTAAAACTTGCACATCTTTCTTTTCTCTTTACATTGTTTTTAGTTTTGGATAATTTGTGATCTCATAACATTAGAAATGTTGAGGATGTTTTTCTGGGTGTATTGATATGGTTCCTAGGGTAAATGGCTATGTTAGTGAACTTGGATACTTAAACTAAGTCAACAGATACAATGTAGATGGTACCTTTTTATAGTAGCCTGTTTGACTGAGTATGTTGTTTGAATTTTGGCTTGCTTTTATTGTAATCTGTTATGAGTTTTTATTTCTGATAATAATCATGATTTCTATGTTGTATTTTTCTTAAGTTTAATTATTACTTGAACTTATCATCCATCCAATGTACTGACTTAATACTTTGTTTTGTTAATTTGATGAATCGCTTTTTGTGAAACAAACAAAAGGAGATTTACAATTGTTAAAATGAGTGAAAAGGAGAGCACCAGTACCATCTATAGTGAGATATAGAAACTTAGAAAAATGAAGGCAGATAAAGACTATACGACTTATGCAATCTGACCTTCCATTCCAACTATTGTTGACTCATGGCAACCCTCTGAATAGTTGACCTAAACTGTGTTCTATCTTCAGTTAGGTGGCTCATTGTTGATAGATTTGCACCCATAACTGCTGTTGTATCGATCCATCTCATTGCTGGCCTTCGTCTTTTGCGTTGACATTCTACCTTGCCAAGCATGTCTTTCTCTAATGATCTCTCTTCTCATGGTGTGTCCAAAGTATCAAAGTCAAAGTCTTGTCATCTGAGCTTCTAAAGAAAGCTTAGGTTTGATCTCTAGTACCGAATGGTTTGTTCTTCGGGCAGTCCATAGTATATACTGTTTTCTTCATAAGCACCATAATTCAAAGGCATCATTTTTCTTCCTGTCTATCTTTTTCACTGTCCAACTTTCACATCCATATGACGTTATTGAAAATACCATGGCTTGAACAAGTCAAGTCTTTGTATGGATCGACACATCTCTGCTTTTGAGAATCTTGCCTAGGTCTTTCATATCCATTCCGCTGAGAGCAATGCCTCAGATTTCTTGACTGCTTGTTTCTTTATTGATGGTTGATTCAAGTAGGTTAAAGTTGTCAACTTTTCAATGTCTTTTCCCATAAATGATGAACTTACTGATTTTTGCCAGTCATCAGGATCTTTGTCTTATTTACGTTAAAATGCAGGCTTATTTTAAGACTGTTCCTTGATCATGAGAAGCAAATGGTTTCAGATAGCCCTCATTTTCAGCCAGTAATTTGGTATCAGCATAGTGAAGGTTGTTGATGAGTCTTCCACCAATCTTCACACCTCTGTTATTTTAATACAGTCCTGCCTCTCTGATGATTTGTTCTGCATATAAATTAAATGAGTAGGGGGAAAGTATGCAGCCTTGTCACATCTTTGTTGATTTTAAACCATTCTGTTTCTCCTTGTTCTGTTAGTTCTCTTGCACAGCCTTTACACTAATCAAGAAGCAACAGTTTGATCATGTGTTCTGGAATACCCATGCTTCTTAATGTGGCCCAAAAGCCACATTAAGAAGCATGGTTTATACAGTCAAAAGTCTTGCTGTAGTTAAGTAAAACATATTGAGATATCCTTTTGGTATTCTTTTGTCTTCAAGGATCCATTTCTCACCTGCATTGATGTTTCTCATTCCTCACTCTTTCCTAAACGCTGCTTGCACTTCAGGAAGTTCTCATTCCAGGTATGGTTATAGTCTCTGTTGAATGATTTTGGGTAGAATCTTGCTGGCATGTGGGATCCAAGAGTGTTTGTTCCATACCTTCTTGAATTCAGATATTGTACTTGTCTCTACCATTTCCACTGGAAGACTGTTCCATATATCTACCACGCTTCTCATAAAGAAATATTTTCTCAGATAATTCCTGAGTCTGTCCCCTTTCTCCAGGAACAAGCAGAAGTTAGTCCTCACATATGGGTGACATTGGCGCCGATGGAGCCCTTTCGGAAGCATCTCCCCAGCTTTCAAAGAAAGCCTTTGGGAGATGCCACCATGCATGCGTGGTCCCCTTCCTGCCCAAGGGTGCCATCTTATTCAGTTTCAGTTTCCTTTTTTCCATGGAGCCCAACAGACATCTATCTTAATTTCCTGGAAAAAGTTGATTTTATTGTGTGTTAAACTATTTTCTCTTTCTCTGGTTGCACCAGTCCCTTTCTCACCTCAGAGCTCACTTGGCCCCGCATGGAGTCTGACCTGTTCTAAGATTTTTCCCCAGTGTGGTTTGCGCCCTTTTCCATTCGCTGGCTGCGTCGAAGGTCTTCAACCTTGCCGGGGTATATGTTCCTAGTGGGTTCAAAAAGTGTGATCGGTGTGCAAAACACATGTGTCTCACTGATGCACATAATTGCTGCCTCTGGTATCTAAAGGCTGGCCATGACCCGGAGGTCTGTGCTCTGTGTAAAAAGATGTCCGTTAAGGCCATCCAGCATCTTCAGCAGAATCAAGATGACATGTTCCACAGGTCAGACTCTGCCCCAGTAGCCTCACACTCTTAAGTCCCCGCATGTGTCCTCTGAGTCACATAAAGCCCCCCCCCCCCCCCCCCGGTACCTGATCAGGTGCATGGACACTCTGACAGGCATTCCCTGGAACAGGAATGCAAAAAGAAGAAATCCTCAAGGACCTCATCTTGAGATTCTGACATGCCGGGCAAACCCAGCACCAGGTCCACAGCCCATAGAGAGAACCCGAGGAGTCAGAGTGGCCAGCGAAGGCTCCCTGAATAGATGCGGAGGCCTCCGGTGACAGGTCCCAGATCCCTGAGGCCTGTCTCATTGAGAACTCCCTCTCCTCAGAGGCCGGACCCAGTGACCCTGGTGTCTGTGCCAAAGACTTCAACTCCTGAGTGGGAAGCCAGGATGATGGTGCTAGAGCGCAATTTTTACTGCCTTCCTTGCCTCGCAGCAGGCGTTGATGCCTGGCCCCTCTTGTGCATCTGCCGAGACCACAGGGACCTCACTCTTGAAGACCCCCTGGATTGCCAAGCCGATGCTCATGAGCCTGGAGCTTCAAATTGATCCTCTGTGAGGGTCTTGATCTCGCTCCTGTTCTCGGCACTTATGGCTCTGGCCAATGAGTCACCATGGGTCATGGGGCCCCAACCCGGATCCTGCACCCAAGGTGCTGTCTGTTGTTGAGTGCTTGACTGAGTGTGAGGACGAGCATCCCTGGAGATGTGGAAGCACCACATCCTCATGTTGAACTTGTCACCCCTGGTGCTGCATTGTCGATACTTGCCTGAGGACACATCGTTCCTCGAGTTTGTTCGAGGCATGGCAAAAAAGATTTGTCCCTCACCATAGAGTCAGAGGAGGACCCTCGCATGGAGGAATTCGAAATCCTCCAATACAAGGCCCCTCTCAAGGAGGCCCTGACTGTTCCTGTCCCCCGCCATCCTCAGGCGGCTTCTCCTCTGCATGTGGGAGACACCAGCGTTGATTTCTATAGTTAGCTGATGCCTCGACACCATGTATCGGTTCCAGTGGGGCCCCGGTTTCTGGAAGTTGCAACTCCCACACACCTCCATGGTGGTAGAGTCGACCATGCGCCAGCAAAAGAGCCCGAAGACTCACTCTTCCATGCCCCCGGGCAGAGAGTCCTGCACCCTCGATGTCCTTTGCTGCAAATGCTACCAGGGCTCAATGCTGTTTTGCCGAATCCAAGCCTACCAGCTGTATATCGGCATGTATCTCCAGGACCTGGCAAAGGAACGTGCAGTTTTCTTGGTGGGCCTCTGAGGGGGATCACTTCCAGCGGTTCCAAACCCTCACGAATTGCATCGGGGAATGCTCGAAGTACATGTCCTGGGCTGCCTATGCTGGCTTCTAGTCAGACGCGAGGGTAGCTGCTATGGGCATTGGCATTTTGCGCCAAGCCTGGCTCCAGGCATCGGACCTTGAGCAGTGGATCTAGGAGAAGCTCCTTGATGTCCCCTGCCTCAGTGAAAACCTATTTGGTAAACTGATGGAGGAAAAGACAGCAAACATAGATACTGAGTTCCTCACGAGGACTCTGTTCTACAGGAAAACCTCCATCCTTCCAAAGTAGTAACCATCAGGGAAGAGGCCCCCTTTTTAGAGAAAAGGCTAGCCTTATTGAGGCTACCCGTAATTCCAGGCCCCCCAGGCCCCACAATAGGGTCACCAGGGCATGGGAGCGGGCCAAGGCCCTCACAAGTCTAAGGGTTCCAAGCCCGGAACCCTGCTCCTGCCCAGCTGGAGACAGGGTTTTGACTCCCTGAGCATAGCCTCTCCACGCTTGGGGGAGCAACTGCCAACCAGGGGAGTCTGGTTCATTTTGCCCATCAGTGGCCTACCTTCGCCTCCGACTCCTGGGTACTCCAAGTAGTCACAGAAGACTACCTCCCCCTCTTCTTCCCAGGAGAGCTTCCTTTGACTCCCCTACACCAGGCCCTGCTACTGCAGGAAATCGCAGGACTCCACACGGACAGAGCCTTGAAGCCAGTATCTCACCACTTTAGGGGCAGGGGATTGTACTCCTGATACTTTCTAGTCCCAAAAAGAACAGGGGGCCTAAGGCCTATTCTGGACTAACAAAGCTAGCTATTTATTTATTTACTTACTTACTTACAAAAGTCTGCAAATGGGTCTGCTTTATCTTTATCTTTATTGGGATGCTTAATATACTGCTCATCGCAACAGCATGTTTACAAAATACATAAAGGGCTGCTTAGAAAAAGGAAAGGAACGCCAATTGTACTATAGGACAGGAAAGAAAAAGGTTAAAGACTGTAGGGGGAGAGCAAGAGTCAGACAGATTGAGGAGTGTCATGGGGGGGGGTGGAGAAAGGGGTGAGGGGGATGGAGGAAGGTCAAAGGCTAGGCAAAAGAGGTGTGTTTTCAAGTTAGCTTTAAAGGTTTTGAGAGAGGGCTCTAGGCAGAGGTCTGAGGGAAGCGAGTTTCAGAGACGGGGGCCAAGGAAGTAAAAGGCAGAGGAGCGTGTGGATTCAAGGTGAGCTTGGGAAGGGGAAGGAAGGGTCATGCGATTTGCATGGATAGTGCGGAGAGAGCGGTGGGAGGTGTGGAGGTGGACCAGATCAGCAAGGTAGAGGGGAGTGCCAGTGTGAATAGACTTGTGAACGAAGATGAGAAATTTATATTGTATACGAAAAGGGATTGGAAGCCAGTGCAGATGAATGAGGAGGGGGGGGGGGGGTAATGTGGTCGAAGCGGGAAGAGCAAGTAAGGATACGGGAGGCAGTATTGTGGACTCTCTGTAGACGTTGTAGCTGGGATTGGGGGAGACCGGCCAGGGAAACATTACAGTAATCAAGGCGGGAGATGACAAGGGGAAGGAGAAGGGTGGTCATAGATGAGAAAGAAAGGAAGGGGCAAGCAGAACGAAGTTGTCTTAGGGTGGAAAAGCAGCGTTGGACAACAGAAGAGATATGGGCTTTGAAGGACAATGATGAATCAAGAATCACGCCAAGATAGCACAGAGATGTTACAATGGGGATTGGGGAGGAAGAGAGCAGAGGAATGAGAGGGGGGGGCAGGACTACTGGCTGTAAACCAAATGGCTGAGGTCTAGGAGAGGTTGATATGTAGGAAGTTGGAGGAAAGCCAGGCTGCCACAGAGGAAAGACAGTCATTAAGAGGAGTGATGTTGGGGGAAGCTGAATCGGTGTGGTAGAGAAGAAAGATGTTGTCGGCATAGTAGTGGGCAGAGATACTATGCTGCTGCACCAAGAGAGTGAGAGGAGCTAGAAAGACATTGAACAGAAGGGGTGCAGGGACGGACCCTTGGGGGACACCGCAAGGGAGGGGAGTGGAAGGGGAAGAAAGAGAGCCAGAAGAGACTGAAAAAGACCGGCCGGAGAGGAAAGACTGAAACCAGTGAAGCACGGTGCTGGCGAGGCCGGCATCGCATAGACGTGAGAGAAGGGTGCCATGGTCGACGAGATCAAAGTGTGGTTTACAAATAACAAATTTTTGCAAAGACAAAGGGAACAGACTTGTGCATACATTGAAACAGGATCAATAACTTGGAGCTGCAACTGGGTGAACTATTTACATATCCAGCCACTCAAGCTGTGGTAGGGTAACTATTTACAGGTTATACATTAGACCCAAACTGAACGGTTAAGACTGGGTCTTGACAATTATTACAGTAAAAAATTATGGATTATCAGCATATGATTAAAGTGCCTGGTGGATGGATCAGTTATTTGGTTTGTCTAAGTCAGGTTGTAGATGAGTTGGGTGCGGCTTGAGTGAGTTGGGGTGTGGGATGTGGTAGTGTTGTGTTTTGGCTGTGCAAAGTGTAAAATGAACAGATGCTTAAGGGCTTTCCTAAATTGAATCAGGTCCTTGATTGATCTGATGTGTGGGGGGAGGTTGTTCCAGCACCTTGGGGTGTAGAAAGCAAAGGTTCTATTCCTGCTTGTTTGTGTACATTTTGTAGATTCCTTAGGGATAATTAGCGTGTTGGCGGCTACTGTCCTTCTCGACCTGTTGTTGGGGTTGGATCTAAGGAGAGCTGTGAGGGATGAGGGGGAAATCAAGTTGATTGCTTTGAAGGTTAGGCGTAGTGCCTTGTATGTGAGCCTGCAGTTTATCGGTAGCCAATGGAGGTCCTTAAGGATGGGCGTGATGTGGGTCCTTCTGGATAAGCCACAGAGAATTCGGGCTGCCACGTTCATCGCAAGTTGTAAAGGATTGAGCGTGCTCTTGGGGAGGCCATGCAGAATGATGTTCGCATAGTCGAAGTGTGGTGTTACAAGCGCCTGGACTATTGTCCTGAAGTTGTCAGGAGCTAGCAAGGGTCTTAGGTGCCTTAGAGTTTTGATTTTATTGTATATAGCCCTGGTGGTGTTCTTTATGTGTTCTTTGAAGTCAAGCTGTTGGTCAAGCGTAATACCCAAGTAGCATATCGTAGATTTGCATGGGAGCTCTGCATCTCTCACCTTTAAGGTAGTTGGAGGGGAGAAATTTTGTTCTTTGTGATAAATAGGACCTCAGTCTTCTTGAAGTTAATGTGTAGGTTCTGAGCTTGAAGCCAGTCAGTGATTGCATTGACGCAATCGATTAAGGGGGTAAGGTCGGGCTGCATGACTTTGAGTGGTGCAAACAGCAAGACATCATCTGCGTATATCAGGCTGTGGATATTGAATGAGCAGATGATTTCGCATATAGGTTGCATGTATACGTTAAAGAGTAACGCTGACAGGGAGGAGCCTTGTGGTACACCCTGGTGCTGTTGGAATGGATCAGATGTTGTGGCCCCCATCTGTACATGTTGCCATCGGTCGGCTAGATAGGATTTACACCATTCCCAAGCCATCTCTAATAAACTCGCTTTTACTCATGATCTCTTTATCTCCAAAGCTTTACATCTTCTTGCTCTAACTGAGACCTGGCTCCTCCCAGATGATACCTCATCTACTGCTGCCCTCTGTCACGGGGGCTATCAGTTTTCCCACATGCCTCTTCCCACTGGCCGTGGTGGTGGTGTTGGGCTTCTACTTTCTCCCTCTTGCCAATTCCAACCTCTCCTGCTGCCTCAGTCTGTCCTTCCTCTCTTTTGAAGTCCACTCCATCCGCCTCTTCACCCCACTTCCTCTCCGAGTAGCTGTTATTTATCGACCTCCTGACAAGTCTGCTTCTACCTTTCTCACTGACTTTGACTCATAGCTTTCCTTCTTTCTGGATTCCTCCTCCCCCACTCTTATTCTTGGGGATTTTAACATTCATGTCGATAACCCCTCTGATCCTCATGCATTAAAGATCCTCTCCTTTACCTCCTCGTTCGACCTCCAACTTTGTTCCACTGCCCCCACTCACCAGCATGGCCACTGCCTGGACCTGATATTCTTCTCTAGTTCCTTACCCTCGAACTTCCGTAGCTCAGTTCTTCCCTTATTTGACCATCACCTTTTAACTTTAATCTTCATCTCCCTCTGCCTCAGCCTCGTCCTGTCTCCTCCAACCTATTTAGAAACCTTCATGCTATTGATCCCTTGGCTCTCTCTTCCACCATTTCTCCATCTTTCTCCTCCACTATGTCATCCAAGTCTATTGACGAGGCAGTAACTTCCTATAATGCTGCACTCTCCTTGGCTCTGGATGCTCTCGCTCCACCCACCCCACGTCCTGTGAGGCGCTCTGCACCTCAGCCCTGGCTTTCATCCACCACTCACTTTCTACATTCCTGTGCCCATTCTGCTGAGCTGCCTGGCTCAAATCCCGTTCCCCTGAAGACTTTCTACACTTCAAATTCATGCTTGTCTCTTTCCAGTCAGCCATAGCTCTTGCCCAACAAGACTACTATGTCCATCTGACTAACTCTCTTGCCTCTGATCCTCGCCGTCTCTTTACTACTCTCAGCTCCCTCCTCAAAGTGCCTCCCTCCCTTTCTGCCCAAAGCCTGGCTGAATATTTCCATGATAAAATCCACAAGATCACACTCCAATTCCCCAAAAGGTCAGCTACTTCCGCTCCTCCCCCTCTCAACTCCCCCCTTCCCTTGCCACCCTCTCCTCCTTTTCTGTTATCTCTGAAGAGGAAACGGCACACCTTCTTTCTTCCTCCAAACTCACCACCTGCTCCTCTGATCCTAAGCCCCATCTCCTCCACCGTTATCCCTTCCATCTCTCATATTCTCAACCTTTCGCTCTCCACGGCAACTGTCCCTGCAGACTTCAAGCATGTTGTGGTCACACCTCTCCTTAAGAAACCCTCACTTGATCCCACCTGTCCTTCTAATTATTGACCCATCTCTCTCCTTCTCTTCATTTCTAAACTACTTGAACGTGCGGTTCACCGCCGCTGCCTCGACTTCCTCTCCTCTCATGCCCTCCTCGATCCCTTACAGTCTGACTTTCGTCCTTCACACTCTACGGAAACGGCTCTTGTCAAAGTCTCCAGTGACTTGTTCCTGGCAAAATCCAAGGGCTTGTACTCTGCCCTCATCCTTCTTGACCTCTTTGCTGCTTTCGACACTGTTGACCACAACCTTCTCCTTGAAACCCTGTCCTCGCTTGGCTTTAGGGGCTCTGTACTATCCTGGTTCTCCTCCTATCTCTCCCATCGCTCCTTCATTGTGTGTTCTGGTGGCTCCTTCTCCGCTACCCTGCTCCCAGTTGGTGTACCCCAAGGATCTGTCTTGGGTCCGCTCCTTTTCTCTCTCTGTACCCAGTCCCTTGGTGCACTTATCTCTTCCCATGGCTTTCAGTACCATCTGTATGCCAATGACTCCCAGAGCTACCTTTCTATGCCTGAACTCTCTCTGGCAGTCCATACCCGGATCTCTGCCTGCCTATCTGACATTGCTGCCTGGATGTCTCACCGCCGCTTGAAATTGAACATGCCAAGACCGAACTTCTTATCTTTCCCCCTAAAACCTCCCCTCCTCCTTTCTCAGTCTCTGTGGATAGCTCTGTACTCCTTCCTGTTTCCTCAGCCTGCAATCTGGGGGTTGTTTTTGACTCCTCTCTCTCTCTCTCCACACATATCCATCTCGTAGCTAAGACCTGCTATTTCTTTCTTTATAACATTAGCAGAATCCGCCCTTTCCTTTCTGAACACACTACTAAAACGCTTATCCACGCCTTAATCACCTCCCATCTTGACTACTGTAATGTACTCCTTGCTGGTCTCCCTTTGAATCATCTCTCTCCCCTTCAATCTGTTCAGCACTCCGCTGCACGGCTAATCTTCCGCCAGCCTTGTCATGCCCATATTACTCCTCTTCTCAAGTCACTTCACTGGCTCCCTATCCGTTTCCGCATCCAGTTCAAACTTCTCCTGCTGACCTATAAATACATTCACTCTGCGGCTCCTCAGTACCTTTCTTCTCTCATCTCTACTTACAACCCCCCTCGGGAACTCCGCTCTTCTAGCCAACTGCTTCTATCTGTGCCCTTCTCTTCTACTGCCAACTCCAGACTTTGCTCCTTTCACCTTGCTGCACCTTACGCCTGGAACAAACTACCTTTGTCTGTACGCCAGGCACCTTCTCTAACCCTCTTCAAATCCATGTTGAAAGCTCACCTCTTCGCTGCTGCTTTTGGATCCTGACTCACCTGATTTCCTTTTTCTTTCCCCTTGTTTTACTCTGCTTACACCTTCTGTGTCTTACCTTAACTAGATTGTAAGCTCTGATGAGCAGGGATTGTCTCTTACATGTCTGTGCAGCGCTGCGTACGACTGGTAGTGCTATACAAATGCTCAGTAGTAGTAAAACAGAGTAGGGCAAAATGGCCAATTCTCTCAATGGAAAGCAGTGAAAAGTAGATCTGGACCCACTGCTTTTTAAAATATTCATAAGTCATCTGGAAATGGGAACAGTGAGTGAGGTGATTATGTTTGCAGATAATAGAATTATTCAAGGTTGTCAAATCACAAGAGGATCTTGAGAAACTGGAAGACTGGGCATCCAAATGGCAGATGAAATTTAGCGGGCATGTTTACTAAAGGTTAACGTGTTACGTCCCACTACACCTCTCGAAATGAAAGGACTGTTAGCATTTAACATGTGTTAATGAAATTAATACACGTTAAAACATTTCATTAGACATGCCTCTTAATGTGAACAAGTACAATGTTTATGCACTTAAAGATAAGCAATCCAAATTGCAGTTAAACGATGCAAGGTTCCACATTAGAAATTGCCACCAAGGGAAAGGATCTAGGCATTATCATGGATAATGCTTTGAAATCCTCTGCTCAGTGTGCAGCGGCAGCCAGGAAAGCAAATAGAATAAAACTAAGGATAGTATTATGTCTCCGTATCACACTATGGTGCAACCACTTCTTGAATATTATGTGCAGTTCTGATCACCATAGCTAAAAAAAGATATAGCAGAATTAGAAAATCAATAGTTCATCATTTGATGCAGAAAAAAATAGAAATAGTTGACAACTTTAACCTGCTTGGATCAACAATCAATAAAGAAATGACAAGTACTCAATAAATCAGATGACGCATTGCTGTTGGCAGAATGTCTTTGAAGGACCTAAATTATATCATCAAGAGCAGAGATGTCCCTATCCTTACAAAGCCATTGTATTTTCAACAGTGCCATATGGATGTGAAAGTTTTACAGTGAAAAAGATAGACAGGAAGAAAATTGATGCCTTTGAATTATGGTGCTGGCAAAGAATACTGTGTATGCCACTGACTGCCCGAAGAACAAACCAGTTGGTACTAGGGGAGATCAAACCTAAACTTTCTTTTGAAGCTCAGATGACAAGACTTTGACTGTCATATTTTGGACACATCATGCGAAGAGAGATCATTAGAGAGACGTTATGCTTGGCAAGGTAGAAGGTCAATGCAAAAGAGGAAGGCCAGCAACGAGATGGATCGTTAAAATAACAGCAGCTCTAGATGCCAGTCTATCAACAATGAGCCGCCTGATCGAAGACAGAACACAGTCCGTGAGTCGACATAGACCCAATGGCATGTAACAGAAAAGAGCAACCAAAATGGTAAAGGGGCTGGAAGGACACCCCTACAAGCAAAGGCTTCAGCTTGGAAAAGAAATGGCTTAGGGAGATATGATAGAGGTCTATAAAATACCGAATGGAGTGGAATGGGTAAACATAGATTGGTTGTTTTTACTCCGTCACAAAGTAGAAAGACTAGGGGCTATGCAATGAACTACAATCTGGCTCATTTTAAGACTAATTGGAGAAAAGCAAGGGGGGGAAGCAAGGTAGTGTGGCCATCATATTTTAGGAGCTCTTTTCTGTTGGGTAAAGTAGACAAGCAACAAAGTGACTTGTGAGTGTTGAATCTGTACAAGATTCTCTCACATGGCATTTCTCCTGATCTATAGGTGACCAAACTGTTCTCCTTAGAATGATCAAGAGAGAAAAATATTTGGCTAGCTCATGGGTGTGGCTTTGAATTTTCAGAATATTCTGACTTTAATTTTCACATCAATCATCCTGAAGTAAAGATTTTGTGTGCCCTTTTTTAAAACACTGGACCTAGTTTGGGTGAACAGTTTCCTTACCCAGAATGCTCAGCATATTCATATTTAAGAGTTGTTTCAAAATATTTGGCAAATGGGAACAGTATGGAAGGACTGTGGTTATGAGATGTTGTGTAGAAATTTTGAGCTCCGATGGAAACAGGACTTTTTTAAGTCTGAAATTGGATGAAGGGGCTATATAAATACCTCAGTTTGTTACTATTCTGGAAGCTTTTGGGTGGATTCTACCTTTTCCTCCTTGGATGCCAAAGCTGTCCCTGGAATGTTTTGCTTCAGAAAACAGTGAAGTCCATCATCCCCTTAGTAAGAAAACTGATAGTAATGGTCTAGCAGTTGCAAAGTATATGGAGAAAAACTAAACCACCATAGTTGCAATGTTTTTGAAAAACCTTTACATATAGATCTTAGGCCTTGAAATAACAAAGGGTTCATTTTTTTTTGATATTCAAGTAACTTTCCTATAACGTTTTTTTAACAGTTGTGTGTGAGCTCTGAGGTTCTAGTTATTCCTCAGGATGCAACTCAGCTTCTAACTTAGCTGAATATATTTATGATAAAATTGTAACCTCGGGAGACAGCCTACCCTCGTCCTGTAGTTGAGGGCATTGTAGGGATTTGGGAAAAGAGACGGTTCTTGCCATAACAGGAAGTTTTCTTAAATTATTTTTTCATCTCCTGCAGTGCAGGAGGTATAGAGATGTTTGCAAAATGAGGTTCAGTTTTTGATATTTGCTCCCCCCCCCACCCCCTCGGCTTTAAAGCATTTGCCAAAGGAATGGTTGCTTGTTTTGACTGGCATTGTGAATTGTTTTCTTTCAAAGGAGAAGCTCAAGTGAAAACTCTTTTTTGACTGAGAAATAACCCCTCTGTTGATAAAATTAGAGGTCAGTTTCTTTCTTTTTTTTTCTCAATTGTAAATTTTACATAGATGTAAGCAAATTTAAGAAAAGCATAGGAAAAACAAAGGAAAAGCCATCATAGCAGAACCAATTTAGGAATAATAAACTAGACTACCTATGACTAACACCCATCAAGGAGGTGCTCACAAAGAACAGATCAAAGAAAAAGTCAAAAAATGATCAGAAGTACATACTTTTGTTTACCTGAATGTCAAACTTTAATTATCTCCATATCCCTATTCTATCAAATATCTTGCATCTTTACCCTCAGGAAACTTTCTAAATGCTATGGATCCAGAAAGATGAACATATTCCCCTGATAACTGGTCAAACATTTGCATAGGAATTCCAAAATAAAAAAGTAGCCCCCACTGCTAAAATTTTAGGTTTTAACGGGAGAAAAGCCTTCCTCTTGCACTGTGTGGACCGTGCAAAATCAGGGAACATTGTACGTTTCTGACCCCAGAACATTACTTCCTTATAATCCTGCTAGACCAGCCCAGATGAGTGGTTTCTGCTTCCCAGCTAGTTGTTGGAGGCAGACTAGCACAGCTTTCAGCGATGTCATCACTCTGGTGTAGCACTGAGAGAAGCCAGGAGGTGGCAAGGTGTGTGTGCTGGCCCCTGAGTTTTTTCAAGGTGTTGGCACCCTAGGAAAACCTTAAATGCCCCCCCCCCCCCAAATCCGGCTGCAGGCATCTATTACTTCTCCCTCCTCCAGGTGATCACCTAGTTTGCCTGATGGTTGGGCCAGCCCTGACTGATGCAGCAGAGCAGATAGGCCCCTCTCCCCTGACCCAGACCACAGTCTCATGACCTGTGTGATTTAAGACCTTTGCCCAGCATTTGCATGGGAATGGCAGTTGTCCCCTAGAGCTGACTGTTGACTCTGTGTCCAGCACCATTACCTATGGGGTCCCTGAGAGAGGTTGGTAGTCTGGGCTCAGGCTCCCCTTCCCTCTCACTGCTCTATATCTGCATGCTCTGCTCTTTCTAGTTTCTGATCTCAGGTTGCTGGCCTAACCCCACTAGGCTATTCCTCTACTCCACTTTAATATACTCTCTTATGTGCTGCTTGAATAAAAGTAGCTTCTGTGCTGCTTGAATAAAAGTAGCTTCAAAATATTTAAAAAAAAAAAAAGTTTTGAGGTAGCTGGGCTTCCCAGTCCTGTGTAGATATCTAGGAGGCCCTTCCTGAGTTTCTTTGGCCAGCTTTTCAGGTAAGAGGATTCTCTTACTATTTGAGGGTTCCTTTTATTCTCTTTCATCTGCTTTTTTTCTTTGTGTTTTTTTCTTTTAACTGTGTTTGAGCTCCACAACCATACCCGGTGCATGGGAGGTATGCTGTTTGTGGTTCCGTTAAGTGAGCTCTGTGGCCGATCTCCTTTGCCCCAAGTGTGATGGAGAAGCCTTGGGGCACGTTTTTTGGCAATGTCAGGATCCCCTCCCCCCACAGGAGGCCTGGATCCCGATGCAGATTCTGCTGTCTCTGCTGTATGTCTTATGATTTTCCTGCCAGTGGAAATGGTGGCCATCTTGGATGCCTGCATGGTGATGTGGCTGCATCCTCAACTCGGCAAGCCTCTGAAGGTTCTTTGGGATCCCAGGGCCAGTTTGACTGGCTTTGAGCAGCAGCTCCTGAAACAGCTCACAGGCTGTGTTCAGTCTTTGATAGATGCCCAATAGCCCCCATTGCGGGGGTCAGAGGCCCTGACCTTACCTACAGAGTACTTGGGCCTTCTGAGGTCTCCCTCTCTGGCAGTAAGGGGCTTAAGTTCCCTCATTCATTTTTGCTTGACTGTTCCTCTGGGATCCCAGCCTTATCCTCGATGGAGGAGTGCTGGGGAGATGAGGATGTCCCATCTCTAATGTGCGAGTCAGTGGTGGAAGGGGAGCTTTTCCTGACACAGGGATGACCTGGCTGTCCTTATTTAGGATGCCATGGCAGCCTTGCACATTGCATACCCCCTCTAGTCAGGTTTCTCAAGCGGACCTTATTCTGGAGGGGTGGTATCAGCCTTCTGGCAGTTCTTTTCCCCTTCCTGAGTCCTTGCGAATGCTCATACCTTCTCAGTGGGAAGCAGTAGAGCTGGGGTTGAGGGGCACTAAGATCCCGGCTCACTTGTATACTCTGCCTCAAAGGGCAGTGGAACAGATTTTCAAGGTCCCAAACACGGATGCTCAGGTCATGGCAGCAATAGAGCACATGATCATTCTGGTGGAAGGTGACTCTGCATTGAAGAAAACTTGTGATAGTAGAGTGGAAACCCTCTTCAGGAATGCCTTTCCATCTTTGGCCTTGGACACTCAGGCTGTGCCTTGTGTGGGTGTGATAGCCAGAATGTCCCTGCGCTAGATTCAGCAATTGCTCAGGGTTGCGAGATTAGAGTCTGGAGTGTCATTTTGTAGTGGATGTTCTGTATGGCTTGATTTAGGATCTTCTCTAAGGATATGACAGTGGCTGTGGCAGTCTGTGGTTGGCTGTGGCTCTGGAATTGGTCTTCTGATGTCACTGCCAAGACACAGCTGAGCAAGCTGCACTTTTTAGGGCAAGTTGCTGTTTGGGAAAACCTAGAAAAACTGGTGAAGAATCTGGTAGAGGCTTACCCACAGGGGCTCCCAGCCCAGAAGTTCCTCTCACAGGGCACAGTGAGGAGCGGTGGGGGCATTTTGGGGTTGTAAAGAGTTCTGGGTCTAAACCCAAGAAAGATCAGTCCTTTCATAGATCCCAGCACTCGCGGGACTCTGCAGGAACCTCCTTGGGAGCCAGTAAGCCCTTTCAATGAGATCTGGGTGATCCCTTCTGATGGGCACATGGTTGGTGGTGGCTCCAACTGCTTTGTTTGGAATGGACCCACATTGCATTATCCTAATGGATCCTCAAAGGGATACGTGCTGAAGTTTGTGGAGCTTCTTTGGGAAGCCTTTAAGGAATCTCCTTGGCTAAGTGAATGGCGATTGAGGAAACTCTACAGTGCCTTATGCACTTCCAGGCTATTGTATCCTTCCCTCTGCAGAGGAAGGTTAGGGACGGTATTCCATTTACTTCATGGTACTAAAGAAAGGCAAGTCCTTCCATTCCCTTCTGAATTTGAAGGTGGTTAATGCCAAGCTCAGAGTGTCTGAGTTCCTCATGGGAACCCTTAGACTGGACATTGTCAGTCCAGCAAGAAAGGTTTTCTAACCTCCTTGGACCTTTCAGAGGCTTACTTTCATATTCCTGTTCAGGACCATCATCATTTTCTTCACTTCTGCATTCTGGACTGCCATTTCCAGTTCTGGGCCCTGCCTTTTGGTCTTGCCACGATCCTTCACACTTTATCAAAGGTCATAGCTGCCTTCCTGCACAAGCCAAGGGATCCAGATTCAGTCATACCTGGAAGACTGGCTAGTTTGGCCTGATTCCATGGAATACATGGCAGACACAGTTCAGGTGATCCATTGGATTTAAAAGCTGGACTGGGTGATCAATGACTTCAAGTGCAGCTTAACGCTCTCTTAGGATTTTGAGCATCTGACTGCTTGCTATGACACTTGCAAGGGCAAAATGTTAATTATCCTGGAGAGATTAGTAAAGCTTCAGATGCAGCACGGTGGTTTTTGCTCTCAGGCAGCTTACAGGGTATGGGGCTACCTACTACTCCTGTGATTGAATGGTTTTGACCCTGGAGCTGGTGCATTGACCAGCGTGCACATGTTGCCCCCTGCAGAATCTCCTTCTGATTAGCTGATCTCCCTGCTCCCTCTATCCCAGAAGATTAAGGGGGGGGGGGGAGCTGGTGTAAAGGCTGCAGACCTGCCCTCTGATGGATGGAAAACATCTGGAAGAGGCTGCCTGATCATCCCTGAGCACCTTTGTAAAGCATTACAGATTACATGTAGGAGCTAGAGCAGATGGCAGCTTTGGCGGAGCTGTTCTGTTCCGATTCCAATCTGGGTTGTGGATTGGTCTAGCTGGATGATATGGAAGGAGAAAAAACAAACACTCTTACAGGTTTGGGAGCCCTACTATCTTTTAACTGCATTATCGGTATCTGTACCCAATACAGAGTCAAGTGTGGTACATTTGAACTCTGTAAACCGCTATGATGTACATTGCGTTTAGCGGTATATTAAGTTAATAAACCATAAACCATAAGAAAGACAAAAAGTGTGTTTTGTGCAAAGTTATTGTTTATGATAAATTAAGTCAAATTACAATACTGAAAAACTCAGAAAAATATTTAATGAATTATTTATGACCCACTGTCCAAATTGGTGAACACAGTTGTTGTTGTTAAGTGCCGTCGAGTCGGAGTCGACTCATGGCGACCCTCTGGATAGCTATCCTAAATTGTGTTCGGTCTTGAGTCAGGCGGCTCATTGTTGACAGACTGGTACCTGTAGCTGCTGTTATTGTATCTATCCATCTCATTGTTGGCCTTCCTCTTTTGCATTGACCTTCTATCTTGCCAAAAATGATGTCTTTCTCTAATGATCTCTCTCTTTGCATGATGTGTCCAAAGTATGAAAGTCAGTCTTGTCATCTGAGCTTCTAAAGAAAGCTTAGGTTTGATCTCCTCTAGTACCGACTGGTTTGTTCTTCGGGCAGTCCATGGTATACACAGTATTCGCCGCCAGCACCATAATTCAAAGGCATCAATTTTCTTCCTATCTTTTTCACTGTCCAGCTTTCACATCCATATGATGTTATTGAAAATACCATGGCTTGAACAAGTCGAATCTTTGTATGGAGAGAGACATCTCTGCTCTTGAGAATCTTATCTAGGTCTTTCATAGCCATTCTGCCAAGAGCAATGCTTCGTCTGATTTCTTGACTGCTTGTTGCTTCTTTATTGATAGTTGATCCAAGTAGGTTAAAGTTGTTCACGATTTCAATTTCTTCTCCTTCAACGATGAACCTGTTGATTATGCCAGTTGTCATGATCTTTGTCTTCTTTACATTAAGGTGCAGACCCATTTTGAGACTATGTTCTTTGATTGTGAGAAGCAAATGTTTCAGATCATCTTCACTTTCAGCCAGTAATGTGGTATCATCAGCATAGCGAAGGTTGTTGATGAGTCTTCCACCAGTCTTCACACCCCTGTTATCTTCATACAATCCTGCTTTTCTGATGATTTGTTCTGCATATAAATTAAACAGGTAGGGGGAAAGTATGAAGCCTTGTCTTACACCTTTGCTTATTTTAAACCATTCTGTTTCTCCTTGTTCCGTTCGAACTGTTGCTTCTTGATCAATGTACAGATTGTGCAAGAGTATGATCAGGTGTTCTGGTATATCCATGCTTCTTAATGTGGCCCAGAGTTTCTCATGGTTTACAGTCAAAAGCCTTGCTATAGTCGATAAAGCACAAATATGCTTCAGCAAGGGCTTCAACGATCCTGTGAGCAGTGGGTGAGAATCAGCTGTGCCTACTTAGTTGGGAGCTGTGTGTGGGAGAAGACTGCAGCCAATCTGAGCACTTTTCAAATCATTTAGAGTCCCTTCAGCAGAGGCTTCAACGATCCTGTGAGCAGTGAGTGAGAATCAGCTGTGCCTACTTAGTTGGGAACTGTGTGTGAGAGAAAACTGCAGCCAATCTGAGCACTTTTCAAATCATTTAGAATCCCTTCAGCAAAGGCTTCAACGATCCTGTGAGCAGTGAGTGAGGATCAGCTGTGCCTACTTGGTTGGGAACTGTGTGTGGGAGAAAACTGCAGCCAGTCTGAGCACTTTTCAGATCATTTGGAATCCCTTCAGCAAAGGCTTCGGCGATCCTGTGAGCAGTGAGTGAGAATCAGCTGTGCCTACTTAGTTGGGAACTGTGTGTGAGAGAAAACTGCAGCCAATCTGAGCACTTTTCAAATCATTTAGAATCCCTTCAGCAATGGCGCGCCCGTGCCTTGCGGGCCCGTGCCTGAGGGCCTCGCAAGAGGGCCCTTTGGCGTGGCCCTTAGGCGGTGGACCGTGCGGGACCCACTATCTGCTGCTATATGCTTATTCTATATGCTCATTCTGTTCAGCGATATGCTGTTTGTAGTTAATGTAAGGTAATGTAATGTAAGTTATGTACTGTGTTCCCTGTTTGTACTCCTAGTGTTTTGTTGTGATGTAATGATAATGCAATGTATGTTTCCCTCACCTTTGTTTAACTCTGTGCTGTATTAACCGCTTTGATTGAAGGAAAAGGCGGGATACAAAACATGTTAAATAAATAAATAAATAAATAAATATATATCCTTTTGGTATTCTTTAGTCTTTTCAAGGATCCATCTCACATCCGCAATGATGTCTTTCGTTCCTTGCCCTTTCTTGAACCCTGCTTGCACTTCAGGTAGTTCTTGTTCCAGGTATGGTTGTAGTCTCTTTTGAATAATCTTCAGTAGAATCTTGCTGGCATGTGGGATCAGAGCGATTGTGCGAAAATTTCCACAGTCAGTTGGATCACCTTTCTTTAGTATTGGTATAAACACATATCTTTTCCAGTCAGTTGGCCATGATGTTGTCTTCCATATTTCTTGGCAGAGCCTTGTAAGTACGGTAACAGCTGCATCAGATTGCTGTAATACTTCTATGGGAATGCTATCAATGCCTGGTGCTTTGTTCTTTGATAAGGCTTTCAATGCTGCTTCAACTTCTTCTTTCATCACCAATGGTTCCCGATCATAAGGTACAGGTTGAAAGGGCTGTTGGTCCACTTGATCTTTATCATATGAAAACTATGTATATTCCTTCCACCTTTTCTTGATCTTCTCAGCATCATTCAACACAGAACCTTGAGCATCTTGTAACATTCCATTTCGAGGCTGGAACTTTTTCTTTAACTCTCGTAGCTTTAGGAAAGCCGATCTTGTTCTTCCTCTAATAGTTTCTGCTTCTATTTCCTTGCATGTGTCGTCGTAGTACTTTTCCTTGTCCTGTCTTGCTGCACATTGGAAATCTCTGAGTTCTGTTATTGTCTTTCTTTCTCCTCTGGCTTTAGCTTCTCTGCGTTTCTGGGCAATTTTCAGAGTTTCTTCCATCATCCATTTTGGCCGTTTTTACTTTTTCACCTTTTGTAGAGACTTCTCGCTTTCTTCCAACACAACCTTCTTGATGTCATTCCATAACTCTTTTGGAGCTCTGTCATTTGTATCTAAAGCAGCAAATCGATTTTGCAGGCAGTCTTTAAATTCCAGTGGTATATTCTCAAGGTCATATTTTGCTGCATTCATGAGTGGTTTGCTCTTTTTCAACTTTAGCTTGAGTTTGCATACTAATAGTTGATGATCTGTACCACAGTCAGCTCCAGGTTTTGTCTTTGTTGATGTTATAGAACTTTTCCATCGTTGACTTCCACAGATGTAGTCAATTTGATTTTTATACAATCCATTGGGTGAAGTCCATGTGTACAGTCGCTGCTTGTGTTGATGGAAGAAGTTGTTTGAGATGAATAGATCGTTGGTCTTGCAGAATTCTATCAGTCTTTCTCTAGCTTCATTTCTGTTGCCAAGTCCATATTTTCCAACTACTTTGCCTTCTTCTTTGTTGCCAACTTTTGCGTTCCAGTCACCCATGACAATCAGGATATCCTGTTTGCATGTTCTGTCAATTTCAGCTTGTACTTGTTCATAGAATTCTTCAATTTCATTCTCTTCTGCAGCTGTTGTTGGGGCATATACTTGAATTATAGTTGTGTTGATAGGCATTCCTCGTAGACGAATAGAGATTAAGCGTTCGCTGACTGCATTGTATTTCATTACAGTTCTTGCAAGTTTCTTTTTTATTATAAATGCGACACCATTTCTTCTTTGTCTTTCATTTCAAGCATAGTAGACCATGTGATCATCTGATGCAAAGTGCCCGATTCCAGTCCATTTCAGTTCGCTGACACCCAACAGATCAAGTTGTACACGTTCCATTTCATTCTTGACCACCTCCAACTTCCCTTGGTTCATGCTTCGTACATTCATGCTTCGTACATTCCATGTTCCAATGCATAAGACATCTTTACAGCTTCTGACTCTCATTTCATGTGCAGCTACATCAGCAGTCAGACGTCTCAAGGGCTTTGATCCAACCACTCCTACACATGACAGCAATCCAGAACAAAGGATCAAAATGTGAAAACACTGTATTCTGGTCAAATATCGAATCTTGATGTAACCTATTCAATGTATATATAATTATGTATATAGTTATCCCCAGTTCACACCCAGTTTATCTTCCCTGTTATATGAAACCTAGATCAGTCATGTATTGGCAGGTATATTGTTGTTCAATGTAAACCGCACTGATGATGAATAGTGCGGTATATAAATAAAATGTTAAATAAATAAACATCATAAATGCTGGCTTTACTCTGAAAAGTCTTCAGCTCTTCCCCAGTAGCTAGTTGAGTGCCTTCCAACCTGGGGGTCTCATCTTCCAGCACTATAGCACAATTTGTTTTGTTGTAACTATCCATTGGGTTTTCATGGCAAGATACAGAAGTAGATTGCCGGGCCTTTCTTTCGCGCAGTTTAAGTTTGGTGGTGTTGCCGTTGTCACAGAAATGTGATCCTCCACTGTCAACACTAGCCCATTCTGCTACTGCCCAGATGGGTGGTTTGTCTTGGTCTGGCACCTCAGCTGAGACCTGTCCATCTTGGGAGACCCTGCCAGTAGTTAAACTACCGATAGTTTAGCTCTCAGCATCACTGATGCACACAAGCCCTCACAGCACGACAAGCTGCAAACCAAGTGAGGGTGAACACAGTACATAAACAAATACTTATTTTAATACAAGCCAAATTAAAAAAAAAAAACTTAAATAAAAACAAGGAATGAATAAAGAAGTACAATCCCCCTGATAATCCCCTTTTGCTTATGGATCCAGATTAAAGCAAATGGCGAACAACAACATTCAAATTGGAAAATACTTGTTCAAAGAGTCAAATCTAGCTCCAGGAACAAACAGGAATGTAGTCTTCACATATGTGTGATGTCGGTACCGACGGAGCACGCACGGGAATGCTCCCCAATGACCAATAGGAAAGCTTTGGGGAGCATCCAACTGCACCTGTGTCGCTGCCTTCCTGCCCTTGCAACTCTCCCTCAGTTCTTCGTTTGCAGGAAGCAAATCCTGTCATCGCAGAAAATTCCTCCATTCTTCTTCTTTTGTTACTTTTGTGGTTGCATCTGTCTTCCCGTCGATGCCGGAACAAATATCTTCGATTCTGCTTCTTTCTTTCTGTAAAAGAAAAAAAAAAAAAAGAAAAGTTTCTTCAGGTGCATCAATGCCATTTTAGGCCTTAGGCCTTCCATCCAGTCTACCAACACAATGGAAAAAACAGCCAGTGGTTTAAAAAAAATGTTCTAAGTGTGGTGGCACTATCTCTGCTACTGATACCCATGACTTTTGTCTTAAATGCTTCGGTCCAGATCACCAGCCATCCGAATGACCCCTATGCAAAAAGATGACAAGAAAGGCATACAGAATCGGGCCGCAAAACTCTGCTCCCTCTTTGCTTCAGATGCAGTTTCACTAGCTTTGACGTCCCAAGGGCATAATCTTCCTCTCATGGATCTCGGGTATCAAAACACAAGTCTTCATCGAAGACGGGCTGTCCTCCCAAGGATAGATCTCTATTTAAGCATAGAGATGCCTCAAGTGTTGCCCTGGAGCTGGATCGACCGGCCAAACAACCCCGGTGGGAAGACCTCTCCTCCAAAGCCACCAAGGGGTTCTCTATCTCAGGAGAGCTCCTGGTGACATGCTCTGGGATGATAGCCCATGCTTCCCGTACTGATATCCAGACATTGGCAGGCTCTATGGATCAATGTATCCTGGCCATTGAGCAGAGTCTAGCGGCTCTGTTGGTGGCATCAGTACTGGTTAGAATGTTACTGGCGTTACTGCAGGCACTGGTACCATTGACTGTGCTGATGCATTCGGTATCTGGTTTAATGCTGCTCGACGCACTCCCACCCATGCCAGCCCTTGAGACCGTTCCCAGTTCTGAGGTACTGGTAAGACAAGTCTCTTGGTCTGATACCGATTTCTGTCGGTACCGGAACTTGCAGGAGCATCACTCACAGCAATACTTTGACTCTACAGAGTCTGATTCTTCAGATGATGAATCGATCGGTACCCGAGAAATGCAAAGTCTTCCAGAGGAACCCTCGCCATCTCCGCAACGGCGTATATCCCCTCCTGAAGATGTGTCTTTTCAAGAGTTTATCAAGGATATGGAGAGGAGCCTATCCATTACACCTACATCTGAGAGAGCCCAGAGCAGAGGAATTGGAGATTCTCCAATACCCTACAGCTCCTAAGGAGGCAACTACTCTGCCTGTTATTTATTTACATTCTCTTATATACCGCGCTATTCTGCATCAGTGCGGTTTACATTGAACAAACTGAAATTACATTGAACAGGGTATTATAACTTGGAGATAACTATTTTACAGGGAACATGGGCTATGGAGGGTTAAGTGGCTTGCCCAAGACCACAAGGAGCACCTGTGGGACTAGAAACCCCAGTCCTTCCAGCCCAAGGTTGCTGTCCTCTAGTGGGATTTGAACCCCCGACCTTCCGGCCTGAAGTACTTGCCCCAACCACTAGGCTACTCCTCCACTCCACACTGTTCACTGTATACTCCAGGACCTTATGCTTCAGAAGTAGGAAATGCCCCTCACCATTTCTCCCCATACTCGGCAACTTGATACCATGTATCAGGTACCGGAAAGTCTCAGTTTCCAGAAAACGCAGCTTCCACAGCACTCAATGGTAGTGGAATCAGCTATGCATCGAATTAAGAGTTCTAAAACGCACTCCTCCAATCCCCTAGGTAGGGAATCGAGAACCTTCGATGTCTTTGGGTGGTGGTGCTTTCAGGCCTCCATGCTTTCAGCCCGCATAAGTTCATACATACTCTACATGGGTATGTTCCTTGAGGAGTTAGCTAGGGATCTAGAATCAATGGCGCCTCTTCTCCCGGATGATAAGAGGGCAGACTATCTTACATTAGTCAAACATGCCCAGAATGTTTCAAAGTTTGTCAATAGGGCAACCTTTGACTGTTTTTAGTGCACTAGCAGAGCAATATACATCTGCATAGGTGCACATAGGATTGCATGGTTTCAAGCATCGGACCTTGAATGATGGGTTCAAGATAAGCTGGGCAATGTTCCCTGTACAGGTGAGAACCTGTTTGGGAAGGATTGGCAAGATAAGGCTTCTCAGTTAGAATCTGAGAATATCACCCTCAATAGACTTTCTAAAGCTATGCTCTCCCGATGGAAGTGGTGGGGGAAACACAGTGACAGAATTCAAAATGGCATGGGACAGACACAGTGGGTCCCTTTACAACAACAGGATAAAAGCAAAAACTGGGCAGACTAGATGGTCCATACTGGTCTTTATCTGCCATCATTTACTATGTTACTACCAACCCTGCCAAGAAGAAAGCAGCTGCAAAGAAATCTTTCTATGGTAAGAAGAATAAATTTTTCTCTTCTTATCCCCCAGCTTCTCAATACCAACCTCAGGGTACCCAGAAGAGCCAGCAGCCTCCCAAGCAACAGAAGAAGCCACAGACTACTAAATCTCAACCAGCTGCACAGACCCAATCTGCACCTGTTTTTTTGACTTCTTCCTAGAGAGCATAGTCACCCTGCTCCTGGAGAACCCCCACCCCCTCCACATAGCAGGTAGACTTTGCATTATGCTCACAGATGGCATCTCATCACCTCAAAGCAGTAGACACTAACCATAGTGTGAGAAGGGTACAGGCTTCATTTACAAAGCATACCCCCCTCCACTCTAGTGAGGGAATATCATTCTCAACCCCCACTCGCTGCTCTCCTGCAGCAAGAGGTCACCTCTCTTCTGTCACAGGTGCCATAGAGGTTCCAACATCCCAGCAAGGGATGAGGTTCTGTTCACCCTATTTTCTCATACCAAAGAAAAACAGAGGGTACAGACCAACCTTAGACTTGAGAAACCTAAACCAGTTTCTAGTCCAGGAGAAATTCAAGATGGTCTCACTAGGACCCCTTCTGCCTTATCTCCAGAGTCAGGACTGGCTCTGTTCTCTGTAGCTAAAAGAAGCGTATACTCATATCCTCATTCATCCAGAACACAGGAAGTATCTAAGTTTCATTTTCCAGGGAAATCACTATCAATACAGAGTCCTTCCCTTCAGACTCGCCTCTGCCCTAAGAGTCTTCTTAAAGTGCATGGTGGTTGTAGCCGCATATCTAAGGACTCTTGGGATATTTGTCTTCCCTTACCTAGACAACTGGCTGATAAGGGCAGCCACCTCACAGGAGGTTCATCTATTCCTCCTTCATATAATGCAAGTACTTCAAGATCTGGGATTTGTGATAAATCTTCCAAAATCCCATCTAGTTCCCACTCATACACTAGTATTCATAGGGGCTCTTCTGGACACTCGGCAATCAAGGGCATTTTTACCCCAGAACTGTTGTACTCGACTAGTGCAGCTTGCATCTCAAGTGTGGCTCAGGGACCATCTCTCGGCCAGGGAGATGCTACAACTTCTAGGCCATATGGCCTCTACAGTACATACTGTTTCATATGCCTGGTTGCACATGTGAATAGGTCAATGGACTCTTGCATCATAGGACCTGCTCACCGAGTCCCTTCTATGGTGGTGTTCCCCAGCAAATCTCATAGGGTCACCTTTTCAGATGCCTCTACATCAATGCATCCTGACAACAGATGCCTCCAAACTGGGCTGGGGAGCCCACTTAGGCCCTCTCTCCACTCAAGGCCTCTGGATGGAGCAGGAGTCTCATCTCCAGATAAATCTACTAGAGCTTCATGCTATCTTCAATGCCCTCAAGGTGTTTCAACAACTATTACAGGGTCATAGAGTTCTTGTCCAGATGGACAATCAGGTAGCCATGTTTTATATGAACAAGGAGGGAGGAACGGGCTCTTGGCCCCTCTGCCAGGAGGCTCTCCATCTTTGGTCTTTTGCCATTGCTCATGGGATACATCTCCAAGCGGTATCTCTGCTGGGACAACAAAATGTCCTAGCAAACAGATTGTCTGTCTGTCTGTCTGTCTCCTGATGGAGGGACCATTCCTGCGGAAGAAGGATCCTACTCAATCTCCTTCATCTTTCAGACCTGGGGAACTCTGGAGATAGACCTTTTTGCCACTCCGCAAAACACAAAACTTCCTCATTTCTTCACCAGAACCCCGATGTCCAACTTCCAACAGGTGGATGCTTTCCACCTTCAATAGTGTCAGGATTTCCTGTGTATGCCTTTCCTCCCATACCCCCTGATTCCCAAAACGCGCTTCAAGCAGACGGGGGCAAAATGATCCTCATAGCCCTGCGCTGGCCATGTCAGCCGTGGTTTCCTCTCCTGCTCTGTTTTTCCCAGACTCGCCCCTGAGTCTTGGGTCAGCTTCCGATCTCCTCTCCCAGGAGGAGGGATGCTACTCCATCCCAGTCTACAGTCTCTCCATCTTATGGCTTGGCTGCTGAAAGCATAGTCTTACAAACTTTTAACCTGACTCAGGAAGTAAAAGAAATCCTGCTAGCCTCCAGGAAATAGTCCACCAGATGTTTTTATGAGTTCAAGTGCCGTAGGTTCTCCACCTGGTGTTCCCAGAAAGAGCTTAATCCCTTCTCAGCTCCTGTGGAGACTCTCCTTCAGTATCTCTTACATCTTTCTTCATCTGGTCTCACGACATACTCGGTGAGGGTTCACCTCAGTGCAATTGCTGCTTCTCATCATCCCTTGGATGGACAGCCTATCTCCTCACAGCCGCTTGTGGCGCATTTCATGAGAGGGCTCTTATTGACCAAGCCTCCCATCAGGTCACCACCAGTGGCATAGTATCTTAATGTCATCTTAGAGCAGCTCCTCAAGCCACCTTTTGAACCTTTAGACACACCCTCACTAAAGTTTCTCTCATGGAAGGTTATCTTCCTAATTGCCCTCACTTTGGCTAGACACATTAGTGAGTTTCAGGCTTTGGTGGCAGATCCACCTTTTATCCTGTTCCACCATGATAAGGTTGTCCTTAGGACTCGCCTCCATTTCATGCCAAAGGTGGTATCTCCTTTCCATCTCAATCAATCAATTTACTTTCCTGTCTTTTTCCCTAAACCGCATTCCTCTAGGGCAGAGACAATCTTGCACACCCTTGACTGCAAGTGTGCTTTAGCATTTTATCTTCAAAGGACTAGACAGCACTGCAGAGCTTCATAGTTTTCTTTGACCCTAATCACTTGGGTCTCCCAGTTTCTAAACATACTCTGTCCAGTTGGATAGCAGGACATGTCACTGCCCATAATGTTCATGCCATGGCTGCCTCGACAGCAAACCTACAGTCTGTGGCCATTGATGAAATCTGCAAAGCAGTTACCTGCTCTTCAGTACATATCTTTGCTGCTCATTACTGTCTTGACAAGGACTCTCGCCGGGATGCCATGTTTGGTCAAGCTGTACTCCAATACCTCTTTCAGACTTAGGGCAACTCCTACCTTCTGTCCCAGAATTTAACGATCCATGGCCTCTTAATGCCTACTCTGAGGCAAATCTGCTGATTATGAGGTAATTTCTCTGGCATCTGGGAGCTAGGGAATCCCATATGTGAAGACTACATTCCTGCTTGTTTCTCAAGATAGCGTAGTTACTCATCTTTAACGGGTAATCTCTGGGAACAGCAGGAATTTAGTCTTCACAACCCACCCTCCTCCCCTAGGAGTTGTAGGGTTTCTCTTTTCTCCTTTTATCTCAGCTACAAACTCGACTGAGGAGGGAGAGTTGCAAGGGCAGGAAGGCAGTGTTGCAGATGCAGTGGGATGCTCCCAAAAGCTTACCTATTGAACGCTGGGGAGCGTTCCCGCGTAGGCTTCATCGGTACCGATGTCACCCATATGTGAAGACTAAATTCCTGCTGTTCCTGGAGCTCACCTGTTTCAAGTGAGTAACTAAGCTTTACTTGCTGAGAAAGTCTGTTAAATCTTCTGCTTTCAATTGGGAGTCACGTAGAGAAAACAATAAAGGAGTCTATCATAATGAGAGCTCTTTGTGATTACTTTTGCAGCCACATTTGCAATCTTCTCCTTGCTGGTCTCCCCTTCAATCTGTTCAAAACTCAGCTGCGTGGCTAATCTTCCACCAGTCTTGATATGCTCATATAACCCCTCTTCTCAAGTCTCTTCATTGGCTCCCTTTTCGTATCCAGTTCAAACTTCTATAATTATAAGTGCACTCATTCTGCTGCTCCTCATTACTATTCCTCTTATCTCTGCCTACATCCCTCCTCGGGAACTCCACTCTTCTGGCAGATCCCTTCTATCTGTACCCTTCTCTTCTACTGCCAACTCCAGATTTTGATCCTTCCACCTTGCTGCTCCTTATGCCTGGAACAAACTACCTGAGACTATGCATCAGGCTTCATCTCTGGCCTTTTTCAAATCCAGGCTGAAAAGTCACCTCTTCGAGGCTGCTTTTGGATCCTGATCCACTTAGTCTTCTATGTGTTTCCTTACCATTCCCCTAGATAGACATATTCTTGTCCTCAGCTGTTGTGTTGTTTGTCTTGACTAGATTGTAAGCTCTGACGAGAAGAGACCGTCTTTTACATGTGTCTGTTCAGTGCTGCATATGCCTTGAGGCTCTAAATAGGAGCAAAGTTGTCATACTAAGTGTAATTGCCGCCAACACTTCTTAGCTACCACAGATGCCTGCAGTTCAAAATCTACCGCAGACTTTAACGTAACACCCAGGCTTTTTACTAAGGTTACGTTTTTATATCATAGCGTCCATTATTTTTACATAGAAACATGACGGCAGAAAAAGACCACATGGCCTATATAGTCTGCCCTTCTATATCAACCACTACAACAGTGCCCTTTACAGTGGACACATTTTCAGGTAATTCTCCTCTACTTACCCACAGGATCTCAGTTTTATCAACATTCAATTGCAGTCTGTTAGCTTCCAGCCAGGTTGTGACTCCCTCCAGACAATTATTCAGTTGATCTGGTGAGGCCACAATATTTGTTTTTAAAGGCACGAAAAACTGTATATCATCCACTTATAAATAGGAAGTAAATCTAGCATCCCTAATAATAGCCATCACCGATTGTATGTAAACATTAAATAAAATGCGAAAAAGCAGGGAGTCTGAGGAGCACTCTGTCATAAAGACATTGTGAGTTAATACCATTCACCTTTACTGTTAAGTATCTGCTCTACAGAAAATTCTGAAAGCATATTTTCCCCAATCTCTAACTGGGCTAGGTGAGATCCAAAGTTCTTATAATTCAGTGTTTCAAAAGTTGCTGAAAGATCTAACAGGCTGCAAAATCCAAGTCCTCTTTATCTAATACGTTCTGCATATCATCAATTAAAGACACTTTAAGTCTCTGTTGAAAATCCAGATCTAAAACTGGATTGAGCATCTTCCAGCCCTTGGTGAAAAAGTGATTCTGGGGTTGACTCATCACCCACGTCTCCATAACCTTAACATTGGGAGATTTGATATTGGTCTAAAATTCTCTGCCCTAGCCTGAAATAAGCCTTCCTTCTTAATCAAAGGTGTCAAATGTGTTAGTTTCATTTCCTTTGGATAGCCTCCAGATTTAACATCTCCTCAACCAGCCTATGTATCACTTGCATTTCACTGTCCATAAGATATGCATATAACCAGCAAGGACAGGGATCAAAAATCTTCTCAATAACGTCACCAGCTCATCATGATGGACAGATCCCAACCTTGACTTTGCTTCACTATTGGAGTCCTAAACAAATTTTCCCCTTCATTGCCATCACTGGATATTGGCAGGAGCTTGCTCAAACGTTTGTCTTTTCCCCAAAAAATCTAGCCAAATCCTCTTAGTTTGTTTTTTTTTAAATTTTAACAAAATTTACAAATTAAGACTCCATAGAGCTATTAAAGCAGGCAATAAGGCATACAGCATTCAAAGAAAAAACCCCAACAAAAAGCAACAGCAAATAGCAAAACCCCAAACTATAATGCCTTAAAATAAGCAAAAGGAAAAAAAAGCGTGCGTGTGGGGGGGATAGATATGGCCAGCGTAAGGCACGATACAGGACTCCACAGAAATATATTTTATTTGGGCAACCAGCATCCAGACAACCGTCCTAGGCTTCTCCCCAAATGTAACCAGTCCTTAATCACTCTCAGTAGGGCTACTCTGCTGAATAGCTGACTAGTCCTCCAGCACAGATGGTGCTTCTCAAAACAAAAATTGCTTCCCACAGGTTTCCTCACTTTGGGCAGATTAGCCCAACAAAAAGTCTATCCATCCGAGTAGGAGTCCAGAAGCAAGGCTGAGCAGTCAGTAATGAATTCAAAAACTTCCTACCTCCACAGCAGGCCCTCCTTTACAGGTCTTCCAGTATACTCCAGAACCCTGAACTTCTCTCTCTCCCTACAGGTCCCCTGCTTCCTGGTTTAAACCCTGGGACTGGGCCACACCCTCCCCAGGCATTCTCCAGCCTAGTTGCTTAAAGGGGCAGGTGGTTGGGCTCCTACAGGGAAAATGCCTCACCGGTTCTGAGCCTGGCTGGGGAGTATCTCTGCAGGGGATGGGAAGTTTCGTATACACCCCATCACAGGGGGTGATAATGACAAATTCGTAAAATAATAAAGAGGAAAAGCGTTAAATAGGAAAACCTCTGTTAGTGTGCATCTATAATTAAGCCTTTACATTCAGATAGACTAATAGAATTTTACTTCCTGGCACCAGAGCCATCAGATTCATGGGAGATTCTTTCTCGATTCAAAGTCAAAGATTCTAGAGAAGAGAATAAAAAACAAACAAACGGGAATAGCTGCAGTGGTTAGCGCTGATAAAGCGGCTAGCTGGCACCCTTTAACTTTAAACCCAGATATTCAGTGCTGGTGCCATAACTGGCCTCATCTCAGCCTACGTCCTAATATGGAACCACACTATCCGATAATCACTGGATGCCAGATGATCACCCCCTACAACATCATAAGCACTTGCATCAATGTCTTATCACTAAGGGGCAGCACCATTTTCTAAGGTGCCAGAGAAGGGGGAAGGAGCATGTGGGAACCGCTCCTGTCCCCTTGCCGTTGGACCTCCAGGGAGGTTAAGGTAAGGCCGAAGGGGCCTTTTCTAGATCTAGGAGAGGGACCAAGGCAACTAGCCGGACTAGCTAGCCGGGAGTTTGAGGTCAGTGGATGGGGTGGGCTTCAGATGGACTGACTAGTCAGGCAGTTGGTTAAAAGGGAGGGGGTGCCCTGGCACTTCCCCCGGACAGTTGCCAAAGGTTTTGGAAGCTGTCTGGGGTTGAGGTGCTGCAGTGGGAGGTGGGCCTGTTTTCTTCTGTTGTTGGTGCTGCGGATTGCCTGATCCCCAGCACTGGCTGGCTTTAGATGGAGGGAATTTCAAGGGGGGGCTGCGGGAGGGGGACAGAGAAATTACTTGTTCTGTCTTCCCCTGGCTCCTGTGCTTATTTCTAAAGAGCCTGCCAATGCAGGGATCATGAGTGCCAGGCTACCTGCTGATGTAGGGATTGTGGGTCACAGCAGTAAGTTAAAAACCCTCCGTGGTATCTGCAGGGATGATGCTGGACACAGCACCCGCAGATACCACATAGTATTTGGAGCTGCCGATTGACAGTTTTACATAGGCTTTGCAGTAAAGCACAGTTACTTACCTGTAACAGGTGATCTCTGGGAACAGCAGGAATAAGTCTTCACATATGGGTACGTCGGTACCGATGGAGTCTGCGCGGGAACGCTTCCCAGCGTCCAATCAGAACGCTTTTGGAAGCATCCCAACACGCCTGCGTGCTGCTTTCCCAACTGCCTCTCCTCAGTTGAGTTTGAAAGCTGAGGCAAAGAGAGAGAGAGCAAGAAAGGGAAAGATGGAGAAAGAGAAATAGCAACTCCTAGGGGAGGTGGGTGGGTTGTGAAGACTTATTCCTGCTGTTCCCAGAGATCACCTGTTACAGGTAAGTAACTGTGCTATCTCCAGGAACAAGCAGGAATGAGTCTTCACTTATGGGGGGACTCCCCCAAGCTGAGATGCCTGGAGGGAGTCCTGGCATGTAGCGAATGTGGAGAGAGACATGCTGCTACTCAGAACCTCAGGCATCCTGGGAATGGAGGGTAGGAGTTGAATCATAGGAAAGGTGCTGTGGAACAGCTGGACTAGAACAGGACTTCTATGGAGAAAGATCCTGTATAGATGACCCTTGGTAGTAAAATATTGGGTGCAATATTTTAATATAGACCTCCCTTGGTGGTATTGTGAAAGTCTATTGAGGTGCAAATGGATCTGTTAGAAGAGCCAGTAGAAGATCCTCAAGGGTTACCTCACTGTGAAGTAGAGGTAATAAACTTTAGGAACAACAATAGGAGGTCAGAACCCATCAGGGTGAGAATAGCCCCAGGGGAAAACTGGGGTAGTACAATGAGGTAGGGCTTCAGCGGGAAACGCAGAAGGTACTGTTAGACAAAGCTTAAGCCCTTTTGGTCGAAGGACAGCACAATGCTAGGACGAAAAGGAAATAAGTCTGACCGATTTGGACTGACAAAAAAATAGTCCCTGTGGGAGAGAGAGGGTATGGAGACCCCTATATTCGATCCCAAAATGAGGACAGACTTATGAAGCGTTACAGCTTTAGATTAACTGGAAACCCGCTATGTCTTTCCAAATGAGGTCAGTTGGGAAAGAAAAGGTACCTGGAGTTTGAGAGGTACCTAAACCTGAAAGGTTATGGTAAGAAAAACAAAATACTTTTGTTAAGTACCACAGGGAGTGGTTATATGTGTAAAACCCTAAGCTTGCTGGCACAGCATTGACAGGGGTAGTGCACATCTGTCAGTCATATAGGAATATATAGATATATGAACCTAGACAGAGAGATATCTCAACAGGAGTATATATGTATATAGACATATATAAACAGAGATATACTTGGGCGTAAGATACCGAGATACATATACATGTGTATGTATATATATATATATATATATATATATATATATATATATATGTATGTATATTTATGTATGTATGTATGTATGTATTTTCTCTCTCTTATATACCGCACTATTCTGCATCAGTGCGGTTTACATTGAACAAACTGAAATTACATTGAACAGGGCAGTATAACTTGGAGATAACTATTTTACAGGGAACATGGGCTATGGAGGGTTAAGTGGCTTGCCCAAGACCACAAGGAGCACCTGTGGGACTAGAAACCCCAGTCCTTCCGGCCCAAGGTTGCTGTCCTCTAGTGAGATTTGAACCCCCGACCTTCTGGCCTGAAGTACCTTGCCCCAACCACTAGGCTACTCCTCCACTCGCCCCAACCACTGTGGCTACTCCTCCACATATATATATAATCTGTAGACATATAGACATAGTTAACAGGTTTCTCTTCCTCCAAGAAGGAGGAAGAGAAACCTGTTAACTATAGGCATGATCATCATAAAGACTCTTAGAGCAGAAAGAAAGGATGTCTCGTGAAGAGAGATCCCTGAGAATTTAGAAAGAAATTAGAGTGGATGCTTCAAGTGAAAAGAAGCAGACTGCAAACTCTAATCACCAACAGGAGATATTGTGATAATCTATCTGAAACCCTGCGACTGCTGGGTTTGCTGAACCTGTTGAGGTTGTGGTTTCTTTGGACCAGAGCGATGTTTCCCCTGTTTGGGAACATCTGTATGATGGGTAGAAAAGGGATAAAACTTTTTCCCCTTAGGGGAAGAAAGTTTGTTAGCAAATTTCCTACCAATTGGGAAAGAGGAAGGTGTAGAACAGCCTCTAGAACCAACAATGTCAGTGGTTAACTGAGCAACTTGGAGTAAAGAGTCTTTGTTAAAAAGATTTTCTCCAGTGCAAGGATTATTTCCCAGTCTTTCTTGTGCCCATTTGTCCGAATCTGAAACCTGGAGCCAAGTTTTACGTCGTGCTCCTATAGCTATAGCAGAAGTTCTGCTAACAGACTCAAAGGAGTCTAGGGAAGCACGAGTAAGGAACCCAGAGATATTTTTAGCATGACTAACCAGTAAGGAATAGTCTGCTCTTTTGGGCTCTTGGAGAAAGGGGGTCAAAAGTTGTAATTTCTTTGTGACCTCTTCAAGAGATAATCCCATATAAAATATATATGAGAGAATTCTTGCTGAAAGCATGGATGCCTGGAAGGTTTGGCGACCAAAGGCATCTAAAGTCTTAGACTCACGACCTGGCGGATAAGAAGAGTGCTTTTTAGTACTCTTAATACGTCTCATTGCTGATTCCACAACAATGGAATGATGAGGAAGCTGAGTCTTTTGAAAACCTGGAATGGGGGGCACCTTATATAGAAGATCAGTTGCCGTAGAAGGTGGGGGTACCGTTAAAGGAGCTTCCCACATTCCTAAGAGGAGATCCTGCAAGGACTGATGCAAAGGAAGCATGATGTTCTCCTTTGCACTCCCGGGAATATACAGGGATTCTGTATTCCCTTGTGCAGGATCCTGTCCATATCCTGTCCAAGTGATTCTGCCATATCAAGCAGAAAAGCTTGAAAAGAAAAATCCCCAGAGGGAAATCCTCTCGAAAGAGGAGGACAGGCTAGATCTGTTGAAGAACTAGCATTGGCACCCAGGGATCTATCCAATTTTAGAGGAGCAGAAGATCCTAAAGGGTGGAGTATGGGATCCTTAGAGGATAGTTGCCGGTACCGCAGGAGGTCGGGACCAGCCACAGTCGGTAGCGCATCGTCCATGCTAGGGATCGATTCCAAACTCGGTACCGAGGGAAGCGAGCTTGATGAAAGAAGCATGGAAGGTACCGACAGCGATGGTAATGTAGATACTGGTACCAACTCCAGTACCGTATCCAATACTGGTGGAAGAAGGCCAGCCGGTGACAGCTCTAACGGTATCGACAGAACCGAGAGTGTCGAACATGGATCATCGGAACTGTGCCTTCAGTACCATCCGGTGTCGGTACCCAGTCCTCCAGACTGGAGATCGATTCCAGACTCGGCATCGAAGGAAGCGAGTCTATCGATGCACGTCTGGAGGGTACCGATGTCGGTACCTGTACCGGTACTGGAATCGATACCGATTCTGGAAGATCGGTCTGCAGCGTATCCAACGGGCTCGTAGGTACCGAGGATGCCAGACTACGATCCTTGGTGAGGAGTGTTTCATCCAACACTATTGCCAATGCCGGGGTACCCGTACCGCTCGAAGCGGATGCCACCACCGAGCATGGCTCAGGTATTATTTATTTATTTTATTTAACATTCATTTATATACCGCATTTTCCAGAGATCAGTTGCGGAGAGGGGTGAACCTCAGGAACAACCTGAAACCCCACACAGGATTTGGAGGCCGAAGACTCCCACCGGGGTTTTAAAGCCAGTGTGTTCTTGAGGGCAAGGCCAAAGGCATCTCTATGCTATGCATGAGATCTACCACTCGAGGACTGGCTAGTCTTAACAGACCTGTTTTTGGGTTACCTGATCCTGTGAAGAAGAAGGGGTGGTCGGTGCCCTGAAGTTGAATGGGGACCGTATATCGAGGGGAACTCAATGCTGAAGACTTCTTCCCACTATACTGTTACAGGAGGGACACTCCAGAGGAAAATGGTCAGGACCCAAGCAGGGTAGACACCAATTATGAGTGTCTAAAATCAATTTTGTACCACCACAGTTCAAACATTTCTTAGGAATAGTGGCTGGCGCTTCCATGAGGAAAAAAGGGGTAGGCCTAGCAGGCCGGGAAAAACCCCGTCAGGCACTGAAAGGGAAAAATATTCCCTAAACAGGAATATGTTTGAAGAAAAAAGAAAAGAAACACTGGCGGTACCGGTGGCATCGGGGAAGGCAGCCGCGACCACAAGAAAACTAAAAAATAAAAAGAATTTTCTGCGGTGACAGAAGGACATCCTGCCGGCTCCGCGGAAAAACGAAAACTGAGGAGAGGCAGTTGGGAAAGGCGGGAAGGCAGCACGCAGGCGTGTTGGGATGCTTCCAAAAGCGTTCTGATTGGACGCTGGGAAGCGTTCCCGCGCAGACTCCGTCGGTACAGACGTACCCATATGTGAAGACTCATTCCTGCTTATTCCTGGAGATCTGCAAATTCACGTACAGCGGTTTAGTAAACATGCCCCTTTGTGTTGACTCCATTACTGAAAGCTGACTGTCAGTGTGATAGTCATAGGCCAATAGCAAGCAAGCTTGCCTGTTATGGGCAAGCTGCTGGAGGCAGTGATAGCATCACAATTGCAGAAGTATTTAGATGATCATGTACTACTTGCTGATCAGCAGTCTGGTTTCAGCTCTAAGTTTAGTATGGAAACTCTATTAGCAACTTTAGTGTATGAATTGAGGTTGATTTTAGATAAGGGTAATGTATTAATTGTACAACTGGGATTGTCAGCTGCTTTTGATTTAGTTGATCCTAGAATGTTATCAAGATTAATACTATACTTGAAACTGAAAATTCTGTAAAATGGTTCACCGGGGATCTGTGCTGGGCTCGTTGCTGTTTAATATATTTATAAATGACCTGGAAATGGAAATAGCAAGTGAGGTGATCAGATTTGCAGGTGACACAGTTACTCCTAAGTTGTTAAAACAAGAGGATTGTGAAAAATTGCAAGAGGACCCTGATAAATTGGAAGACTGTACGCCCAATGGCAGATGAAATTTAATGTGGACAAGTGCAAAGTTATGCATCTAGGAAAGAACAACCCAAACTACAGTTACAATGATACAAGGTTCCACATTAGGAACCACCACCCAGGAAAAAGACTTAAGCGTCATCGTGGATAATATATTGAAACCCTCCGCACAGTAAGCAGCAGTGGCCAAGAAAGCAAACAGAATGCTAGGAATCATAAGGAAAAGAATGGAGAATTAAAACAAGGATATTATAATGCCTCTGTATCATCCATGGTGCGATCACACCTTGAATATTTTGTGCATTTCTGGTCGCTATATCTTAAAAAGGATATAGCAGAATTAGAAAAGGTACAGAGAAGAGCCATCAAAATGGTAAAGGGGATGGAAGGATACTCCTATGAGGAGAAGCTTAAAAGGTTAGGGCTCTTCAACCTGGAAAAGAAACAGCTGAGGGGAGATATGATAGTCTATAAATTAATGAATAGAATGATACAGATAAACGTAGATCTATTGTTTACACCATCAAAAATTTAGAAAGACTAGGGGACATGCATTGAAGCCACCATGTAACCCGTTTAAGACTAATAAGAGAAAATATTGTTTCACTCAATGCGTAATCCCAACTCTGAAATTCGTTACCAGATGATATAGTAAAGGTTGTTAGTGTAGCTGGGTTTAAAAAAGGTTTAGACAAGTTCCTGGAGGAAAGATCCATAAACCATTATTAAGAAGGCCCTAGGAATTCACTTCTTGCCCCAGTACAAGCATTGTGGCACCTGCGTGTCTCTTTGGGAAACTTCAAGGTACTTGTGACCTGGATTGGCCACTGTTGGAAACAGGATACTGAGCTTGATGGACCTTGATCTAACCCAATATGGCATATCTTATGTTCTTATGTCCCTCAAAGAAAGTCTCCACCAGATCAACTTCTTGGAGTTAAGAGCCGTAGCAAACGCTCTAAAGGCTTTGAGATTGACTGGCCAAAAAAATATGTTATGATTCAGACTGACAATCAAGTGACAATGTTCTACATTAACAAGCAGGGAGATATGGGCTCATACCTCCGGTTTTGGGAAACAGTCAGGTTGTGGAAGTTTGCCATCACACTTGGGATAGACTTGAAAGCTACATACCTATCAGGTGAGCGAAATACTCTGGCAGACAGATATAGCTGAGTCCTCCAACCACACAAAAGGACACTGGACAGGGAAGTTGTGGCTCGCATTTTTCGTGAGTGGGGCACCCCTCGATAGATCTGTTCATGACTCCTTAAAATGCCCAAGTGGATCAGTTCTTTTCCAGAGTAAGATAAAGCAGCAGACTAGCCTCAGATACTTTTCTCCTGCTTTTTTTTTTTTGGGGGGGGGGGGGGGGAGGTCTCCTATATGCGTATTCTCACGACTCATGCAGCTTATCAAGGTGTAGAAGGGAAATCCTTCTCTGCACATCTTCTTCTAAGCAAGAACCCATAACAACTCCTGACGACATAGCCACACCAAAAGCCAGAGACTACACTAGTTAATCGTTAATATACCACAGCTCTCTGTAAATTCCAAGCAAAACCCTATTATTCCTACTCTAAATAAAAGATTGCTCACTGCTAATTACTCTGCCTTGTCAATAAATTTAGCCACTATAAATCAGTTTAGTTACTGTTTTACTCATGTTACATACACCATATAAAAATCTTTGTTTTATCCCAGGTTATTGCTTTGTTTAATCCCAGGTTATAGTATTGCTATCTTTTACTACATCCCATGTAAAAGGTTTACACCAACCCTGTTAGCATATGTTCTTTGATCAATCTTATTACAATGTAAACCGCTTTGATTCATAGATAAAGCATATATAAGAATGAATGAATGAATAAATAAATAAAATCCTCTGGGTCCTCTCATTGCAAAACTCTCCTGAAACTCAAAACAGACAAAGGCATGATGATTGTCATCGCTGCTTACTGGCCCTGACAGCCTTAGTTTCCTCTCTGGCTACAACTCTTCAGTCAGGAGCCACTCCGGCTGGGCCAGAAGCTGGATCTGATTTTACAGGAGAATGGAATGATGTTGCACCACAGCATCAAGCGTTTGGCTCTTATGGCATGGCTGTTGAGAGGCTAATGTTTTATCTGTGCTCAACCTGCTGGCTAGCATGACTGATGTTTTTGGCCTCCCGGAGCACCTCAATGAGAAAATCGTATTCATGCAAGTGGAGAAGGTTTGCTGACTGGTGTGAGGACCATGCCCTACTGTAGATCCTTTCGCCTGTCCCACACAAACACTGCTTAAGTATTTCTACACCTCTTTGAGTCTGGGTTTAAATCCAATTTCATCAGGGTTCACCTCTGAAATTGCAGCTTATCGAGGTGTAGAAGTGAAATCTATCTCTGCACAGTCTTTAGTTGTACACTTTATGTTGGGGTTGCTTCTCTTGAAGCCTCTCTACAAACCTTCCACAGTGTCTTGGGACCTCATTGGGGTTCTTGCGCAGCTGATGAAAGCTCCTTTTGAGCCATTCAATTCCTGCCACTTGAAGCTTTTGAAGGTTTTGTTTCGTTGGCATTCACTTCAGCATGCAGTGAGCAAGCTTCATGTTCTTACACCAAATTCCATCATAATAGGGCTGTCCTCCATACTTCTTCTAAATTCCTTCCAAACATGGTATTGAATTTCTATCTTAATCAGTCAATCGTCCTACCAACATTATTCCCAAAATCTCATGCCCACAAAGGGGAAACTGCGTTGCACATGTTGGACTGCAAGCGAACCTTAGCTTTCTACTTGGAGTGGACGAAAGCCCATAGAAGGTCCATTCAGCTTTTGGTTTCTTTTGATCCCCAGCAAGCTAGGGGTTGCTGTTTCCAAACGCACTCTTTCAGTTTGGCTGGCAGACTGCATCTCTCTTGCTTATGCCCAGGCAGGCCTGAGCCTTGATGGTCATGTCACAGCTCACAATATCAGAGCCATGGCTGCTTTGGTGGCCAGTTTGTGCTTGGTCTCCAAGGAAGAGGTCTGCAAGGCTGCATCATGGTCTTCTGTCCACACATTCACATCTCACTGCTGTCTAGATGGGGATTCCTGATGTGACAGCACCTTTGGTCAATCAGTACGTCGGAATCTGTTATCTGTTTGGGGATTAGAATCCAACTCCATCTCCCCTAGGCCCATATTTTTCTGTTCAGGCTACTTAAAAAAAGAAAAAAAAGAAGGAAAGGGGAGGAACGGTTGGGTTTGTCTTCATTCTCTTTGGTTTTCAGTAGCCTGTAGGTAGAGAGTCCCATCTGTGAGGACTTCATTACTGGTTGTCCTTGAAGAAAAAGTAGTTACTCACCTGTAGAAGGTGTTCTCCATGGACAGCAGGAATAAGTCTTCACAACTCTCCCACCTCCCCTTGGAGTTGTATTCTACTATCTTTATCTTTATCTTTATTAAAAACTTGATAAACCGCTTTTCGTGGAGAACATAAAGCGGTGTACAATAAAAGGTTGGCAGTGCAAGATAAGGAAAGGAACGCCAAAAAATAAGATAGGAAAGAAAAGAATAAAAGCCAATATAAATGTAGGACAAAGTTAAACAAAACCAGACAAAGACAAAGGGCCAGTAAAATATAACATAGATTAACTTAAATATTTAAAACAAAGGTTGTCTAAAAGAATACAAACGATAATAAAAGGCCCAAAACAAGGAAGACAAGACAGACTATGGGTAGACAAGTTACACAACAAAACTAATATACAAGCAAACTATAGCTATAGTATCAGACTGTCCTAAAATGATACCGCGGTGGCAGGCGGAAGGATGGTGTGCATGTACAGTGGAACCTCCCAAAAGCTTCAATTACTGTAGTAGCTGCTACAGATAAGTAACTACCTTATATATGGAAATTTCCAATTTACTTTCTCAGTTTCAAACATTACAGAACACAGTGACAAAGTTGGTTTTAAAGGGTAAGCGTTGGGAACATGCCTCTCCATTTTTATTAGAGAGAGATTTTAAAATTTTATGTCTTACATTTAAAATAATGTATGGTGCAGCCCCCCATTATATACTACCTTCGGTCAGTGAGGGAGCCTCAATCCCAGTTAGTGCCTTATTGCGTAAATTGGTCAATATCAGTTGTTCGGGAGGAACATCCTAAACTCATAAATTTCTTGCCATTAACACTGTTATTCTGTCCATTTACCTGGTTATTAGATTATGTAGAGGACCCTGAGAATGGCCACTAATCCCAAAGTTTCTGTGCTGGGTCCAACCAATATGAAATATAGTGTATTAATGTTTGAGAAATTGTACTCTTGTTCATCACTTTTACATAACGTGGTGCATTAGTAAGCAGTATACAGTACCTTTCAACAGAGACATGTGATTTTCCATTGTCTTTTTTTTTTCCAGGTCGCAAGTTCTTTCATGGCTCCCTGCATCTGTTTTGTTTGTGGGCATCATCTATGCTGGTTCCAGAGCGTTATCAAAATTGGTAAGCACATTTTAAAATAAAGCAGAATATAGATAAGAAGAGCCAATTTTTGAGGGAGGTGATGTTAAAAGTATTTTCTACTCCTGTAGAGGTTTTTTTATTAGCAGTTCCCACAGGGAGAGGGCTGCCTTGTCAGGACTCAGTAGTCCATGCTCAGAAGCATCTCGTAACATTTAAATTCTGATAATTTTTATTTATCTTATTTTTTTATCATAGAGTTCTCATCTTATAAAAAGGAAGATTACATTTTAACAGTATATAGTAAAAAGACAGTGAAAAACATGCATTATAGGGGTCATTTTAGAAACCCTGTTTGTGCTTTGCACGTCTGAAAATAGGCTTAGAGATGTCCAAAGCACAGAGACCTCTCCAGAGCTATTTTAGAAGCCAGTGTGATAGCTGCAAAAGGGCCGCAGTGAATCAATAACCTCTGTGGTATCTGCAGGGGGCATTCCCAACTTTCCCCCTGCAGATACCGCAGAGGTTTTGGATTTACCGCCGAGGCCCACGATACCTGCATTGGCAGGTAGCACAGGAAGTCCCACAGTGCCTGCCGATGCAAGTATCACGGGCCTCCACGATAAGTCTAAGGGGAGGACAGTGAGTGATTGGGTGCACAGAGTTCTTACTAGCTCTGTGCCCTGATTGCTACCGTACCCCCCAATACCCCTATTGGACGCCTCTCCATCAGAGAATATTGTCTGTGCGCAGATCTCTGCAGCTGTGGCACCGACAATATTTACAAAAACCCCCAAAACAACAAACAAACAAAAAAACTCCCTGACCTGCCCCCTCCTTCAGCACAAATTGTCTGGAGCGGGGGGATCGATGAACACTTCCGGGCAAGACCATAGCCTGGCTAGCCATTCAGGTGCCCAAAGGGCCCCTCTTTCCGATCCTTTAAAAAAGCTTGGCTAGCCATTTGGAGTTCCGATCTCCCCCCCCCCCCCATTAAAATACTTACTCCTGGCTAGCCAGTCAGCTTGAGGGGGGGGCCCCGGTCTCCCCCTACCACAGTCCATACCTTTGTATCCCTAGTGGTCTGATGATGAATGGGGCAGGAGCTGTTCTCCCCACTCCTGCCCCCGTTGTCGGGCCTGCTCAAAATCGTTGCAGTCACATGATCCTGCCCCTTAATTTCACATTTTATAGACTGAGCATTTAAGAAACTCCTCTTCCAAACAGCTGTTTAGAACTATTGCCGGTATTACCAATTACTATATTCCATATATCTATAGTTCATGCCTTTTTAGTAATACTCGAAGGCAAGTTTACATTCATTTTCCTTTACTGAATTTGTACTTGCCCATTATAATGCTTCTGGGAGGTTTAAAGAATTACACAAGAAATCATATTAAACAACAAAACAATAAAAACTCAGTTCATGAAAGTCACATATTATAGTTTTAAATTACTATGCTGAAAAAGCAATAGCAAATTAATACGTTTTTAATTCTTTACGGACATGCAAAAATCATTTACCCATCACAGCTCAGGCGGTAAGGCATTCCATAATTGAGGCCCTTGAACTGAGAAAATTCAAGAGCAAGTACAAACTTTACAGACATTAGTAGGGACAATGAGGAACTCCTACTGAAATGAATGTAAAAATCGTGAAGGTTGATATCTCTAACATTTTCATCAGTTCAGGGGTAGGTAAGTTGCCAAACGCTTTGAATACCAAATAAATACATTTAAACATAAAGTGATATTTAATTGTGCGTTAATGGAAGGATTTCAACATTGGGGACTTATGATGCAGGATTATGTTATCACAATCTTCCGAGCAGCTACTCTGTGAGCTAAATGTAAGGATTCAATAACAGGATCCAGTAATCTTATCTATGAAATGTTACAATAATCAAAATGAGGCATAACTAACAATTGAACCACCACCTGAAAATCATTAGGATCTAATAACGATCATAATTGGCATGCCATTTATAATTTGAAAAATACTGTACAAAGTACCTTATTGATCTGCATGTATTTGTATTTAATGAATTATTATGTCAAGTATCTGTTGCATTAGAAAAAGAAAATATGTTTATTGTTATGGTTAACCTTTATTTGATATATTGCAAGACTGTACATATAGTGTTGGAAGGGAAAAGACTCCAAGCAACAAAACCTTATAGTATTCCATAGGTGTTGGAAAAGGGTGGGCCACATGGGCCCTGGCATCATCAAAAATCACGCCATGGCAGGCGCAAGCTGCCCTTGGGGATCCAATCCCCTGTGGGCAGAATAAGAAAAGCCCCTTCCTGTCTGCCCACAGGCAGACAGGAAGTGTCTTTGCTGCGATTGAAGCTTCTCTTCTTCTTCTGCCCGTGGTGGATAGGATTCCTGTGGGCAGCCCACCATCTGCTGGTGATCATTACAAAGACCCTTCCTGTCTTCTCGCAAGGATTGCAGGCAGACACAAAGAGTCTTTTGAAATGATCGCGGCCCGCAGGCAGCAGTCTACCTGTGGGTATCCCATCCCCTGCGGCAGAAGAAAAGCCATGATCATGGCAAAGACCCTCCCTGTCTGCAAACAGGAAGGGTCTCTGCCCATGGGGCGGAGTTAGGTGGAGATTGGGGCGTTGCTTGGCCCCCTCCTCCATCAAAGAAAAAGCCCTTCTGTTTTTCTTAGTCCACTTCAGTGGTTGATAAAGAACTTCAGCCATTCTACTTTACCCTTAAATAGCAATAACGTCGCATCTGAAAACTGCATACATTTTCATCCCTATCCTTTGATAAAGCCATATTAAACACAATCAAGGCCCTTACATTTATTACAAAATTTAGCTGCCCAAGTAATTGTCAATCTTGCTTACAGAGAGCATTTTACTCCTGCATTGATAAAGCTACATTGGCTCCTCATGCAGAAGTGCATCGTTTGTTTCCATCAGAATAAGCATTTTAAAGCATTATGACTGAATTGACCGCTACCTCTTTCAGAAAGATTAAGATTTCATCAACCAACGCGGACTTTGCACCGTCAGGGGTGGAAATTATATATCTCTTCCTTGCATATTGCATAAAGGAGTACTACTAGAAATAGAGTGAAATCCATTATATATCCCAGATTATGGAATTCCATGCCTAAAGAGCTACAGGTAGCAAAAGATTATAAACATTTCGGACAAAAACTGAAAACGTTTATTCCATCAAGCTTTCACTGAGTAAGTGTAACAGCTTCCTGACTGTTTTGTTGATACTGTGACAGTGATGTCTGTGTTTGATAGCAATTATACATACAAGCAGTGACATACATTCTAATGAGGAGATCCCATTCAAAATTTTGCTGAGAGCACCCCATTGTTGCAGCAATGGCTGCACACCCCCCACATATGCCCCTCCCTCCCCCACGCACAGCAAACTTACTTTAATTTGTTTGCTGTGCTGCCTCCACTCCAGGACCAGTGTTGGGGGGGTGTTGGGGAGGTGGGGGGGGGAGTTGGGGAGGTGGGGGAGGTGGGGGGGGGAGTTGGGGAGGTGGGGGGGGGAGTTGGGGAGGTGGGGGGGGAGTTGGGGGGGTGGGGGAGGTGGGGAGGGGTGGGGGGTGGGGGAGGTGGGGAGGTGGGGTGGGGGAGGTGGGGAGGGTGGGGGGGGAGGGGGAGTTGGGGAGGGTGGGGGGGGAGTGGGGGTTGGGGAGGGGGTGGGGGGGGTTGGGGGGGTGTTACTGTTGACAATTTCTTCTGCAGTTTATCCCTGTCACGGAAATTGCTAGAAAAACAAATGACACTTTTGGGGACAATTCGAAAGAACAGAACAGAATTACCTCCAGAATTTGTAACAGCAAAGGGCCGAGAGGTATTCACTTCACTGTTTGCCTTTCGCGATGACGCCACTCTGGTTTCCTATTGCCCAAAGAAAGGAAAAGTGGTTGTTCTTCTGAGCAGTTTGCATGATCAAGAAGAAGTAGATAACGCACGTCCAGAGAAAAAAACATGCATGATCTTGGACTATAATTCTAGTAAAGGTAGAGTAGATACGGCAGATCAAATGTTGCGCACGTATACCACAAAACGAATGACAAGACGCTGGCCAGTGACAATCTTCTACAACATGTTGGACATCAGTGCTTTGAACGCCTTCATTGTTTGGATGTCACTAAATCCAGAATGGCAGTCCAAGTCAAAGCACAGATGTCGTCTATTCCTCTTGGAATTAGGAAAGCAGTTGCTTCAGAGTAATTGCAGCGAGACGTCTTCCAGCATAGAAGAAGCCGCTGATGCTGTTTGAAATGTCGGGATCCCAAAGAGAAGGACAAGGTGTCACTGCTGTTCCAGAGAAAAAGACAAGAAAAACAACATAGTTTGCACCTCCTGCAAGCACAATGTTTGCAAAGAACATTCAGAAATTGTCCGTGTCTCATGCAAATGACTGTAGTACTTTACTGTGTTCATCAAATGCATGCAAAAACTGCTTTCATGGCAACTCTTCTTCATAAAGCATTAAATTTCAAAACATTTAACTTTCATATAATAATTAATTTGGAATAATATTTTGTCTGTTTAGTTTAAATTTTTCATGGTTAACAATTAAAATTCGTTGTGGCGTCATTTATGACCCCAACGGTATTCAGTGTGTGCAAAAAATCTTGGTAATTCCAGGGTTAAGAGATTGAGATGATCTTAAATGTGTTGAGGAGTATACAGAATTGAGATGTGAGTTGAAGGAGAGAGAATGAACCAATGTAAAATGTTCTATGAGGATCTTGAAATGAATTCTGCAGCCCACAGGAAGCCAGTGCTGCTCTATCAGTAATTGAATCACATGGTTAAAATGAGAGGCTCTTCTGATTAGTTCCCCGAGTAACCTGGTGCAGCTCCCTAGAGTTGCTCATCAACAGAGACTCCAAGCACATGATAGCCTGTTATTTGGAATCCAAGGTTGTTGTCTCCAGCCTCTCTAACATCATCAACAGTGTAGCTTGAAACGGACACTGTTGAGTCTCTTCATCAGGAGAGCATGGGACAGCTGACACCTAACAGACACTGAAGCTACTCCGGGCCAGTCATAGGAAGGGATCAGATGTAAGTTTCTGGGGTCAGAGGGTTCTCTGCTGCCATCCATGACTGCTCCAGGACTCTGCAAGCACCATGATTTTCTGAATTAGATGTCGGTAGCTTCAGACTCTCCACCAGTGATCCTATCGAGGATGCCCATCTGCAGTGGCAGAGGAGGTAAGCATGGGGCAAGGCTGAGTGATATTTGTTCCAGACTCGGGGGGCTTCTCCCCTACTCCCCTCAGGCCAGCAGATGACGTTCCAGGAATTAATGAAACATTGGTCACTGCTGCATATTTCAGTATTGAAGGTTGGCTGGAAGACTGGGTTTTTGGAAGAGCACCAAACTTCCCATTTCTTTTGCCAGTCATTTGTAACATGAACAAAGCAGAAATAAAGTTAAAAGTTGTTCCTGGTAGCAGCCCACTTAAATGTGTACACGCTGTGTCATCTTGGGCCCCCAGAAAGTCTTTTTAACGAGCATTCAAATAGGCAGAAAAAAGAGTTTACTATCCAAAATAACTCCCAAAATAGAAATGGATTCTTTAATAGAATAAAAGTACCTGCTAAACAGGGCTGGTAACCTGGGGTAGAGTTGTTCTTAGAAAACCAGATAGCTGAAGACTTTATAGGATTAAGCAGAAGCTTATGTCTGATTCAAATAACCGTATCTTCTAAATAACTACTTTGAAATGAAATATCAAGAATCATTTGCATTTAAGGTTTGTATTGTATTGGCATACATAACTGTATCAAAACCAAAACCCTGGAGTAGTATCACTAACAGGGCGATAAATAAATTAAATAAAATTGGAGCCAGGATTGAGTCCTTTAGTACTTCTGTTGCCAAAATGAACTTTAAAAGTTCTCTAAATAATATAGGATTTAAACAATGCCAAAGCAGTTTCTGTAATTCGTGTCCTTCAACGTGTCCAGTAACAAATGATGATCTACCATATCGAAAGCTGCACTCATATCCAATTGCAAAAGAAGCATGTTTTCACCATCTAGGAGTATTAAGATTTGATGTTGCATTAGCTAGTAGGAAGATCTCTGTCCTAATCTAAAGCCAAAGGTATTTGTTAAATCTAAAAAAGATGGTAACTTTTAAGTTATTACCTTTTCAATGGCTTTTTCAAAGAAAGGCAAGTTTGCAAGTGGGTGGTGTGCTGGCAAGGAGGGATCACGTTTGGAATCTTTAAGGAGTGGGCGAATAATATAATTTTTTCAAGTGTCAGGAACAATTCCTTGAGCAAGGCTGAAATTAATCATGTCTTAATAATATGTCCTGAAACTGCAGTAACAATTCCTTAAGGAGCAGTAGAATAGGGTCAACTACTGATGGTCTAAGATTCCTAGAGGAAATGAGTTTCTCTGAACTCATTATAGATCTGATGGGGGGGGGGAGTTCTGTTAACGTGGAAATGAAAGCCTATTTATTTTTTTTCCTCTTGGTATGTCTCTCACTGACAGTCCTTGTGGGACAGTCCTGTAAATGTCTTGTGACCCCATAGTGCACAGTATACCTGTCTGAAAACTTTGTACTTGCAGAGTATGACTGATAAACACTGGTGCAGCCTGTTGTAGAGAGAGAGAAGTGTTAATCATTGTCATCATTATTCTTCTTCCACAACAGCCAATCCCTGTGTTCTTTACCTTGCAAAATGCAGCAGAAGTTGTCGCCTGCGTACTCCAGAGGTTTATTCAGAAAGAGGTAAGATGTTACAAGGCAACATATCACATAACGTTTTTGGTCCTTTTGATGCCTTAACAATCTGGACATGAATTTAGTTTATAAGGAAAAGATGTATTCATAACTGGTAATCTCAAATGAGGGGTATAGGATTCAGTTCCATGAACTGATACATTTTTATAATTATCAGCATGGCACACCAGAAAACTTTATTGAAAGTTGACATAAAAAACATATAAATTATGAACCACATTTATTATATTATTATTGTCATTTGAAGCCATCTGCAGACTCCCGAGAGGGGCGACAACATCAGCCTGCCTCCAGCCCAATCGGGGCTGTGGGAGGAGGAGCGGCAGCTCCTTTAAGAGAGACCGCGGCCGGCGGGAAAAGCAGCCATCTGCAGACTCCCGAGAGGGGCGGCAACATCAGCCTGCCTCCAGCCCAATCGGGGCTATGGGAGGAGGAGCGGCAGCTCCTTTAAGAGAGACCGCGGCCGGCGGAAAAAGCAGTCATCTGCAGACTCCCGAGAGGGGCGACAACATCAGCCTGCCTCCAGCCCAATCGGGGCTGTGGGAGGAGGAGCGGCAGCTCTTTTAAGAGAGACCGCGGCTGGTGGGAAAAGCAGCCATCTGCAGACTCCCGAGAGGGGCGACAACATCAGCCTGCCTCCAGCCCAATCGGGGCTGTGGGAGGAGGAGCGGCAGCTCCTTTAAGAGAGACCGCCGCCAGGCAGGCCCGCGCCTGAGGGCCCTTTGGCGTGTCCCTTAGGCGGAGGCCCCTCACCGAGCCATCGATCTCTGGAGAACAACAAACTAATAAGCCTAGCCCTCTCACCACAACATCCTGGAAGAATTCTCCACCTTATCTTCAGCCGTTCATCTCTACTAACCTGAAAAATCTACCGACCACGAGGTAAACCCTATAAAAGAGGACATTTATCAGAGACCCTGTGACCTCATCGCTATTTTCTACCTTGAGCTATATTGTCTTTAAGCCTGCTACGCTGTTCAAATAATGTTAATAATCTACCACAACCTTTGCTGATACTTTATTTTTCTTTACAACTGTTGCCTCACAACTGTTTTACCAAAATCTGCAGTACTCTGTTGATCCTTGCTAATCCTGTACTTAGTCTTATCAGCCTACACCTTATCACCCGACTTAATTCCTTGCCAGCTTATAGTTTGCCCCACTTAGAACACCCAATATGCATCCATTCCTATCCTTTACCCTCATTATCCTCACCTCCTGGACCCCCGACATATCTCATGCCTTTAATCATGGTATCAACCACATCCCAATCCTCTACAATCATGGCAGGAGAGGGTTTGAAAACCCCCGCCACACCTCAACAACACTCCACTCACACCTCCTACACATCCCTCTACAGAACCTTAAGAGCATCCAAGCTGAGAAATACAAATACCAACGTTTACTCAAATGTGCACTTATAAATGCTAGATCAATACGCTCGAAATGGACTATAGCCATGGACCTGATAACCCACCATGACCTCGATATCCTAATGATAACTGAAACTTGGCTATCTGACTGTGATAATGTTCTAATCAACCAGATGTCACCACCTGGTTACTCAACCTACGCCTGCCATAGGACCCACCAGAGGGGAGGAGGCACGCTCATCCTTGCCAGATCCAATCTTCAATTCGCCCTAAACAACTCCAATAGCTCAACCTATCTGGACATAATATCCATATCGAACGAACACTGCTCAGTTAACCTATTATACCGAGCACCAACATCATCACCAGATGACCTCTCATCAATAATTGATCTAGCCTGTAACTCCAGTAATCCACGCTCCCTAAATTGGATGATGGGAGATTTCAATCTACCCTCCTTACTAGATACACATTCATCAGCCTTCCTTGATGCAATGAATGAGCTGGGCTACACGCAACTCATCGACTTACCCATGCATAACAAGGGTGGGAAACTGGACCTGATCTTCGGACCTCAGGCATCTGTCAACTCATCCCAGAGCCTGCTGCTCTCCATAACGCCTGTACCCTGGTCTGACCATAACCTACTCCTATTCCACATACCCACCAACCACCCCAGCAACGTCAACAATAAAGCAAGTTCCCCCCCCCCCCCCAGAACTATGACAACACGCTTCCGGTCCCTTGTTAAGAAGAAGGCCCTCGAGAAGATCCTACCTCTCCTCGCCAATGAATCCCTCGACCCAGACGAATTGGTATCCAATTGGGATAATGCCATCAGAGCTGCTGCCTGCCTCCCAGCTTCCAACAAGAACTCAGCGAAACGTGAACACGCGCAATGGTACTCCCAGGACCTGCAAGCCTTGCTCCTCCATCTCCGCAAGCTTGAGAGACATTGGCGACACACCCGGACCTCCAAGGCACTTGAGGCATACTCTGCTCAACTAAAGTTACACCGGGAGAAAACCATGGAAAAAAGAAAACAGTACCATTCTGAATTACTAAAGCGATCTTTGAACAAACCACATGACCTATTCACTATTGTCAAGACTTTGACAGGCGACCCAGCTCTAGCCCAATTGCCCACGCCCCAGCCTCAAGACTATGCCAATTGCCTACAATCAAAGTCGATCCAGACCAATACGGTTGCAACCAACACATCCCTCTTCACCCCACATTTGTCCTCACAACCATCCTCCCTGCTGAAATTCTCCGAGGTATCCTATGAAGAGATTGTAGATATTATTTCCATTATTAACCTCACTACTGCTCCTAACGATCCCTGCCCTGCAGGCTGGATTAGAGAGCTGCGCCATGACCTCAGTCCAACAATATGCAGAATCCTGAACCAATCCCTATCAACAGGGTCCTTCCCCCAAAGCCTAAAATATACATCCATCCGCCCTCTGTTAAAAAATAGTAAACTTGATCCATCTAAAGTTGAGTCGTTCAGACCAATTTCGAGCATCCCTCTACTTGCCAAAATATTTGAGAAGGTAGTCCAGCGACAAATTCAACACCACGTCGACATTGAAGCACCCCTGGACCCATCCCAGCATGGATTTTGAGAAGCACACGGTGTTGATACCATCCTTACAACCCTCTTTAACAATCTAGTCATTGGTCTTGACAACATCCACCAAGGATATGCCCTCATCTTCTTGGACATAGCAGCCACTTTTGATTCGGTGAACCACCAATCACTCTTACTTCGCCTCGAAGAAAAAGGAATACTAGGCTCAGCGCTAGCCTGGTGTAAATCTTATCTGTGCAATAGATGGCAACAAGTCAGAGCTGGATCCACGACCTCAGAGCCATTCCCACTGAAACAAGGCGTACCTCAAGGTTCATCCCTATCTGCATTGATGTTTAACATCTACATGCAGCCCATCTGCACATTAATTTGATCATTCAATGTCCAATGCCTAGCCTATGCAGACGACATCCTCATTTACACACCCTTCAAGATTGAACAACCTGACTTCTCCCCATTATTAAGATGCTTTGAAGCAGTGGCAGACTGGCTCCTCTCTCAAAACCTACGAATTAACCACAGTAAAACAGATGTTCTCTTCATCACGAGAAACCAGAAGTTCACGCCTCCTCCCTCACTACAAGTCAACAACACAGAACCTAAGGCAAAACCCACAATTCGCTACCTAGGTATTACCCTCAACCAGAGGCTAGACATGTCAGCACATATCAAAAACACCACAAAAGCGATTTATCACAAAATCAGATCACCACGTCATCTCCGACCACTACTGGACTTCCCTGACTACAGATCAATCTTCCAAGCTCTAGTTATTCCTCACCTCGACTTTGCTAACATCATCCTTCAGGGACTTCCACAGTCGACTCTAAGCCCACTCCGACTTGCCATGAACTCTGCTGCGAGGGTTCTGGTAGGTCTATCAAGGTCAGACCATATAACACCAGTCCTGAAGAACCTACACTGGCTACCTCTGCAGGCTAGAATCAACTACAAGACTCTAGTCTTGACATTCAAAGCCCTCAAGAACCAGCCACCCACGCCCATCAGTAAACTTATCCACATCACTCCAGCCAATAGATTAAGGAGATCTACATTGATGAATACCCTTGAAGTTCCTAAGTCAGTGACAAAATATACAAAGACAACAGCCAGTAGAGCCTTCTCCATTTTCGCACCTATGGCCTGGAACGCCCTCCCAGCAGAAATCTGAGCTATCTCCAATCTACCATTATTCAGAAAAGCTCTCAAACACCATCTGTTCCTGCTACATTACCCGGATAATAATTCTGGAAAGCACACAGCCATCACCTTACCCTCCTACCTAGCCTTCCCCATTGATCAGCCTCCCTTAGAGAATGGTTAATCTCCTTTCACCTCCCTTCTCTCCCTTACCCCGGAGCTTATGCATCTGTCTACTATCCTTATATGTCCAGTAAGAATGTCCTTAATTTGTATATAGTTTTCCCGGTTCTTCCAAGTTTACTACCCCTGTTCAATGTAAACTCAATGTGACCTGCTGCATTGTTGTATGTTTTGTTCAATTGTAAACCGCACTGATTATAATAGCGCGGTATATAAGAGAGATAAATAAATAATAAATAAATAAGACACTATTATTGTTTAAAAGTACTCGATTATCTTATTCAGTTGTATATGAAATCATAAGTATTGCTCTCATGACAACAATGATGAATGAATGCTAGCAGTGTCCTGCTATGTCTATCCTTAAAAGTATTGTTCTGCCTTTATAGTAATATGTGGCTGGTTATTAAACCATGCAGAACAGGCAAAGCGCAAAGATTACAACAGGTAGATCACCCATGTTACATAAGCATTTTGACATATGAGATACCATTTTTTGTGTGTATATATGTGTGTGTGTGTGTGTGTGTATTTTTTATATGCTTTAAAAGTCAAGTATGTGCCCTTGAAGCGGGCAGATGCTGAAACATGGGTTTTTATTGAGTTTCTTTTGCTGGAATTGGATGTCATTATATATGCATTTTATTTTTCTCCAGGAATAAGCAGAAAGTCAGTCCGAACATACGGGTGACGTCGGCGCCAATAGAGCCCTCACGGAAGCCTCTCCCTAGCTTTCAAAGGAAAGCCTTTGGGAGATGTCATCACGCATGCGTGGTCCCCTTCCTGCCCAAGGGTGCCATCTTACTCAGTCTCCCTTTTTTTCCACAGAGCCCTAAAGACGTTCGTCTTTCTCCCCTGGAATAAAGTTGTTTTTCTCGTGCCTTTTCTGGCTAGCACTGGTCTCTTTCCACCTCCAAGCTCCCCTGCCCCGGCATCGGGCCTTGGAACCTGTTAGTTAGGGGGTTTTTTCCATCCAGTGCATTTTGCACCTTTTTCAACCACTGGCCACATCGAAGGTCTTTGACCTCGCTGGGGCCCTTTTTGCTCCAATGGCCACCAGATTTAAGAAATGTGATTGGTGTTCCAAGAACATGTCCTGCACTGACACACATGATTGATGCCTCCAGTGTCTGGGTGCAGACCATGAGCCGGAGGCGTGCTCCCTATGCAAAAAGATGTCTGTTAAGGCCATCCAGAGTCGCTAGCAGAAGCAGGATGACATCTTCCACAGGACAGACCCAATCCTGGTATCCTCGTTAGCTGCATGCTCTAAGGACCCCCTCACGGATCCTTGGAGTTGCGTAAAGCCCCTATGGTTCCTGAGTGGGCATGCAGACACTCCAATCAGGGATCCCCAGAGCAAGAGCGTAAGAAGAAGAAGAAGAAATCCTCGAGGGCCTCTTCCTGGGAGGCAGACATGCATGGCAAGTCCTGTGCACGGTCCCTCAGCCCCTAGCGGGCATCCGAGGAGTTGGAGTGGGAGCAGCCAGCAAAGGTACCCATGACAGATGTTGAGGCTTCTGGTGATGGGTCTTGGACTCCCTCTCCTCTCTGACACCCGACCCGGTCACCATGGAGTCGGTGTTGAAGGCTGCAACTCCAGAGTGGGAAGCCAGGATGCTGGCATTGGAATGCAGCATTTTTGCGTTCCTTGCCTCACAGTAAGTGTTGATGCCCGGCCCCGCCGGTGCACACGCTAAGACCACAGGGACCTCGAGGTTGAGGACTCCCCAGGTCACTGAAGAGATCCTCGAGAGCCACATGCCTTGAGCAGATCCTTGGCGAGGATCTCGATCTCACTCCCAGTCCTCAGGAGCAAGGTCTTCTCCAGTGAGCGCGTCTAGCGCTGGCCAAGCCTCGGCCACGATTCAATGAAGGCTGGATCCAATGACACCCTTAGAGCCGTCGGGCCTCGAGTCTTTGGCGGACTACGCAGACTGGGAGTCCGACGTTGAGACTTTCCCAGAGACATGGGCACACTGTGACCTTCCCTTGGACCCGTCTCCACCAGCGTTGAGGCATCGGTCCCCACCTGAGGACACCTCATTCCTCGAGTTTGTCCGGGACATGGCGAAGGCTCTCTCCCTCACCATGGAGTTGGAGGAGGACCCTTGTATGGAGGAACTAGAAATCTTCCAGTTCGAGGCCCCACCCAAGGAGGCCCTCATGATCCCTGTCCTCTCCATACTACTACTACTGAGCATTTATAAAGTGCTATCAGACGCACGCAGCGCTGTACAGAAAAAGACAAAAATAGACAGTCCCTTCCCAATAGAGCTTACAGTCTAAAAAGACAAAACAAAGAAGGTGAAGGATGAGGAAAGAACAAAAGGCAAAGGAAGGATAACAGGAGAAACAAGACAAGGGAAAAAGGTAGGAGGAGAACAGGTAAGTCATGAACCAAAGGCAGAAGCAAAGAGGTGAGCTTTCAACCTGGACTTGAAGAGGGTCAGAGAAGATGTCTGACGTATAAACAGAGGAAGTCTATTCCAGGTGTAGAATGCTGCAAGGTGAAAAGAGCGAAGCCTGGAGTTGGCAACAGAGGAGAAAGGCAAAGAAGAAGCAGTTGGCTAGAAGAGTGGAGTTCACGAGGGGAGATATAGGGAGAAATGAGAGAAGAGAGGTAAAGAGGAGCTGCATAATGAATGCATTTATAGGTCAGTAGGAGAAGCCTGAACTGGATGCGGAAATGGATAGGGAGCCAGTGAAGATACCTGAGGAGAGGAGTGACATGGGCAAAACGAGGTTGGCTGAAGATCAAATGAGCAGCAGAATGCTGAATAGACTGAAGGGGTGAAAGATGACTCAGTGGAAGACCAGTAAGGAGCAAGTTACAGTAATCACGGTGAGAGGTGATAAGTGAACAGATGAGCGTTTTAGTAGTATGTTCTGAAAGAAAAGGGCGGATTTTGCCAATATTAAAAAGAGAGAAACGGCAGGTCTTGGCGAGAAGGTGAATATGTGTGGAGAATGAGAATGAAGAGTCAAAAATAACCGCCAAATTGCGAGCTGAGGGAACAGAATAGAGAACAGAGCCATTCACAGAGACTGAAAAAGGAGGAAGAGGAAGGGAAATTTTAGGGGAAAAAATGAGACGTTCGGTCTTGGCCATGTTCAATTTCAAGCGACGATGGAACATCCAATCAGCAATAGCAGAAAGGCAGTTAGAGATCCAGGTCTGGATTGAAGAAGAGAGATCAGGAGTAGAGAGGTAGATCTGGGAATCATCAGCATAGAGATGGTACTGAAAACCATGGGAGGAGATGAGCGCACCGAGGGACTGGGTATAGAGAGAGAAGAGGAGCGGACCCAAGACAGAACCCAGAACCAACAGAGAGTGGAGTAACAGAGGAGGAGCAGCCACCAGAACGCACACTGAATGAGCGATGGGAGAGATAGGAGGTGAACCAGGAAAGAACAGAGTCCCTAAAGCCAAGCGAGGATAAAGTATCAAGAAGAAGATCATGATCAACAGTGTCGAAAGCAGCAGAGAGGTCAAGAAGACTAAGGACCAAGTAAAGGCCTTTGGATTTTGCCAGGAACAAGTCACTCGAGACTTTGACAAGGGCCGTTTCAGTAGAGTGCAAAGGATGAAAGCCAGACTGTAAGCGATCCAGGAGGGCATGAGAGGAAAGGAAGTCAAGGCAGCGGTGGTGAATCACACGCTCTAACAGTTTAGAAATAAAGGGAAGGACGGAAATGGGACGATAATTAGAAGGAAAGGAGGGATCAAGTGAGGGTTTCTTAAGGAGAGGTGTGACCACAGCATGCTTGAAGTCAACAGGGACAATAGCAGTGGAGAGCAAGAAGTTAAGGATATGAAAGATGGAGGGGACAAGGGTAGCAGAGATGGGTGAGAGGAGACGGGTGGGGATAGGATCAGAGGAGCAGGTGGTAAGTTTGGCGGATGAGAGAATGTGAGCAGTTTCCTCATCAGAAATCGAAGGAAAGGAAGAGAGGGTAGGATGGGAAGGGGGGGGAGTGGAAGAGAGAAAGGGGAAGTGGGGAATTAGCAGACTTAGTGGGGAATTGAAGGATGATCTTGTGGATTTTATCATGGAAATAATCAGCAAGGGTTTGGGCAGGAAGGGAGGGAGGGACTAGAGGTGGAGGCACCTTAAGGAGAGAGTTGAGAGCAGTGAAGAGACGGTGAGGATCAGAGGCAAGAGAATTAGTGGACAAAAAAGTCCTGCTTGGCAAGAGCTAAGGTAGACTGGAAGGAGAAAAACATAAATTTGAAATGAAGGAAATCTTCAGTGGAGCGGGATTTGAGCCAGGCACGTTCAGCAGAGCGGGCACAGGAGCAAAGATAGCGAATGGAGGGTGAGAGCCAAGGCTGTGGTACAGAGCGTCTCATAGGACGAGGGGTGGGTGGAGCAAGAACATCCAGAGCCGAGGAGAGAGCAGCATTATAGGACAATACAGCCTCATCAACAGACCTGGATGACAAAGTAGAAGAATGTGGGAGGCATCGGCATTGGTGCCGATTGTTAGCCGACACTTGGATGCCATGAAACGGGTCCAGCGAGGACCCGGTTTCAGGAAGGTGCAACTCCCTCACACCTCCATGATGGTTGAGTTGGCCATGCGTCGACGAAAAAGCCTGAAGACGCACTTCTTGGTGCCCCTGGGCAGGAAGTCCCTTGCCCTTGGGCATAAATGTTACCAGAGCTCGATGCTGGCGTGCTATATACAGACTTATCAACTGTATATTGGCATGTACCTCTGAGACCTAACTAACGAACCCAGGGGTTTCGTGGCAGGCCTCAACGGAGACCACCTCCAGCAGTTCCAGACCCTCATGAAGTCTGTTGATGAGTGCTCAAAGTACTTGTCTTGAGTGGCCTACGTCGGCTTCGAGTCCAATGTGAGGTGGCCGCTACAGCCCGGCTCCAGACATCGGACCTTGAGCAATGGGTCCAGGAGAAACTCCTCGACATCCCTTGCCTCGGGGAAAACCTCTTTAATAAGCCGATGGAGGACAAAGTGGCCGAGATCGAGACAGAGTATGTCACCAGGACTCAACTCTCGAGGAAAACCTCCACTCTTCCCAGGAATAAACCACCCAGGAAAAGGTCTCCCTTCCACTGGAAGGGCCAACCTTATTGACGCTATCCCCATACCAGGCCACCCAGCCCCCTCAGCAGGGTCAACAAGACAAGGAAACAGGCAAGGGTCCACGTAAGCTTAAGGGCTCCAAGCCCCAGACACCAGCCCCAGATAAGACTGGGTCGGGGTTTTGATTCCCAAAGCATAGCCTCTCTACCCATGGGGAACCAGCTACCAACAGGGAGGCACCTGGCTCTTTTTGGCCCACCGGTGGGCTGCCATCACCACTGACTCCTGGGCACTCCAGATGGTCAGGGAGGGCTACCTTCTTCACTTAGTTCAGATGCCTCCACCTTTCTTTCCAGGAGAGCCCCTCGGACTCCCCTGCACCAGGCCCTCCTATTGCAGGAATGTGCAGGCCTCATCAGGGACAAGGCTGTGGAGCTGGTACCACCTCACCTAAGGGGGAAGGAGTTCTACTCCAGGTACTTTCTGGTCCCAAAAAGAACAAGAGGCCTAAGACCCATCCTGGACTTGAGAAACCTGAACAAGTTCCTGGTGTGGGAGAAGTTCAAAATGCTGCCCTACCTCCAACAGGGAGATTGGCTATGCTCCTTGGACCTAAAGGATGCTTATACCCACATCCTGATCCACCACAACCACAGACAATACTTAAGGTTCATAGGAGGGGGCAACCATTACCAATACAGGGTATTACCCTTCGGCCTAGCCTCCGCACCAAGAGTCTTCACTAAATGCCTAGCAGTGGTGGCCACCTACCTCAGACTCCAAAGGGCCTTTGCCTTCCCATACCTGGACTGGCTCGTAAAAGGAGACACTGCCTCAGAGTTGCAACAGGTCTCGGCTCACACCATCAAGGTCCTGCAACATCTGGGGTTCGTGATAAACCACCCCAAATCCCATCTCACTCCAACAGAGGACCTGGAGTTTCCTGGAGTGAGGAAAGCCCTGGCTTGCCTGGACACCCTCCAAGCCAGGACTTTCCTCACTCGGGACAGGGCAGATCGTCTCAGGGCCCTGGTGACCGAGGTGCAGCACCATCATGCTGTGTCGGCGTGGTCCATGCTCCACCTGCTAGACCACATGGTGCCTCTGCTCACAGTGGACTCTCGATTTAACCAGGTTCCTGGTAGCTATGGAGTCCCATATGAGGACTGACTTCCTGCTTGTTCCTGGAGAAAGCGTATTTATTCACCTGTAGCAAGTGTTCTCCAGAAATAGCAGGAATCAGTCCTCACAACCCTCCCTCCTTCCCTTGGAGTTGCTGACAATTTTGGCCGTCTTTTTTTTGTCAGTTCTAGCTATGTTATCTGACTGAGTAAGATGGCACCCCTGGGCAGGAAGGGGACCACTCATGCGTGGTGGCATCTCCCACAGGCTTTCTTTGAAAGCTGGGGAGATGCTTCCGCGAGGAGTCCATCGGTGCCGACATCACCCATATGTGGATTCCTGCTGTCCCTGGAGAACACCTGTTACAGGTGAGTAACTACGCTTTATTATTATGTGTTGTGACTTTTCATTATTTTGCAATATAAGCAGTCCTTACTGCTGATTAAGCCGTGACTAGTCATTTTGTTCTTTATAATAGTTTCTACTGTTTTGGCCAGTCCTTACGTTGGGTCAGCGGTCTGTAGTTTCCTGGATCAATCCTGAATCCTTTATAAAAAAAATAAATAAATAAAATAAAATAAAAAGTTACATTGGCCAGCTTTCAGTCTTCAAGTACCATAGATGATTTAATGAGAGGTTTCAAATTACTAATAGCAGGTCTGCAATTTCATTTTTGAGTCTACAGCTTTTATAGTTTATGAATTTGCCCTATTATATCTTCCATGCTCTGAGATTTTAACAATTCCTCTGAATCATCTCAGTTAAATACTATATCTGGCATGGATATCTCCTTTATATCTTTTTCATTAAAGACTGAAATAAAGAATTCATAGAAACATGATGGCAGAAAAAGACCATATGGCCTATCCAGCCTGCCCTTCCACACCAACTACCATAGTCCCTTTTTTTCCTTCAGAGATCATCTGTGTTGGTCCCATGCTTTCTTTAATTCTATTACCCCTACTGGGAGATAGTCCCACGCATCTACCACTTTTTTCATAAAGAGATATTTCCGCATATTACTCCTGAGTCTATCACCTTTCACCTTCTTCCTATGTCTCCTCGTTGCAGAGCTTTCTTTCAATTGAAAGAGGCTCTCCTCCTGTGCATTGATGCCATGGAGGTGTTTAAACATCTCTATTATATCTCCTCTCTCCCATCTTTCCTCCAAAGTATACATATTGAGATCTTTGTCTGTCACCCATATGCCTTATGTTGAAGTCCACTGACCTTTTTGGAAGTCACCCTCTTCACGGACACCATCCTGTTTATATCCTTCTGAAGGTGTGGTTTCCACAGTTACACACAATACTCCAAATGAGTTCTCACCAAGGACCTATATAGAGGCACTATCATTTGCTCCTTTCTGCTGGCCATTTCTCTCCCTGTGTGCACAAGCATCCTCCTGGCTTTTACTGTCTCCTTTTCTACCTGTTTAGCCATTTTAAGATAATCAGAAACAATCGCCCTTGGGTCCTGTTCCTCTTTTGTGGACAGAAGTACTTCACCCCCTTGGATTTTGCAGCCTAAATGCATGACTCTGCATTTTTTTAGCATTAAATCTCAACTGCCAAATTTTTGAACATTCTTCAAGCTTAGCGAGATCCCTTCTCATGTTAATCTATTCCTTCCTGGGTGTCTATTCTGTTGCAGATTTTGGTATCATTCGCAAAGAAGCAAACTTTACCCGACAGCCCTTTTGCAGTATCACTAACAAAAATTTTAAAAAGAATCAGACCAAGAACGGATCCCTGCGGCACACCAATGGTAATATCCTTCTCAGAGTGAGCTCCATTTACCTATACTCTTTGATGCCTCCCAACCAATTCAACCAATTTCTAATGGAGTCAGTCACTTTAGGATCCATTCCTAGAATGCTTAATTTATTTATAAGTCGTTTTCACTGTTCCCTCTAAGCTGTGCGCGTGTGCACGCGCACACACCTCGCCGAGCGAGCGCACATACTTTACAACAGAGTGCACAAAAATTATGGTTCTGATTCTGATAGAAAACAACACAGACGTCTTAAAATTTAAAAGTTGTTATGTATTTACCATTTTCACAAGTTCTACAATGTTTTCTAGTGCAATCAATGTGGTGTACATACTGTATTCTGATGTGTAGTCAAATTTTAAAGTATATAACTCCGAGTGTCGTTATGTGGTGCACAAAAATTTAACCTTCCTTCAAAAGCTGCACAGCTGATATTTTATGCGCACACAGCCTACAGAAAATTAGAGGGGAAAATTGGTCGTCTGTGCGGAATGGTGACAAAGACTTTACTGAAATCTAAGTACACCACATCTAGGGCTCTCTCTTGGTCCAACTTTCTGGCTGCCCAGTCAAAGAAATTTAATTAGATTTGTCTGATGAGACCTGCCCCTATTAAAGCCTTACTGCCTCGGATCTAGCAATCCATTGGATTCAAGAGACTTCACAGTCCTCTATTTTAGCAGTATTTCCATTAATTTACTCACCACAGAGGTCAAACTAACCAGCCTGTAGTGGAGCCACTGGAACTTACCCATGTTCCTTCAATACTCTGGAATGTATCCAGTCCAGTCCCATTGCTTTGTCTACTTTTAGCTTAGCTAATTCCTCACAAACAGTCTTCTGAAAATCGTTCAAGATCCTCTTCAGTACTGTTCCTATTTTTGGATGTTTTCTGAAGTCCTGCTCCTGGCCCTTCATCTGTGAACATAGAACAAAAATATTTGTTAAGCAAGTCTGTTTTATCCTCATCAGCTTCTACATATTCCTCCCCTTTACCATTGAGTCTGACAATTCCAATTTTGCCCTTCCTCTTCTCCCTAACATATCGGAAAAATGTCTTGTCCCCCTATTTTACTGCATTGGCTATTTTTTCTTCTATTTGTATTTTTGTTTTCCTGACTACCTTGCTAGCTTCTTGTTTTTCCAAATATTGATGCTTGATCTTTTGTATTTATGAACACCACCTTCTTTTTCTTCACCTTTTAAGCTACTTCTTTTGAGAACCATAATAATAGCCTCCTTTTCTTTACTTTACTTTACTAAAATAGCCCCCATTTATTTACTTTACTAAAAAAAAGGTTTGTTGCCCTTAAAATATCCCCTTTCAGTTTTGCCCATTGCCCTTCTACATCCCTCCAGTTGTTCCCATCCTGTTAACAACTCCTTGAGGTACTGTCCTATCTTGGTACAGTTAGTTTTCCTAAAGCCCAAGACTCTCACTTTTGAATGGACTTGATCAGTCCTAATACTGAACCATATCATCTGGTGATCACTGGATGAGAGATGATCGCTCCACTATAAAATCAGAAACACTTTCCCCATTGGTAAGCACCAGGACCAGTATGGCCCCTTCATGTGTGGGTTCTGTTACCTATTGCTGGAATAATTCTCCCGTAGAGAATCCAGGATCTCCCTACTTGTAGATGATAATGCATCAGGGATGCGACAAACCAAATCTAGCATATTGAAATCACCTATGAGTAGCACTTTTCCTTTCATGGCAATACTGTGAATGTCTTCAATTAAATCTCTGTCCACTTCTGCCTGTGAAGGAAATCTGTATATCACACCAATGCAAATGGATTCCCCATTCCCTCTTTCTAGTTTAATCCACAGTACCTCCCCCTTCTCTTGTGAGCCCCATGATTCTATAGCTTTAATATTTTTTATTTCTCCAGGAAGAAGCAGAAAGTCATTCTTCACATATGGGTGATGTCAGCGCCGATGGAACCCACGCCGAAGCATCTCCCCAGCTTTCAAACCCCTTCCCGCCCAAGGGTGCTATCTTGCCTTAGTCTTCTTTTTTCTGTGGAGCCCTTCGGACGTTGTCCAGTTTCCCTCGGAAAAAGCATAATTTTTGTTAGGTTTTGCCCGGTTTGTGTACTGGTTCCTTCCTGCCCGAGTCAACTTGCCTTGGTGTCATTCCTCAGGTTTGTTCATTCGCTCATTTTTCTCTTTTTTTTTATTGAAGTGTCCCTCAACCGGCATTTGCGCCCTTTTTCAGCTGAAGGCCTCAAACCCCTGCTGGGCGGCGGGAATCCGCCTTTTTCCAATAGCCTCCAGTGGCTTCAAGAAGAGCGCCCTCCAGATCTACCTCCACGAGCTCAGGGCAATGACAAATGCCCTCAAGGTGTTCCTAACCCACCTAATGGGCCAGGTAGTACTCGTCCAGATGGACAACCAAGTAGCTGTGTTTTACCTTAATGTGCAGGATGGAACAAGCTCATACCTCCTCTGCTTGGACACCGTTCGCCTGTGGAATATCATCCTGGAGAAAGGCATGACCCTCTAGGCCGTCTACCTGCTGGGCCAGGACAATCTGCTTGCAGATCGGCTCAGCAGGGTGCTTCAACCCCCTGAGTGGAGACTCAACCCAGAGATGGCCAACTCCACCTTCCAACATTGGGGGACCCTGACATTGGACGTTTTTTCCAGTCCCAAGAACACGCAGTTATCTCGTTTCTGCTCGTGGAGGCCAGACACGGACCGAGTGGCAGCGGACACCTTTCTCCTGCACTGGTCTGGGAGCCTCCTGTATGCATACCCACCTACTCTCCTGGTCCCCAAGACCTTGCTCATGGTCCAGTCAGACAAGACCTCAATGATCCCCATTGTCCCCCAGTGATCCTGCCAGCCGTGATTCCCTCTGTTCCTGCAGCTGTCCCAAGCAGCCCCGGTACCTCTGGGCCAGGTCCCAGACTTGCTTTCACAAGAGAACAGGACCCTTCTCCATCCCAATCTCCGGTCCCTCACCCTGATGGCATGGTTGCTGAGAGGCTAGCCATAGTGCACCTCAACCTCTCCAGGGAAGAGGAAGACGTTCTACTGACCTCTCGCAAGACTCTACGTGTTGTGCCTATGCCTTCAAGTGGCACCGATTGTCTGGTGCTCAAAGAGACATCTCTGTCCTTTTGCCTGTGTGGTACAGGATATCCTACAATATCTCCTGCACCTTTCTTGGACTGGGCTGAAGTCTAATTCTGTCAGGGTGCTCTTCTGCATCATTGAGGTGCACCATCATCTGGTCGATGGCTAGTCCGTCTCCGTGCACTTGCTAGTGGGCTGCTTCATAAGGTGGCCACTCCTCTTGTGCCCCCCCCCTCCCGTCTGCCCACCACTGGTGGCATAGGACCTGAACATAGTTCAGGGGAAGCTGATGGCTGCCCCCTTTTGAACTTTTGGCTACATGCCATCTCAAGCGCTTATCATGGAAAGTAGTGTTTCTGGTAGTGCTCACCTCAGTCAGATGCATTAGTGAGCTGCAGGCTTTGGTGACTCATGCCCCCTATACCAGGTTCCACAGAAACAGGGTTGTTCTCCGGACATACCCAAAATTCTTGCTTACGGTGGCATCCACTTTTCACATGATCCAGGAGGTGGTTCTTCCCACCTTTTTTCCCAGGCCTCATGTCTCTCACATGGAGGTCACATTGTACACCCTAGATTGCAAGAGGATTCTGTCCTTTTATTTTCAGAGGGCACAGCTCCATTGCCGCTCGTTGCAGCTGTTTGTCTCCTATGACGCTAACAGACTCAGGGTTGCTGTCTCCAAGCATACTCTGTCTACCTGGGTGGCAGACTGCATCTTCTTCATTTATGAGCCGGCTGGACTCTCCCTGGAGCATCACATTACCATACACAGTGTACGCGCCATGGCTGCCTTGGTGGCCAATCTGCATTTGGTCCCTCTGCTGGATATCTGCTGGGCTGTGACCTGGTCTTTGGTCCACACCTTCACTGCGCAGTACTGCTTGGAAGAGAGCTCATGGCATGCTAGCACCTTCGGCCAGGCAGTCTTTCATCGCCACTTTAGAGGGAAGGAGCTACACTATTCCCCAGCCTTTTGTATTGCGGCTATTGATGAGGTGATTGCATGCTCAGTGCTGCAGCTGCATTTCTGGACTTCAAGCCATTCAGTGCTCCTTGCTGCCCTGCTCGCTTTGCTTTTTGCGTTATCAGGGGCTCCTACAGGTATTTTCGGTAGCCTGTAGCTGGGAAGTTCCATTTGTGAGGAATGACTTCCTGCTTGCTCTCTGAGAAAGCATAATTATTCACCTGTAACAGATTTTCTCTGGGGACAGCAGGAATCTGTCCTCACAATCCTCCCTCCACTCTCTGGAGTTGTTTTTTCCTTTTTATGCTTAAGCTAAGTCATCCTACTGAGGTAAGATGACACCTTTGGGTGGGAAAGTGACCACGCATGCATAGTCTAACTCCCAAAGGCTTTCTTTGAAAGCTGGGGAGTGAATCCATGTGGGCTCTGTCGGTGTGGATGTACTGACTGGTTTGTTCTTTGGGCAGTTCATGGTGTACACAGTATTTGCCGCCAGCACCATAATTCAAAGGCATCAATTTTCTTCCTTTCTATCTTTTTCACTGTCCAGCTTTCATGTTGTTCATGATGTTGTTATTATGTCACTCTAAAGGTTCAATGCAGCAACTGAGTTCCATGCTGGGTAAAGTGGAGCCCATCCTTTTCGAAATGGCTCCCCCTTTTCCAAAGTAATGCCCAAGTCCTAAAAAATCTAAAGCCTCCTTCCTTCACTGAATCAGCAAAAGAAAAAGCTTTTACTACAATATCTTAGCAAAGGCCTCACTTTTATAGAGTGCTTTTATGGCTTTCTTTACTCCTACGTGACATAAGGCAGAGACTAAAAATAGGAGTTCAAGGCATTGGAATGGTGTGATCAAAGAACTGAGAGTTATATTTGATGACTTAGGTTTCATGTGATTCTCAATTGTCAAAGAATTTGCTGCTTCCCATAGACTTGCAAGAATCAAGTCTCCTGCTGATACCATCACTAATGGTCTGCTTCTCTTGAATCCTTCCTCTGTAGCTCTTGTTCCTAGAAACCCATCTCTTCCAAAGCCTCCCACTGCCACCAGTCTTCCTTCACTGGTTTCTAATGCTGCTGTTGCAGATGAAGCCACATGATTTTTACCAATTTGAGCTGTACTGGCAGCAGGAGGGAAGCTACTGTTTGGTCATATTTGTAATTTATTAAATCAGGAGGGAGTACAGGAAGGATCATGGGAAAGGGGGGGGGATGAAGGATGAATAGGATACTTAACACTTTTTTTTTATTTGAGCAGACCAAACAAACCAACCTCTGTCCACAAACTCCCAGCTCATGGTGTCTAAGGGGAAAGGTTGGTCAGGCCATTGGCCCACCCCATTTTGCTGTCTATGAAGAGAAAAATGGAGGAATCAGAGGGATGAAAAGGAGGAAGAAGAAAGACAGACAGACTGGAGGGAACAGAAAGGCAGGGAGATAAGGAAGGCAGGAAGAAATGGCAAGTGAAAAAGAAACACTTTCAGGAGGGCTAGAGAGGTTGGAATGGGGTAAGGAAAGAAAGATGGTGAAGCGAGAGAAGTAAGAAAGTGGGTTAAGTCAGGAGAAAAGAAACATAGAAAATGAAAAATGAGATGAATGCATTGCTGTAGTAAAATTATTTTATGTTCTTATGTAATTGAAATGTGCTTTCCGTGTACTTGAAATGTTCAACTGTATGCAAATGTGCAAGAGAACAGGCACAGAATCTTAAATTTTGTGCAGCAGAATTTAACCCTACCCAGAGAATTAATGCCTGGGCCGGGGAGAGGGGTCTTGGTTATATTGCAGAAACACTGCACATTGTATCCAGCCCAGAGCTACCAAACCAGCAACCCCTTTCCAAGGATTAAGAATAAGGCAACAGGCTCCTCTCTCATTGGTACAGCTAGCATGGGACATCGTGACCTGCATGACATCTAGGCTTCCTACCCCCACCCACAAAGGTTGTGGAGAGAAACGGAAAGATATGACTACTTAGCGCCATTTACGCAAGGCTATTGCACTAGAAATGCTCACTTACCTGTTTCATAGAGGACATTTCTATTGAAAATAATTTTAAATTTTATTTTCTTGCAGTATATGTCTTTGATCAAAATATGGAGGTAAGTCAGTTTTAAATCCTCTGCAGTGCCATTTTTCAGGAGGGAGGGAGTAGGAAGGGTTTATTCATTTTTGTTTTTCTCCTTTAGACCCCCCATCGTCAAACATTTTTCACCCTAAACAGTAACAATATGCTAAAGCAATCATGAAGACCTTTGCCAGCCTGCTAGAAGAGTGGTACCTCTGGGTCAGTGGGGGCTGCCACTATAATGCATTCATCCTCTCTCCTTCAGGCTGACCATTCATCCCTGTAAGATGCTCAGACCAATGGACCCTAACAGATGGAGGAAAGGGAGGTCTTAAGCATGGCTTTCTTGGCTGCTGTATTGCATGAGTCATGGGCCTAGCCCTTAAAATCTGCTTGATTATTCTACCAAAAGATAAATATAGAGGAAGGAAGTGGAAGCATATTTCTTGTGTGTTGATGAATTTCAGCCATTTGTCTGAATAGTTTCACTGTGGTTGACTAGAAGTGAAACAGAATGGCCTACGTATTTTGGTCATTATGAAATGCTTTGTGGTGTATGTGCCATATTACTCCACTTAGTTATTTAGAGATAAAGCTGATACTTAAAACACTCCAATATTCTCGCCAAAATCCATAGCACTAAAGTCTACTAGGAGGATAAATGTCTTCTTAAACAAAAATCTTTTTCTCCTTAAAAAAAAAAAAGGGGGGGCAGGACTGCTAAGACACAGAAGGAGTGTCGGGAGGGGTGGGGGGGGGGGGGCGTTGGTAAGCGAAGCAGGCTGATTTTCACTATGGATGAGCATATGCTATTGCAGCTAAGTGACACTTCCTTTTCTGCCTCCTGCTAGTAATCCTTTTTGTAAACGGGAAAGAACAGTAATTGATGAGAGGGAGGAGTTTTGCAGACCGTTGATGTTATGGGAGGTGTTTTGGCATGGGCCTAAGGGTTATGTTGAAGCCACCTACTCCTTGTTTGTTCTGAGGTCTGTTTTCTCCTTTTGTCCTTTTTTTTAAGGAGAAAAAGATTTTTGTTTAAGAAGACATTTATCCTCCTAATAGAATTTTGTGCTATGAAGTTTGGTGAGAATACTGGAGTGTTTTAAGTATCAGTTTTGAATAATCAAATCACACTCTGTAAGTGACCATTTTTTTATTGTATGTAGAGATAAAGGTCAACAGAAGAGTAGGCAATGCTTTGTTACTGAACTATCTTAACACATTTTTGACTAGCTTTCAAGAGTTAACTGTCTCTGCATTGACCCGATGAGAACATAAGGATGATGCTTGAATATTCTAGTAAACTTAGCAATGTTCATTTTTAAACCTATGAGGAGTTGCCAAGTGAGTGGGAGTGTGCGTGAGATATGTTTAGAGATTGCTGAGAAAGTTTGCCTTGTTCAACTTCACTTCTTTGAACACATCACTTCTCTCTGTCCTTTTACTTTACGATCCTTTACAGTTTTGAAAGCAAACATTGGTGTTTTAATTGTATCCATGACTTTCTATAATATTTAGGTATCATCCAATATTCATTTTGCATTAGTTTCTAAAACTCTCTCAAAAGTTAATCAAAAATATGAGGTCCAGTATAACAATTTGGCCTACAACATTATTGATTTTTCATAGAAACATAGACCATGAGGTCTTTTTCTGTCGTCATATTTCTATCTAGTCTGCTCTTCCATATCAATTACAATAATCCCCTTTATTCCTTTAGAAATCTTCTGTGTTTGTCCCATGCTTTCTTGAATTCAGATAGCATCCTTGTCTCTACTACCTCCACTGGGAGACTATTCCACAAATCGACCATAATTTCTGTAAAGAAATATTTCCGCATATTACTCCTGAGTCAATCCCCTTTCACCTTCATCCTATGTCCCCTCATAACAGAGCTTGCTTTCAATTGAAAGAGGCTCTCCTCTTATGCATTTATGCCACAGAGGTATTTAAACATCTCTATCCTATTGTATCTGCTCTATCCCACCTTTCATTTTTATGTAGGACATTCCAGAAGCTTTTGAAACATTGGTTCTGTTATGTTAGAAACCTTGAGCTGAACTGACCTTTTCACTGGGCTCTCACTATGGGGGGGGGGAACCCTTAAATACCATGCTGTTTTAATAAATACATTAAAAGTAATTGAAGTAATGTGCACATAAAGGAGTTAACAAGCAGATATTAAGCCCTTGAGATTTATTAACTAGAGAAATAGATGTTGACCAAGGTTTCCAAGCTGGTATTTATCTTAAGTGAAAATAAGTTCCAGAAATCGGTATATATATCAGGTCTTGACAAATCTTCTTGGAATCTAGGAGCCAGCCTTAAAATCTAGAAGCTAGCTGCTGAAACCTAGGTCACAGTGCATGCCTCTACTCCCCAAAAAGGTGTAGTTAGTTTTTTAGGTTTTAGGGCCTGATTTACTAAGACTGTTTTCCCATTTGATGTGGGGAAAAGCTTAATAAATCAGGCCCTTAATAGGCCACTGCACTGTGCCAACAAAAGACTGTTGCCCCATTCCTCCTCCTCTCTCTCCCTCCCACCACCTACACTGTCCCTTTAAGCTACACCTGTGTTATGCGTGTGTGTGGTGTAAAGGTGAGGTGCCTGTGTGTATGGGGTGGGAGAGGGGGTGCACATTGTGTCCTTTACTTCCCATCCATTCATCTCTTCACCCTCCAACACCTTTCCTACTGTCTCTACCCCCACCCCCCAATCCTTTTCCCTTCCCAGACTCTCCCCTTCCCCCTTTCCCTTTGCACCCACTCCTGCCCTTCATTCCCCACCATTTATTATTTATTAAAAACTATTCTCCTGTCGTCAGCTGTCTGCTGCCTTCCCCCATCTTTTATTTATTTTAACAGGCTAGGAAAACAGTGCAGGTACTGGCCACAGTTGTGGCTGCCTTCTGCACTTTTGCCCATTGGAGATGGGATCCATGCGGGCAGATATCACAGGTCTTGGCCTTGTGCTCTGAGCCCCAGGCTCCAGGTCCAATATTTTTGTCACCATGGCAACCTGGTGCCTGAGGTTTGTTTGAGCCCTGATATGTTAATATTTTCATTATTATATGCACTATTCTGTTTGATAAATAGTTTCTGTGATGTCATGTTAGATTTTGTAGAAAGCAGAAGTTTGTGACACACTCTCAAATAGACCAGGAAAGCTAAGGGGATAAAATTGTGTGCAACTGACAGTGAAACAATACTGAGGTCTCAAACAATTGTGGCCTCTCACATACCTCTAGATGGTCAGCTCATCTCTTCTCAGCCGCTTGTAGCACGATTCATGAGGGGTCTTTTATTAACTAAACCTCCCATTAAGCCCCCTCCAGTGGCATGGGATCTTAATGTTGTCTTAGGACAGCTTCTCAAGCCACCCTTCGAACCTCTAGCCACAACTTCTCTGATGTTTCTCACCTGGAAGGTTACCTTCCTTATTGCCCTCACTTCAGCAAGATGCGTTAGTGAGCTCCGGACTTTGGAGGCTGACCCTCCTTATACACGATTCCACCATGATAAGGTAGTCCTTAGGAAGCATCCCCACTTTATGCCAAAGGTGGTCTCGCCCTTCCATTTAAACCAGTCGGTTTACCTCCCTGTCTTTTTCCCTAGACCTCATTCCTCTAGGGCAAAAGCAATCCTTTACACTCTAGATTGCAAACGTGCTTTGGCTTTTTATCTCCAGAGAACTTGAGAGCCCAGAAAAGCTTCCCAGCTTTTCATTGCCTTTGACTGGTTCGAGTCACCTGGGATTGCCAGTATCCAAACAAACTCTATCCAGATGGATAGCGGATTGCAACTCCTTTGCTTATGAAAGTGCAGGTCTCTCGGGGAGAGAGCAGAGAGGCGGCGCAGAGGTCCGGTGAGGCAGGCACCTGCTTCGGCGGTCCCGACGTCATCGGGGGCCTCGTGAAATACCGGAGCAGTGGGAGAGTTTGCCTGGGAGAGAGCAGAGAGGTGGCGCAGAGGTCCGGTGAGGCAGGCACCTGCTCTGGCGGTCACGACGTCATCGGGGGCCTCGTGAAATACCGGAGCAGTGGGAGAGTTTGCCTGGGAGAGAGCAGAGAGGCGGCGCAGAAGTCCGGTGAGGCAGGCACCTGCTCCGGCGGTCCCGACGTCATCGGGGGCCTCGTGAAATACCGGAGCAGTGGGAGAGTTTGCCTGGGAGAGAGCAGAGAGGCGGCGCAGAGGTCCGGTGAGGCAGGCACCTGCTCCGGCGGTCCCGACATCATCGGGGGCCTCGTGAAATACCGGAGCAGTGGGAGAGTTTGCCTGGGAGAGAGCAGAGAGGCGGCACAGAGGTCCGGTGAGGCAGGCACCTGCTCCGGCGGTCCCGACGTCATCGGGGGCCTGTTTAAAAGGTTCCCTGGGTTGGCGCAGCCGGAGGCACTAGTCGGGGCAGCGATAGAAGGGGCTAGATACAAGGGGCATTTCACCCCCCTTGGGAGCCCCTTGGAGCAACGAAGGAGCAAAGAGCCTGGGTCGTCGTCCTCTGGTTGTGGGATTGAGATGGGAAAACGTAAGAAGAAGACTGAGCCAGCTGTGGCTGCTGAGCCTGCGGTGGGCCCTATGGACAAGCATGTTAAGGTAGTGTCTGGTGTGGATGCTACGCTTGACCCTGACTTTCTTGTGCTCCGGCCCTCTCCGGTGTCCTTGAGCTCTCCAGACCGGACACCACCTTCTCCCCCAGTCTATGCTTCTCCTCCTTTGTCCATTTCAGAGGGTATGCGGTTTCAGCAGAGTACCCCAGTGGTAGCGGGGGAAAAACTGAAGCCTGTGGTATGGGTACCCATTCCAAAAGAAGCCAGTTTAGTGCCTGATGAACAGGTAACTCTGGCAGACATTTGGAAGGTGGTTACCCGTATTGAAAGTTCTTTAGTGCCTACTTTTGTGCAACTTTGCAGTTTCTCTTCGGAGATTACTGCTAAGTTGTCTGAAGTGGATAATAAGGTGGAGATTGTTTCTAAGCAGATTACTAATTGTGAAAATCAGTGTCAGGCTCTCAAAGCTGTGAATGCTTCTCATATTAAAGATAGTTTAGTCTTACACCACAAAATGGAACAGTATGATAATTTGTCTCGTGCAAAGAATGTTAGGATGTTGAATTTTCCTTATTGTCGGTTGCTTTCAGCTGAAATACTTTTGCGAAAGTATTTTAGGGAGGTTTTGGGATTGGCTTCGGCTGATTCCATCTGTCTCTGTAAACTTTATTATTTGACTGGTAGAGTTCTGTCTCGGGGTTCCCTTGGGGGGTTTGATGAGGTTCAAGGTGGGGCTGACCTTGATCTCACCAAATTCCTGGAGGACTCTAGAGCCACTTTGGTGGTTTCATTTCTTTCTGATCAAGATAGAGCTCTTGTATTTCGTAGTTATTTCAAGACTATGTCTGTACCTTTTTGTGGTGCGAAAGTGCAAATATTTCCGGATGTCTGTAGGGCGACTCAAACTAGGAGACAGGGTTTTTTGGCCCTTAAACCTAGAGTGATTGCCCTGCCGGCCACCTTTTTTCTTCGTTATCCTTGCAAGTGCTTGTTAACTTTTCAGGGATCTAGGTTTGTTTTCCTTGATCCTACTCAACTTGAATCATTTCTTTGTGATAAAGAGGGGCTTGGCACGAAGGGACTGGGATAGGTGGTTTGTTAATTTAGCTGTCTAGTAATTCAGGAGTTATGACTCTTGGCTTTTTCTTTTTGATTCTTATTATGGTTATTATATTCTCCCCATATTGTGGGCTAGGCATGATGTATTGTTATTTTGTATATTTTTTTCTGTTTTGTATTTTTTTCTTAATGAATCATCAGTATGTTTCTTTATGCTTGCTTTGTAAGTTTGTAAAAATTTCAATAAAAAAAAAAAAAAAAGAAAGTGCAGGTCTCTCTCTCGAGGGTCATGTCACTGCACATAATGTTTGGGCCATGGCTGCCTGTATGGCAAATCTGTGCTCTGTAGTGATTGACGAGATATGCAAAGCAGCAACCTGGTCTTCTGTCCACACTTTTGCTGCTCACTATTGTCTAGACAAGGACTCTGGCCGGGATGCCTTGTTTGGTCAAGCTGTTCTCCAGCATTTCTTTCAGATTTAGATCAACTCCTACCCTCCATCTCAGGTTTCGATACCAGACATCCTTGGAGGATATATAACACACTTATGCCTGTGATCCACAGCTCACTCTGAGGTCATCTCTCTGGCATCTCCGAGCTAGGGAGTCCCATATGTGAAGATTATATTCCTGCTTGTTCCTGGAGATAGCGTAGTTACTCACCTGTAACAGGTGATCTCCAGGAACAGCAGGAATTTAGTCTTCACAACCCACCCTCCTCCCCTAGGAGTTGTACTTTTTTCTCTTCTCCTTCTCTTCTTTTATCTCAGCTACAAACTCAGCTGAGGAGGGAGAGCTGGAAAGGCGGGAAGGCAAGCTACGCAGGCGCAGTGGGATGCTCTCAAAAGCTTTACTATTGGACGCTGGGGAGCATTCCCACACAGGCTCCTTCGGTACCGACATTACCCCATATATGAAGACTAAATTCCTGCTGTTCCCAGAGATCACCTGTTACGGGTAAGTAACTACGCTTTCTGCTCACGTCTCTTCCAGAATCCCACTGCCTTTGCAATGAACCGCCCCCTGGCTGTGGCTTTAAATGCATCCCAAACTAACGGTACTACCACTTGACCCATGCTGTTGGAAGCAAAGAATTCCTGTATAAACGAATCATGGGCCTGCATGGTCACCTCACGGTGCAACAAATATTTATTTAAGGTCCACTGTCTGTAACCCAGTTCTAAGTCCACATCATCCAATTCTACCCAACAGGGAGCATGATCAGACCAGGTTATCACATCAACTGCGGCATCTTGTACCCAGCTCCTTAAATGCTGATCGATCAAGGTATAATCTGTGCATGTGAAGACTTGGTGCAATCAATCAAAAAACTCACTCCACTAAAACATTTGTTTCTGAGTTATATTAACAAAATGCTTGTTTTCATTCGGTTCTTTTTGTAACTGTGAAAAGTGGTCGGCAAGGTCTCAGCAAATACGGGCAAAGGCAAATGTGATCGAGATGCAAGTCAAGATCTTATTGCTAAACAAAAGCCCATTAACATCAAGGACCCAATGCCGCCACCATCCTGCATTTTTAAGAATTCAAAAGAGAACAGCAGCCAAACCCAACGTAGCAGTCGACGGTCCATTCCCATGATCTTTATAAGTTAAGTGATTCCATTTGGGTTTGGCTGCTGTTCTCTTTTGAATTCTTAAAAATGCAGGATGGTGGCGGCATTGGGTCCTTGATGTTAATGGGCTTTTGTTTAGCAATAAGATCTTGACTTGCATCTCGATCACATTTGCCTTTGCCCGTATTTGCTGAGACCTTGCCGACCACTTTTCACAGTTACAAAAAGAACTGAATGAAAACAAGCATTTTGTTAATATAACTCAGAAACAAATGTTTTAGTGGAGTGAGTTTTTTGATTGATTGCTTTCTACACTCCTTAACGTGACCAAGTAGTTGTGAAGACTTGGTGTGCAGGCGAAAAAAAAAGTATAACCCCGCTTACCCTGAAGCAGATCTCGCCAGACATCCTGCAAACCTAATTCAAGCAGCACCCCTCTCAGGCTTTACTCACCCCTTCCTCCCTTTGCGTACCCTTTCCTGTCAAATCCAGCCAAGGCTGCAAGCATGTGTTACAGTCCCCCCCCCCCCCCACCCCTGAAATTATTAAGCCTTTAGTGAATGCTGCCAATGAGATCTTAAGCTCATTAATAAAGTTTAGCTGGCACTCATTGGGAGCATAGATAATTGGCCACTGTATACAAATCTCCATTAATCTTAACATTTAAAGAAATCCATTTTCTCTTTTTGCCTCGTTGCACCTCTCCCACCACCACTTGCAGAGTCTGGCAAAACAACATCACTACTCCTTGCCTCTTATTCCCCAGTACATCAAGGCCACTCAGACCTCCACAAAAGGCTTGCTCTTCAGCCAGTCCTGACATTCAGCCTTAAGATGTGATCCTTTTGCAGGAGATGCATCTCCCCCAGGAATCGCAGATTTTTAAACAGAATAGATTGCTTTCTGGGAGCGTTAAACTCCTTCAAATTTATTAATACAACTTTCAGCATGGCTCTTTATAGTTACTACCACTGCTGCCCCAAATGCTGTTCACAAACACACTCATGCTACAATCATCCTGCACAAAAGCAAAAATTATAGAAATATGACGACAGAAAAAGACCACATGGCCTATCTAGTCTGTCCTTCCATAACAACTACAACAGTCCCCTTTATACCTTTAGAGATCCTCTGTGTTTGTCCCATGCTTTTTTGAATTCAGTTACTGTCCTCATCTCTACCACCTCCACTGGGAGACTATTCCACGGATCCACTACTCTTTCCGTAAAGAAATATTTCCGCATATCACTCCTGAATCTATATACACCAAGCGCAACCCGTATACTCATGCACATATCTACAAGCTCTCTCCCTCCCTAAACTAACCTTCCTTCGTTGTTCCCCCGTCATCCGCTACATAAGCGGAGCATAGGAAGCGGCATTCTTCAACCCAACATCACAGCCCAAGGAAAGAATCTCCCCTCCCCCACTCGGCGCCTATCACCACCACAAAACATCAGCATGTCATAAAAATAAAAAATAGTACAGTATAATCTCCAGGAACAAGCAGGAATAAGTCCTCACATATGGGTACGTCGGTACCGACGGAGCCCGTGCGGGAAAGCTCCCCAGCTTCTTAGAATAGAAGCTTTTGGGACCTCCCACTGCACATGCGCACTGCCTTCCCGCCTTCCTGAACAGCTCTCCTCAGTTTCTCTTTTTCCGCGGAGCCAGCAGGTCGTGTTCCTGTCACCGCTGAAGAAATTGTTATTTTATTTGTTTCTTTAGACCGCGTACCTGCCTTCCCCATACCGATACCGGTATCGCCGGTCTTTTCTTTCTTTCTTTAAAAAATTATAATTCTTTTTTCTTATTTTTTAGCTTTTTGGTCACTTCAGAGAGGCCTCTCGGCCTACTCAATTTCTCCTCATGGAGAAGCCAGCCCCTGGATTTAAGAAGTGTACCAAATGTAATGCTGTTATTTCAGTCACAGACACCCATGAATGGTGTCTGAAATGTTTGGGGCCTGACCATTCCATACCGGACTGCCCATCTTGCTCCCACATGTCTAAACGTGGGCTGCAGAACCGGGCCAACAAATTCCATGTGCTGTTTGCTTCAGAGAATACAGCATCACAGTCATCCAGGTCTTCTTCTCCGGATGGATCTCAGGTAACCAAACCTTCTGTGGGCAAGTCCTCAAAGAGCAAATCTCCTTCAAAGCATCGAGAGGCTCTTAGCTTAGAACTTGAGGACCCTGCCCCAGCCAAACAACCCCGGCGGGAAGTCCAACTTCCAAAAACGCCAATTCAGGGGTCTCAGGTTGATATCGATGCTACGGCCTCGACAGATCACCTGTTAGCCTGCTCTGGGGTACCGGGTCACTCCGGTACCGACATCCAGGCAGCTATGGCGTCCATGGGCGATACTGTACAGTCCATGCAGCAGGCCGTCATGGCTTTCATTAAAGCTGCAACGCCATCGGTTCCGCTTTCAGCGGTTCCGGGCCCGATACCGGTATCGTCCGCCATGCCGGTATCGAGGCCGTCCACCTCTAAACGCAAGTCGGTACCGTATGGGCTTTCGCTCCATACCGGTTCCATACCCGATACGCCCGATATCGATACCGATCGGTACGCGTATCGTGCGTTAGAGGAAAGCACCGATTCCTCTGAGGATTTTCACTCCTCTGATGATTCTGCTGAGTTTTCACTCAACTTACCTGAGGAGCCCTCTTCTCCTAAAAGGAGAATGTCCCCTCCAGAGGATTTGTCCTTCCAGGACTTTGTTTTAGATATGGCTACAGCCCTTTCTATTACCACATCCTCTGAAAAGGAACCCAGATCCAAAAAACTGGATATTTTGGGATACTCAAAGGCCCCTAAGGAGGCAGTTACCCTGCCTATCCATGAAATCCTTCAAGAACAACTGATGGATTTCTGGGAAAATCCTTTGACTTTGTCTCCTTATTCCCGTAGGTTGGACACCATGTATAGGGTCCCTCCTTCTCCTGGTTTCCAAAAGACTCAATTGCCCCACCACTCTATTGTGGTGAAGTCTGCAATGAAGAAGATTAGGAGTACCAAAAGGCACTCTTCCACCCCTCCAGGACGGGAATGTAAGACTTTGGACTCTTTTGGTAGGAAAATTTTCCAGGCTAGTATGCTTATAGCCAGGATTAATTCCTACAGTCTCTATATGGGCATGTTCCTGGAGGAACTTGCCAAAAAGGTGCGGCATTTTGCCCCCTTTATCCCTGAGGATAAAAAGCAGGGATTCCTTTCCCTAGTGAAACAACTCTTAGAGGTTTCTAAGTTCTCTAATAGGGCAGCATATGATTCCTTTGAGGGAGCCAGTAGGGCTTCGGGCATTGCTATTGCAGCCCGACGTCTTGCTTGGCTCCAGGCCTCTGATCTGGAACCTTGGGTTCTAGATGGCTTACGGAATCTGCCCTGTACAGGTGAGAACTTATTTGGGGAAGAGTGGCAAATCAAAGCCACCCAGATGGATGCTGAAAATGCCACCTTGGAAAGACTTTCAAAGTCCACTTCAATTCCTACTAAGAAAAAGTCTTTTAAAAGGCCTTACTATAAGAAGGCCAGAGTTGCTTCAAATACTGGCCAGCAGTCTTCTCAACCTCGCTATACTGCTAAGCGTCAGCAATCCAAACAAGCACGAGCTAAGCCTGCAGCAGCTACTGTAGCTCAGCAGGCTCCAACCCCTCAGGGGTTTTGACTTGCTCCTAGGGAACTTGCCACTTCTGGTTCTAACACAACCAGAACCTCTCACCATACCCGGAAGGTTGGTTCACTTTGCTCCCAGATGGGAACAAATCACAACAGAACAATGGACCCTCTCTATCATTCGAGAGGGTTACAAACTTCATTTCTCCAGCCTTCCTCCCCATCATATGGTGAGACCATTCAATTCTCCCCCATCTCTCCTAACCCTGTTGGGTCAAGAGGTTTCCTCTCTTCTTGCCCAAGGGGCCATAGAAGAGGTTCCTCTTCCTCAACAAGGGTCCGGTTTCTACTCCCCTTATTTTCTCATTCCAAAGAAGACAGGGGGATTCAGACCAATCCTAGATCTGAGAGAATTGAACAAATTTCTCTTCAAGGAGAAATTCAAAATGCTGTCTCTCGGCATTCTCCTTCCTTACCTCCAGGGTCAGGACTGGCTTTGTTCTCTAGACCTACAGGATGCGTATACACATATACTCATCCATCCATCCCACAGAAAGTATCTTCGCTTTCTGTTTCAGGGAAAACATTTCCAATACAGAGTACTCCCCTTCGGTCTAGCCTCTGCTCCAAGAGTATTCACAAAATGCATGGCAGTCGTAGCCGCATTTCTAAGAGGCATGGGAATCTTTGTCTTCCCATATCTGGACGACTGGCTCATCCGAGCTCCAACTCAGTCACAGGCCCAGATTTCCCTGGACCACACAAGGAGCCTTTTGCAGTATCTGGGACTGGTAGTAAACCTTCCCAAGTCCCAACTCATCCCTACTCAATCTCTAGAATTCATAGGGGCCCAGTTGGACACCATCACTGCAAGGGCCTACCTTCCACATGTTCGAGGCCAGCGCCTCCTGAGTTTGGCCTCCCAAGCTCAGTCCAGCACTCACTTGACAGCCAGGGAAATGCTACGCCTACTGGGTCATATGGCCTCCACAGTGCATGTGGTGCCCTATGCTCGTCTTCATATGAGAGCAGCTCAATGGACCCTGGCCACTCAGTGGACTCAGGCGTCAGGAGCGCTCTCAGACCAAATACAAACCTCCGATCGTCTGTTTTGGTCCCTCCACTGGTGGACTTCCACCAAGAATCTGTTGTTGGGGGCTCCATTTCAACCATTGCTACCCCAAGCAACCCTCACAACAGATGCCTCCCAAACAGGGTGGGGAGCCCATCTGCAAACTCTCTCCACTCAGGGCACTTGGTCTCTACAGGAGACCACCCTTCATATCAATCTTCTGGAACTGCGAGCAATTTACCTTGCCCTCAAGGTCTTCCACTCCCTCCTAGCCAACCTCACTGTCCTAGTTCAGACGGACAATCAGGTGGCCATGTTTTACATAAACAAACAAGGAGGGACGGGCTCTCTGTCGCTTTGCAACGAAGCTCTAAGACTATGGGCCTTCGCCAGAGAGCATCAGATTCACCTGCTAGCAGTGTATCTCCCAGGAGTTCAAAACTCTCGGGCAGACAGGCTCAGTCGAGTTCTGCTGCCACACGAATGGTCCCTACATTTGGACCAAATAAACCGAATCTTTCAGGAATGGGGGACCCCGGACATAGACCTCTTTGCAAGTCCGTGGAATGCCAAACTTCCCCGGTTCTGTTCCAGAACTCCGTGTCAGGGAGCTCAGGCTACGGACGCCTTTCTCCTGAATTGGAATCAGGCATTCCTATATGCCTTTCCACCCATTCCTTTGATTCCCAAGACTCTGTTCAAACTCCAGAGGGATCATGGAACTATGATCCTCATAGCTCCACGCTGGCCACGCCAAGTGTGGTTCCCTCTACTTCTACAGCTCTCCCAGGGATCCTACTTGGATCTGGGAGCTGCGCCAGACCTCCTGTCTCAGGAGGAGGGGACTTTGTGGCACCCAAACCCCAAATCCCTTCACCTCAGTGCTTGGTTACTGAAGGCTTAAGCCTTCAAGACTTTCATCTTTCCCAACCAGTGAAAGATATCCTTTCTGCCTCTAGGAAACCCTCTACCAGGCGTTCCTATGCTTTCAAATGGAAACGTTTTTCCATTTGGTGTGCTCAGCAGGGTCTTGACCCTCTGGCACTTCCTTTGAATTCTCTTCTTGATTATCTCCTGCATCTATCCAATGCAGGCCTCAAGACGAATTCGGTAAGAGTCCATTTAAGTGCTATTGCAGCATCCTTGAAACATATAAATGGACAACCTATCTCCTCTCATCCTCTTGTTGCAAGATTCATGAGAGGCCTGACTCTCACTAAACCTCCCATCAGACCACCCCCGGTCGCATGGGATTTGAATCTAGTGCTCGGTCAACTTATGAAGCCACCTTTTGAGCCAATGTTTTCCACCTCCTTGAAATTTCTTTCCTGGAAGGTCATCTTCCTCATTGCAGTCACTTCGGCTCGCCGCATCAGTGAGCTGCAGGCTTTAGTGGCTAATCCACCTTACACAAGATTTCATCATGATAAGGTGGTCCTTAGGACGAATCCCCACTTTATGCCTAAAGTGGTCTCGCCCTTTCATCTTAATCAAGAGGTATATCTACCTGTCTTTTTTCCAGCTCCTCATGCATCCAATGCAGAGAGGAACCTTCATACTCTGGATTGTAAAAGAGCTCTCGCTTTTTACCTTAATAGGACTCAGCCACATCGAAAGTCTTCTCAACTTTTTGTGGCCTTTGATCCTTCCCATTTGGGACTTCCAGTCTCCAAGCGTACACTTTCCAATTGGATTGCTCAGTGTATTTCTTTTGCTTACCAGAGCAAAAACATTTCTCTGGAAGGCCATGTCACTGCTCACAATGTGAGGGCCATGGCAACTTCTATGGCTCATCTGCACTCTGTTTCCATAGATCAGATCTGTCGAGCCGCTACCTGGGCCTCGGTTCATACCTTCACAGCCCATTACTGTTTGGACAAGGACTCCCGCCGGGATGCCTTGTTTGGCCAGGCTGTCCTCAAGCACCTGTTCCATTCCTAAACAACTCCTGCCCACCTTCCCAGAATGGATGCCTGAGATCCATACGAAGATGGCGAACCTTTACAGGGGATCCCATGCATCTAAGCTAGGGAGTCCCCATATGTGAGGACTTATTCCTGCTTGTTCCTGGAGATAGCACAGTTACTTACCTGTAACAGGTGATCTCTGGGAACAGCAGGAATTAGTCCTCACAACCCACCCACCTCCCCTAGGAGTTGTATCTTTTATCTATCTATCTTCCTGTCCTCTCTCTGTTGACTCAGCTATAAACTCGAAACTGAGGAGAGCTGTTCAGGAAGGCGGGAAGGCAGTGCGCATGTGCAGTGGGAGGTCCCAAAAGCTTCTATTCTAAGAAGCTGGGGAGCTTTCCCGCACGGGCTCCGTCGGTACCGACGTACCCATATGTGAGGACTAATTCCTGCTGTTCCCAGAGATCACCTGTTACAGGTAAGTAACTGTGCTGTACCTACTGCTACCTCGGTTCCGATTAGTCATTCCCACCTAAAACATATACAAATTAGCAATCCCAGTATCCTAAAAATTACAAAGCCCATGATCCCCTCCCACCCACATTTTCTCTGCTTTTATATCCATCAACATTTCCCACTTACTATAAGCATGCTTCCTATTATATATATATACTAGAAGATACAAAAAGAAAAGGACATCTTATAAAATATTTTGTTTTCCCTTCAATTTCCCTTTTTTCTTTAGATGACACTATTCATGCCAGGTATCGGAGATAGTCACCTTTGGTCCATCAACAAATCTAGTCGTCCTTAGCATAACAGTCCAGTAGCCAAACATTATGGAAACTTCATAACAACTGAATCATTATATGATCCTCTGTCGCAAACAAATCCTCTAGGCAGTATCGAGTCAAGAGCTCATGTCTCCCACTCTTTTCCATTTGTTAAGTGTCACACCCTGTGGTTTTGCTGGAGGCATTGCGTCTTTCTTTACCAGTCCAGCCAAGCGCATTGCTCTCCATGCCTCAGATCCATCATTAACTGAAAGCTTCTTGCCAGCTATAGTAAAGTTTATTCTGAAGGGAAAAGATGAAGAGTAATGAATCTTTTTTCCTTAGCAAGCATATTAATTACAGGCTTCATTTCTTTTCTCCTCACAAGTGTGAAAGTGGAAAAGTTCATATACAATGCCACTTGTACATCTCCAAGCAAAATGTTCCTCTTTTCCTGGGCCTTTATCAGCAACTCTGCATTGGAGTAATGCAAAAAAATGCACAGTAATGTCTCTGCTTAATTCCAGGAGGCTTACCTAGTGCCCGGTACGCTCTTTCATTTTCCAACACTGCCACTTGGGATGCTTTCTCCTCTGCCTTCAGTACCTCCCCACAATTGCAGTCACTATACGATCTCAATGCATCGGCTTAGATGTTCAATGTCATCCAGCTTATAAATGAGCTCAGAGACCTGCTACTTGTCTCTGTCGACCGCACACTGCAGTTCAGTAAGGCCCTCAGCGTGTTAAGAACATCAGATCCTCTAACTTGGTCTCTACTTCCTCCACATAGTCCCCGAGTTTCTGGATGTCACCATGGATATTATTGATTTTATTCAGCACATTCTCACTCATTGCATAAAATTCAGAGGTCAACTCTTCAAAACATTGCTGAAACTCTTGCTGGATTAATGTCTGATCAAGCCCCGCGACTGCCACCTGCCCAGCATTTCCTCTGCCCTCTGCGTCAGATTCCACCAACGCCATACTAGCAGGCGACCCTGCATGCGGGCAGACCTTGCCGACCTGCCACTGGATGCTTTGGGCTTTTCTTTTCCTTCTGCCTCTTTAACCTTCGTAGCTATCGCACACTGAGACCTTCACACTGACCAGGGCCACCATATTCAGTCTGCATACTGCAGGTAATAGCTATTATCAAAGCTTTTGCTACTGCGTACCGGAGGCTGCCATAGGCTCAGCTGATATCACTTCCTCCAAAAGTGACCAAAATTTTAAAGTGCTTGGGTTGGACACAGAGCACATAAGTAGAAGGTTGTGGGTGTTGGTGTTGGTTGTTGTTGTCGAATCAATTCATGGTGACTTTGTGGATAGTCATCCCAAACTGTGTTTGAACTTCAGTCAGAAAACTAAATGTTGATTGAATAGCATCCAGATTTGATGCTGTTCTATCAATTTATTGTATTTATTTATTTAACAATTTTTCTCCGGGAACAAGCAGGAAGTCGATCCTCACATATGAGTGACGTCGGTGCCGATGGAGCTGGCGCGGAAGCATCTCCCCAGCTTTCAAGGAAAGCCTTTTGGAGATGCACCACGCATGCGTAGTCCACTTCCTGCCCAAGTGTGCCATCCTGCCTCGGTCTCCTTTTTTCCGCGAGCCCTTCGGATGTTGTCCTTTTTTCCCCGGAAAAAGTCAGATTTTTTTTTTAATTGTTAAATTTTGTCAGGTTTGTGTACCAGTTACTTTTCTCCCCTGAGCCAGCTTGCCTTGGATTCGCCTATCCATTTTCCACTTTTTTTCATCGAGGTTTGTCTCCACCAGCATACATGCCCTTTTTCAGCCCAAGGCCTTGGACCCCTGTCGGGAGGTAGGGATCCCCTTTTTCCACTGGCCTCAAATTGCTTCAAAAAGTGTGACCAGTGTGGCAAAGTTAAGTCGCTTACCAATCCACATGACTGCTGCCTCTGATGCCTTGGCCCGGAGCACGACGACTCCGGCTGTGAGTTTTGCAGAACAATGACCCCAAAGGCCTTAAAGAGTCACCATCAGCAGCAGGAAAACTTTTTTCATAAGCCCTACTCTGCCCCAGAGTCTCCGGTAACATCATGCTCCAGGGCCTCCCTCCGATACCTCTGTGCCCTGCAAAGCCAGAGTCTCCTCAGAGTCCTGCAGCCACAGTTCCTCCGAGCAGAAGTCCCTGGAGGTGGAGCATAAGAAGAAGACACCTTCGAAGACTGCCTCTGAGAATGGATCAGGAAAGAAGGTGAAACCCCGCCCCATGTCCCACAGTCCCAGGTGCGAGTCCGAAGAGTCGGGGCTGGAGCAGCCCTCCAAGTTGCCCTGCAAGGAGTTAGCAGCTTCCACTGACCGGCCTTGGGCGTCCGAGGCCATTCTCATCGAGGACTCCCCCTTGATAGAACCGACGCCAGGCTCAAAATCCTCAATGCCCACATTGAAGGCTGCGGAGCCAACTGGCATGGAGACCAGAATGACAGCCAAGAGCAGTATATCTGCCCTAGTGGCCATGCAAGAGGTGTTTGTCTGTATCCGTCCGGTTCATCCATCCCAAAGGCAGGACTCTTGACATCAAAGACTTCCCCGGATGTTGAGCCAGTCATTGAGCACCACCAGCCTCGAGATAGTCCCCGGCCCCGGTCGAGGTCCTGGTTCCGTTCTTCGGGACACCACTTCTCCCCAGCAAGCGCCCATGACCTTGGAATTCCAGTATCTACAGTTCGCAATGTTGTTAAGAAGTTTTCTGCTCATGGAACTGTCAAGAATCTCCCAGGACATGGTGGGAAGAGGAAAACTAATCCAAGAAATCTTTGAGAGTTATTGCGAACTGTTGGAAAAACACCACGTATAACATCCAAAAAGCTTAAGGCTGACCTGGTGCTATCTGGAGTGTTGGTTTCAACCCTGTAAAAGGGGGTGCTTGTTATGAAGATACCACCATCTTGGCAAGTATGTAAATTAACTGTCTTGCAAAGGATTGTGGTTATTGAAGTCCATTCACATAAAGCTTGCCTTTTAAAAATAAATAAACACTTGTAGTTGGTCGAGTGTAAGGCAAAATTAGAGTTTATTTATGGGGTGATTATTCCACACACAGATATGCTTGGTAACACCATCCAGATAACTTCTCCAGGGTTTATTCAACACAAAATAAGGCAACTGAAAATCTTAGGCAAATAAATATCAAAGTCCTTTATGGAACAGAAAGGCTTTCTTACAGCCACTGCTAATAAACTCCTTAGCAGTGCTGAGATGAAACAAATCAAAGAGGAAAACTTCTTACAAAAACATAGCTCACTTTCTCCATACAGAAAAGAACTTTTAAAACCCACATGTTGTGATGATGAAGCTCCTCAAGAAGCAATGGAGATAGGAGAAAATCCTGAGGAGGAGAGTAGTGCTGCATTAAAAAACAGGAATTTTACCTCAAAAGTGAAAAAACACTCAGGTGATCTAAAACCACACCTCACCTTAGGGGAGGAGACAAGTCTGGTCACTGATTAGGCACGCCCAAGCAAGAGGCAGGCAATGCAACGTAGTGAGAGCTTGTTAAATACGCAAGCAGTTAGAACACAGACAGAAAGAGGAACAGAAGGAGAAGGAAGAGAACCACGGAAGAAGGAAGTGGTAGGAGAAGCACTGAGAGACTCCAAAGCATGGAGAGACTCAGATGCACTGGGAGACTCGGGGAGAGACTTAGACTCAAGGAGAGAGAGAGACTCACGGAGAGACCCAGAGAGACACCTGGAGCTACAGGAAGAGCTACCTAAGAACCAAGCAGGACCTTGGAGCAGTGGTCAGCGCTGCAAGGATCCACCCTGGAAGCACTCTCGTTACAAGGTAGAACCTGGGGTTAAAGGAGCTAACAGGTTTGATACCTGGGATAAAGGCAGTTGGAAGCACAGCATTAAAAGCCAAAGCAAGAACAGACAAAGCTACGGAGGAATTGTTCAGCCTGATATTCACCTGAAAAGCACAAAAGCTAATGATAAGCAAGCTGGAGCACAAACTCTAAAAGCCCGTAGGAGAAAAGGTGCTAATGCTTATTCAGAGGACTTGAATGAAGGTAAAGCTGACATTTCTTACTATGATTGCTTATCTCCAGAACGTGTTAAACTCCTGAAAGCAAACCCAACACATTCTCTTAAGGATAAGTGGGGGAGGGGATTTACCCACACGGAGAACTGTTGCTTTGATAAGGAAAGCATAGCTAATTACCATGAGCTGGGAGTTTTAAACAAACGTTTGCCTGAAGAGAAAGAAAGTTATCAGCTTGGGGAAAGGCACAAGCAGGCTGAATTACTTCTGGCACAGTTTAAAGAGTTCCTAGAGAAAAAGGCAGCCTCTGCTATTAACCCTGTACAGCATGATAATGGCTGTGAGGAAGTAGTGTAGTTAGGTGATTGTTTGCCTTCAACTGATCTTGAATTAGCTATGGATTGTTCTGCTTGTACTATTGAAGATAGCCATGATAAAGAGCTTTGAAAACTATATGGAAAGAATATAGTATAAAGATTGCTTTACCTGTTGCTACTGTGAGAAGCTTATGAAAGTTTAATAAGTGTAATCACATGCTGCTGCTGAGAAGCCTTGCCGTTTGAAAGGACATTGCTTTCAATTCTGTGAAGAGTCACATGACTGCCTAAGTCTGAAGCCTGAAAAGGAACTGTGAAACAGCTGAGTGAAAGCTGTGTTATTACGGCATCCTCTGTATGTTTGTTTTCCCATCTTTTGTTGGATGTGCATTTTCTTCTTTTGCGTCTGAAAGCACTGAGCTTCAATGCGCTGGAATAAAGCCTCATAAAAGAAATTTTCTTGCCTGCCTTTGTCCGCTCGAGTCACAACTACAACTCAATCCTTCAGGGGCCCAACAACTACACTTCCCAGAACCCATGAAGGGCAGCAAAGGCCGCTCCTACCTGGAAACCTTCAGGCCCAGGTAGTGGGTGGGCGGCAGTGTGCACAGCTTGTGCTGGGCTCTCCTCTACCAGCAGGTGACAATTAACTGCAATCAGTAGCTTGATTTCAGCACACGTGCAAAACTTTCCCAAAAGCTTTTTCTTTTCAACAAAACTTTATGGGAAGCCAATATTTAGAATGTTTCCTTTTGATGTTTGCTCTGATATTTAGGATTTTCCTAAAATAACATCCTACTCAAAACAGTCCATATAATCATCCTCTGTATCAGATATTAAACCTTGCTCTTGAAATTGCATAGATTCAGTTTCTCCGTCTGACTCAGAGGGCTTTAGGAATTGACCTCTACACGGAGAGAAACTGTTTCCCTGCTGTTTGCACTGCTCAAAGCTAGAGAAACGTTCACGGTTCCTACCTGAATCCAGGCAAGCGTCAAGCTGCTTCTTCTGGTATTCTGGCCAGTATGCAATAGAGCTTCTGTGTCCTGTCCTCCAGTTGGTATTTCTGGACCTCAGGATTTCTTCTCCAGACGTCCTCCAAGAGGTATTTGGGCTCCTTTTCTCCTTAGCTGCAACAGACCTCTTCCTAGGTGTTGCTTGAGGGGTCCCTGGCTGTGGATCTACAGACCTCTGGCTTTCTCCAGTCCTCTGAACCTTTTCCCGAGGTATCTCTCCAGGCATAGGTACTTCTCTGAGCTCCTCTCTTGGACCGTCTGCTTCCTTGTCCTTGTTCCTTCAGGTTCCAGTTGTTCTTCCTTCTGTTCTCATTCTCCTTCGGATTCCCCTTCTCCGTCCGGTTCCCCATCTCTCTTCCTGAAGATTCCCCTCTAGCTTTAAAGGGCTTAGATTGCAACTCCTCCCTTGCACTCTTCAGGTGTTTTGGATTAAGCTTTCTCCTGGAGGCTGTTTGATTAGGGATGACATAATGCTTTCTCTGATTAACTCATGCTTTTCCACTCTAGCTCCCCTAGGGACTTTCTGCATACTAGTGTATTCTGGAAGTCTTTTAGGGAAACAAGCTGTCTTATTTCTATAACCTGACAGTACAGGTCCCTTGATCAGAGTAAATTCTCCTCTATTGTCATTACTCCCTGAGCTGTGATAAGCTTCCTTATCACAACCCGCATCATATGCTATGCACTAAACAAAGAAGGACTTCATGGGCGAAGGCTAAGGAGCACCCCACTGCTCAAAGACAGACATAAAAAAGCATGCCTGATTTTTGCCCAAACCCACCTTGAGAAACCACAATCCTGGGAAAATGTTCTGTGGCTAGATGAAACCAAAACCTGAGCTAGTTGGCAATGCATTTACAGGCGAAGAAATGAAGCTTATAAAGAAAAAAACATCATTCTTACAGTTAAATATGTTAGAGCTTCCATAATGTTGTGGGGCTGTTTTGCTGCCTCAGGAACTTGAGACCTGGAACATATTAAAGGAATCATGAAGTCAGAGGGCTACCAAGGCATTCTGGAGCGAAATGTGCTACCTAATGTCAGAAAAATAGGTCTGGGTCGAAGGTCATGGGTCCTCTAGCAGGAAAGTGACCCAAAACATACACCCAAAAGTACAAAAGAATGGTTAAAAAGGAACAAATGGATTGTTTTAAAATGGCCAGTAATGAGTCTCGATCTCAATCCAATCGAGAATCTTTGGAAAGAGTTGAAATCTGCAATTGGTAAAAGGAATCCTGGAAACATTCATAAACTGGAACAAATCGCAGTTGAGTGAGAGAACATCAGACAGATGTGCGAAACTTTTGTATGGAGGCTGTCATCACTATCAAGGGTTGTGCAACCAAATATTAATGACGGGTGTCATTAATCCTGTCCAGGTCATATTTTGGGGGGGGGGGGGTTCTCAGAAATTAGTATGTCTATGTTGCATAGACTTTTTTTGTTGTATACCTTTGAACATATTATTAAAATATTATGATGACATACAGTGGGAATATTTCCAATTATTTCTCAATATATTGTACACAACATATCTAAAAGGCAAAGGGAGGAGTAGTCTAGTGGTTAGGACTTGGTACCTCAGGACGGGGGTTCAAGTCCCATTTGGGGACAGCAATCTCAGGCTGGAGGGACTGGGGTTTCTAGTCCTATAGGCACTCCTTGTGGCCTTGGGCAAGCCACTTAACCCTCCGTTGCCTCAGGTACACATAGATTGTGAGCTATTTGGGGACAAGGGAATGTATCCAGTACCTGTTTGTGATGATTACATAATGTAAACCACTTTGATTGAAGGATAAGGCAGTATAGAAAACTGGTTAAATAAATAGTGTTGACCACAACTGTAGCTGTTCTGCCTAGAGCAATGCATTTTCACATTTCTTGACTGCTTGCCATTTCATCCAAGCAGGTTAAAGTTATCTATTTTTACTACTTCTTCATCAAGGATGAAATTATTGATTTTTTTTTATCCATCTGTTGGGATTTTTGTCTAGCTTGTGTTAAGGTGCACACCCACTTTAAGAGTTTATTTGTATAAGCAGATGTTTTAGATTATCTTCACTTTCAGTCAGTAACATGGTATCATCTGCATAACAAAGGTTGCTGAGACTTGCACCAATTTTCATGCCTCATTTGTCTTCATACAGTCCGGCTTCTATGATTTTTCTCTACATATAAATTGAACAGGTTTGGAGAAGGATATGCAGACTTAAACTGTTGCTTCTTGATTTAATGTAAAGGTTGTGAAGCCAGGTATTCTGGTATACCCATGCTTCTTAATGGGGCTCAGAGTTTTTCACGATTTACTATGTCAAAGGCCTTGCTGTAATTAACGAAACACATGTAGATATCCTTTTGGTATTTTTGTCTTTTCAAGGATCCATCTCACATCCACGATGTTCCTTGCCCTTTCCTGAATCTTGCTTGCTCTTAAGGCAGTTTTTGTTCCAGGTATGACTGTAGTCTACACTGAATGATCTTGAGTAGACACTTTGACATTTGGGATCAGAGTGATTATGCAGTAATTTCCATAGTCAGTCAGATCATCTTTCTTCAGTATTAGTATGAGCGCAGATCTTTTCCATTCAGTCGTTCATGATGTTGTGTTTCAAATTTCCTGGCAGAGCCTTAAGTATTGTAACAGCTGCATCTGATTGCTTTAATACTACAGTTGGAATGCCATCAATGCTTGGTGCTTTGTTCTCTGATAATGTTTTCAATGCTGCTTCAACTACTTTCATCAACAATGTTTCCTGATCATAAGGTACTGATTGAAAGAACTGTTGATCTACTCGATCTTTATGACATAATGGCTTGGTGTATTCTCCTTTTCTTGATCTTCTCAGCATCATTCAACATGGATCCTTGAGCATCTTTTAGCATTCCAATTCAAGGCTGGAATTTTCTCTTTAACTCTTGTAGCTTTAGGAAAGCTGATCTTGTTCTTCCTCTAATAGTTTTTGATTCTATTTCCTTGCATGCATCATTGTAGTACTTCTCTTTGTTTCATCTTGCTGAATGTTGGAAATCTCTTAAGTTCAATAATTACCTTTTTCTTCTCTGGCTTTAGCTACTCTGTGTTTTGGAGCAGTTTTCAGCATTTCTTCAGTCATCTCTGTTTATTTTTCACCTTTTGCAGAGACTTTTCACTTTCTTCGAGCACATCTTTCTTGATGTTATTCCATATCTCTCCTGGTGCTCTGTCATTTTATATCCAAACTGGTGAATCAATTTCACAGGCAGTTATTTAAATTCTCTGTGAACAAGCAGGAATGAAGTCCTCACATATGGGCGATGTCATCCAAACTATTCCCAAGCTACTAGTGGAACCTTTTTGGGAGGTTCCACCATGCATGCGCGCCATTTTCCTGCCTGCCGCCATGGTACCATCTTGGCTTACTCCTTGTTTTTCCACAGAGCCCAACAGATGCATTTACTATCATCTCTACCAGTTGGTAATTGTTTTCCCCTCTCCGAGGACCCTGCACCTTTTCCAGATTTTTCTGCATACCTTTCTGCCTTTCATCACTGTCTCTCTTCTCTTTGCTTTTTCACTAGCCTTTTTTCAGCCATTTTAAGTTATTTTTTCTTTGCTGTGGCACCTCTGCCCCCTTAGGTGTCGGTGCTCTGGTCGTGCTCTTCCTCTTTTTCAAAGTTGAGCTGTTTGATTTCGCCATGGCTATTTTTAACAAAAAATATGTCCCAAAAACTGGCCAGTGAGTTTAAAAAGTGTTCTCAGTGCTCAAAAAACATATTCGCCACAGATACCCATGGTTGGTGCCTCCATTGCTTAGGACCCGATCATCAGCCCTCTTCTTGTACTTTGTGTCTGCAGATGACAAAAAGAGGTTGCAAAGGTCGAGAGAAGCAGCGCAAATCACTTTTTGGCACTCACCATCAACAGCACTGGTCTCAATGGCTTCAAAGGCTGCATCAGACACTGGTAGTGCATCGACATTGAGGAGTTCTCAAGCCTACTCAGAGCCGAGCACCCATAGTGCCCTGGAGCATCGGCCATTGATTAATCTCCACCCAAGGATGAAGACTGATTCTGCTTCATCTTTGTCAATGCCAAAGGGAGATCTCGCTGAGCACCAAGTGAAGACTTTGGTGCACCCGTGTTGAAGCCCTTCAAGGCACGACATTGAGAGCAATGAGGATCCACAAGACCATCCCTCCAGAGCTGCCCTGAAGGGAGGAGAACTCATCCTCCAGGACATTGGAGGGGCAGCATTGGCCTACCGAGAACTTGAAACCAAACTGTCAGTACCCTTGTAAGGTTCCAGGTACATTGGTCAAAGTTGCTGAGGCCCTACAGACTTCGGAGTCGGCAGCCATGGAGAAAAGTCATATGCAGGCTTTTGAGAAACGGATCGTGGCACTCTTAGCCTTGACATTAGCTGCACCGACATTGGCAACCATGCAGATGATTCTCGAGACTTGTTGGAGGACAGGTCTCCTGAGCTCCCTTTGGACCCTTCTCCCCCTCATGAGTGGCATAAGTACCCTTCTGAGGACATGACTTTTCAAGATTTTGTTAGGGACATGGCCAAGGCCTTATGATTTTTCTAGGGCAGAAGTGTTGGAGATCCTGCAATACTCCTCAGCCCCTAAGGAAGTGGTGACAGTGCCCATGCTCTGCATCCTTCAAAGTACAGATAAGAATGTGGGAGAACCCCCTTTACTGTACCTCCAGTCAGTAGAATGCTTGACTCCATGTATAGATTTCAGAAGGCTCCCGGAATTCGAGAAGTTCCAGCTTCCGCACCATTCTTTGGTGGTCGAATCCACCCTAAAAAGATCCAAAAGTACCAAGTCTCATTCCTCAGTGCCCCCAGGGAGGGAGGCTCAGACATTATTCTTTTTGGGGACAAGGTATTTTCAGAGTTCCATGCCCATAACCTGCATGAACTCATACCAGCTCTACATGAGCATGTTTTTGAAGAACATAATGTACAACCTCACTGATCTATCCCAGTTTCTCCCTTCAGAGAAATAGGAACAGTATCATTCCCAAGTGGCTCCATGGCAAGGACTGCTCGAAGCTCATGATCCGGGCAACCTATGATACTTTCAAAACTGCATGGAGAGCTTCTGCCTTGGGTATTGGCACCCGGAGACTTGCTTGGCTCCGGTCCTCAGACCTGGAACAATCCATGCAGGACAAGCTTGCTGATGTGCCGTGCTGTGGAGAGAATCTCTTTAGTGGACAGGTCGAAGAGAAGGCTGGCTTTGTAATCTCTCAAGGTGCACGTCCGTGCCGGCTTCCTATCGCAGGAGGTACCAAGGAGGAGGCCAAAAGAAGGCCTGTTATTCTTGCAGGCATAGGTACTTTCCTGCATCCCAGACATCCCAACCAAAGCAGGCTCCTTGATTGCAACAGCAGAGGGAGAAGCCTCAAAGCCCAGCTTGCTCCTCAGCCAAAGCCTGGGCCAGCGTTTTGATTGGTTCCTTCAGAACATAGCCACTCTACCAGTAGCCGCAGTGGAAGATCCTCCAGTCAAGGGAAAGCTCACTCTTTTTGCTCAAAGGTGGCCCTTAATAACCTCAGCCACAGAGGTTCTGCAGATCATCCAGTGGTTACAAATTGCATCTCTTCAACCTCCAAATTGCCCCCAAGTGTGTATCACCTCGACCCCCTTGCATCAGGAACTACTTCAGAGAGAAATCACTGCCCTTGGCAGATCTTGCGATCAAGCTCATGCCACCAGAGCAGAGAGGGCTAGGATTTTATTCCAGGTATTTTCTGATACACAAAAAACCCCCAAGATAATTCTGCCACATCCTATACCTAAGATATCTGAACACATATTTGGTCAGAGAAAAGTTCAGAATGATTTCTCTGGGCACCCTACTTGCTTATTTTCCAAAAGTATGCTCCCTAGATCTGAAGGATGTGTACAACTTGTGGTGAGGAAGGCCCTCCAGAAAAGATGGAGATAGGGGAAAATCCTGGTAGAAGTAATGAAACAGCACTAGCACACAGGATTTCCAATGCAGAGTTGGAAAAAACACAGCTCTCTGCTGAGCACAGGACACGCCCAAGCTCAGGGGAGGAGACAGGCTTCTGCACTGATTGGGCACGCTCAGGGGAAGGTCAGGGCGTGCCGGGAAATGAAGCCCTTTTAAATCCCCCAGCAGAGAGGGAAGAGGAGAGGAGGAAAAGAGAAAAGGAGGAAAGAGAAAAGAGAGAAAAGGAAGGAGGAAAACGCTAGAACCCTGGAGCAAGGCAGAACCTTGGAGCAGTAAACCTTGGAGCCAAGCACACTCTGAGAAAGAACCTTACTACAAGGTAGAGCCTGGGCGTGGGAAGGCTAGCACATTCAGCACATGGAAAGAAGGTATCTGGTCTGGTAGCAAACAAGGCTACAGAAGCAAGGAAGTGAAGCAGGAAGAAAGCTTTCCAAAGAGAAATTCACAAAGCAGAGGAAATAGCAGTAAGGCTGCTGAGTTTTTGAACCAGAGGAAAGGTGTCAGTCCTTATTCAAACCCTGCTAAAGGTAAAGCTGACTTTTCTACTTTTAATGCTTTACTAGAGAAACCTTTTATTTGTGCTAACCTTCACAAGGTAAACCCAGCTGCAGAAGCTGATAGCAAGTGGGGGAAGGGTGTTACCCTTACCAAAGACTTTCACACGGATAAAGAGCACTTACAGGCTGAATTGCTTTTAAAACAGTTTCAAGAGTTTCTGGAACTGAGGTCAGGGAAGCTTAGCAGGCCTGACAGAGACAGCGATAGCCTTAGCTTTGATGAATGCATGCAAGTGGATAATTACCTGCCTGCCTTAGAAGGGGACCCTTCTCCAATGGATTGCTCAATCTGCCTCAAAGAGGACAGCGATGTAAGAAACCCTTGAACAATGTATGAAAAGAATACAGGGAGTTTGCTGTACTTGCTGCCAAGCTAAAAGGTTTACAAATTGCTTTGATTTGTTGTTTTGAGAAGCCACGCTGTGGAAGGAACAGCTGTTTGTTTGGTGCTGCAATAATTCTGAAAGACCACATGAGGCACTGCTGAGTTAAAGCTGCTGTGATTGTGAAGAGCCAAGTAGAAGCTAACTTAATTTCAGTTGTACTTCCTATGTTCCTGGTTTCAACTGTTTGGGTTGAAGTTGCACCTTTTGCGTTATGTACCATTGAATTTTGATGCGCTGGAAAATATCCCCACAACAATACATTTCTTGCAGCCTTAACATTCGTGTCACGACTACAATTTAATCCTGAAGGAAATACAAGCACACTACAAGTCCCAGAATTCCCAGGGACCAGTACAAGCTTTATTCCTCAGGGACATTACAAGGCCACTCCTGCCTGTAAGCTCTCGGGCCCGGGAAGGAGCGTCGCAAACTATATACAAATACTTTCTATGAGTGGGATGTATCTCAGATTCGTATTGGGGGAACAACACTTCCAGTACCAAGTGTTGCCCTATCTGCACGATTGGCTAATCAACCACAACAGAAGGGGTTTAAGAATCAACACAGTTGACCTTTTGGATGTTGGAACCACTAGGGTTCATTATAAATTGCCTGAAATCTCACTTACAGTCCACCTGACAATTGGAATTCATAAGAACATAAAGAAATGATATACTGGGTCAGACCAAGGTCCATCAAGCCCAGTATCCTGTTTCCAGTGGCCAATCCAGGTCATGAGTACCTGGAAGGTTCCCAAAAATGTACACAGATTTCACAGTGCTTATCCCGGGGTAAACAGTGGATTTCTCTGGTCCTCTTTAATAATGATTTATAGACTTTACCTCCAGGAACTTGTCCAAACCTTTTTAAAACCCAGCTATACTAACAGCTTTTACTACATCCTTCAGTAGCAAATTCCAGAGTTTGATTCTCCAGGACCAAGCAGGAAGTCAGTCTTCACATATGAGTGATGTTGGTGCCGACGGAGCCCCCGTGCGGAGCATTTCCCCAGCTTTCAAAGAAAGCCTTTGGGAATGCAGCGCGCCTGTGCGGTCCCCTTCCCGCCCAAGGATGCCATATTGCTCAGTCTTTCTTTTTCCGCGGAGCCCGATGGACGTGAGTTCGTGTCACCCGGGAAAAGTTGATTATTTTCTGCGATTTTCACGTTATCTTATCCGGTTCGACGCCGGTTCTCCTTTTCGCCTGGGCTTGGTACACCGGTATCAAGTCCGGAATTGTAATTTTCGGTTTTTGTCCTTCGTGACTAGCGTTCGCGCTCTTTTTGTGTTTTCACTGGCAGCCAGGTCTTTTGGCCTCGCAGGGGCCCTTTTCCCCCCATGGCTGCCAGCGGGTTCAAAAAGTGTGATCGGTGTAAGAAACCTATGTGTCTCACCGACACACATGACTGCTGCCTCTGATGCCTTGGGCCCGACCATGACCCGCTGGCTTGTGGCCCGTGCAGCAAAATGTCGTCAAAGGCGTTTCGGAGCCGTCAGCATCATCGTGAGAGAATTTTCTCTGACTCCGCGTCTGGCCGAGCCCGGACTTCATCAGAGGCCTCGACATCTTGGGAGTCTGACCCTGAGAGCCGTCGGGGTTCCTCTGAAAGGGAGTTTCCCTCCTGGGAGCACCGAAGGAAGAAAAAGCTCACAAGGGCGGCATCGGTGGAGGCTCCTGGTTCCTCAAGGGCCAGGTCGCATAGTCCTGACCGCCGACCCGGGCTCTAGGAGTCGGAGAGGCCTTCCAAGCTACCTCGTGTGGAGCCGGAGTCCCCGAGTCACGTAAGTGCGGTTGTCCTCGTAGACTCTCCTCCGGGGGAGCCAACGTCGGGCCCAATGCCGTCAGGAGCTGCTGAGTCTCCTGAGCTTGGACTCAGATTGACGGCCTTGGAGAGCAGCTTGGCTGCCTTCATGGAGCAGCAGCGGGTGCTGATCACCCGTCTGACCGGTGCATCTGCCCCGACCACCGGGACCTCGACGTCTAAGTTGACCCCGGAGACCGAGCCAATCCTCGAGTTGATGAAGTCTTGAGTCGATCCTCGGTCAAGGTCCCCCTCGACCTCCCGTGCGGGGCCAAGGTCGTCGTGGCGGGTGGCACCGAGGCCCACATGGCCGGAGCCGCTCGATTCCTCCTCGGAGGAGTCGGAGTGGGAGACGGAGAACGAAGAGTCCCCGGACACCTTCCGGACCCGGTACGTCCCTTCGGACTCACTGGAGTCCGAGCCTCGGAGAAGGTCCTTCCCAGAGGATACCCAGTTCTCGGGCTTCATGAGGGACATGGCCAAGGCCTTGGCCTTCCCTGCGGACGCCGAGGAGGAGCCTCGAGCCAAGGAGCTCGATGCCCTTCAGTATGACTTTCCTCTGAAGGAAGCCTTTACTGTACCGGTTCCTCCGATGCTGGAACTGCTGCTCTTCCGTATGTGGGAGGCACCGGCCTCGATGCCAGTTCTTAGCAAACGGGTCGATTCCATTTATCGAGTCCGTAAGAGCCCTGGGTTCCAAAAGGCGCAGCTACCGTACCACTCCATGGTTGTGGAATCGGCCATGCACCGTCTGAAGAGTCAGAAGATGCACTCCTCGGTGCCCCCTGGCCAGGAGGCCCGGAACCTGGATGCCCTCGGTAGAAAGTGCTTCCAGGGCTCTATGCTGTCTTGCCGTGTCCAGACATACCAGCTGTACATGGGCATGTACCTATGAGACCTGGCAAAGGAGATTGCCGGGTTCTCTCAGCTGGCCTCTCCGGGGAACCTTTGCAGAGGTTCAAGGCTTTGTCAACAGGGATTCGAGAGTGCTCGAAGTTTATCTCTCAAGCAGCCTATGATGGCTTCAAGGCTTCGGCCCGGGTAGCCGCGGCCGACATCGGTGCATGCCGTCAGGCCTGGCTACAGTCATCAGACCTGGAGCCATGGGTGCAGGACAAGTTGATCGATGTCCCTTGCCGAGGTGAAAACCTCTTTGGTAAACCCATGACTGAAAATGTTGCGGAAAGTGAGACTGAGACTCTCACCAGGACAAGGCTGTCCAGGAAGACTTCTGCCCCTTCTCAGAAAAAGAAGGGCTCAGGAAAGAAGCCCCTTTTCCCGAGGAAGGGTGCTGCCTACAAATCCTACCCTCAATATCGGGCCTCTCCAGCTCCCCAACAGGCCCAGCAGGCCAAGGGGCAGGGGCATGGGCCCCGTAGGCAGAAGACCCCCCCAAGCCGCCAGCTCTGGCTCCTGCACAGCAGGGAGCGGGCTTTTGACTCCCACAGCATAGCCTTTTCTCCACAGCTGGCTCCACTCAGCACAGGAGGTCGGCTGACCCTGTACGCCTACAGGTGGCCAGCCATAACAGGGGATACCTGGGTCCTTAGCATAGTCCAAAAGGGCTACATGCTCCACTTCCACCAGATAACCCCCTCCTACTTTCCAGGGGAGCCTCCAAGACTCCCTTTGCACAGAAACCTCCTCCTTCAGGAGCTGGCAAGTCTTCTAAAGGAACAGGCGGTGGAACCGATGCCTCACCACCTGGAAGGGCGAGTCTTCTACTCCAGGTACTTTCGGGTACCAAAAAGGACAGGAGGCCTCCAGCCTATCCTAGACTTGCGAACCCTAAACAAGTTTCTGGAGAGGGGAAAGTTCAAGATGCTTATCCTTGGGATACTGCTGCCCTATCTCCAGCAGGGAGATTGGCTATGCTCCTTAGACCTAAAGGATGCTTATACCCACATTCTCATCCATCCAGACCACAGACAATATCTCAGATTTGTGGTGGGAGGAAACCATTTTCAGTGCAGAGTACTTCCCTTTGGCCTAACTTCTGCCCCAGGGTTTTCACCAAATGCCTGGCAGTGGTGGCGGCCTATCTCAGAAATTGGGGAATCTTTGTCTTCCCATACCTGGATCAGGGGTCAGTCTCTCCAGGAGGCCAGACAAGCCACTCTTCGCACCGTCTTTCTTCTTCAGCATCTGGGCTTTGTCATCAACTATGCAAAGTCCACTTTGCTCCCCTCACAGAACCTAGAGTTTATAGGGGCAAGATTAGACACCCTGCAGGCAAGAGCTTACTTGCCCGAGGACAGGGCCCACAGGCTGATGGGCTTGGCCGGCCAGTTCCAAGGCAATTCTCAGGTCTCCGCCAGACACTTCCTGCAGCTCCTGGGTCACATGGCATCCACGGTACATGTGACCCCGAATGCCCGTCTGCACATGCAGGCGGCTCAGTGGTGCCTCAGAGCTCAGTGGATGCAAGCCACAGGCGACCTCCGAGACAGATTAAAGGTGTCCAAACCACTCTTGGACTCCTTACAGTGGTGGCTACATCTCCCAAACCTCCTCAAGGGGGTACCTTTTCAGGCCCCAGCACACACAAGGGTGCTGACGACCGATGCTTCCTTAAAGGGCTGGGGTGCACATTGCCAGGGCGGGTGCACTCAAGGCCTCTGGTCTCCTTGGGAGGCCACACAACAGATCAATCTTTTGGAGCTGCGAGCAATCCGCTTGGCTGTACAGACTTTTTCTCATGCCCTCTCTCACCAGTCTGTCTTAGTTCAGACAGACAATCAGGTAGCAATGTTCTATTTGAACAAGCAAGGGGGCACAGGATCCAGACTCCTGTGTCAGGAGGCACAGGCCCTTTGCTCCTTTGCAGTCAAACAAGGCATGTTTCTCAAAGCAGTTTATCTACCTGGTCAGGAGAACTTCTTGGCAGACAAACTAAGCAGGATTCTCCAGCCTCACAAATGGCAGTTGAATCCACTGGTGGTCCAGCAGATCTTTCTACGATGGGGGCTTCCATCCATCGATCTCTTTGCAAGTCCACTGAACCATCAGCTGCCCAGGTTTTGCTCCAGACAGCCGCATCCCCTGAGAATGGCAGCAGATGCCTTTCTGATCTCTTGGTCTGCGGGCCTCCTGTATGCGTTTCCTCCCACGCCCCTGGTGGCCCGAACACTATTCAAGATTCTACGGGACAAAGCCTCAGTCATTCTGGTAGCCCCCAGATGGCCGAGGCAGCCGTGGTTTCCACTTCTTCTGCAGTTGGCAATGGAAACTCCATTCCCTCTGGGGGTGCAACCCGATCTCCTGTCTCAGGATCAGGGTTCCCTTCTGCACCCCAATCTCAGATCTCTCAATCTGATGGCCTAGCTGCTGAAAGGATAGTGCTGGCTCCCTTACTTCTTCCTAGGGAAGTTGAGGAGGTGGTCTTGGCCTCGAGGAGGCAATCCACCAGAAAGTCCTATGCACTTAAGTGGCGCAGGTTCTCAGTGTGGTGTGCTCAGCACAATGAAGATCCTTTCTCCTGCCTTGTGCCAGTAGTGCTACAGTACCTACTTAACCTGTCAGACTTAGGCCTTAAGTCCAACTCTGTTCGGGTCCACCTCAGTGCTCTTTCAGCACACCACTCGCCGGTGGAGGGACAGTCTCTGTCGGTTCACCCCTTGATGTCCTGCTTCCTCAGAGGCCTGCTTTTGCTCAAGCCTCCGATTCGTCCACCTGCTGCTGAGTGGGATTTGAACGTGGTCTTGCAACAATTTACTCGCCCATCGTTTGAGCCGATGGCTACTTGCCATTTACGCTTCCTTTCTTGGAAGGCACTCTTCCTGGTAGGTCTTACCTCAGCCAGATGTGTGAGTGAGCTACAAGCTCTGGTTTCTGATAGACCGTACACACGGTTCTATAGGAACAGGGTGGTCCTTCGGACTCATCCGAAGTGCTTTTCAAAAGTTGTCTCCTTTTTCCACCTCAACTAGGAGGTGGTTCTTCCGACATTCTTTCCCAGGCTGCATACCAGCCGGGCTGAGACAGTCTTGCATACTCTGGACTGTAAGAGGGCGTTGTCCTTTTAAATTGAACGTACACGGGGGCATCAAAGGGCTACTCAGCTCTTCATCTCCTTTGACCCTAATAAATTGGGGTTAACTGTCTCCAAGCGTACGTCGTCCTCTTGGGTAGCAGATTGTATCGCCTGGGCGTACGAGGCAGCCGACCTTCCCTTGCAGGGTCAAGTCACGGCCCACCGTGTCAGGGTGAAAGCCGCGTCAGTTGCTCATCTCTGCTCTGTCCCGTTGGCAGACATCTGCCGGGCTGCTACTTGGTCTTCAAGCTAGAGTTTTGCAGCCCACTACTGCCTAGAGAGAGAGTCCCGAAGGGACAGTGCTTTCAGACAGGCGGTACGCCGTAATCTTTTTGAGGTTTAGGCAACTCCTACCCTCCGGCCCTTGTGTTGGGCTACCGTATGGGGGCATTTTCAGAGTATATTCTTATCATGAATGCTGAGGCTCTTCAGAGGGAGCCATTTTTTCAGCTTTGGGTTCCTGGTAGCCTAGAGCTGGGGAGTCCCATATGTGAGGACTGACTTCCTGCTTGATCCTGGAGAAAGTAGTTACTCAGCTGTAACAGGTGCTCTCCAGGAGCAGCAGGAATCAGTCCTCACGACCCTCCCTCCTCCCCTGGAGTTGCAGTCATATACTTTATTTTGATTTTTGCTGTCTTTTAGCTATGTCATCAGACTGAGCAAGATGGCAACCTTGGGTGGGAAGGGGACCGCGCAGGCGCGCTGCATTCCCAAAGGCTTTCTTTGAAAGCTGGGGAAATGCTCCGCAAGGGGGCTCCATCGGTGCCGACGTCACCCATATGTGAGGACTGATTCCTGCTGCTCCTGGAGAACACCTGTTGCAGGTGAGTAACTACTCTTTACTCGTTGAATGAAAAAATATTTTCTCTTATTTGTCCTAAATGGGCTATATTGTAGCTTCATTTAGTGCCCCCTAGTCTTTCTACTTTTTGATGGAGTAAACAACCAATCTACTTTTACCCGTTTCACTCCATTCCTTAATTTATAAAGCTCTATCATATTTCCCCTCAGCTGTTTCTTTTCCAAATTGAAGAGCCCTAACTTTTTAAGCCTTTCCTTTTAAGAGTATCCATTTTGGTGGTTTTAAGAGTTACCATTTTGGTGGTTCTTCTCTGTACCTTTTCTAATTCTGCTATATCCTTTATAGGATATGGCGATCAGAATTACACACAGTATTCAAGGCTTATGATTCCTAGCATGCTATTTGCTTTCTTAGTTGCCACTGCACACTGTGCAGAGGGTTTCAGTGTATTATCCAGGATGATGCCTAAATCATTTTCCTGGGTGGTGGTTCCTAATATGGAACCTTGAATTGTGTAGCCACAGTTTTGGTTGTTCTTCCCTAAATACATAACTTTGCACTTGTCCACATTAAATTTCATCTGCCGTTTGGATGTTTGGTCTTTCAATTTATCAAGGTCCTCTTGCAATTTTTCACTATTCTCTTATGTTTTAGTAACTGAATAATTTTATGTCATCTGCAAATTTGATCACCTCACTTGTTCTTCAAATTTTCAGGTCATTTATGAAGATGTTACAAATCAATGGGGCCAGAGCAGATTCCATTTTGAGAAAATTGGCCATTTAGCCCTGCTCTCTGCTTTCTACGTATCTTTTAGCCAGTTCCTGATCCATATTAGTACACTGCCTCCTAACCTATGACTTTTTAATTTAATTAACTTTTTTTTATATACCGCTTTTCAAAAAGTCAAAGCAGTTTACAAAGAACATGTAACAAAGAACGGTTTTGAGGTAATGTTTAATGTTGTAACAAGGGACGAGAACGATTTACAAGTAATAGCCATAAGGACTAAGGAACATGGATGGTACCTGAACAAGTGGTCTGTTGCATGGAGTAAGCTAAATTACAGTGTAATATGGGGTTCAACTGGTCATTGCTGGGGTAGGGTGGAGCGGGGGTCTTTGAATAATACAGGGATGCGAGTATAAGGGAGTTAGTGTGGGGTATGTATATACATCTTTATAAACATGTTTCCAAGGAGTCGGATAGGTGTATTCTCCAGGAACAAGCAGGAAGTCAGTGCTTACATATGGGTGATGTCGATGCCGATGGAGCCAGCGCAGAGCATTTCCCCAGTTTTCAAAGAAGGCCTTTGGGATATGCTACCATGCATATGTGGTCCCCTTCCCACCCAAGGGTGCCATCTGGCTCACTCTCCTTTTTTCCACGGAGCCCAACGGATGTCTGTCCTGTTTCCCCAGAAAAATCCTTACTAAATCCTTAAAAATTGTGCTTTTTCCTGGTTGCTTACCAGTTCCTCTTCTCGCCTCAAGACTGCACTGGTTCAGATGCTGATCTCTGCTTCTTTCCAATTTTTTGATCGGCTTGCCTCACCTTGACCGGTGTTCGTGCCCTTTTCATCTGGGGGTTGTCTACCCCGGCCGGGTGTCTCTCACCATGTCTCCCAGTGGGTTCAAAAAATGTGACCGATGCAGTCAAACCATATCAGTAACAGACACCCATGACTGCTGTCTTCGCTGCCTGGGACCGGACCATGACAGCACCTCTTGTGACCTGTGCCAGGCCATGACTCCGAAGACCAACAAAAAAAGATCCGAGTTCTAGGAGAAACTGTTCCCAAGGTCCGACTCGGCACCAGCCTCTCCGACTCAGAGCTCCAAGCCCAGCACTTCCCTGAGGCCTGGGCATCCTCGGAATCCCGTGGTGGCAGCTCTTCCGAGAAGACCCCGGACCCTGAGAGAAAGAAGAAAAAGTCCTCGAAGTCTGTCGAGGCACCACTGGAGAAACTCGGAAGAGGGATTTGTATGGCTCCAAGCAGCACCCTACCAAGGTTCTCAAAAAGGATTCCTTGGCCGGCGAAGACCATGCAAGATTCCTCGAGACCATAGTCCTCATTGAGGATGCACTTGCGAGAGTGCCAGTGCTAGGCCCAAGATCCTCGGTGCCCTCACTGAAAGCTGCAGAGCCATACGTGTGTATGATTGGTGTGAAAAGGAGAAAAAAGTATATTCACACGTTGTAGGATGGAAGTGGCATGAAACATAGTCCATTTAGAAGATCTAATACATTGTGCAAGGCCACACCAGAATTTCGATAGGGATTTTTGCTGATGGATTTCCTATCCATCACATCATTTAGAAATGTATTGAAGTTTCTACCAAACACCACCTCACCTGATCCAAAAGCTAACAAAATTTGACAAACTTTCAAAAAAGGTTGAGGAATCCAATGTGGGTGTATATTCATTAGAGTACAACTACGCATAGTAAGAATTATGATCCAACCGGCCTTCATTGTCAGTTTTCTGCTGCTCAGTTTGCACTGGTACGCCCTTCCAGAAAAAAATAGAAACTCCATTTTTTTTTTGTTGACTCCTGGAGAAAAAACCATCCGGCCCAGATTTTGACACAGGCCTCATAAGGCATTTGAGTTTTTCTGGAAGAAACAGAGTATCGGCATTCAAGGTTTTAAGATAGCAGAATACGTTTTTATACTTTAAAGGGTGGTTAAGACCAATTACATTCAGAGAGACCATTTTAAGATTCATTTTGAAGTATGAGGTAGTAGGCCCAAAATGATTCTTTGCTTATTCAAAGGATAGGAAATAAAGAAATTGACCTCTGCCCAGAAAGTAAGGGAAATGGAGAATAAAGAAATAAAGAACAAACAGCCCGTAAAAATGAATCACCCAAAATAAACCCAACTCCCCATACCCCAACCCAACCTCTCCCCACCCAATAATTCACAAAAATAGGTCAGAGCCACATAGCAGATTACAGCCACTTATCTACCAATCCATGTGACTCAACCCCTATGTCCCAAGCAAACAGCCAGAGTACACATGCACACACACCGCAATCATCCTTAGCATAAACCATCCAATCAGTCAGTAACTCCCCAAGGCAGTTCCAGGCATCATTACATATTAAGGTGGAGTATTTTATTGTTGTAATGAGGAGTACAAACCTCTTCCAAAGGTACTACGCAAGAAGCTTTGCCCATAATGCCTGGCAGAATATCTATACAGACAGCTGTAACTAGAAATCAACAGTCATTATTTGAAAAGCAATGGAATGTTGCCTTATTAAATGATGAAATGGGTGCCCATATCTCAGAGACAACACTGACCTTGCCTTGATGAATATTGGCCAATACAGAGGATTGTAAATGCTGAGAATACAGCTATAGAAGTCAAGTAGTTATCAGACACGAGGAAAAACTTGCAGAATGCTTAGTCCTCATTATAGTTCACTGTGCAGACATCGGATTACATCAAGGTACTGCATGTAATCGGAGAGCCTGACAGGAACTCTTACTCAAACATCCATCATACAATACATAGCGGATCTCAATCACACAATTCCAAATATAAGTATACAAGCATTCTTCAGATATTTATCCTGACTGAAGTTTAACCCTCAATATTCAACTGAGATTAAAAAAACCAACATAGCTGAGAAATAAAAGCAGAACTGCTACAAAGCGGAAGCCATCAAGGCATAAGGATAACTCAAGTCATCTTAACAGTGTCCAAGAACAGCCTCAGCTCATCCGGATCTTGATAGGTGGTAGTGTGATTTCCAAAGATCTGCATCTTCGCTGGATAGAGCAGCCCATACTGTGCTCCAGTTTCCCTCAGGGGTTGTCGAAGAAGCAGAAATTCTTGCTGACATGAAGCCATTTCTCTTGCCAAATCAGTGACTAACATTAGCTTTTGGTCATTGAATTTCAATTTGTCAGATTTTTCTCTCACCAAAGTAAGTATCCTGAAGCACCTGGAAAAATTGATTGAATCGAAGCAAGATGGGACGGGGATGCCGTTGAGAAGCTGTTAGAAAATGTCATGGGGATTGATGGGCTAATTCAATGTCGAGTGGCAGTTTAAATTAGCGTTCAAACACCTTTGCTAGAAGTGAAGAGATGAAGTTTATCATGTTTTCACCCTTGACCCTCTCAGGTAAGCCCATTAGCTGCACATTTTGCAGTTGATTGAAATTTGCTGTTTCCTCCAAGTCTTGCATCATGCATTTTATTGTCGCTGCATTAGAGAAGACTTTGCAGACCACCTCTTCAAGAGTGACTAGTTGCTGTTGTGAGGCATTCATCTGGGAAGATACTTGTTCCAGATCTCTTCTAATGCCCATGGAGACTTCTATTTGATGCTTCATCTTTATTTTAAGAGCACATACTTCCTGAAGGACCAGATCCACAGGAGTGTCGGCTACCTTATACGGAGTCAGGGATCCCTTTTGGTGTCCTTTTTTAAGCCTGCGGAAAGGCTGAACTTTGCCTCAGATGCCTGGCACTTCTTCTCAGCCATAATCCCAAGCTCCTGATGCAAAACTGACAGCAAGGAAGTTCAGAAATGGGTTGAAGGGTAAAAAAGCTTAACTATGCCCCGTGGAGCAGCAAACTAAGCAGCCAATCCTAAAAAAATATTTTTCAGAAAAGTAATAAGTGAAATAGCAAGCCTTTCTTTATGCATCTCTGGAGAGCATAGCTCCACATTTCACTGTATAGTGAAACCTTCTAACTGCCATACTAGGCTCCCTCCCTACACTGAGACTTCTAACAACACACACTGCAGTTTCTGCACCCTGTGACATGTAGGGGTTATTATCAGTAACAATTAAATATATATATATATATATATATATATATATATTATATATATATATATATATATATATATATATACTCAATATGTCCAGGGGTATTTTTACAAAGGTTCTATAGGTCCATCTGGCAAATGAACCATGTGATATAAAAGAACCAACCCTGTGTCTATATAGAAATTAGACTTTATGGCAAATGGAAAAATAATGCAGATAAAGAATAAGTTAGTTTTCTGAGGTAGCAGGTTATGTGGCCCTATAATTACAGTTTACTAAGATCACAAATCACTGTTCTAGCAACCGACATCATTGATTTGCTTTGCACTCAGACGTACAGCAAATTATTATCCCTCTGTCTAAGCTAGACCCAACCCTGGTGAATTTAGACCACTACCTTAGCTTTGCCGAAGAACCATTATGACAGGGTCTGAGAAGTCGTCCGTCTCCGGAATGGCACAAAGTCCAAAGAATGGCAGTGGTCCAAAGCAGACTATAGGCAGTCCGGCCGAGCCGCATGATAACACCGAGCTGCAGGTCTGTGGGAGAGATTCACTCCTTCCTGAGGTTAGACTTTGTCCTCGAGGCAGGCAGTAGGGCTAAGGACTGCAGAAAACAAATTGTCAGTGTCAGGGCTAAGTTAAAGTTCCCAAGCAGTATTCAAAGTTCTGCAAGTCCAGAAGTGTCCAGAGTCTTTCTGTGCCCAGGGCATAATTCTTTGTCCTGGCTTCCTCGTCATGGCATGGTGATTGACTGGTGTCAGATACTGTATGTCATCTTCAGCGAATCATGTAACAGTTGACAGGTAGTCCTTCTTCAAACAAAGGTTCATGGTACAGGAAAGATGCTGGTATGCAGGTTCAAACATTGTTGCAAATGCTAGGACCAGCAATATAGTTCTCTTGCACATAGTCATAAACAATAACTCTGCTGTATGGTACATAACCTTGCAGAATTGCTTGATCTGCAGGTTTCAAGCTGAGACATAGCAGAAAAGGAATCCATCTTGTTTGGTTTAGAACAGGCCCCATCTTGTAAGAGGAAGCCATGGTTCAGGCTTTAGTTTCTGAACAGGCACCAGCCCTACATACAACCCCCCCCCCCCCCCAAGAGAGAGAGAGAGAGACTTCTAACCCCATACAGTAGGACCCCCATACCAAGCTAGAAATGTACCCTGTGTGACTTGAAAACCTCATGGCGCCCCCCCCCTCCCCCAGCCGCATACAGGAACTCACTCTTTCGCGCTTCCTGGCAGTCCAGCGATGAGCTCTGGGCCCCTTCCGTGCTTATACCCTGTGCAGCTGCACCACTCACACAGTCCTTGGTATGGTTGTGCCACACACTGCAGTCTGTGCTCCTTGTGACATCTCCCCCCCTCCGAGAGGTTTCTAACCCCACACACTGTAATCAGTGCACCCTGAGACTCTCCCTAACAGAGAGACTGCTAAGATTACACACTGCAGTCTGTACTCCTGGTGCCTCGTTTCTCCCCAGTGAAATTTTCTAACACCACTTACTGCAGTTTACTGTTCCTGGCTCTTGGAATTTCAGGCCCCCCAAATGTTTTGGTGTTGCCCGGTGCTGCATTGAAAACTGCCATGCTGCTAATTTCCCCACCACATTTGGCTCTCTGAAAGCAGCTTTAAGCCATGCAGTGGAGGAAATATATATAGTAACATAGTATATGATGGCAGATAAAGACCAGTATGGTCTATCTAGTCTGCCCAGCAAGGCGGCAAGAGTAGGTACACTTGCTGCTCCATGTAGGTCACCTCTCCCCATGCCTTTGTCTAGGAATGTACCCAGCGCTCCATGTAGGATAATATTGAGATGAACTTGAACTTGCTTTATTGCATGGCTCTACCTGCTGGCAGAGAGCTGATTGGAAGTTGGCAGTGTGGTGTTTTCACTGCAGCTCTAAACAGAGGCATTGTGAGTGAGAGAGAGGACTGATGAAGGCTTGGGGGGCTCAGAGAGAGAACAATTTGGTTTGAAGGCTTGGGGAAGCTTAGAGAGAGTGACTGGATTGAAGACTGGGGGGCTCAGAGAGAGAGAGACTGAGTGAAGACTTGGGGGGGGGGGTCGTTCAGGGACTGAGTGAAGGCTGGGAAGGGGCTCAGATTTTAATTTTTATTTTTTTGCTTCATGTATTGCCAGGCTATGGTGATACATGAAGCAAAAAAGGTTGCCTCAGATGTAGTCATAAAGGGTCACCAATAAGCTGCTGGAGGAGAAGGGTTACTGCCGCCTTTTAGCACTGTGCAATGGCACATGAAAGGCCTAAAATAGGAGCTCCCATAGGCCTTGGGAGGGGGGTGCGCACTGTGACCTATGTCTTGGGGGCTAGCTTCTAGATTTCCAAGAGAATTTGTCATACAGTATGTTTTTTCCTTTTCTGCTACAGTGCATTATTCCTAGTAATAGCAGCAGGCTGTCTGCCGTTACATGACTCCCAGGTAAGTCTACATTTTTTTAAATAGTTTCCAGTTCTTGCTCTATAATTGGTATGCGGCTAGTGGATTTTTGTGTCCCAAATGTATGATTGTACATCTTATAGCATTGAAGCCCAATCTCTAAACCCCTCATCATTCTTCTCTATTTCAGCATGTGAGGTGGAATAATATTGAGTTACTAATTTAAACAATCTTCCAGTTTTTTCCAAGTCCCCCTTTCACATTCCTTTTAATCTTTTTGTGTTTAGTGTGTTATGGAGTTTTGTATCTTCCACAAACCATCATATTTTCTCCCCAGAGTTCCTCAGAAATTCTGCTAATAAAGATATGGAAAATAACATTTCCTCGTAAGCCCTAGCTTGTTCCTCTGGTCGCTTCACCTACACCATTGTGGAACTCACTGAAGGGGGAGAATGGCTAGTGGGGTACCCAAGGGTACTATGCTAGCACTGGTGTCGCTTTTCGATATCTTGATTAGAGACATTGTTGAAGGAACCAGCTTTCGTTATGTGCACATATTTAAATCCTTAAACATTATTTCATAGGGCTTATTGGGCAGATCATGGCATTTTTATTTATTTATTTATTTATTTTATTGAACATTTTTATACCGCGTTTTCTGAAGGATCAAGTGCAGTTTAAAATATAACAACAAGTTCCACTGCTTGAACCTGGACATCAAAAGCTTGGCATTGGACTCGGCGAGATCAAGATCTCTGACCAAATCGTTGATGTCATTTTGGTTCAGATAGTAAGGGTCTCTGTCCTCAGTTCCACCTCTGATATGGTAATCTAGATCTGCAATGTCGTCTTCGTTTTATGAATTGTTGCTTTCTTCTGAAGACAGCTGCTTCCTCTGCGGAGGAGTGGGTACAGGGAGCTCTGGGCAGTGTGGCACCGGGGCAATGGATGAAGGAATGCTGGGATACGTGACAGAAGGAGCATTCTTTCCAGTCCGATGTTTGGAAGGATCCACCATGCAGAAGTAGTGATTGTTCAAGTGATCAGTGGGTTCCCACCAAATTCTTGGGATAGTGAACTTCATGACTCTCTTTTCCCCTCTGTACCATCTTGCCAAGAAAAAATGAAAATGTGAAAATAAAAAATAATTATATATATTTATAATTATGATGATAAAATTAATGATGATCTTGAAAACAGCATCACCGCTCCTATGCGGGCATTTCACCAGAGCTGCATCAGGGAGTTGGACCATGCACAATGCCCCCCAAAGCCTTTGCAATATAAAAAATTATATGTCAAAACCAGTCTGAAACAAATGCATTCTGCACACTACAAAAATATCATAGGCACTTGTCAACCATATAAAGAAGATGATAGTAAATAAATATCAACTAAGTTAAGACCCAATCAAAAATGATTACTTATGTGCCCCTTTAAAATGAAAACTATCTGACTAATGGTCCCCATCCCAACCATAGATATTCATAACATAGAAGATACAAAGCTCACTAAGAAATCATGCCACAGCCAATATAACAGTCAGCCAGAACTGATTTCCAAATGTTCACACAGACACTGAGCATCCGCTATTTAAAGCTCAGGTAGTCTGATGACCTTACTTATGAGCCGGGGAATCCCCTCTATGCATAACAAACTGAAACGGTGAAAAGGGAACCACCCGCTCATATTAATGCTCCTACTACAACTGTAACCAAGAAAGACTAAAAAATAAAAAAGGAGAAAACAGGCTACAAATGCAAAAAGACAGGCTAAGAGTTTGAAAAGAAAGACACACCCACAACCCCCCACTCATATATAAAGATAAACTCTTAATGGTCATCAGCATGCTCTGCAGTCTGTACATTCATTAAGACCTCCCAGTTTCAAAGTACCTAGCCGGAAGATCCAGTATTCTCTTTGGACTAGACTATGCTCCTGCTCACCATCCCATTTAAATGGGGGAAATGTGATCAAGCGCTAAACATCTCTCATCATCAAATACAATGTTGGACCAGCTCTGACAAAATGCCCAGTGTAGGAATGGTGACGCTGTAAGTCCTGACAGGGCAGCTATCATCTGTTTTCTGGTTTGTGCCCAAGCTAAGTGCTGGCCACAATTATATGTGGATTATTTCAGCTCATGGAAATTTAACATCATATAGTAATTTGAGTCCAGTCTGTTTGTAATGCTTTTACTGAATATACTGGAGGTTTCTTTGTAGACCTATGATGTTTAGTATTGACAGCATACTGTGAGCCAGCCAGGACAGCTGAACAACAAATCAGGCATAAAAATAAGTGGATAAATTATCTGCTTATCTTTATACAGTGACCGTCTTCCTGAATGTGATACAATGTGTGCTTTTGAGTCATTGCTGACTGCTGGCGACCCTGCAGTTCCTGGGTTTCCTTGGCAGTGTGACTGGAAATAGATTGCCAGGCCTTTCTTCTGGGGCAATGGAGGGTTAAGGCCACAAAGAGTGCTAGTGGGAATTGAACCCTGGCAGGGACTGTCTGTGGACTCATAAGCAGCAAGCTTAAAAATTCTAATAGTAATACATAATGGGGCAATAGTCTTTCTGAATATTTCCCCATTATTTATTGTTACTAGAATTCAAACTTGCAGCTGGTGGGTCCATTCACAGTCGTATGTCTGCTGCAGTACTATTTGTAAATATTTAAGAACGTGCGAGGCATGAATGTATTTTATTTTAAAACAAAAGACCTTTGGGAGTGCCTAGCAATTTAAAAAACAAACAGCATGCTTTGATCTTTAATAGATATTTTTACCAGTTTGTTTTGATGGCAGGCTGATAAGTGACGTACCAATTATTGGACTGGCATGCAGAGCTGTCAGGTTTTCTCCATGGGAAGCCACCCACTGCAGATTTGCTTTGTGAAGTTGCTTTTCAAATTAAATGTCAACAGTAGCAACACTGTATAATCTTGTTAGCTCATTAGCAACACAAACCATTTAAATTAACACATGCTATCCTTCAGGGTTTCTGTTCATTGATGTCTACTATAGCTGTTTGCCCTTTGAACAGAATGAGGAAAAGATATGGTTAGACTAGACATGTCAAAGATGTATTTTGCTGAAAGGTCTAAGCAGAAAACTTTAGAAATGAGTAGTGTCTGATTTGTAGCCCGTCAGTATAATCTATTAACCATATTAAATCAATCCTTTATTTTGTGTAAATTACATCTGTCTTGTGGTTGATGGGTATGACATCATGCCTAATGATGGGGATAGTGGCACCGGAAGGAGCAAGTGGAAAAACACATTTCTGATCGTGATAGCCAGTCTGGTCCCGGACCTCTGGGTTCCTTATCTCATTCAGCAGCTTGGAGACTGAGAAAACTCCTCCTTTTTGTGATGTCACTGATATATCTCCCTTGAATCCGCCTCCCAAGTTCAGTTACCTCAGTCTCCAAGCAGCTGGATGGACTGGAGCCCGGGGGTCCGGGCTCACTTGAGAATCAATTAAGTTTTGGATAGTTAGTTTGTGGGGGTAATTTTCTCCTTTTGGAGTCAGTGTGCACAAGCAGTTTAACTTGGAGTGCTGTGCCTTTAAGTTTTCTGCAGGTTTTTTCCTCACTCTCCTCCCCCCCCCCCTCCTCTGCTTTGGCGATCGTAATTCAGAGAGGGTATGGGGCCGGTGCTTTATTGGGGATCCGGATAGATAGATAGCCTTCAACCTTGGCTGACACCGTCGGGAGTGAGAGCCGGAGAAGAGCCCAGCCAGCGCCACACAGAAGTCTGCCTGTTCGTGCGCTGGCTGGCTCGGCCCGGGGGAGCTGTTTTTTCTGCATCGGGGCAGGTTTCCGCTCTGCAGCCGCTCCCTGATCAGTTTCCCGTTCTCCGGAGCAGCCGGCGAGCAGCTCTGCGGCACGAGGTGCAGAGTGCTCTTTCGGCGGGAGAAAGGTAAGCTAGCATAATTGTGAGGCCCTTTCTTTTGCTCGGCAGTACCATTTGGCGTGAAAGCGTCGGCGCCGGGCCTAACCGCGTGGCGGGGCCGCGGGTAAACGCGGCTGTCTGAGGCGCTCCATTCTCCCTCACGGGGGTCCTCCGGAGCCTCGTTTTTTATTTATTCTCAGCCTTTTGAGCTGCGGGGCCTTTTCTGATTCTCCCCTTTCTCAAAATAACAATAAAATAACCATAAAAGCAAAAATAAGTTATTAACATAGAATAAAATTCCATAGGTAGTTAAAGCAGGCACATCTTTCCTTTTGGTGCTGCTGAAGCTCTTGCAGGGGCTTACCTCTGCAACAGGGTTACTGGGCTGCCAGTGTTTGGGCTTGGCCTGGTTTATCATGCCCTCTAGGCCTCTCTGCCTTGTCTGTGGCTTGAAGAGGGCTGCCCATTCCGGAGTGTGTAAGTCCTGTGTCCGGGAGGCGACAGTTATGGAACAGGCCAAGGATGCTGGCGAGGGGCTGGCTGAGCCCGAGAAGGAGAAATCGCTAGCTCTGCGACCGGAAGAGTCCCAGGTGGAGCCGGTGGCAGGTCCGTCTTCGGCGCCCGACGTCTCTGTTCCTCCAGCTTCCTTTCCGAAAGAGCTGGCGGCTATTTTTTCCTCAGAATTTGTCTCGCTTCTCCAGCGTACCCTCTCGGGTGCAGCTCCTCAGCGGGCAGGGGCAGAGGTCCCCGGCGGGCTGAAGAGACCCGCTCAGACTGCTTCGGCCGGGGATCTTCTCCACAAAGCTAAGAAGACTCGGCTAGATAGCGTCTCTGGAGAGGCTTCAGTTCCCTCGGAGGGACCTTTGTCCGACGAGGAGGATCTCGGTTTCGAGGTGGACGAGGAGCTTGAGGAAGGGGAATTATCCGAGAAAGAGGATCAGGCTAGGGTTGTGCGGGTCTTCTGGAGGGATGAGCTTCCGGCTCTAATATCAGAGACCTTAAAGGCCCTCAATATGCCGGTTCCCGGGTCAGGGGAGGAGGATTCTTTGGAAGATCCCTTGTTGCAGGTTTTCCGTAAGAACCAGAGAGCCTTCCCGGTACATAGGGTGTTTCGAGAGATGATTCAGGAGGAGTGGAACGTGCCCGAAGCTCCTCTTCGAGGGGGCCCGAGTAATGGGTCGACTGTATCCTCTGTTGGATTTGGATAAGGAGGTGTTTCAGTCACCCAAAGTGGATGCGGCCGTGTCGGCGGTCACCAAGAAAACAACCATTCCAGTGGAAGGTAGTACGGCTCTTAAGGACCCTCAGGACCGTAAGTTGGATGTTTTGTTGCGTCAAGTGTTTGATGTGAATGCTCTTTCGCTCCAGGCGGCTCTTTGCGGAGCGTGGGTGGCTCGGGCTTGCCTGTGCTGGTCACAGCGGGTGCAAGCGACTCCGGATGGTTCGGAGGCGGACGACGGGCCTAAGTTGGAATCTGGCGCAGCATATCTGGCTGACATTCATTATGATCTGATGCGTGGCCTGTCCAAAAGCATGGCGTCTGCAGTGGCGGCACAGCGTTACTTGTGGCTGCGCAGCTGGGCGGCTGATAGTTCTTCTAAAGCGCGATTAAGCAAACTGCCCTTTAAAGGACGATTGTTATTCGGAGAAGATTTGGAGAAGTTGGTTAAGGACTTAGGTGAAACTAAGGGGGGTAAGTTGCCCGAGGACAGACCCAAGGGGGGGGCCGGTCCTATACTCCTGGTAAAGGACAGCAGCAGCGCGATTTTCACCGCTCGCGGTTTCAGAGGATTGGTGCGAGCCAGAGAGGTCGTTTTCCCTTCAGAGGTCCAGGTTTCCGGGGTTTTGAGGAGCGAGTCGGGGTTTCGGTCCTACCTCTTCCTCAACCTTCGCTAACAAGAAGCAGCAATGAGATACGGGGGACCCGGGCTCCCTTGCTACCGATAGGCGGGAGGTTGCAGGAGTTTTATGCTGCCTGGGTCCGAGTAACCTCAGATCAGTGGGTTCTGGAAGTTATCAGAGAGGGCTACGCCCTGGAGTTTCTCAGACCGGTGCGCGACGCCTTTGTGCAGTCTCCCGGCAAGTCCGTCACCAAGTGTGCGGCGCTCAGGGAGACTGTCCAAAGGCTCCTGGATCTCAGGGCGATCGTGCCCGTTCCTCCCAGCCAACGCGAGTCCGGTCGATACTCCATTTATTTTGTGGTGCCCAAAAAGGATGGAGGAGTCCGGCCTATTCTGGACCTCAAGAGAGTAAACCGGTGTCTTCGGGTGTCGCATTTCCACATGGAAACCCTGCGATCGGTTATAGTAGCGGTGCGAGGAGGAGAGTTCCTCACGTCTCTGGATCTGTCCGAGGCCTACCTCCACATCCCCATCAGGCAAGAGCATTGCAGATTTCTCAGGTTCGCAGTCCCCTTCGGTCACTTTCAGTTCCGAGCGCTTCCTTTCGGCTTGGCGACGGCACCACGCACCTTCACAAAAGTAATGGTGGTGGTGGTGGTGGTGGCGGCGGCCCTCAGGAAAGAGGGCATCCTAGTACATCCTTACCTGGACGACTGGCTTATCCGGGCAAAGTCCAGATCAGAGAGCGAGACAGCTACGGCACGTGTGGTGTCCTTTCTCGAGGAGTTCGGTTGGATAGTCAATCGCACAAAGAGCCAGCTAGTTCCCTCGCAGTGTCTGGAATATCTGGGGGCTCACTTCGACACGGGGCTCGGCAGGGTTTTCCTTACGGAGACCTGAGCGCGGGCTCTTCGGGGGTTGATAATCCGGTTCCTTCAGCGCACTGCCCCCTCGGCGTGGCATTACCTTCAGGTTTTGGGCACTATGGCGGCCTCCATCGAGACGGTCCCGTGGGCAAGGGCCCACATGCGGCCGTTGCAGAGGGCGTTGCTTCGACGCTGGTCGCATCAGTGGGACCCTCTGTCCCGGCGGTTGTGCTGTCCGGCGGACGTTCGGCAGTCCCTTCAGTGGTGGCTGCGTCCCGGCTCATTGGAGAGAGGAAAGCCGTTGGACCCGCCGCTTTGGGTCTCTCTGATGAAGGACGCCAGTCTTCTGGGCTGGGGAGCGCATTGCCAGGGCAGCTTTGCTCGGGGGAACTGGGATGTCCAAGAGAGAGCATGGTCGATCAACCGGCTGGAATTGAGAGCGGTGTTTCTGGCTCTGAGGAGTTTTCAGTCGTTAGTCGCAGGGAGAGCGGTTCGAGTGTTCTCCGACAACGCCGCGGCGGTGGCATATGTCAACAGGCAGGGCGGAACCTGCAGCTCCGCGCTGGAATTGGAGGCCGAAGCCCTGTGCGCCTGGGCGGAGGCGAACCTTCTGGATCTCTCGGCGGCGCACATCGCGGGAGTGGACAATGTGCAGGCCGATTTCCTCAGTCGCGTTCGGGTGGACCCGGGCGAATGGGTACTTCATCCAGAGGTCTTCGAGATGGTGGTACGCCGGTGGGGCGTGCCGGTCATAGACCTCATGGCGACCTTCTCTTTGGCAAAGGCCAGCCGTATTTTCAGCAGGAGAAGGGAGAGGATGTCGGAAGGTTTAGACGCTCTCGTTCAGGAGTGGCCGGTGGGACAGCTGCTGTATGTTTTTCCCCCGTGGGTCCTGATCGGCAGAGTGCTGCAGCGCGTCGAGAACTTCGGGGGTCAGGTCATTCTGATTGCTCCAGACTGGCCTCACTGGCCATGGTACGGCGATCTGATGCGCCTGGTGATAGCCAAACCCTGGCGTCTTCCCGCTCGCCCAGATCTGCTGTCGCACGGGCCTCTGTTCATGCCTCATGTGGATCGGTTTTCTCTTACGGCATGGCTCTTGAAAGGGCACGGCTGAAATCCAGAGGGTATTCGGAGGCGGTCGTAGCTACGCTCTTGCGAGCTAGAAAGAGGTCTACCTCGCTTGCTTATGTGCGGGTGTGGTGGATTTTTGAGGCTTGGTGCGCAGAACATCGGTGTGATGCGCTCCGGTCATCCGTTCCTCAGATTCTAGATTTTCTGCAGGCCGGGTTTGATAAAGGACTTGTGGCGGCGTCTCTACGTGTTCAAGTCGCGGCCTTGTCCTGTTACAGAGGCAAGGTGAGGGGTCAGACGCTGGGGAGTCAGAGTGACATAAAGCGTTTTCTCCGGGCGGTATCCTTGGCGCGGCCTCCTGTTAGCCCGTTCGTTCCAAAGTGGCATTTGCCCTTGGTTCTCGAGGCGTTGGAACATGCGCCCTTCGAACCGTTGTCCCGGGCGTCGCTCAAGGATCTTACTTTCAAAGTGGTGTTCTTGGTGGCCATTTGTTCGGCGAGGAGAGTCTCGGAATTGCAGGCTCTCTCTTGTAGAGAGCCCTATCTTTCCTTCTTTGAGTCAAAGGTGGTACTGCGGACGGTACCAAGTTTTCTCCCCAAGGTGGTTTCGCCGTTCCACATGAATCAGGAGATTACCTTGCCGGTTTTTTCACAGGAATCTCAAGCATCGGGGCCTCGACGGTTTCATCTGTTAGACGTCTGTAGAGCGCTGAAAAAGTATTTACGACGGACAGCTTCTTTTCGCAAGTCGGACAGACTCTTTGTGCTTTTTGCGGGGCCGCGAAAGGGTGACTCGGCTTCCAAGGGGTCTATTGCGCGATGGATAAAGGAAACCATTGCGTCGGCTTACCTGTTGAAAGGTAAAGTGGTGCCCGATGGTCTGCGGGCGCATTCCACGAGAGCGCAGGCGTCTTCTTGGGCGGAGGTGCGTTTGGTTCCTCCGGCGGAGATTTGCAAGGCTGCGACTTGGTCTTCTCTGCATTCTTTTGTTAGACATTATCGCCTGGAAGTGCAAAGGGCGGAAGAGACCGGCTTCGGGTCGGCTGTGCTAGAGGCTGGTCTTCCGGGTCCCTCCCGTGCGTAACGCGCTTTTCACTGCTCTGGTACTAACCCAGAGGTCCGGGACCAGACTGGCTATCACGATCAGGAAGGTGAAATTAGTCTTACCTGCTAATTGTTGTTCCTGGAGTGTAGACAGTCTGGTCCCGTGTCCCACCTGAGCATTTTTCGCTAGCTAGGAACCTTTGCGCTGGAGCACGTTTACAGGTCAGAGCATGTCGTTGCTTGCCAGGGTCTAGCATAGCTGCGGGGTGATCATTGAGCAATGAACAGGCAATACGAAAAAAAAAAAATTATATATATCTATATATATTAGTACTAATGATAGTTTTTTCTGTCGTCTGTCTATGGGCTCTTCCCTGGAGGGGGGTAAGGGAGTAGCCTGCTTATGTTAAAGTCACGTTAGCCTTGGTGTATCCTATTTTTATGTTTGCTCATGAGGTTAAGAGCTTAATTGTATCTCTGGTGAGTCTGCTTTGTCAATAGGTTACTGAACTTGGGAGGCGGATTCAAGGGAGATATATCGGTGACATCACAAAAAGGAGGAGTTTTCTCAGTCTCCAAGCTGCTGAATGAGATAGGGAACCCAGAGGTCCGGGACCAGACTGTCTACACTCCAGGAACAACAATTAGCAGGTAAGACTAATTTCACCATATTGTTAGATGGAGGGGGCAGCCCATTAGGGAAGAGACAGGGAGATGAGTACAAGAAGAAAATACATATTTTTGCCTGGACATGTTCATTCTTGATGTCATTGTATGGTGGCCATCATGCTATACAAATAGGACAATTGAGAATCTACTCTCTCTGGGTTCTGTCCATATTCAATAGGGACATGTTTACTAAAGTGCACTAGGAGTTTTCAGGTATCATGTGTTGAGGGTAGAAATCAATGTGCACTACCTGCGAAAGTCATGTGCTACCTGTTGGGGGCACGTAGAGCATGGCTGCAGCAGATTCGGACTCTAATGCTCACCAGCAGTAATGGCTGTGTTAAGTGCGCCCATGTTAATTGCAGCATTGACTGCAAATGCACATTATCAACCTTCACGCTAACCATGATATGCAGACGCACCAGCGCTTTGCCCCTACCAGACCTATTTCCCTCATCATATGATAAGCAGATAGTGCAGAATTAAGTCTGTGCCACTGAGAACCTAAGTCTTGGTAATAACTGTCCAGTGAGTTTGGCTAAATAATTGGGGACACCCCCCTCCCCCCTGACAAGAATTTTTAATCCTAGGACACAAGCAAAACACATTGCCCAGGAAACCCACCTTCTGTCTGCATTTTTCATATAAATCTGATTCTGGTCAATGTGCCTTAAATTCCCAGTGCTGAGATATATACAGTCTCAATAAAAATTTATATTGAGTTGATCACGGTGTGGTGTTACATGTATCTGGAAATGTTGAATAGCAAGTTCCAGTGTTTTGGGTGAAATAGAAAAACTAAGATCCTTACTTCTATGGTTAGCCACTTGAGCAAAATCAAGTATCCCCCTAAATGTAGCACATGACTTACACAGAATTGATAGGGATACCTTGCCCTCTGCTTCTAGAAGGAGCGTATCTATTCAATCTTCCATACCTGGCTACACAATGTTGCTCTATCCAGACTCTCCACATAGTGCTACAGCTGGAGATGGGCAAAAAGGTATTTCTTGGGAAGCTCAAATTGGGCCTGTAAGTCCTGAAAGGGTGAAAACAAACCCAGTCAAAAAAATCGTGGATAGCAAAGGAAGGATTGATCTTTATTGGTCACTAAAATGCCTATGGCCCGACACAGGCCGTGTTTTGTTGCCTTCTTCAGGGACAGGCTACATAAATAATAAAAACAATGAAATTTCATATGAATATATACACAATAAATATAATAACATAATACCTAAGAATATGAAACACATGTACATATAACAAAATATATAATAAATATTTAAATTATGTTAATAACGTTCTATAGATGAAACAATAAAACTATATGAAAACCATATAAAACCATCCATACGCAAAATAAATGACCAACACAGCAACAAACGTCAGGTAATAAAAACCATATACTATATACCATAAATAAGACATGAATAGAAATAAGAAAAAACGAAAAGACATGAGCATCTGTAAAAGGAAACACATCATAAATGCATTGTTAATAAGAACCAACCGTTTTAAAAACAAAATTATTTAAAAAAACAGCTTCATGCACATAATGTATAAATAACTACAAAAATTAAAAAATAATAATAAAAACTACTAACTTATAAACATACCTTTTTGAACTGTTCAAATCTCTATGGTGTACTATTCACCATTGGGATTAAAATGATAAACTATTAGGGACAAAGAAAACATGTTCACTACCGGGGATAAAGGCACCACTATGATAAGTGTATCCATGTTTCTTACAAGACTTTCAGTAATATACTATACCAAACAAACCAAAATTGAAGAGGCAGAATCAGTGAAATCTCGGATACCCAATTATCCTGGTAATTATATTCATAAAATTTCAATCTTTACCTGTGGGCACTCCAGTTCTCTATTTGGCCTTTATTTGCAAGGAGCAGCGTAAAACACTAAAAAATGGAGGGAGGGGGAAGAAGGGGGAAACAACGTGGCTACATCAGTAATCTTGACTTCTCAACATCCATAAACTGAAGGCTATAAAAGTTCGAGCACCCTGTAATTACCCTTGTGCTTCATATTACATTTTGTTTGAAAAAAGAACAACTCACATAAACAACCGCTTGTATACCAACGCCGTCTTGCAGACCCTGCTGATTGTGAAATTATAAAAGTAACACACGCCAGCGTCTGCGCGCTAGATAAACAGACTTTTCCTGCGAGATGCAAATGAGATGACGTAGAACTAAGCGGGGTAAATCGAATGTTTCGCCATACAGAGAGTCAAATGTGAATCCATATTCCTAAAAGATCTCTGCACGTTGAGCGATTGACCGTGGGTTTCAAAGGGTTTAAATTCGCCCTCTATTTACCTCATATGTATTGTGATAAGGAAGCTTATCATAGCTCAGGAAGGAGCTATAGAAAAGGTGAAGTGACTCTGAACAAGCAACCTGTGAGTTCTGGTGGAAATAAGAAAACAGAATTTTCCCATAAAAGACTACCATTCCCAGAATGCACCAGGTTTCCAACAGCCATTAGAGGAGCTGAAGTGGGGAAACGTGTGTTCAATCAGGAGGGCTATGAGGTAATCCCTAAGCACTCATCTCAAAGGGCAGGGCCTGATTCAGCACAGCTGCGCTGTGTTAGGGAGGAGCACTCATCTAAGCAGAATAAAGGTAGAGTTTATTCTACAGAGAATCAGCTTGAGCTTGATCATCTTCATCATCAGGAGTATCATCAGAAGCAGAAGCCAAACCGGACGGACAGAGAGGGAAAGAAACCCTTTGGAAGAAAGAGGAGAAAAGCCTTTGAGAGGTCTAGAAGAGTTCAGAGCAGTACGTATACTGGGAGGCATTCCAAGGGCCAGCATACACCATTGGACTGGGGAAAGCCAGAGGAATGGTGCTGCAGAGCTAGGAATCTTCAGACGGTACCTGTGAGAGAGACGGCTGCACGTGGAAGGGACCCTAAGACCCGTGCCAGAAGGTATGTGAAGAGAGATCCAGTGTCCAGGGATCTGGATAGGAAGGCTGGACATAAGAACTGGCCAGGCTATATAGAGAGGAACTCTAACAGCAATGGAAGCTCAGGTATGAACACTGATCTATGCCCTAGCTATAACCTTGAAAGACAGCAGGGAAACAAGTATTCTCCTGAAAGTGCTCCATTGAGAGATTCATCTATGCCAATCCATGACATTGAACCCATGCTTGTTGAAGAAGAGGGGGTGATAGCAGATGAAGAATCTGTTTACATGGACTGCTCTCTGTCTAAACTCCTTTGGTGATTTTCTGTTATAAAGTACAGCAACCATCACAAAGAAATACAAACTTGTTCTTTAATCTACTCAGAAAAGATCCTGAGTAAGATTTCTAGCCACGCAGTAGAAAGCAAGCCAGCTAAGGGGTTTCAGCTGGATAACTGCTAGCAATTGAGCCTTACCTAATTGCTTGTGAGCTAGGAGAGAATCACTTCTGAATCTATGTGGGAAGATATAAGAAGTTAACCTGAAAAGAACAGTTTTTTTTCTTTCTTTGTAGCTTTTGGTTTGTTGTTTGATACAGGCTAAGAAAATATTAGCTAAGCCTACAGAAAAGACCAGTTTGTTATCAACCAGGTCTTATTTCTTTTGCTTTGATTGCCTGACAAGTTTAAAGGTTGTTTTCCTGATTTTGTTTTTTCAAGTTTAACACTGAAAGCAAGTAACCTGATTCATGTGCTACCAAGCATATCTGTGTTGGGAGAAATAACCCCATAAATAAATATCTTATTGGCTTTACCCAAAAGCACAACTAATTATTGTGAGCAGCTGTGTCTGGTGTGAATGAACTGCATTGCTCACAATCCCTTGCAAATCATATAGATATATGCACTTGCCAAGACTGTGAAGATTCTCACCCAGGCAGCCGTCTGACAGTATACACCTTCTAAACCACCTCACATTGCGATTCGCTGCACGCTTTAACATCACATAACCGAGCCTTATCCGGTATGAGATAGTGAAATAACATTTCATCGACAACTGCACATTAAATAAAAGCAATACGCTAGATGAAAAAATATATATTGAATATTGTATTCACATTTTGCAAGTAAGATGATGTGTGATTGGGTAAAAGGACAATAAAAATCATTCATCTGCCTTCAACATCTAAAATATGCAAATGAAACGCTCCATCGACAACTGCACACTCGATAAAAAAAGTTCTCTAATTAAAATTTCTCTAAATAAAAGTTTGTGCAATTAGGTAAAGGGATGAACATAGTCATTCATCTGCCTCACCATATAAAAAACTTGCAAATGAAACACTCACAAGGAACAACACATATTCAAAGGGATTACCTCAATTTCTATCCTCAAAAGTCCTGATCATATCCATATTACCAATAAACAACACATTAGTCCACTGCTGTTCAACCATCCATAAAACCAACGGCTGTAAAATACCTACATCTATACCTAAAAAAAAAAAAAAATATATATATATATATATATAGGGACCATCATATACATTCCTACCCCTAACAAATATAAAAACATCTAAAAGACAACAAGACATTAAATACCAAAAACCTCTTTAATTTAAAATATTGGCTAAACCATCAGTGCCTAGCATCACATCTCATTACATGTGACGGTACATTCCTTGTATTAAATGATTTTGACTGGGTTTGTATCTAGCACGTGGAATTGTGCTTTGTTGTTGGTACCTATAGTCCTGAAAGGGCGGCCATCATCTGTGCAATCTGCTAAGATCTTGAGTCGTGTTCTCTGCCAAAAGACTAATGCTTTGTGCTGCACACCAGGGATAAAATTCTGATTTCCTCCGAGTATCCAAGAGATGAGTCGCACATTACATTTGACCCTCCTGCAGACCCATCACCATGTTCTACATAGGCAGAGTACCAATGGATATCTAACTATATATCCTGGCAAGAAGGCCATTTGCACAAATAAAACAAATCTAAGATCAAATGGCCTCAATGCAAAAGCTTCTTCAGAAATAGGCGAGAGGTGAGATGTTCCTTTAAGCCAATCTCTTACAAATTGGCTAGACTTATGTATTATGTAATGTTTCAGGTCTGGTAAAGCCATCCTTTCTTGCCTCAGGGTTTTGCGGATGCTGTCAATGACATCCTAGATCTGCATTCCTGCCAAAAAAAGTGGTGCAATGCTTTATTAGTTACATCTAGATGATGTGGCGCCAGCATTAGAGGGACTGTTTGAAATATGTCAAGCCATTTGGATAATAAAATCATTTGATATGAATAAACTCAGCCCAACAATGAGATCTGGATTGACTGCCAGGCCTTTAAAAAATGCTAAATTTCTCTCAAAAGAGGAGGGGTGTTCATCCTATAAAGATAATGGGGATCTTGAGGCATGCTGTGATAAGGAAGCTTATCATAGCTCAGGTAGGAGCTATAGAAAAGATGATGTGACTCTGAACAAGCAACCTGTCAGTTCTGGTAGAAGCAAGAAAACAGAGTTTTCACATAAAAGACTACCAGTCCCAGAATGCACCAGGTTTCCAGCAGCCATGAGAAGGGCTGAAGTGAGAAAATGTGTGTGCAATCAAGAGAGCTATGAGGTAATCCCTAAGCACTCATCTCAAAGGGCAGGGCCTGATTCAAGACAGCTGCGCTGTGTTAGGGAGCAGCACACATTAGGAAAGAATAAGAATAGAGCTTATTCTTCAGATAACAGCTTCAAGGAGAGTTTGAAGAACAGCTTCAGCAAAAGCCAAGCAGATAGAGAGAGAAGGAAACTCTCTGGAAGGAAGAGAAGAAAGGCCATTGGAAGGTCTGGGAGATTCCAAGGCAGTACTCATGCTGGGAGGTATTCCAAAAGCCAGCAGAGTCCATTGGACTGGATTCAGCCAGAGGAATGGAGTGGCAGAGATAGGAATCACCAGTGGCTACCTGGAAGAGAGAAGACTGCATGTGGAAGGGACTTTCAGACCAAGGCCAGAAGGTATGTGAGAGAAGATCCAGTGTCCAGGGATCAAGATTGGAAGGCTGGACATCAGAATTGGGTTACATATTGGCCAGGCTATACAGAGAGGAATAATGATAGCAGGAGAGGCTCAGGTATGAACACTGATCCAGACCCTATCTATAACAGAGAATGGCAGCCAGGGAATAAGCATTCTCATGATAGTGCCTTAATGAAAGACTCGTCTGTGCCAATGTATGATAGTGACCATATGCTGATTGATGAAGAGGGAGATACAGCAAATGAAACTATTTATATGGACTGTTCTCTATCTAAATGCTATTGCTAGTTTTCTCTGAGCAAACACATCAGCCATCACAAAGAAACCTAACTTTGTTCTTTATTTCCACTGCAAACAGCTCTTAAAGCAGGATTTGGGCTCACACAGTAGCAGCCAGCCAGCTAAAGGCTTTCAGCTGGTCCATTGATAGTAATTAGGGCTGCACCTGATTGTGTGTGTGAGCAAGGGAGAATCACTGCTGAGATCGGCGTGGAAAATAAGCAGAAGTTAACCTAACCAGCAAAGTTTATTCTTTACTTTGTGCCTTTGTATTTGGTAATTATTTGCTAAGAAAACATTAGCTAATTGCCTGACAAGCTGAAGGTTGTTTCTGGTTTACTTTGTGACTTTTTGTTATCCATTTTAAACACTGCAAGCAAGTAACCTCATTTATAGTGCTATCAAGCATACATGTGCTGGGTAAATTAAACCCCATCAATAAAAGAAGTATTTTATTGATCTTACCACTTGGTTTCACAACTCAAATTATTGTCATCAGCTGTGTTGGGAGTGAATGAACTACAATACCCACAATACCTTGCAAGAATCATATGAATATATGCATCGTCAAGATTGTGTAAGTTCTCACCCTAGGCAGCCGTCTGACAAAGCGCACTCCCAAATGCCTTGATTTGTTAGTCCATCATAACTGAAAAGTGCCATTCCAATTTCCCCTTGTTTGCTTGAAGAGTGACAGCCCTTCTGATTTGTCATAATTTAGGGGCTTGTTTACAAAGCCGCGGTAGCGGTTCGCGATCGTTATCGCAGCTGCGGCCCCATTGAAATCAATGGGGCTGCGGCTCCGATAACGATCGCGAACTGCTTCCGCGGCTTTGTAAACAAGCCCCTTAATTTCAGTCCAGAAAGAGACCCAAAATGGTCCACTGCTGATAAGTGACCTAAAGATTCTCTGGGATGTGTTAGAAATTCCAAAATATCATCAACAAATGCTGCATTCTTAAAATTCTGATAGCCTAAATCCATCCTCATAATGTCATGGTGCCAACTAATGTGTATATCAATAGGGGCTCCAAGAATAATAAAAACATCAATGGGGATAGGGGATACCCCTGGTGGGTCATCTCTGTAGCTGAAAAGTTACAGAGACAACTCCGTTTTGCATGACTGTAGCACTAGGATTAGAATACCGGTATAAGGTAAAGACTGCTCCTAAAAAGGGATTACTTATTTTATGTTTTAGAATGTTGGGATTTGGAGACTCTCTAATGCACTCTTTCTGTCATAAATCCCACTTGTGCTTCTCACCAAATCAGGAAGAACCTCTGCCAACCAGTTCACCATGATTTTAGCAAAGCTTTAATATTGACGTTTGACAGCTAAATCGGTCTATAAGAAGCAGGTAGGGAGAGCTCCTTTCCCTATTTCAGCATCACCACTATGTTAGCTTTGTTCATGTCACCTAAGATTCCAGCCCTTTATTGGTCCTGGTGGAAAACTCTAACATTGGCAAGGTCTATCACGTCTTGAAGAATTTTATAATATTCACTTGGAAATCCATTTGGAACCTGGGGCCCTTGAAAGGGTTGAACTGTGCCATCAGTGGTGTATCCAGAGCCTGCTGGTAGGCGCCTGGCATGTATTTACTGTATATAAGGAGGTCCTGGTGTTGGATATTATATAGCCAGGGATGTCGGGTACACATATGTGACTGTTTTCTTGAATCTGTGCTCTTTGTTGCAGTTTGATACAGATGGCTATTTCTGGGCTGTTGTTCACTTGAGCTGTGTTGGTAAGTTGAAAATTCTATGAGAGAATAGAGCTCATTCACTAAATAAACACATTGCTGTGGGCTTATGGAAACTGAAATGCAAAATTCTCCAGGGATCAAAAACCCCTTACACTAAAAACATTTTAATCAAACACCTAAATTTTATTCTCTGGAGTTAGTCATGCCTGTATGGCAAGAAATGGGCAATGAAGAGCAACAGTAAAAAAAAAAAAAAAAAAAAAAAAAAAAGTAAAAAAAAAAAGATTTCTAGTACCAGACATAGTTAAGCCATGCATATTGGCAATATTTCTTTGTAAAGCTTGACTTCTTTGAGCTTGACATTCTTGGTTATTACTGTGAGTTCAGCTACACAGTGAATCCACTGCTTTTCTCTATTGTATTAGTTCATGGTTGCATAAAATAATTGCTGTTTTACCCACCTGAATGACCCAGTTTACCCTATCCTATGCAGGACTGACTCAAAGGCACACATTGCATTGCATGCATCACCACAGACTCTACTCGGTCTCTGGTTATTGCCCTCCTTTTATATTTATAGCTGTCCCCCCTATATCTGTCGAGTATGCTTGAAATCTATATTTATTTGTTGTCAGCAGCTCTGCTGATAGATAATTCCTGGCATACACCACCACCTCAGTAAAGCAGTAGTTCCGCATATATCGTCTTAATTTCCCTTCATCTAGCATTACAGTCAGTATGTCATGACGCCTTATCCTTGAACTTCTTTTCTGCTTAAAGTAGAAAAGGATAATAATTTATTGAAGCTTACTAGGTACTAGGCATGTGCAGGACCAAACAGAAAAATTCATTTTAACTAAAAACAAGCGGAATTGTTTTTATTTTCACCATAATTGCCTGCCTTCTATGTGCGCTGCAGCTGTTTTGCATGTGCCTATCAATTGTGCACACATTAATTATTAGGTTATATGCATGTGCCCAAACAATTTGCATATATTATTAATTTTTAGGTACCAAACAAACCCAAAATGCAGATGCTCTTTTTTCATATCTGGATTATTGCATTTTGAAGTCATGCTGCAAAATATTTCATGGCTGCATTATAAGTAATATTGACACAATGTGGGGTCACTTTATTAAAGATTTGTGCATGCTAACCATTGGTAAATGACACCCTTTGTTTATAAGATTAAATATTACTGAAGATTATTAGGTGAGCGACTCTCTAGTCATGTCTAGTCCCATGTGCCTAATGCATAAAGGGGCAATTTTGATAAAGCATTAAGAATATAAGAACAAACGTTTTGCCATAGTGGGTCAGACCACAGGTCTTTCAAGCTTAGTATCTTCTTTCCAACAGTGGCCAATCCAGATGTCTACCTGGCAGGATCTCAAAAGACAGACTGATTCCATGCTGCTTAACCCAGGGATAGGTAGTGGATTTCCCCCTCATCCTCTTTAATAATGGTTTGTGGATTTTCCCAGGAACTTGTCAACCCTTTTTAAATCCAGCCACAGTAACAGCTTTTATTCTATCCTCTGGCAATGATTCCAGCTTTATCTGCAGAAAAGATCTTTTATAACATTGTTTCTATGCTTGGGCATTCCCAGGAGCATAATTTGGTAGCGTGCAGGCAGAGTAAATATGCAAGTCCACGCACACATTTTTACCAACTTTGGAGCAAGTGTAAAGGCGTGCATCAGCATTTGTGTGTTACTGGGGGCTGATTCTGGGTGCCTATTTTATAAAAGCACATAGGTGTCTACATTGCTTTTCTCAAATTGGCTTAAAATAGATGCTTTTTTTCTATTTCTACCCATAAATCCGGTTTATAAAATTATCCCCAGCATGTTTACTGAATAAGGACTTTTAGGGACATGTTTAGTAAAGGTTTTAACATGCATTCATAAAATTAAAGCGTGCTAACAGTCTACAATCCGCTTATTTCTATAGGGGCAGTGACACTTGCGCACTAATTTCATTAACATGCGCTAACCTTTAGTAAACATGCCCCTTAGCTATCAAAATTGTGTTTTCTTTACTACTATGACAGGCGCATCATTTTTGTTTTCTCTCCCCTTTTGGGGTGCCTCTGCCTAAGATTAATATACTGCAGATAGAAAAATATTTGTTGAACAGAAATCCAGTTATGGATTGTTACTTCTGTTACAGGAGGTTACAAAGCATTTCAGAAGTCCCAGAAATCAACTATTATAAGGTAATGTCTGTAAAGGGTTTTTTTTTTCCAAGGCCTCATGCATGTAAAGGTGATGTCCTATAGAGCTTATGCTGTCCTAAGTTCTGCAGATACATGTCCACATAGCGGCATGAAAAATCGCTGCTATCTAGATAAATGCTGGCTCCTCCCCAGCTCTGCCCCGGCCCTATTCAAATAGCATCATGGTGGTCGGAGGACATATTCTGCGGCATTAGCGGGATACCACCGCTTATTATTGGACTTAACAGATATTATCCAGTTCCGCTAACTGGATAAGCTCTTTTGAATATTTGCCCCTCTCTTCATTCTCACTTCTGGTGCCTTCTTCTGGTCTTATTCTTGAATACTTCATCTTTTGTCCTCATTTATTTCATGTATTTTACACATACTTAGGAGGAAAAAGCTGAGCAGCCTTTAAAATGAGGATTGTCAGGGTTGCTGGCTGCTTTCCTACTATCTGTTTGTGCTGGATTCCTGTGCTGCCATGAAGGAGGAGGGGTTTTATACCTGATGTCACCCCCCCCCCCCCCCCTGGGCCGGTATAAAGCTTTGGCCTGCCGCAGAATGGCAGGGTTGCTGGCTGCTTTCCTACTATCTGTTTGTGCTGGATTCCTGTGCTGCCGTAAAGGAGGAGGGATTTTCCATCTGATGTCGCCCCTTCGGGCATGTCCAAGCTTTATACTGACCCTGGGGGTATGTCCAAAGGGGCACGTCCTGCCCCTTTGGAGCCCCTTCGTAGCTTGGAGGAGCTAACATCAAAACTACGAATGGGCAAACAGAAGAAGAATGTGCTCTCATTGTCCTCGTCTAAAACTGTTAAGGTCGTTGGCCCTTTAGATTGCCACCTCCAGATGGCTGCCCCTGGAGTGTCTTTAACTGATGTGGGTTTTGCTGAGTCCGTGAGTACTGTTTCAGATGTTTCCTCTTCATCTTTGAGTTTTATCCCACCCGGTCGGGAAGCGATTTAGAAGCTGGTATTCTATCCGGGGATGTTGACAGGGAGGGATAAAGGCCTCTTGGGTTCCGGACGAGTTCTCCGCAGATAGGCAGTGGTTTAACTCCTGTTGGGATTAAGATGCCGGTTTCACTAATTTTTTTGTTTTCTACGGAGGAATTGGTTTCCCCCAAAGGAGGTTTCATTGTGAGATATTTGTAAGTAGTGACGCACATGAAGGTTTCCTCGCGGTCTTCTCTGTCCCAAGTCTCGCAATTTTCAAAGGAAGTGGTTGATAAATTTACTGATCATGATTCTCAAATATGGTCCATTTTTTTCCAGCATAGACCAGTCATGGTTTGAACCCATTGTGTCCATAGACTTAGTCTTGTTTTTTGTGGAGCAATCAGAACTGCAAGCTCTTCCATGAAGTGGGGTAAAATAGGACTGGATCAATCCATTCTGAATAGCATTCAAAGGATGTTAGCCACAAGTCCTTCTCTTACATAAATCATCCTGTCCTTAATTCCCACATTGCTGTTAGCCTCTCTTTCTCAGAGGACAGCAAGGCTACGAGCAATGGCCACTTGAACCTTATCTGTCACATGCAAAGGCTTTTCAGTGCTTTTCCAGCAGTCATGGCATAAAAAAAATGTGTTCTGCCTATACATAATTCATTTTTGCCAGCACCCCTTCTAGAACACAGCCATAACATGTGTTTACTGGCGTAATATCTTCTCGTTGGGATCCTCTGCTCACTTAATGTGAATTGCTCTTAACAGGGAAATATGTCAGTACTGTAGGAGATATTGTCAGTAGCAGATAAATACAGATGTATAAATACTCAGTATGTCTAGGGAAAACTGCTACTTTCCATTTTCCCAGGATTCCTTAGAACTACCTGCCAAACAAACCACTTGATAAAACAGGAACCAACCTGTGTTTGTATATAAATTAGACTTTATTACTGATTAGAAAAATGATGTAAAATTAGCATAAATTAGTTTTCTGAGGTAGTAAGTTATGCAGCCTTACCAAGATACCTAATCTCTGTTTTAGCAACCAATGCCACTGGTTCGCTCTGCACTCAGACATGCAGTACATTATCTGTCTGTCTAAGCTAGCCCCAACCTCGGGGGGGGGGGGATTTAAAGACCAGTACCTTAGCTTCTGCCAGAACACTTGTGGCTGGGTCCAAGAAATTGTCTCAGGAATGGCGCAAAGTCAAAGTATGGCAGAAGTCCAACATTTGCTACAGTCTGTGGAGTTGAGCTGTGTGGTAACACTGAGCTGCAGGCCTGTGGGAGAGATTCACTCCGTCCCGAGGTTAGTCTTCGTCCTTGAGGCAGGCAGGCAGTAGGGCTAAGAACTGCAGAAAACAAACTTCCAGAGACAGGCTAGGTTACAGTTCCCAAGCAGTATATCAGAAGTCTGTGTGTGCAGAAGTCCCAGAAGCAGTTGGAGAAAAAGTGCAGAAGCACAGTGTCTCCAGTCCTGTATAATTCTTTGTCTTGACCCCCTCATCACTGCACTGTGATTGGCTGGTCTCAGATACTGTATGTCATCTTCAGCAAATCCTGTAACAGTGGTCAGGTGGTCCTTCTCCGAACAAAGGTCCATGGTGCAGGAAAGATGCTGGTATGCAGGTGCATACATTGTTGCAAATCCTAGGCCCAGTGGCACAGTCTGTGGATGAGAGCGAGTTCTCTAACACACAGATATGAACAATGATTCTGCAGAGTTTACTGATGGCACAGCAGAAAAGTGTTCCATCTTATATGGTTCAGAACAATTTTCTGAGCAGGCAAGAAATCCATCTTGTAACAGGAAGTCATGCTGTTAGGTTCAGACATTAGTTTCTGAACAGGCACCAGCCCTACAGTACTCATTATGTAACTATGGCATGTGTTGAAAAAAGAGGAATTTTTCCAACTCTTTATTGAGACTCGTTTCAGTATCCATGCTAATGAATTGTGAGAGTAAAAGGAACAAGGGAGGCATGGACTGTCTGGCATGATTTTACATGGGAACAAAGTAAAATGAAATGTGTGTGTGCTTTCATCAGAGGTAATGGGGAGCTATGTGGGCAAAAGGAAGGCTCCTGGGGCTTACTCCTGCTCCAGGCAGGGTAGATGATACAGGAAGTTGAATAAAAGCTGCATAAAGAAGTGCAGGCATAAGCCTTAGGGGTGGGAGTGGAGGCTGAGAAGAGCCTGTTAAAGGAGAGTTTAGGCAGGCTCCATCTCCTGCTTTTCCCAAATAACTTTATTCATGCCCCTGCAAATAAAATTGGAAGTGTTTTTGTTAAGAATGCATTAAAGAGCGGCCAAATATCCCCTTTTTTATGACAGCAAGTATTCAGGAAAGACTTGTATCGGTAGTGGCTGCATGAAATGACTTTCCAGGGAAAATGATGAGGTAAAAGCAGATTCAGAGAGCCTGAGATAAGCACAGCGGATCCCTAATTATAAAGGATAAGCCAGAAATTAGCTGAGGTCTTTGGTATTATACCAGAATGAATGTGAGCAAACTAGATGGGTCCTGTGCTCCTTATATGCCCTCTTAGTCTGCGTTTCCATATTTACTTTCTAGAGGCAGAACTCCTTGGGGTGAATCAACTCCTCTGGAGAAATGGATTCAGGACAAGTTGGTTGATGTCTCCTTCCATGGAGAGAACATCTTTGGCAAACTAATGACTGATAAACCTTTAGAGTTGGAGTCCGAGTTCCTGATGAGGACTAGGCGCTCTCTAAGAAGACCACTACCCTTCCCCGACAGAAGGCCCGGAGTAAAAAGCCCCCTTACTCGAGGAAGGGAAGAGCTTACAGAAACTATCCTCAGTATCAGGCCTCCCCAGCAGGGTCAACAGACCAAGGAACAAGGGCATGGCCCTCGTAAGCTGAAGACTCCCAAAACCCAGGCACCGACTCCAGCACAGTGTGGCGGGAGCTTTTGACTCCTTGGGCATAGCCTCTCCACCCCCAGGAGGCCCGCTCCAGCAGCCCACAGGGGGACATCTAATTCTGTTTGCCCTCTGGTGGCCAGCCATCACTACCGACAGCTGGGCACTCCAGGTGGTTAAGGAGGGCTACCTCCTCCACTTGGAGCAGTCTCCCCCTCCATTCTTCCTGGGAGAGCCCACCAGGATTCCCTTCCACCAGACTTTACTACTGCAGGAGCTTGCAGGCCTTCTCGAGGACAAGGCAGTGGAACTCATACCCCCACACCTCTGCGGCAGATGGTTCTACTCTCAGTATTTCCTCATATCAAAAAGAACAGAGGGCCTAAGGCCCATCCTAAACCTGCAGGACTGGAACAAGCTCCTGGTGAGGGAGAAGTTAAAGATGATTTCCCTTAGGACACTGCTGCCATACCTCCAAGCAGGGAGACTGGTTGTACTCCTTGGATTTAAAGGATGCGCACACAAGCAATACCTCAGGTTGGTAGGTGGGGGGTGGCCTCTACTAATATAGGGTCCTATCCTTTGGCCTGGCCTCTGCCCCAAGGATCTTCACCAAGTGCCTAGCGGTGGTCGTGACCCACCTCTGCCTCCAAGGGGCCTTTGTCTTCCCCTACCTGAATGACTGGCTCATCAGATGAGGCTCAGCCACCGAGGTACAGCAGGCCATGGCTCACACCATTAGCATCCTACAGCATCTGGGGTTCATCATAAACAACCACACTGTGTCTGATGTTTGTAGGCGCCCCACTAGACACCATTCAGTCCAGAGCATTCCTACCTGAGGACCGACCATCTCAGGGCGCTGACCGTAGATGTACAACGCAGACACACTGTGTCTGCTTGCCTACTGCTACATCTACTGAGCCACATGGCATCCATAGTCCATATCACCCCAGATGCCCGCCTCCAAATGAGGACGGCCCAATGGTGCCTCTGCTTCCAGTGGACCTAGGCTACCAGACAGCTGCGGGACAGGGTGATGGTGACCCACCAACTTGCAGATTCCTTCAGCTGGTGGCAGATTCTGCAGTGCCTCCAGGTCAGGATGTCCTTCCAGGCCCCTGATCCCCACAGGGTCCTCAGTACAGATGCCTTCCTGCTGGGTTGGGGTGCTCATTGCGAAGATCTCTGCACCCAGGACAGCTGGTCGCAGTCAGAGCCAGCTGCAGACCAACCTCCTGGAGCTTCGGGCCATATTCCTGGCTTTTTGAGCCTTTCGCCAACGCCTGCAGCACCAGACAGTACTGGTCCAAACAGACAATCAGGTGGCGATATTCTGTGTGAAGAAGCAGGGGGACATAGGGTCCTATTCCCTCTGCCAGGAGGAGTGGGTCTCAATTCCTTTGTGCTCTGCAATGTGATGCTCCTGTGGGTGATATATCTGCCGGGCGAGCTCAACGCTCTAGCAGACAAGCTGAGCAGGATCCTCCAGCTGCACGAGTGGCAGCTGGACCCCAGAGTAGCCACTTGGCTCTTCTGGCTCTGGGGAACTCCACTGATGGACTTCTTCATGAGTCTGACCAACACTCAGCTGCCCCGCTTCTGCTCCCGCCAACCGCACCCCTCACGGATGGCAGCAGATGCATTCCTCATCCCATGAACAGAGGGCCTTCTCTATGCCTTCCCGCCCATGCCGCTGATTGCCAAGACCCTTTTCAAGGCCCAGCACAATGGGGCATCACCGATACTGATTGCCCCCCTGGTGGCCCAGGCAACTATGGTTTCCGCTACTTCGCCACTTGTCCTTGGTGCCCTCGGTCCTCCTGGGGAGTGCCCCAGAGTTATTCTCGCAGGAGGAGGGCTCCCTTCTACACCCCAGCCTGTGGTCCTCATCTCTAACAGTTTGGCTGCTGAAAGGGTAGCCTTGGCCCCATTAAGCCTCACAGGGGAGGTAGAGGAGGAGTCCTGGCCTCCTGTAGGGTCTTCATGAGATGAGCCTATGCCTTCAAATGGCACAGATTCTGAGTGTGGTATGCGGAACAGCAAGTCAACCCATTCTTGTGCTCTGTGCAGCTTGTACTGCAATATTGCCCATGTTCCCTGTAAAATAGTTATCTCCAAGTTATAATGCCCTGTTCAATGTAATTTCAGTTTGTTCAATGTAAACCGCCTTGATATCATGAAAGACAGTATATAAAAAATGTTAAATAAATAAATAAAATAAATAAATTTGCTCCACCTCTCACAGGCAAAATTGAAGTCCAACTCAGGGTGCACCTGAGTGCACTGGCGGCACACCACCACCTTATTGAGGGCAAGCCCCTCTGTCCAGCCCCTTGTGGCCTGCTTCCTCCTTCGTCTGCCCTCCAGTGGTGATGTGAACCTCAATGTGGTGTAATCCAAGCTCACTGGGCCACCTGCGGTACCTCTCATGGAAGGTCATCTTCCTAGTGGTGCTCATGTCCATTTGTAGGGTCAGCGAGCTTCAGGCATTAGTGGCGGATCTGCTGTACATAAGATTCGATAAGAATAGGTTGGTGCTCTGCATGCCCCAGGTTTCTTCTTAAGGTCGTGTCCCCCTTCCCCCTTCTTAAGGTCGTGTCCCCCTTCTTAAGGTCGTGCTCCTCACCTTCTTTCTGCGGCCTCATGCCAGTCGGACAGAGACCATACTGCATACCCTGGACTGTAAGAGGGTCCTGTCCTACCTCCAACATGTGCAGGGCCCCTGCAAAGCCTCTCAGTTTTTCATCTCCTATGACCCCAGTCGGCTGGGGGAGGCAGTGACCAAGCGAACCCTGTCCACTTGGGTGGCAGACTGTAAGAGGATGTCCAGCAAGGCCCTCGAGCCACCAGCAGCAGCACAATAAGTTTTTCCCCAAGTCCTCCGAAGGCCAGGGCCTCATCTGAAACCCTGACATCTTGGGTGGAACTCTCCGAACCCGAGCCTCGTTGTGGGTCCTCATAAAAGGGAGTCTCCCTTGACGGAACCCAGGAAGAAGAAGAAACCTTCAAAGGTGGCGTCTTTGGATGGTTCCAACCAGCTGGGAACTCCCCGGTCCCGGTCCTGCAGTCTGAGACGCTCGTCTGAGAAGGCATGACCTGCGAAGGTTCCCCGGAAGGATCCGATCACAGACCGGCCTCTGTCCCCAGACACCATCCTCGTCAAGGATTCCCCTTCGGGGGAGCCGGCGGCGAGCCCAAGTTTCTCAGTGCCTGCACCGAAGGCTGTGGAGCCTTCTAGTCTGGAATACAGAAAGGCGGCCATGGAACGCAGTTTGCCTTCATGGACCAGCAGCAGATGCTGTTGTCCAGCACGATCGGTTCATCTGCCCCGACCACCGGGCTCTTGACGTCCAAGATGTCTCCAGAGGCTGAGCCAATCCTCGAGGTCCTTCGGCCTCGAGTCGATCCTTGGCCGAGGTCGCGCTCTGAGTTACTGTGCGCTGGCTGCAGGACATCGGGGGCCCCGAGGCCCATGGAGCAGCCCTCCTATTAGTCCTCAATGGACTACTCTGAGTGGGAGATGGAGGACGAGGAGTCTCCTGATACCCGTCGCCACTGCGATGTCCCTTCTGACTCTCCTGTCTCGGAACCTCGGCAGCGGTCCCCACCCGAGGACTTGGGCTTCCTGGATTTTGTCAAGGATATGTCTAAGGCCCTGGCATTCCCAACCGAGTCTGAGGAGGACCCTCGGGTGGATGAGTTGGAAATCCTCCAGTACAAGGCCCCTCCGCAGGAATCACTCACGGTGCCCATTTCTCCCATCCTGGAACGGCTCATGCTCTGAATGTGGGATACACCGGCATCAGTGCCGGTGGTGAGCAAATGGCTCGACTCGATGTATCAAGTCCGCCGGAGCCCGGACTTCCAGAAGTCACAACTGCCGCATAACTCCATGGTGGTGGAGTCGGCCATGTGTCGGCTGAAAAGCCAGAAACGCACTCCTCGGTGCCCCCGGCAGGGAGACCCACACCTTGGATGCCCTCATCAGAAAGTGCTACCAAGGCTCAATGCTCCTCGGCCACATCCAGGCCTACCAGCTGTACATGGGCATGTACCTGAGAGACCTGGTGAAAGAACTCGCCGGGTTCTCGGCTGGTCTCTCCAAGGAACATTTGCAGCGGTTCAAGAACCTGTCCAAGGCAGTCTGTAAGTGCTCCAAATTCATGTCTCAAGCGGCCTATAATGGGTTCGAGTCGGCAGCCTGGGTAGCCGAGGCGGGCATCGGTGCATGCTGCCAAGCTTTGCTTCAGTCGTCCGACCTCAAGCAATGGGTTCAAAACAAATTGGTTGATGTCCCATGACAAGGAGAGAACCTCTTTGGCAAACCCATGACTGACAAGGCTGCCGAGCTGCTGACCGAGTTCATGACGAGGACCAGGCTCTCTAAGAAGACCGCTGCCCCTCCCTGATGGAAAGGCTGGAGTAAAAAGTCTTTTTACCCAATGAAGGGAGCTGCTTACTGAAACTATCCACCTTATCAGGCCTCCTCGGCTCCCCAACAGTGTCAGCAGGCCAAGGAACATAGGCATGACCCGCAAAAGCAGAGAGCTTCAAAACCCCAGGTCTCGGCCCCGGCCCCGGCCCCGGCCCAGCCAGAGGGGAGCTTTTGACTCCTTGAGTATAGCCAAACTACCCCAAGGAGATCAGCAGCCCACAGGGGTTATCTGGCCCTCTATGCCCAGAGGTGGGTGACCATCACCACTGATTCCTGGGCACTAAAGGTAGTTAGGAATAGTTACCTCCTTCACCTGCCTGAGACACCTCCCCCTTTTTTCCTGGGAGATCTCCTCAGATCTCCCCTCCACCGGGACCTTCTTCTGAAGGAGTTGGCAGGTCTTCTCGAGGACAAAGTGGTGGAACCGGTGCCCCACCACCTCAAGGGCAAGGGGTTCTACTCCAGATACTTCCTCATGCCAAAGAAGACAGGGGGGGGGGGGGCTAAGGCCCATCCTCGACCTGCGCAACCTCAACAAATTCCTGGTGAGGGAGAATTTCAATATGCTCTCCTTTGGAACATTGCTGCAATACCTCCAGCAGGGAGACTGGTTATGCTCCTTAGACCTCAAGGATGCTTATACCCACATCCTCATCCATCCCAACTAAAGGCAGTACCTGCGCTTCATAGTGGGGGGCAGGCATTTTCAATACATGGTGCTCCCCTTAAGCCTAGCCTCTGCCCCAAGAGTTTTCACACAATGTCTGTCAATCGTGGCCGCCTTCTTCCGGCTCCAGGGGGTCTTCATCTTTCCCTACCTGGACGACTAGCTCATAAAGGAAGACATGGCCTCAGAGGTGCAGCAGGCCACCGCAGGCATCATCCAGATTATGCAACACTTGAGTTTTGTCATAAACTACCCCAAGTCTCACCTCCTCCTGACACAGTGCCTGGAGTTCATTGGGGCAAAGATCGAGACTCTCCAGTCAAAGGTTTTCTTGTCCAGGGACCAAGCTGATCATCTCAGGTCTCTAGCTCGGGATGTACAGTACCGTCCCGGGGTGCCCACCCGGCTTCTGCTGCGCTGCCTCGGACAAATGGCCTCCATGGGTCACGTCACCCCAGACGCTCGCCTCCACTTGAGGACGGTGCAGTGATGTCTCCGGGACCAGTGGTCTCAGGCCACAGGTCGCCTCTGAGACAGAGTTTCAGTGACCTGCCAATTGGCAGACTCCGTGGTCCAGTGGCTTTCAGGCCCCAAGCCACTCGAGGGTCCTCACAAAGGACGCTTCCCTCCTCGGCTGGGGAGCCCACTGCGGAGATCTCCACACTCAGGGCAATTGGTCGCCAGACGGGAGCACCCAGCAGATCAACCTCCTGGAGCTCCGAGCCATACACCTAGCCCTGAGGGTCTAATGTCACCACCTGCGTCATCAGCCAGTGCTGGTCCAGACGGACAACCAGGTGGTGGTGATCTACATGAACAAACAGGGGGCACAGGGTCTTGTACCCTTTGTCAGAAGGCACTGGTCCTCTGCTTGTGCACAATCCAACAGGGTATCCTCCTGTGGGCAGTGTACCTGCTAGGCCAGGACAACCTGCTGGCCGACAGACTCAGCAGGATCCTCCAGCCGCACGAGTGTCAGCTGGATCCCAGGGTGGCCAGTTGGCTTTCCAGCTTTGGGGGAAACCCATGATGCACCTGTTCGCCAGCCTGGACAACTTTCAGTTGCCTCGCTTCTGCTCCTCAGTAACGTAAAACAGACTCTCCACTCTTCACCTTATGAGGTATATGTTTACTTTGCAACCGGGTCTCAGACTAATATGGAGCATATTTCTTGGGTTTTAAAGTAAAACTTAAACCCAAAGCTCACATTTGCATCAATGACCCGTGTATGTTGCTGATGTTATATTAATAGTGCTTGGCTCTAAACAGATATTTTCCCACAAAGATGTATCTCAAACTCAAAAATAATTTTTAAAAAAGTTGTACTTATCTGATTGAGCTATGTTTCCCCAACACCAACCTTTGCGCTGGTGCATTTCACTCTGAAGTTTTTTCAAGGGGATTTGTCTCGCACTATGTCGGTTTTTCCTCTCTCAAACCGGCTGCTGTCTTCTGCAATGTCAGTTAGACATGTTTTACCAAAGGACCTTCGCTTTTGCTCCTGGCAGGCCCACCCCTCCAGGGTGGCAGTGGACGTGTTCCTAGTCTCATGGTCGGAAGGCCTCATGTACGCCTTCCCTCCGACGCCATTGATTGCCAAGACCTTGTTCAGGACCCTCTATGACAGGGCCTCGCTAATCCTGATAGCTCCTCGGTGGCCCAGGCAGCTGTAGTTCCCACTGCTTCTACAGTTGATGGTGGAGGCCCCCATCCTCCTGAGGACTGCCCCGGGACTCCCATCTCAGGAGGGGGGCTCTCTCCTGCACCCCAACCTGGGGTCTCTGTCGCTGACTGCATGGCTGCTGAGAGGGTGACTCTGGCCCCTTTCAACTTTCCAGTTGAGGTGGAAGACATTCTGCTGGCCTCTTACAAGGCCTCCACTAGGAAGGTTTATGCCCTCAAATGGCGCAGGTTCTCTGTTTGGTGCATCTAACATGGGGCTGATCCTTTCTCCTGCCCGGTGGCTCTGGTGTTACAGTACCTTCTCCACCTCTCTCAGTCCAGGCTCAAGTCTAACTCCGTCTGAGTGCACCTTACAGCGTACCACTATCCGGTGGATGGTAAGCCCCTCTCGGTCCAACCATTGGTGACCCATTTCCTTCAGGGCCTGCTCTTATCGAAGCCCCCGGTTTGCTTTCCGGCAACCGAACGGGACCTCACCCTTCGAGCCTCTGGCTATCTGCCACCTTCGCTACCTCTTTTGGAAGGTGGCTTTCCTGGTTGAGCTCACCTCCATTCACAGACTTAGCGAGCTCCAGGCCTTGCTGGTGGAGGTGCCTTATACCAGGTTCTACAAGAACAAAGTGGTGCTTGGCACGCACTCCAAATTCCTGCCGAAGGTAGTGTCGCCCTTCCATCTCAACCAGGAAGTGGTGCTCCCTACCTTCTTTCCAAGACCTCACTCCAGTCGGGCGGAGATAGTCCTTCACACCTTGGACTGTAAGAGGGTCTTGTCCTTCTATATCCAACGCACTCAGAGCCACTGCAAACCTCTCAGCTTTTCATCTCCTACGATCCCAGTAGGCTGGGGGGGGCGGTATTATGAGCAGGTGAGGCTCCCACTGGAATGCTGCATCACGGTGCACCATGTTAGGGCTATTGCGGCTTCAGTGGTAAACTTGCGTTCTGTCCCGATGGTGGACATCTGCTAGGCCGCCACCTGGTCTTCAGTCCATACCTTTGCAGCCCATTACTGCCTGGAAAGAGAGTCCCGACGGGACTGTGCCTTTGGCCAGGCTGTGCTCCGTAAGCTTTTCGGGGCTTAGGCAACTCCTACCCTCTGACCCTTTTGTGTTGAGGCTACTGGAGTGCTGGTTTCATTGGACACAGGGGTCCTACTGTGGTCTGTGGACACGGACTCAGTGGCTGCTGCTTGCGGCTCCCCATGAGGGAGCCCCTATTTTGCTACGGGTTTCGGTAGACTGTAGCTGGGGAGTCCCATATATGAGGACGGACTGACTTCCTGCTTGTTCCTGGAGAAAGTGTTGTTACTCACCTGTAACAGGTGTTCTCCAGGGACAGCAGGAATCGGTCCTCAGAACCATCCCTCCTCCCCTTGGAGTTCCTCCTTTACCATCTTTTATTTTTGCCGTCTTTTAGCTATGTCATCTGATCTCTCAAAGGCTTTCTTTGAAAGCTGGGGGATGCTTCCACGAGGGCACTGTCGGTGCCGATGTCACACATATGTGAGGACTGATTCCTGCTGTCCCTGGAGAACACCTGTTACAGGTGAGTAGCTATCTTTTTGCTGCTTTTGATAGTGGTGACCACCTCCTCCTCCTTGACACTTTATACTCTCTTGGTTTTATAGGCCCTTTACTGTCTTGGTTCTCTTCTTATCTCTCCAGTTGCTCTTTCAGTGTTTGTTCTGGAGGTTCTTCCTCGTCTGCCATCCCTCTATTAGTTGGTGTACCTCAAGGGTCTGTTCTGGGCCCTCTCCTCTTCTCTCCTTATACCCATTCCCTTAGTGCACTCATCTCTTCCCATGCCTTTCAGTATCATTTTTATGCTGATGACTCTCAGATCTATCTATACCTGACATCTCTCCTTTGCTTCAAACTTGTGTCTCTATTTGCTTATCTGGCATTGCTACCATGGCACTTAAAATTGAATATGGCTAAAACTGAACTTCTTTTCTTTTCCCCTAAACCCTCCTCCCCCCTTCCTCCTTTCTCTATCACTGTTGACAAGACGACTCTTCTTCCTGTTTCCTCAGCCCACAACCTTGAGTCAACTTTGATTCCTCCCTTTCCTTCTCCACACATATTCAACATATAGCTAAAACCTGTTGTTTCTTTCTCTATAACATTAACAAAATTCATCCCTTCCTCTCTGAACACACTACTAAGGCTCTAGTCCACTCTTTGGTCACCTCCCTTCTTGACTATTGCAATGTCATCCTTGCTGGTTTCCCTCAGTGTCACCTCTCTCCTCTTCAGTCTATCCAAAACTCTGCTGCATGGCTAATCTTTCGCCAGCCCCGATACATTCATATAATCCCTCTTCTAAAATCACTTCACTGGCTCCCCTTATGTTTCTGTATCCAATTTAGACTTCTCCTAATATATAAATGCATTCACTCTACCGCCCCTCATTATCTTTCCTCTCTTCTGTCTCTCTACACCCCTCCTCGTGAACTCCGCTCCTCCTCTGGCTTTCTTCTCTCTATGCCCTTTTCTTCTTCTGCAAACTCCAGACTTCGATCTTTTCACCTTGCTACTCTTTATGCATGGAACAAACTTCCTCTGTCTTTACGTCACGTCTCTTCTCTCCCCCTCTTCAAATCCATGCTAAAGATTTACCTCTTTGAGGCCGCATTTGGATCCTAATCCTTGTTCTACTTGTGTCTCCTTTCCTATCTGAACCCCCTTATTTCTCTTGTATTGTTCTGTCTCTCTTGATTAGACTGTAAGCTCTACAAACAGGGACTGTCTTCTTTATATGTTTGTACAGTGCTGTGTATGCCTTGTAGCGCTATATAAATGATTAACAGTAGTTGTAGTGGTTTGAATAGGACAGGAGAGATGGAGCTTGACTTGCCAACTCAGGAAGTCTATTCAAGGCATAGGGCACAGCAAGGTGGGAGGTGCAGAGTGTGGAGTTGGCATAGAGGAGAAATAGAATGATAAGCCAGCATTTGCTGTTGTATTTTCAGTTTCTCTTACGGTCTAGCAGCAGATACAAATCAAACAGTAAGTAGATCCATCCTACTAAGCCAGTTCATGCTCATTTACCGCTGAATCTGTGCCCTCAGTTTGCTGATTTTTGTCCTGATTCTGTGGTTATAAACCAGTGCCAGCCATTCCTGTGACACCAAGCCTGACAGCTTCATAACAGGAAAATTTTAGAATTTGAAAATTGGGCACTATATTTAGCAAGGCTTTCGGTAGCTGGAAGTCAATTGAATCCTTCCTTTTTGCGGTGGAAACTATTACTACACACTACAGTTTCAGTGATGCAGAGAATAATCGCAGAGTGTGATCTGCTAGGTGTGATGCTATCCTGACCAAAATCAGTCTCAATGTTCAGCATAACATTCTGTCTTAAGTAATATATTGTCTCCAGGAACAAGCAGGAATGTAGTCATCACATATGGGTATCGTCGGTACCGACGGAGCCTGCGCGGGAACGCTCCCCAGCGTCCAATTAGAAAGCTTTTGGGAGCATCCCACAGCGCCTGCGTGCTGCCTTCCCGCCTTTCCCAACTGCCTCTCTCCAGTTCTTCTTTTTCCGCGGAGCCAGCAGGTCATTGTTCCTGTCACTGCAGAAGAATTCTTCTTTATTTCCTTCTTTTTTGTGGTCGTGTCTGCCTTCCTCGACGCTTTACCGGTACCACCGTTTTTTTCTTATTATTTTCTTTAAAAAAAACGAATATATACTAGGACTTTTTCCTATTTTTTCCCAGGTGCATGCGCCTTTTTGGGCCTTAGGCCCAAAACTTTTTCCTACCATGGAGAAACCTGCTTCAGGTTTCAAAAAGTGCCCCAAGTGTGGTGGTACCATTTCCGTTACCGACACCCATGAATGGTGTCTAAAATGTTTAGGTCCTGACCACTCCATCACGGATTGTATGTCCTGCGCCATGATGTCTAAAAGAGGTCGGCAGAACTGAGCTGCTAAGCTCAGTACCCTGTTCCTTATCGTCACTCCAGTCCAGTCCCTTTACTTCTGGGTTACGCAACCCTTCCAGCAGCTTGGAGGCTGAGCCCAACCTTTTTGGAGGTGGAGCGGTACAAATACCACTGGGACCACCCCTCAACTCCAGTATTCTCAGCCTCCAAGCAGCTGGAGGGTTCCGTAAGCCTAGGGCTTACTGGAGTCTTCTCCTTTTTAAAACTTTGTTCTTTAAATTTTGCTTCTTTAAGTTCTTTGCTTTTGGTTTTATTGATTTATTTATTTGCCTATTTGCATTGCTTTTTGCTTCTGTGCCTTTAAATCTCGCCTGCCTTCTTCCTCCCTACTCCCCCCCCCCCCCCCCCCCCCCCTGGCCGGGCCGGGTGCCGGAGGTGATCGCTGTCCACAGCAGAGAGGAACACCGGTCAGTACCCTCCTCGCTGCTGAGTACCCTGTTTCCCTCTGATGCAGCTTCGGTGGCATCAACGTCTTCCAGGGCTTCCTCTTCCTCCTGTGGATCTCAGGTAACTAAACATAAGTCCAGCCGGTCCTCAAAGGGTAGATCTCCTTCTAAGCATTGAGATGCCTCTGGCGTTGCCCTTGAGGATTCTGCACCGGCAAAATTGCCCTGGCGGGAGGCTTTGACTTCCAAAGCATTATCGGGGCTCCAGGATGTTCTCGAGGCCTCGACCTCGGCAGAACTACTGGTGCCATGCTCTGGGATACCGGCAGTCTTCTCCGGTACCTACATCCAGGCATCGGCAGCGTCGATAGACCAGAGAGTCCTGGCTATTGAGCGCAGTCTGGCGACTCTCCTTGTGGCATCGACGCCCTCGGAACCGCGACAGACAATCCGGCCAGTACCGGCCCCGGCATCGGTATCGGTATCGGTACCAGTACCGATAGCATCGGCATCGGTGTCTGCTTTGCTGGTACCCAATCATCCGATGCCCTCGGGTACCGATACCCCGGTACCAATTACTCCCGGTACCGACTTCGGTCGGTACGGGTATCGGGCTCTAAAAGAGCATCCGGACAGGCGGTACTTCGAGTCCTCAGAAGAATCGAGGATTCTGACAGTTCTGTCGATGCAGGAATGCTTCTCCCAGAGGAGCCCTCCTCCCCTAAGCGCAGGATGTCTCCTCCAGAGGATATTTCCTTCCAAGATTTTATCAGGGAGGTGGCTCGGGGTCTGTCCATTACTGTGGCCCCTGTAACAGAGCCAAGAGCTAAGGAGTTGGAAATTTTACAATATCCCAAAACTCCTAAGGAGGCAGCTACCTTTCCCATTCATGAGATTTTGCATGATCTCATGTTAAGGATGTGGGAGACACCTCTTACCACCTCTCCTCATTCTCGCAGACTGGATACTCTGTATCGAGTCCCTCCTTGTCCTGGTTTCCAGAAAACTCAGTTTCCTCACCACTCTATTGTAGTGGAATAAGCTATGAGAAGGATTGAGAGTGCAAAGAGGCATGCTTCTAATCCTCCAGGGCATGAGTGCAGAACCCTGGATGCTTTTGGACGTTGTGTCTTCCAAGCTTCCATGCTTTCTGCCAGGATCAGTTCCTATAGTCTTTACATGGGAATGTTCCTGAAGGAGGTCACAGATGATTTAGAGGCCTTGAGTCCTATTCTTCCTGAGAATAGAAGACAGGATTTTCTCACATTGGTCAAACATGCCCAAGATGTTTCTAAATTTGTCAACCGTGCAGCCTTTGACTGCTTTGAGTGCATAAGCAAAACTTCTGCCATTGCCATAGGCGCACATAGAATTGCTTGGCTCCAGGCATCTGATCTTGAGCTCTGGGTACAAGACAAATTGGGAAATATCCCTTGTATGGTGAGAACCTGTTTGGTAGAGATTGGCAGGAAAAGGCCAATGAGTTGGATGCTGACAACTCTACCTTGGATAGATTATCCAAGTCCACAGCTGATCCTGCTAGAAAGAAATCATTCAAGAAACCATTCTTTTCTAAGAAGAAAAGATATTATCCTGCTTATGCTCAGCAGGGACGTTCTGCAGGTCAGCTTGTCAGGAAAGGTCAGCAACCACCCAAGCAGAAGAAAGCAAAGACTGCTAAGCCTCAACCGTCTCAGCAGTCTCAGCTTCCACAAGACCTTTGACTTTCAGCTAGAGAACTTAGCCTTCCTGGCTCTCGTGGGACCAGAGCCTTCCACCATTCCAGGAAGGTTATGTCACTTTGCCCCCAGATGGGGGTAGATAACAGCAGAGCATTGGACACTTTCCATCATAAAGGAGGGGTACAGGCTTCATTTTTCAAGCATGCCCCCTCCCACAGTAATAAGGCAGTTCAATTCTCCGACACCTCTCATCAACCTGTTAGGTCAGGAGGTCACTATCCTTCTTGCCCAAGGGGCAATAGAAGAAGTACCCATTCCTCATCAGGGTACGGGGTTTTACTCCCCCTATTTCCTTATCCCAAAGAAAACCGGGGGATACAGACCTATCTTGGACCTCAGAGAATTGAACAAATTCCTTGTCAAAGAGAAATTCAAGATGATTTCTCTCGGAACTCTGCTGCCATACCTTCACAGTCAGGATTGGCTTTGTTCTCTAGATCTCAAGGATGCGTACACCCATGTTCTCATCCATCCAACTCACAAAGTTCCTTCAGTTCCTTTTTCAGGGAAAGCACTACCAATACAGGGTGCTTCCTTTTGGCCTGGCCTCAGCACCAAGGGTGTTCACAAAATGCATGGCTGTTGTAGCAGCATTTCTCCGCACTCTAGGGATATTCGTCTTCCCCTACTTAGATGACTGGCTCATTTGAGCCCCTACAGAGTCAGAGGCCAGGACTTCTCTATCCTGCACAATGCGTATCCTTCAGTATTTGAGTCTGGTAATAAACATCCCAAAATCCAGTCTAACTCCCACTCAGTCTTTGGAGTTCATAGGAGCTTTGCTGGATACCAGAAAGGCAAGGGCCTACCTCCCCCAGGCCCGTTGTCTTCGCATGGTGCAGTTAGCTTCTCAAGCAGTGCTAAAGTCTCATCTCACTGCTCGAGAAATGTTACAGCTACTAGGCCACATGGCATCCACCGTGCATGTGGTGCCCTATGCTCGCCTCCATATGAGGGCAGCCCAGTGGACTTTATCCACTCAATGGACCCAGGCATCAGGATGCCTGTCAGACAAAATAGCAAACAGAAGTCGCCTTATTTTGTCCCTCCAGTGGTGGAAGTCCACTCAAAACCTGTTGCTGGGGTCCCCTTTTCAACAACCTTTATCCCTAACAACTCTCACAACAGATGCTTCTCCGATGGGTTGGGGAGCTCATCTGCAAGACCTCTCCACCCAAGGCACCTGGTCTCCACAGGAGACTCTTCTACTGTCGTGACCCCCTGCCTAGGCCAAAGGCTGATAGGCAAAAGGGCTGCCTTATATGTCCTTAAGTAATGTCACAAGTCGTTTCTTCCAGCAGGGGTTGCTGGGACTTGTAGTTCTTATATTACTTGAAGACACAGTAGTATGACCACATGGGGTTTTAAGGCAAAACAAAGATATTTATTTTGGGTTTCCCCCCTCGCATCAAAATTCATAACAGCACGCAAAGTAGGATTATTTCTCCAAATGAAAACTACCAGGAACACAAATTGTGGCTGGAACATCAGAACTCAATTAGATTCTTTGCACAGTAGCTGTTCATAGCATTCTTCAGCACAAACAGTTTCACAGCTACTGCTGGTATTTACAACAGGTAAATTCTTTTTCTGTTTTATCCAAGGCTGAGGCATTTAACCCTCAGGTTTCAGTGGAAATTCTTTCTTTCTCACAGACGCTCTCAGCTCTCCATTAGCTAAACAAATATGCTATGTAAACTTCCTTCCACAGTTTAAGGCTAGCACATATTTAAGCTTTCTGCTTTACAAAAAGAACAGTCCATCTCTGTTTCGTCACACTCCGGAACTCTCTCATAAACATCAACTTGCATATCTTCATAAGCTGCACTTTGCTTATCTTTCTCCAGGCTTTTGGCAATAGGTTCAAGCTCACTGTTATACAGAAACTTGTGAAGCTCTCCTAAGAACTGCTCCCTCTGGTCACAACCAGCAGAGCTTTGGGAATGAGCCTTCCTATTCTGAAACAGCTTCTCTAATAAATCAACATTGTTCAAGTCTGTCTCTCTGCCTTTACTTGAACTCTGATTACCTTTGTTTGTAACAGCTTTCACTGTCCTCTTGCCTGCACGGTTCCCTTGAGCATTCTGTTCTGCACTTAGTTTCAGTTCTCTAACAACATCTTCAGGCAAACTTCTGCTAGGCACTGAAGCAGACGTACCTTCCAAGCAAGAACTGCTTTTCTTGTCAGAACTGTTTCTCACAGTGGAGTAAAACTTTCCAGATTTCTCCTCTCTGAGCTGCTTTTAACCAGGCTTCACCCTTGAATCCTCTGGTTCTAGTGTTCTTCCTGAACTTGAGTCAGCATTCCTCAGCTGCTCTCTCGGCCACGCTTTCAGCTGCTCTACCGGCTTCTCTCTCAGCCACGCTTTCAGCTGCTCTACCGGCTTCTCTCTCAGCCACGCTCTCAGCTGCTCTACCGGCTTCTCTCTCAGCCACTCCTTCTTACAACTCGCTGAAGCAGGTTTAAAAGAGTGCTTTGCAGCGACCACACCCTGCTTCCTGCACGTGTATCTCATCTCACTAGGGCTCAAGCTTGCTCCTATGTCATGGCTTGGGCGGGCTCAGCTTCAGCTACTGCATGTTCCTCTAGCTTGTGGTCACTATGGAAACCTTGGCTATCTCTGCTCTTAAAGGTGTATTCCTCATTTTCCTCACATTCCATCTCTTCCACACAGCTCTCATTGTCACACTACATATCAATCTCTTGGAACTCAGAGCAATTTTCCTTGCTCTTCGAGTGTTCCATACCCTGCTCAGCTACAAGACAGTCCTTATTCATACAGACAATCAAGTAGCCATGTTCTATGTGAACAAGCAGGGGGGAACAGGCTCTCTGTCGCTTTGCAACGAAGCTTTGCGACTATGGGCCCTCGCCAGAGAGCATCAGATTCATCTCCTGGCAGTGTATCTTCCAGGCATACAAAACTCTTGGGCAGACAGACTCAGTCGAGTTCTGCTTCCACACGAGTGGTCTCTGCATGCAGACCCAGGTGACCAAGATTTTTCAAATTTGGGGAACCCCGGACATAGACCTCTTTGCAGGTCCGTGGAATGCCATACTTCCCCGGTTCTGTTCCAGAATTCCGGCCTAAGGGGGCTCAGGCCAGGGATGCTTTCCTCCTTTACTGGGGTCAAGACTTCCCGTATGCCTTTCCACCCATTCCCCTAATTCCCAAAACCCTGTTCAAGCTTCAGAGAGACAGAGGCCATATGATTCTCATAGCTCCACATTGGCCACGGCAAGTGTGGTACCCTCTGCTTCTACATCTCTCTCAAGCTCCCTCCCTGGAGTTAGGGTCTGCTCCAGATCTCCTATCTCAGGAGGACGGAATGTTATGGCATCCCAATCCCCAGTCTCTGCATCTCAGGGCTTGGTTGCTGAAGGCCTAGATCTCCATGATCTTAATCTCCCACAGCAAGTAAAAGATATTCTTTTTGCTTCCAGGAAACCTTCCACAAGACGCTCTTATGCTTTCAAGTGGAAAAGGTACCATATGGTGTTCGCAAAAGGGTCTTAACCCCCTTGCGATACCTCTGGAATCATTGCTTGAATATCTCCTTCATTTATCCAATGCAGGACTTAAGACTAACTCAGTAAGGGTCCATTTGAGTGCTATTACAGCTTCCTTTAAGCCTCTAAATGAACAGTCTATTTCCTTTCATCCACTTATAGCAAGATTTATGAGAGGTCTTCTTCTAACTAAGCCTCCCATTAGGCCACCACCGGTGGTATGGGACTTAAACCTGGTTCTTGGGCAGCTCATGAACATAAGAACATAAGATATGCCATACTGGGTCAGACCAAGGTCCATCAAGCCCCTTTCTAGGTCATTTATGAATATGTCAAAAAGCAGCGGACCCAGCACAGATCCCTGGGGTACACCACTATTCACTTTTCTCCATTGGGAAAATTGGCCATTTAGCCCAACCCTCTGCTTTCTATCTTTTAACCAGTTCTTGATCCACAGTAGTACACTGCCTCCTATCCCATGACTCTTTAGTTTTGCCAAAAGTCTCTGATGAGGGACGTTGTCAAAGGCTTTCTGAAAGTCCAGATACACTATATCAACCAACTCTATATCAAGCCACCCTTCGAACCTTTAGCTACTACCTCCTTAAAATTCCTTTCTTGGAAGGTTATCTTTCTTATTGCAATCACATCAGCACGTCGCATTAGTGAGTTGCAAGCGCTAGTAGCTAATCCACCTTATACAAGGTTCCATCATGACAAGGTAGTCCTTAGGACTCATCCACACTTTATGCCAAAGGTGGTCTCGCCTTTTCATCTGAACTAAGCGGTCTACTTACCTGTGTTTTTTCCAAGGCCTCATGCATCAAATGCAGAGAGGAATCTTCATACCTTGGACTGTAAAAGAGCTTTAGCCTTTTACTTACAAGAACACAGCAACATAGAAAGTCCTCTCAACTCTTTGTTGCTTTTGATCCTTCTCATTTGGGACTTCCAGTCTCCAAGAGAACACTATCTAACTGGATTTCTCAGTGTATTTCCTTCGCCTATCAGAGTAAGAACCTTTCTCTGGAGGGCCATGTCACAGCTCACAATGTGAGAGCCATCGCAGCTTCAATGGCTCATCTGCACTCTGTGTCTATCGACAACATCTGTCGAGCAGTCACTTGGGCCTCAGTTCATACCTTCACAGCCCATTACTGCTTGGACAAGGACTCCTGCCGGGATGCCTTGTTTGGTCAGGCTGTTCTCCAGCACCTGTTCTATACCTAATCAACTCCTACTCACCATCCCTGGTAGGATGCTTGAGATCCATGGGGGGAAGTGGAGCCCTTCTCAGGGACACACAACTTCTGGGGTCTCTCCCTGGCATCTAAAGCTAGGGAGTCCCCATATGTGATGACTACATTCCTGCTTGTTCCTGGAGATAGCATAGTTACTCACTGATCTCCGGGAACAGCAGGAATTTAGTCCTCACAACCCACCCACCTCCCCTAGGAGTTATATCTCTCTATCTCTTTCTCTTTCCCTTTCCCTCTCAGCTTTAAAACTCAACTGGAGAGAGGCAGTTGGGAAAGGCGGGAAGGCAGCACGCAGGCGCTGTGGGATGCTCCCAAAAGCTTTCTAATTGGACGCTGGGGAGCATTCCCGCGCAGGCTCCGTCGGTACCGATGATACCCATATGTGAAGACTAAATTCCTGCTGTTCCCGGAGATCACCTGTTACAGGTGAGTAACTATGCTTTGTAGTTTAAGTTTACTGTTATTTTTATGTGTCTTCCTTTTCCAGTGACCTTGACCAACAGTACATAAACTATATAGTCAGGTAAGATGAGTGATGACTTAATAGTACCTGTCTTCTTAGTGGATCAGTGTTCAACAAGCTGTTTAGAAAATATAGTGTTGATGCTCCCAAACTGATAGCCCAATATCCAAATAGTAGTACTCAAATACTGTAAGCAGTGTGTAAATGAGGTAATCTGCCACCCTAGATGGCATCAAAATTTAGTGGTTTCTGGTGGAGCTTCACATCTCTAGTCTCTTGCAAAGCAGCAGGACAGGCCCATCTGCAAGTGAGTTGCTTAGTATCCCCCATGGTCGCTTGGCTCTTGTGCAGTTTACTCTTTAAGGGGTAGTTTATAAGGAGCCACCTATTTTTAAGAATAACGATGCAGCTAGATGTTAACATTTTGGTCATTTACATATATAAGCGGATTCTTATAAAATACAGACTATTTCTTTATTTATTTAACTGCATTTATATCCCGCTTTTCACCGGGTCAAAGTACGTGCTTTGTTGACATTGTGCATACAATTTTGAGCAGAGCATGCGTGGAACATGCCAGAATAAGCGATTGATTGATTATAAAATACTAGAATTTGTATGTAGGTGAAAAAAGGTGTAAAATATGTGAATTTTTATAAAATTATCCTCTAAATGGGAAGGTGTTAGCTGAATGTGCTTTTAATTCCAGTTTTAACTCCCCTTTTTAATAAATTGTACACTGCTTTAATGTTTACTTGAAAGGTGGTCAGTGAGGTCAACCTTATACCTTTTAATGCACTGGGTCACAGTAACCCTACACAGTGAGGAAGGAAATGACATGGCTAATGCCACTGTTTGTAGAGCAATGGGGCATGAGATTGTCCTGCTGCAAAAGAGGCCTGGGGTGATGGTACTTTAATCCTTTCAGACCGTATGTCTACTGTAATTGACGTCATGTTATTCATTGAATTCCATGTATATATATATGGTGTCTGTGAAAAAATTCAGGTCTGAAAGGGTTAAAAGGTGCAAGGTGCCTAGGAGGGAGGAAGGGCTTCAGCAGTAGAGATCAGCAGGGGCAACTTGGAAAGCTGGTGCTATGTACAGCAAAGTAAAACTGCATGGACTGATCCTACAGAGCAGATAGCAAGTTCCACTTAGGACATATGTAAGTTTCTGCCATGTGCATGTACTGCTAAAGATGCTTGCATAAAATGAACTACAGTAATGATTTACCATTTGCAGTACCAGGGTTTGCTTCATGTTGACTTGAGAAATCTGGGACTCTAAACAGGAGGCAGGAGATGGAGACAGCTGAGGCATCTCCCAGAAAATCTAAGAGACTTGGGCTGTTTGAGAGAATACATCCACGTTTGCTGTTTTTCAGTACCATCAGCCTGTTTTAATTTAAACAGTGGCCAAAATTTGTCTTAGGAGACTTTGGCACTAAGAGTTAACAGCCCCCAAGCTCCACCTGCTCTTTTTGTCTCCACTATATGCTCCTGTCATCCACAATCAATCATGTACCTTTTGAAATGCTTGCAGTGATGCACAGTTGGTAAATGGAGTATGATAGGGAGCAAACAGGATCTCTACTTTATTGTAGAGAGCAGCTATTAAATGCTTAGTAGTGTAGGGCATGGCATAAAGATCGGAGGGGAGGGTTTCTTAAGGCCAACATCCTGTAATTCCAGAGCCACAGCAATTCTGAGTTTGACCAGAACTGCTAAGTCTGCTGTCATAAAGTTATCAGATAGAGATTTTAGTATAGCTACAGAGCCACATTATTCTTTTACTGATTTCATTGCAGCATAATTAAGGATTTTTTAGACTAAGGGGTCAGTTTCAGGCCATTGCTCTATCCATGCGGCCACTTTGAGCCAGCTGTGGCATTGAACTTCTCTTTTATATTTTCAGAGCTGCTCTCTGTATAGGTAGAGTGGTCACTGTGCTGACACTCTCTGTTTAGGGGGTAATTTTTATAAGGAGCCACCTTTAGCTACCAATAGCCACCTTTAGCTACCAATAGCCAAATTAATATGAATAAAATACAGTCTCTAAAATGCTTGTATGCAAATGCTAGAAGTCTAAAAAATAAGATGGGAGAGTTAGAATATATAGCACTAAATGAGAGGTTAGATATGATTGGAATATTAGAGACATGGTGGAAGGAGGACAACCAGTGGGACACTGTGATACCTTAGTACAAACTATATCGTAATGATAGAGCTGATCAAATTGGTGGAGGGGTTGCGCTCTATGTTAGAGAGGGCATTGAGTCAGAAAGGATTAAAGTTTTGCAGGAAACAAAATTTGCTGTAGAATCTCTATGGATTGAAATTCCATGTAAAAAGGGGAAGGCGATGGCAGTGGGGGTGTACTATCGACCACCAGGCCAGAATGAACAAATGGATGATGAAATGCTCAAAGAAATCAAGGAAGCTAACAAAAGTTACAGTGCAGTAATAATAATGGGTGATTTCAATTACCCCGGTATCGACTGGGTCAGTGTCACGGCAGGACATGCTAGAGAGATAAAGTTCCTAGATGACATAAATGACTGCTTCTTGGAGCAGCTGGTTCATGAACTGACCAGAGGGGAAGCCATATTAGACCTGGTCCTTAGTGGAACACCAGATCTAGTGCAAGAGATAAGGGTGTTGGGGCCACTTGGCAATAGTGATCATAGCATGATCGCCTTTGATTTAATTAGTGGAGGAGGGATAGTACGGAAATCTACATTACTATCTTTTAACTTTCGAAAGGGAGACTATGATAAAATGAGGAAAATAGTTAAGAAAAAACTAAAAGGAGCAGTTGCAAAGGTTAAAGACTTGGGTGTTGTTGAAAAATATTATCTTGGCAGCCCAGACCAGCTGTATTCCATGCTTTAAGAAAAGTGGAAGGAAGTCCAAAAAAACTGCCAGCATGGTTTAAAGGTGAGGTCAGAGAGGCTGTTGTTGCCAAAAAAGCATCTTTCAGGAAATGGAAAAAAGAGCCAAACGACGAAACCTAGAAACAGCACAAGCACTGGCAAATCAAATGCAAGGCATTGATAAAGCAGGCAAAGGGAGAATTTGAGAAGAAGTTTGCTGTGGAAGCAAAAACGCGAAATAAAGATTTTTTTCAAGTACATTCACCGCAAAAAACCTGTGAGAGAGTCAGTTGGTCCATTAGATGATAGAGGAGTTAAAGAGGCACTAAGAGGCGACAAGGCGATAGCGGAGAGACTGAATGAATTCTTTGCTTCAGTCTTTACTGAGGAAAATGTAGGGATGTTACCCATGACTGAGGTGGTATTTAAAGGTGCGGAAGAATTGAAGGAAATATCGATACATCGGGAAGATGTATTACAACTATTAGATAAACTGAAGAGTAGCAAATCACCTGGGCCAGATGGTATACATCCAAGGGTGTTGAAAGAACTGAAATATGAGATTGCAGACCTGCTATTAGTAATCTGTGAACTATCATTAAAATCATCTCTAACACCTGAAGATTGGAGGATCGCCAATGTAACACCAATTTTTAAAAAGGGTTCTAGGGGTGATCTGGAAAACTACGTTAGTACCGGGAAAAATGGTAGAAATCATCATAAAGAATAAAATTACTCAGCATGTAGATAGTCATGGCCTATTGGGAGACAGCCAACATGGCTTTAGACAAGGAAGATCTTGTCTTACTAATCTGTTATGTTTTTTTGAAAGTGTGAATAAACAGGTAGACAAAGGTGAGTCGGTTGATGTAGTGTATCTGGACTTTCAGAAAGCCTTTGACAAGGTCCCTCATCAGAGACTTTTGGCAAAACTAAAGAGTCATGGGATAGGAGGCAGTGTATTACTGTGGATCAAGAACTGGTTAAAAGATAGAAAGCAGAGGGTTGGGCTAAATGGCCAATTTTCCCAATGGAGAAAGGTGAATAGTGGTGTACCCCAGGGATCTGTGCTGGGTCCGCTGCTTTTTGACATATTCATAAATGACCTGGAAAGTGGAATAACGAGTGAGGATATCAAATTTGCAGATGACACAAAATTATTTAAAGTTGTTAAAACCCAAGAGGATTGTGGAAAATTGCAAGAGGATCTTGATAAATTTAGAAGACTGGGCATCAAAATGGCAGATGAAATTTAATGTGGACAAGTGCAAAGTTATGCACCTAGGGATGAACAACCCAAACTATGGTTACACGATACAAGGTTCCACATTAGGAACCACCACCCAGGAAAAAGATTTAGGCGTCATTGTGGATAACATGTTAAAACCCTCGGTCCCAGTGTGCAGCGGCGGCCAAGAGAGCAAATAGAATGCTAGGTATGATAAGGAAAGGAATGGAAAATAAAACAAAAGATATTATAATGCCTCTATATCGTTCCATGGTGAGACCGCACCTTGAATATTGTGTGCAATTCTGGTCGCCGTATCTTAAAAAGGATATAGCGTTAATAGAAAAGTTTCAGAGAAGAGCCACCAAAATGGTAAAGGGGATGGAAGCATTCTCCTATGAAGAAAGGCTAAAAAGGTTAGGGCTCTTTAACCTGGAAAAGAGACGGCTAAGGGGAGATATGATAGAAGTCTATAAATTAATGAACGGAGTGGAACGGGTAAACGTAGATCGATTGTTTACGTTATCAGAATATAAAAAGACTAGGGGACATGCAATGAAGCTACAGGGGTAACTATTTAAAACTAATAAAAGAAAATATTTCTTCACTCAACGTGTAATCAAACTCTGGAATTTGTTACCGGAGGATGTAGTAAAGGCTGTTAGTGTAGCTGGGTTTAAAAAAGGTTTGGACAAGTTCCTGGAGGAAAGGTCCTAAACCATTATTAAGAAGGGACCCAGGATATCAATGCTTGACCCAGTACAAGCATTGCGGAACCTGTGTCTTTTGGGGAAACTGCTAGGTACGTATGACCTAGATTGGCTAATGTTGGAAACAGGATACTGGGCTTGATGGACCTTGGTCTGACCCAGTATGACATATCTTATGTTCTTATGTTTTTTTAGGAAACAACATGCCTAAATGGTCATTTGCAGACATAAGAGGGCAGTTAATTCACATAAATGATCTCATAAAATACCGGTTAGCTTGAAAGTGTGTGTGTCTGCATGGCATGCATTTTCACTGTGGGCATGCACCTGGGTGGAGTTAGGGCAGAGTGTAAGCATCCAGAACACTATAATTTACACACATATCTGCAAAACCTTCTCTGCTACTTATGTTAGCACTTTATAGATCTGAGTATGACTTTCTGAAATTACCCTCTGCATGCTTTAGCCTAACTCCACCCATCAATATATTTATTTGATGGGTTTTGTCATTTCAGACAAAGTGGTTTACATTATAGCTTAAACTTGGTAATGTACATTAAACAGGGACATTGATAACTTGGATTTTTCTGAGGCAATTGAAGGTTAAGTGACTTGTTCAAGGCCACAAGGAGTGCTAGTGGGACTCGAACCCTGGTCTCGTGGTTCCCAAACCATTGCTCTAACCATTAGGCTACTCCTCCAGATTTATGTGTTGGCCACCTGGTCGCCAATATAATTAATCTCTTTTAATATTGGCCCATGTGTGTTTTGGGGAAGATCCTATAAAGAAGGTGAATGATACCTATCATGACAGCTTGTGTCTCTCCGGAGATGATTGCCTAGCTGGCTTTGGATGAATGGTGAGAAGCAAATCCAATGACATGCTGGGGGGAGACGGGGAGGTATGCTCATTAAACTTTTAAATATGGGGACAGTGCGTCTCACTTAGTGGAGCAGAACTGCTGAGAGCCCGTTGTTAATTTTTAAATAAAAGTACACGTTGGTGCACAAATCTGGGAACAGAATACAGTACTCTTTCACACATGCAAAAATCTTTTCACTTGCATAATTGAGGATGCTTCACCGCTAAACCAAAGTAGTAAAAAATCAGAACAGAAGCAAATGGATCATTAGCTAGTTCTGCATATACAAGATATTTTCCCCCATGTTTAGTTTTTAATTCCCATTGTAGCTTGCAATCCACGTGCAGTTTGCTCAGGTGAAAGAGAGCTAATTTTTCAAAGTTAGTCTTTTGGAGGGGGCAGAGTTCTGTTATACCATTTTAATCTATTTTTAAATCCTCTCTTTTTGTATTATTTTTAAGCGTTGTGCTGTTGGCCTTTGCATCACATCCCACAGGTAATTCAAACCAAACACCTTGCTAAAGTATTGTTATCTTAAAAAACATATGCTCAAAAGGGGCAATTTATTATTCTCTTGAAATAATATATATCACCATAACTGTGTTTTCTCATGCTTTAGCTGTCAAATTAGCTGAAAAAAATGTGAATGTTTGAGGCAGAACAAGTTAAATACTGCACCACACTATTTACACAGCTGTCTGAACCTGTTAGAAAATCCATTGAGAGAGCACACTTTGCGGCTGCTGTGGATTGGGAGTTGTAGAGGGGATTGGGACTGATCGAAAATTTAAAACAGGAGGAGAAAATTGTTTCTTTGTAGCTCTTTCTAGCCAAAATGACTTATGCATTAAAATAAAGCTGCACCTACTTGAAAAGCATTAGAAAGATTTTGCAAAGAGAATGGGTAACGAATGGTTAGTATAGACACAGTATGTTTCCAAAAGACGAGAACTCTCGAGTCACATTCAAGCAAGTCAAATATAAAACAAGACTTTGCTAGGGCTTGGAAGCAGGTAGGTGTCACTACTGAGCAGAGTCTCCGTTTCCTTGCTGGTGAATGGATGTTACTTCATCAGTACCTCCCAGGCCCGACTGACCCAAGCAGCAGAAGCCTGAGTCAACAATGGAATATCGGCCTCGGGTCTGGCAACCCTATTGGTTATCAGGCCAGCCCTGGAAGTCTTATTATCTCTTACGTTTTCCACATTTAGCAACTTCTTCATGTTCAAATTATGGACCAAAGTGCTGCTCATCTGCTCTTTCCAGGTTCTGTTATGAGAACCATCTGGAATAAATGATGTGGGCGTTATCCCAGTATAAGAGAGAGAAGAGCAGAAGCTAGTGGGTGGTGAGGGAAAGTATGAAGGTCGATGCCTAATTAAGCAGTAGAACTTTTTCTACCATATTGTAATACCTATTCCATCACTATCAGAAAGGAAGAAGAGAGGGAAATGTGAGATAAGTGTAGGGTGGAAGATCCAATACAGGAGAGAAGGGTAGAAGGAGAGGCAGAGCAATAGACGAGATCCCACTCATCAGGGAAAGTGAATATGGATTACTAGCAAAACAGGGAAGTTAGGGCATCCTGATAGAGAGGTTCCAATAAAGGTAAAAGTAACCCAGGTGCCTTTAAGTAAAAACCAGACCGAATTGAAAGATTCCAAATTATCCTTGTCATCCAATAGCCAGACTGTTAATGTGAGCAAAAAACAAACATTGAAATGCTTGTATGCAAATTCTAGAAGTCTAAAAAATAAGATAGGAGAGTTAGAATATATAGCACTGAATGAAAGGTTAGATATAATTAGCATTTGAGAGACCTAGTTGAAGGAAGATAACTATGGGACACTGTGATACCAGGCTACAAACTATATTGCAATGATAGGGTAGATCACAAGGTGGAAAGGTGGCGCTATATGTTAGAGAAGGCATTGAGTCAAACAGGATAAAGGTTTTGAAGGAAATAAAATACCCTTTTAGAATCTCTATGCATAGAAATTCAGTGTAAAAAGGGGAAGGGAATGGTAGTAGGGGTGTACTACCACCCGCCTGGCCAAAATGAACGGAAAGATAATAAAATGCTACAAGAAATTAAGGAAGCTTGCAAAGTTTACAGTACAGTAATAAGGGGAGATTTCAATTACTCCAGTATTGACTGGGTCAATGTTACATCAGGCCATGCTAGGGAGATAAAGTTTCTAGATGGAATAAATGACTGCTTCATGCAGGGCGTACCAAGCCATAAATGTGCCCTGTGTGACTTGCTGTTCTGGTACACTTGCCCCCCCCCCCCATCATCACAAGTTTGCCATTTACCCAGCATCTCCACATCCTGCCTTACCTAGTCGGCTCTCCGTGCTGCCTGCCCTTGCCCCGCTGCCATTTTTTATGTTTCTGTGGCAGCAGGGGGCGATGACAGCAGTGGGGCAGACATCAAATTGAAAAAAAAAAAAAAGCGGATCTTTTTGACTGTGCGCTTGCATGCATGTCTTATCCCTCCCTCCTCTGACATATGCCTGCGTCTGAGGAGGGCGGGACCAGACCAGCCATTCAAATGCAGGTCTTTGCAACTCCACACTTGAATAGCTGTTCTCTCCCTCCCTCTGACGTGGGCATATGTCAAAGGAGGGAGGGATCAGATATGCAGGCAAGCATGGAGTTGGAAAGACCCGCCTTTTTTTTTTTTTTTTTTTCTATTTGATGTCTGCTCCGCAGCTGCCATCACCCCTACCGGGGAAACATAAAAAACAGCAGCAGGGCAAAGGCAGGCAATGTGGGGGCCGGCAATCTCAAATGTGCCTCTATTTCTTTGCGCTCTGTGCTGCTGTATCATTCACACAGGGCTAGGTATGACGCTGGCTTCATAGAGCAGCTGGTTCAGGAACAGACTTGAGGGGAAGCTATTTTACATCTAGTTAGTAGAACGCAGGATCTAGTGCAAGAGGTAATAGTGTTGGGGCTGCTTGGCAATAGCAATCATAACATGATCACATTTGATTTATTAAATGGAGGGAGGATAAAAGGGAAATCCACTGCACTAGCATTTAACTTTCAAAAAGGAGAGTATGATAAAATGAAGAAAGTGGGTAAGAAAAATCTAGCAGTAGCAACTGCAGAGGTTGAGAGGTCTACATCAGGCCTGGGAAGCCCAGACCAGATATATTCCATGCTTTAAGAAATGTGGAAGGAATGCCAAATGACAACCAGCATGCCTTAAAGGTAAGGTCAAAGAGGCTGTTATAACCAAGAGAAAATCCTTCAGAAAACAGAAAAACAGGAAACAACAAAAGTACTGGCAAGTTAAATGCAAGGCACTGATAAGACAGGCAAAGAAAATTTGAAAAGAAGCTTGCCATGGAAGCAAGAGCACAAAATAAAAACTTTTTCAAGTGCATTTGTTTCAAAACACCTGTGAGAGAGCCAGTTGGACCATTAGATGATAGATGGGTAAAGGGGGCATTTAAAGAGGACGCCATTGTGGACAGACTGAATGTATTCTTGCTTCAGTCTTTACTGAAAAAGATGTAAGAAACTGACCCATATCAGAAATGCTATTCAAAGGTGATGTATCAGAGGAATTGAAACAAATCTCAATAAATCAGAAAGATGTATTACAGCTATTTGATAAACTGAAGAACAGCAAATCACCAGAACCAGATGGCATACATCTCAGGGTGCTGAAAGAACTGAAATATAAGATTGCAGATCTACTTTTAGGAATTTGTGAACTATCCTTCTTAAAATCATCTCCAGTACATGAGGATTAGAGAGTGGCCAATGTAGTGTCAATTTTTAAAAAGGTATCCAGGGCTGAAACCATTATAAAGAATTAAGTTACTGAACATATGGATAGATGTGGCTTAATGGCAGGAAGCCAACATGTATTTAGCCAAAGAAAATCTTGTCTCACTAATCCTGTTATATATTTTCAAAGGTATGAATAGACAGATAAAGATGAGCCAGTTGATATAGTGTATCTGGATTTTCAGCCTTTGGCAAGGTCCCTCATGAGACACTCCTTGTGGAAATCAAAAAAGTCATGGGATAGGAGGCAGTGTACTATTGTGGATCAAGAACTCGTCAAAGATAGAAAATAAAGAGTAGAGCTAAATGGACAATTTTCTCAATGGAGAAAAGTGAATAATGGAATATCCCAAGATCTGTGCTGGGCCCGCTGCTTTTTAACATATTTATAAATGCCCTACAAATGGAAACAGTGAGTGAGGTGATCAAATGTTCAGATGACACAAAATTACTCAAAGTTGTTTTAAAAAAAAAAAAAAAAGGATTGTGAAAAATTGCATGAGGACTTTGAAATTTGGGAGACTGTGTGCCCAAATGGCAGATGAAATTTAATTTGGACAAGTGCAAAGTTATGCACTTAGGGAAGAACAACAAACTATAGTTACACGATTCAAGTTTCCACATTAGGAATCACCACTCAGGAAAAGATGAGGACTTCATCGTGGATGAAATCTTCTTCCCAATGTACAGTCACGGCCAAGAAAGGAAATAGAATGCTAGTAATCATAAGGAAAGGAATAGAAAATAAAACCAAGACTATTATAATGCATCTGTATAGCTTCATGGTGCAACTGCACGTTGAATATTGTGTGAAATTCTGGTTACCATATCTTAAAAAGAATATAGCAGAATTGGAAAAGAGAGAGAAGTGTGACCAAAATGTTAAAGGGGATGGTAGGATTTCCCTATGAGGAAAGGCTTAAATGATTAGGTCTCTTCAGCTTTGGAAAAGAGACAGCTGAGGGGAGAAATGATAGAGGTCTATAAAATGAATGGAGTGGAATGGGTAAACGTAGATTAGTTTTTTTACTTCTTTAAAAAGACGAAAGACTAGGGGACATGCAATGAAGCTACAATGTGGCATATTTAAGACTAAATCGGAGAAAATATTTTTTAACTCTGCACATAATCAAACTCTGGAATTCATTACCAGAGGATGTAGTAAGAATTGTTAGTGTAGCTGGGTTCAAAACAGGCTTGGACTAAGTTCCTGGAGGAAAAGTCCATAAACCATTATTAAAGAGGACTGGGGAAATCTACTGCTTACCACTGGGACAGGTATTGTCTACCTTCTGGAATCTGGCAGGTACTTGAGACCTTGAGTGGCCACTGTTGGAAACAGGATACTGGGCTTGATGGACCCTTGGTCTGACCCAGTATGGCATATCTTATATTCTTATGAGCTGGGGAACAGGATTTGTCTTAGTAGATTTACTTGAGCATCCTGTCTCATACTATGAAAATATGGAAATCTACCAGTAAATCTAGGCTACAGTACCGTTGCCATTTATGGACATAAACTATTTTGTATGCAAATTCTCGATTGCTCAAGACATGAAAATAATGGTTTTGGTCATAGGCTGAAAACCCATCTATTTGCTGTTGCCTTTGACCTTCCACCTCCTAATACGTGATCATACCCTAACCCCCTTAGTTTGTATCTTCCTCCCCCTCTTCTCCACCAGTCTCTTTGCTTTCCTTTTTTCTTTCCTCTCCTTTCCTGTCTTGTTGCGTTCCTTTCTTTTCTTGCAGCTCATAACTTTTTATTGTAAAGGGCTAAGATGCCCGGTGTTGGGCAGTATATCAAGTAACTCGATAAAAATAAAGAGGAACATGATGCCATGGCCTAACCAACTTTTTAACCCCCACAGCATCAACAACTGGGTAGCTTGGGGATAGGGGTGAAGGTTGATTTGCTTTGTCCCCCACCAAAAAGATGTCACCCCTGGTTCTGGTGCTTTGTCAATCTGCATTTTGTAGTGTTTACATCCTGCTTGTTGATGGAAAAAAATCAGGAATGCAACTGGATGACATTGCGTGGTGCTGAGATGGAACAGCTCTTCCAGAGCTCAGAGCTAGGCTAAAGCTCTGGCTTGTATGGCCCTTCTCAAGTGCAGCAGTCTCCTGTTACTCAGTTTTTATTTTGGTTTTTTTTTTAAACTTTGCTGAATGGATGCCAAACAAAGTTCTCTCTCAATCACTTTTCTAATGTAGTTGTTCATCTAATGTAGTTGGAGGGTTAAAAAAGAGAAAGAAAAAGGAATGATTTTTTTAAAATTTTAGTTTTATTTTGTTGGACTTCTACAACATGGTTTAGATGAAGCCAGGCTTCGGGTCATCAGATATAAAAAGAAAATCCTTAAAAACAGATAGCATTGTTTGCCTTGGTGCATTTTTCTGCTATCAGAAAATGACTACTAATCAAAATTCCAAAAATAACAAATGAAGGTGGTAGGCATCAGAAAATGGCATACAGATTCAATGTGGGTCATGAAAGAACCACCATAAATTGAGCCATGTGAAATATCAAGTGCCTACACCTTCAACTTAAAATATACAAAATTCACTTATCTTCAAAAACATATACAGCTTCATAGCCTCAGTACAGCTTCATAGCATCAGACAAATACCCCGACGCTGGCAGCCTTTTTGCAATGTAAGCTGCATCAGGAGGTAGTCTACAAATGAAACACCAAAGCACCAAGATTAGTTAGCTCACCAACAAAACCTGCATTGACAAGTCAAACCAAATAAAACCTAAAAGTACACTTACACCAACAATCGCAGAGGTTAAAATAACTTACTTTGAAACACTGGCATCATGCTATGATGCACTGGATTAGAGTCACGTTTTAGCCATCTTAACCCAGGGAAACGCTACTTCTGCGTCTCATCACATGGACCATAAAATGGCACCAATAGAGCCCAGTAATTTAAACCAAAGGACAATCAATCTGAACACAGCCCGAACGAGCCAATGGTATTGATTCAACCTGCAGAACTATACAGAAGCCGAATAAAAGCACCAACTATACAGCATCCTCAAAAAAACACTTCTTCACAATCAACCAGCTGTATTTAAACGTGCCAGAACACCTTCCCGGCAAAAGATAATAACTTCATTGTGATACAGTAACGAAAGAACATCATCAGAAAGTACATTCACAAACAACTATGTTACCAATAAATATTCTAAAAATCTATATATATATTCAAAGCAATATGATTGAAAAAATAATCAAAAAGAAAATAAAAAGAAAACCCTGCATATTCTAAAAACAGAGTACACATTTTAGGCTTACAAAGACCAAAACCATAAAAACCAAAAAGACCTTACATAAACCAAAAACATTGATACCACAAAAGCCTCTAGTATAAACAGATTAGATCACGCATAAGCAATTAGAAGAGATATGGAAAAAAGACTCCACACTTCAATATAGATGCCAGTCGATGCCCATATTCAACCCCGTAGGGGTAACTGTTTTCAAAATAAAAATCCAATTTCGCTCTTTATGTATAAGGCTCTGCACCTGTCCTCCCCCTCTGCACCGGAATGTGATCAATTGCAAAAACTGAAAATTCATCAATGATATGTCCCGCAGACACACAATGTTGGACAATAGGATCCTCCATAACTTTGCAATTTAAGCGACTCCTATGTTCAAGATTCCATATTTTCAATTCTGTAGTAGTCTGACCACATTAGATGGGCATTTAATAATGTAACCCACATGTGCGGACCTACATGTAGTACGCCACTGCATCTTATACAACTGCCCATTATGAGAAAACTCAGTCAGTGATAAAGATACTGCACAGATCTGACATTGTCCACATAAAAAATGACCAGCATCATTATTACTCATGTTTTTCAGGAGGAAACAGTGATGGATACAAAACTTCACAAATGTTCCTATTCCTAGAGAATACCACTCTGGTCTGTATCTGCTGTAAACCTGACACCACCGTGAGAATCTCTGCATGTCTACGCACAATATTACATATCTTACTCCCAAACGGGGTGAATTGGGTTATCAAATGAACAAAGGGGTCTGCTTCCATATCATGCACACTAGATTCACTGAACAAGAGATCCCTATCATTATACAAGGCTCATAGCCTCACCTTAAGGACAATGTGTCTGGGGTAAGCACTCTCCCTAAAAGTATCAACCATGGAGTGGGTCTGCATTATAAGTGTATCATTAGAACTGCAATTATGAGGATAGTGCAGAAACTGTGAAAAAGGTAGACTGTTTTTAAGAGCCGGGGGATGTGCACTATTATAATGCAATAAAGTATTCCTATCAGTTACTTTCTTACACACACTGGTACTTAAAGAACCAGCAAATGTTTTTATCTTAATATCAAGATATGAAATCTCATTGGAGTCGTAAGTCATAGTAGATATAATGTTGGGAACAGCTTTATCTAACCATTGCAAAACCCTTGCAAAAGGCAAACACATCGTCTATATAGTTTTTTAACTACAGCATATTTTCTTGCTAGGAAGAGCTCACAAACCAGTTTCTTGAACCTGGCCATATAGAAATTGACTGCAGAGGGGGAACCATGGTAGCACCCATGGCTACACCTTGTTAAAAATAAAATTGTTTTCGATCATAGCCATGGATGCCAACCTGACTAAAAACTGCACATGCTCATGGGACAGATCACCTCTACTTGCACTGCCTCAATAACCTGAAGGGCCTCCGACTGAGGGAGAGCATTGAGTCAAATTGTGCAAATTAGCCCGAGATGATCAGGATTATAAGACAGGTTTTGTTTCTTTTTGGATGGATCCTGATAAACAAACAAGAACAAACAAGTTCATTTTTATACTGCTGAATCATTGGCTTCTGATTGGCATTCATCTGAAGAACAGCTTTTTTTTAGACAGAGGAAGAGAACACCACAGGCAATGAGGCAGAGGTCGCAGCAATTGGAGAAATCAGTCAGAGGGACAGTTACAATGCCGTGCATGGACACAGTCCCAAAAGTTACCTCAGAACGGAATTTCATATGAGAAGTTGGGGACAAGGGAGAAGAGCCAGAAGAGAGTGTATGAGACAGATCAGACCAGAGAAAAGTCCAATATCAGGAGTAGATACTGGAGTTATAAACATTTCTAAATACCAGCTTAGTGATTTGTAAACATCAGTTCTCAGTAAAGGCCTTTCTTTTGTTCCCACAAAATCATATGATCCCTTTGAAACACAAATAGACTTATACAAGTTTTTTAGAAAACTTTGTAGTAGACATTTCTTTTTAGGTTTAAATAATACAGAAATGGATAATTTGATTGTGCGAAAAAATCATCATGGGCGCTCCCTCCCAAAACAGATCCCCTTATCGAATCCTTCAAAAAGGTTGTTACCGAACGCATCTTGGCTTTAGATTTAAAACCAAGGTCTTCTCTTACATATTGTAATGGCGCGAGTGTAGCTGAGTCTATGGATTGGGAAGAAAAACAGTCATTTACCTTTAAGGAGAGAGACAGGCAAGAAAGCAGGCAGAGAGAAAAAAACACACGCAGTTGCTGAGTGCAGACCACGCCCAAGCTCTGCTAATCCAGAGGCAAGCTTGGGAGTTAATAAGAAACACCTGGGGGAAGGACAGTGCACAGGAGTTCAGGCACACTCTTATAAACCCCAGGAAATAGAAGGAAAAGAGAGCACCAGGAAAACAGAAGGAAAGAGAAGCACCAGGGAGACGGAAGGAAAGAGAATCACCAGAGACAGCACCAGAGAGGATTCCAGAGGGAAGCAGCACACAGGAAGGCAGCATACTGGGAAGGAAGCTGTGAGAGAGAGTCACACGAGAGGCCTAACCAGGGAGAACGCTGGAGAAAGCAGTGGGGTTCTCAGAGGTGAAAGCCACAACCCAGAAGGAAGCCAGTACTGCAGGGGAACTGCATCTGGTTCTGGAGACAGGGAAGCTGTGCCTGGGAGGAGTGCTGACGAGGAGCAAGATACAGTAGCAGCAGTTTATGAACCTGCTGGGAAACTGCCAGCTCCAAAAAGGTGCGTGAATAAACCTGTAACAAAAAGTAACTTGAGCCAGTTAGAGGCATTTTGTCAGTTACTGAAGGGAAAGAATTTCCACGTGCTTGGGGAAAAACCTGTGCATAAGGAAAAGTCTCACTGGAGGAAAGTGTTAAAGCTTTTAGAAGATATTAAGCCTGAGCTTTCGCAGGGTTACTTGAAATCAGAGTTACCAGACTCAAGTTATGAGGAGATGCAAATAGATCCTTATGAATCTGACAAGGAGTCAGATGATTCATTAATGGACTGCTCTCTATGTAAGAAAACAAAATAAGGAGTTCCTGGTTTGAAAGGGAGAAAATCTTAAAGCCTAAAAATGTTCTACAAAGCAGAGAGAGGAAACAGGGATAATGTTGCTTAGCTAGTGTTTGCTAAGAATCCTGTTTTATCTGAAGAAAAGAACATTTTTTGGGGGTTTTGTAAAAAGAATGAAAAGTTTTATTTTGAATGCTGAAAGTTTTTGGGAGAAACAGCTACATGTGTTTGAAAGCTAATTGAAGCACTTACAGTGCCTTGTTTTGGATAAAAGGTCTTTGGAATCTTGTTTGGAGAAAAAAATCCTATTTTTGTTATGCATTGAGCCTTTAAATGCCCTTTAGGAAAAGGAAATAATAAATTCCTGTGTTTGCCTTGAAAACTCTCGGGTCTCAACATTATTGTCTTGAAACCACACAACTACAACTCCCAGAAGCCTCGGCCCTGGGAAGTCTCCAACCATTCTTTATTTAAAAGGACAATACAAAGGCAGGTCCGTGCCTATAGGCGGTTGCCTGGGCATGGGTTGCGACAATATGAAGAAAAGCAAACTATGGGCCCAATTCTGACCCACACATACATCCCCTTTCTACGTCTGGTCTGAGCCAGACATACAAAGGGGAGCGTGATTCTGATCCCACGGGGCACATCTAGCCCCGCGGGATCAAAATCTCGACTAAGCATGTACGTGCAGGCTGGGACTGCGATTCAGTCCCATCCTGCAAGTAGAGCCACAGCCTGGCTAACTTAAAGGAGCTGTGGTGCCATGGAACCGCTCCATTTAAAAGCTGCGATGCCGGCGGCCGGGTTAAAGTGATTATTCCCTGCAGCCTGAACCCCGATCCGGCATCCTAAGGCCAGGGTCAGGCTGTGGGGAATAATTCCTGGCCCTACCAACCCCATCCACGCCCCGGTATCGCTAAAGAAAAACGTCCAACACCCATTTTTTGCACAATATAACATTTTGGAAAAGGTATATTGATGATAATATTGATTTCGAAAGGTGATGTATTGACACTGAGTGAATTCAACAAATGGATAAATGAGTTGGACACAAACCTACAATTCCAGATCACTTCTGATTTCACAGCTATATCATATCTAGACCTTTTAATCAAGAAGAGTACTGGTGGGGTTTTTTTTTTTTTACTAATCTATATAGAAAACCCACTGATAGTGTAACAGATGATTTCTATCAAAGCTTCCACAACTGTTCTTTAAAAAGAAAAATCTTCCAGTGAGCCAATTCCTGAGGACACAACGAATGTACAGTAAGGTTGATGAGAAGAATGGCATATCATTCAAACTCTACCACGTTTTTTTGAACTTGCTTTTACTCTAGCCCATTAAAGGAAAGCAAACCTTAGGAATTTTTTAGTTCCTTCCGCTTTTACGGAACAACCATTTCTTTCGAAGTATCAAGGTCATTATCAATGTGGACATTGCCCTGTGTGTATACACTATCAGTGAAGAAGGTTTTTATCCATCCTACAATACAAGAACTTTTTTTTCTCAATGACTATTCAAATTGTGAAACAGACAATGTGATCTATGTAATTGTCTGTCCATGTCAGAAACTATATGTGGGCAAAACAAGTAGTATGCACCATATGCATTATGGAACATAGAAGCTGCCTAAGGAGAAGACTCATAGACAAGCTACTGTTCCATTACTGGGTGGGTGCACAGCATAAACTTATGGATCTAAACTTCTTTGTGATAAAGAAGGTAAAAGTGAGTTGGAGGGGTGGAGATTTGAATAGCGTTTTATTACACATGGAACAATGGTTTATATTCATGCTTAAAACCATGCACTCCAGTGGACTAAATCAAGAAATAGATTTGTCCGCTTTCTTTTAGAAGCTATGTGACCTATGAGTTGGTCCGTCTGCCTCCCCCTTCCCCCTTTTATCTTTTTCACATTTTTAATTTTTAACTTTTTTTTGCTTTAATTATGTATGTATCATTTTTTATCTTATCTGTTTTTACTGAGAAAGTTTATAAATTTTGACTATTATATAAATTTTAAGATGTTTTTTCCACTCTTTCCTCTCCCCTTTCCTCCCCTCCCCTTCTCCTCCCCCATTTCCCCCTCCTTTTTTCTTCCCCTCCTCTTCTCTCCCCCACCTCTTTCTCTCTCCTTTTCCCCCTCCTCTTCCCCCCTTCTCCTTCCCCCTCCTCTTTCCCTCTCCCCCTTCCCCCTCCCTCTCTCCCCCTCCCCCCTTCCCTTTCCCTCCTCTTTTTCTTCCCCTTCCCCCTTTCCCCCTCCCTTCTCCCCCTTCTTTAGTTTGTTTTTTAACTTCGATTTTAATTTTTTAAACTTCCTTTTTTAACCTCCTTCTTTAATTTTCTGACCTGTTTTATCTATTTATATTCATTCTATTGTTATATTAAGCCACACTAATCCCCTAATCTGCTTGTGATCATTTGAGATAAAATGTCTTTTTACCACATTTTGTATGTTTTTATGCCCCCTTATCATTGTTAATTGATTTTAATTATTTTTTTGTTTTTTTTAAACTTATCATAGTTTTTACTTAATATCATAACTTTTATGTGGTGGCATTATGTTTGTAACACCATACTTTTGTGGGCTCCACATTATTTAATTATCTTTGAACTGTTTGGTTACTATTTTTTCTTTATTCATGTTTTGCATACGGTCTGATCTCCATCTTGTAGGGTCTCTAATTCCTTTAATGAGAATTCTTTATAGAGACACACCTCTTTGTTTTTGTTTTAATCTAATTGGTTTTATTTAATTAAATTCCTTTTACCAATATTAGGTTTTGAAGGCTATTTGCTTGTCCTCCACTTCTTTGGGGTAATTATATGGGGTGAGCACCATATACATTGTTTCACCGCCCTTATAGGTTTTAAAAATTTGGTCCATTCTCTATTTATACCTCTCACATTAAGACACAATATGATTAGGATGACTACAATTATGGTTCTATCTCTCTTTTTGTACAGCTGTATAATTCACAGCCATATTGACTTAATACCTCGTTCTGTGGTGGCTCCTTTTCTTGTCAGCAGTGAGAATGATTTGATAACCAGAATAAGCTCCTTTCCCACAATCTTTTTGGAATACATCTTTGTTGTTAAGTGCCGTCGAGTCAGAGTCGACTCATGGCGACCCTCTGGATAGCTATCCTAAATTGTGTTCGGTCTTCAGTCAGGCGGCTCATTGTTGATAGACTGGTACCCGTAGCTGCAGTTATTGTATCGATCCATCTCATTGCTGGCCTTCCTCTTTTGCGTTGACCTTCTATCTTGCTAAGCATTATGTCTTTCTCTAATGATCTCTCTCTTCGCATGATGTGTCCAAAGTATGAAAGTCGAAGTCTTGTCATCTGAGCTTCTAAAGAAAGCTTAGGTTTGATCTCCTCTAGTACCGACTGGTTTGTCCTTCGGGCAGTCCATGGTATACACAGTATTCGCCGCCAGCACCATAATTCAAAGGCATCAATTTTCTTCCTGTCTATCTTTTTCACTGTCCAGCTTTCACATCCATATGATGCTATTGAAAATACCATGGCTTGAACAAGTCGAATCTTTGTATGGAGAGAGACATCTCTGCTCTTGAGAATCTTATCTAGGTCTTTCATAGCCATTCTGCTAAGAGCAATGTGTCGTCTGATTTCTTAACTGCTTGTTGCTTCTTTATTGATAGTTGATCCAAGTAGGTTAAAGTTGTTCACGATTTCAATTTCTTCTCCTTCAGTGTTGAACCTGTTCATTATGCCAGTTGTCATGATCTTTGTCTTCTTTACATTAAGGTGCAGGCCCATTTTGAGACTATGTTCTTTGATTGTGAGAAGCAAATGTTTCAGATCATCTTCACTTTCAGCCAGTAATGTGGTATCATCAGCATAACAAAGGCTGTTGATGAGTCTTCCACCAATCTTCACACCTCTGTTGTCTTCATACAATCCTGCTTCTCTGATGATTTGTTCTGCATATAAATTAAACAGGTAGGGGGAAAGTATGCAGCCTTGTCTTACACCTTTGCTTATTTTAAACCATTCTGTTTCTCCTTGTTCCGTTCAAACTGTTGCTTCTTGATCAATGTACAGATTGTGCAAGAGTACGATCAGGTGTTCTGGTATACCCATGCTTCTTAATGTGGCCCAGAGTTTCTCATGGTTTACACAGTCAAAAGCTTTGCTATAGTCAATAAAGCACAAATAGATATCCTTTTGGTATTCTTTAGTCTTTTCAAGGATCCATCTCACATTCGCAATGATGTCTCTCGTTCCTCGCCCTTTCCCGAACCCTGCTTGCACTTCAGGTAGTTCTTGTTCCAGGTATGGTTGTAGTCTCTTTTGAATAATCTTCAGTAGAATCTTGCTGGTATGTGGGATCAGAGCGATTGTGCGATAATTTCCACAGTCAGTTGGATCACCTTTCTTTAGTATTGGTATAAACACAGATCTTTTCCAGTCAGTTGCCCATAATGTTGTCTTCCATATTTCTTGGTAGAGCCTTGTAAGTACGGTAACAGCTGCATCAGATTGCTGTAATACTTCTATGGGAATGCTATCAATGCCTGGTGCTTTGTTCTTTGATAAGACTTTCAATGCTGCTTCAACTTCTTCTTTCATCACCAATGGTTCCTGATCATAAGGTACAGGTTGAAACGGCTGTTGGTCCACGTGATCTTTATCATATAAAAACTGTATATTCCATCCATCTTTTCTTGATCTTCTCAGCATGATTCAACATAGAACCTTGAGCATCTTGTAACATTCCAATTCGAGGCTGGAACTTTTTCTTTAACTCTCGTAGCTTTAGGAAAGCCGATCTTGTTCTTCCTCTAATAGTTTCTGCTTCTATTTCCTTGCATGCGTCATTGTAGTATGTTTCCTTGTCCTGTCTTGCTGCACATTGGAAATCTCTGTTGAGGTCTGTGACTTTCTTTCTCCTCTGGCTTTAGCTACTCTGCGTTTCTGGGCAATTTTCAGAGTTTCTTCCTTCATCCATTTTGGCCGTTTTTTCTTTTTCACCTTTTGTAGAGACTTCTTGCTTTCTTCCATCACAACCTTCTTGATGTCATTCCATAACTCTTCTGGAGCTCTGTCATTTATATCTAAAGCAGCAAATCGATTTTGCAGGCAGTCTTTAAATTGCAGTGGTATATTCTCAAGGTCATATTTTGCTGCATTTATGAGTGGTTTGCTCTTTTTCAACTTTAGCTTGAGTTTGCATACTAGTAGTTGATGATCTGTACCACAGTCAGCTCCAGGTTTTGTCTTTGTTGATGTTTATAGAGCTTTTCCATCGTTGACTTCCACAGATGTAGTCAATTTGATTTTTATACAATCCATTGGGTGAAGTCCATGTGTACAGTCACCGCTTGTGTTGCTGGAAGAAGGTGTTTGAGATGAATAGATCGTTGGTCTTGCAGAATTCTATCAGTCTTTCTCCAGCTTCATTTCTGTTGCCAAGTCCATATTTTCCAACTACTTTGTCTTCTTCTTTGTTGCCAACGTTTGCGTTCCAGTCACCCATGACTATCAAGATATCCTGTTTGCATGTTCTGTCAATTTCAGCTTGTACTTGTTCATAGAACTCTTCAATTTCATTCTCTTCTGCAGCTGTTGTTGGGGCATATACTTGAATTATAGTTGTGTTGATAGGCATTCCTCGTAGAGGAATAGAGATTAAGCGTTCGCTGACTGCATTGTGTTTCATTACAGTTCTAGCAGTATCCCCAAAGGACACAGGTTCCACAATGCTTGTATTGGGGCAAGCAGTGGATATTCTGGGTCCACTTTAATAATGGTTTATGGACCTTTTCTCTAGGAACTTGTCCAAACCTTTTTTAAACCTGGCTACACTAACGGCTTTTACTATATCCTCCATTAGCAAATTCCAGAGTTTAATTACAGGTTGAATGAAAAAATATTTTCTCTTATTAGTCTTAGATAGGTTACCCTGTAGCTTGTGATAAGGAAGCTTATCATAGCTCAGGAAGGAGCTATAGAAAAGGTGAAGTGACTCTGAACAAGCAACCTGTCAGTTCTGGTAGAAATAAGAAAACAGAATTTTCCCATAAAAGACTACCAGTCCCAGAATGCACCAGGTTTCCAACAGTCATTAGAGGAGCTGAAGTGGGGAAACGTGTGTTCAATCAGGAGGGCTATGAGGTAATCCCCAAGCACTCATCTCAAAGGGCAGGGCCTGATTCAGCACAGCTGTGCTGTGTTAGGGAGGAGCACTCATCTAAGCAGAATAAAGGTAGAGTTTATTCTACAGAGGAGCAGCTTGAGCTTGATCATCTTCATCATCTGGAGGATCATCAGAAGCAGAAGCCAAACCGGACGGACAGAGAGGGAAAGAAACCCTTTGGAAGAAAGAGGAGAAAAGCCTTTGAGAGGTCTAGAAGAGTCCAGAGCAGTACGTATACTGGGAGGCATGCCAAGGGCCAGCATACACCATTGGACTGGGGAAAGCCAGAGGAATGGTGCTGCAGAGCTAGGAATCTCCAGACGCTACCTGTGAGGGAGACGGCTGCACGTGGAAGGGACCCTAAGACCCGTGCCAGAAAGTATGTGAAGAGAGATCCAGTGTCCAGGGATCTGGATTGGAAGGCTGGACATAAAAACTGGACTACATACTGGCCAGGCTATTTAGAGAGGAACTCTAACAGCAATGGAAGCTCAGGTACGAACACTGATCTATGCCCTAGCTATAACCTTGAAAGACAGCAGGGAAACAAGTATTCTCCTGAAAGTGCTCCATTGGGAGATTCATCTGTGCCAATCCATGATATTGAACCCATGCTTGTTGAAGAAGAGGGGGTGATAGCAGATGAAGAATCTGTTTACATGGACTGCTCTCTGTCTAAACTCCTTTGGTGATTTTCTGTTATAAAGTACAGCAACCATCACAAAGAAATACAAACTTGTTCTTTAATCTACTCAGAAAAGTTCCTGAGTAGGATTTCTAGCCATGCAGTAGAAAGCAAGCCAGCTAAGGGGTTTCAGCTGGATAACTGCTAGCAATTGAGCCTTACCTAATTGCTTGTGAGCTCTGAGAGAATCACTTCTGAATCTATGTGGGAAGATATAAGAAGTTTACCTGAAAAGAACAGTTTTTTTTCTTTCTTTGTGGCTTTTGGTTTGTTGTTTGATACATTGCTAAGAGAATATTAGCTAAAACCTACAGAAAAGACCAGTTTGTTGCCACCAGGTCTTTTCTTTTGCTTTGTTTGCCTGACAAGTTTAAATGTTGTTTCCTGATTTTGTTTTTTCAAGTTTAACACTGAAAGCAAGTAACCTGATTTATGTGCTACCAAGCATATCTGTGTTGGGAGAAATAACCCCATAAATAAATATCTTATTGGCTTTACCCAAAAGCACAACTAATTATTGTGAGCAGCTGTGTCTGGTGTGAATGAACTGCATTGCCCACAATCCCTTGCAAATCATATAGATATATGCACTTGCCAGGACTGTGAAGATTCTCATCCAGGCAGCCATCTGACAAGCTTCATTGCATGCCCCCTAATCTTTCTATATTTTGATGGCGTAAACAATCGATCTACGTTTACCTGTTCCACTCCATTGATTAATTTATAGACCTCTATCATATCTCCCCTTAGCCGTCTCTTTTCAAGGTTCAGAGCCCTAACCTTTTTCGATTCTCTTCATAGGGGTATCCTTCCATCCTCTTTACCATTTGGTGACTCTTCTCTGTGCCTTTTCTAATAACACTGTATCCTTTTTAAGATACAGCGACCAGAATTGCACACAATATTCAAGGTGCAGTCGCACCATGGAACGATATAGAGGCATTATAATTTCCTTTGTTTTATTCTCCATTCCTTTCCTTATGATACCTAGCATTCTATTTGCTCTTTTGGCCACCGCTGCCCAGTGGTTTTAACATATAATACACGATGACGCCTAATTCTTTTTCCTGGGTGGTGGTTCCTAATGTGGAACCTTGCATCGTGTAATCATAGTTTGGGTTTTTCTTTCCTAGGTGCATAACTTTGCACTTGTCCACATTAAATTTCATCTGCCATTTGTATGCCCAGTCTTCCAATTTATCAAGACCCTCTCGCAATTTTCCACAATCCTCATGGGTTTTAACAACTTTAAATAGTTTTGTGTCATCTGCAGATTTGATAACCTCACTCATTATTCCCATTTCCAGGTCATTTATGAATATGTTAAAAAGCAGCGGACCCAGCACAGATACCTGGGGTACTCCATTATTCACCTTGTTGCATTGGGAAAATTGGTCAGTTAGCCCTACCCTCAGCTTTCTGTCTTTTAACCAGTTCCTGATCCACAATAGTACACTACCTCCTATCCCATGACTTTTTAATTTCGCTAAGAGTCTCTCATGACGGACCTTGTCAAAGGCTTTCTGAAAATCCAGATACACTATATCAACCGACTAATCTTTGTCTACCTGTTTATTCACACCTTCAAAAAAATAACATAGATTAGTAAGACAAGACCTTTCTTGACTAACACCGTGTTGGCTTTCTCCCATTAGAAACATAGAAATATGACGACAGAAAAAGACCATATGGCCTATCTAGTCTGTCCTTCCATAACAACTACAACAGTCCCCTTTTTACCTTTAGAGATCCTCTGTGTTTGTCCCATGCTTTTTTGAATTCAGTTACTGTCCTCATCTCTACCACCTCCACTGGGAGACTATTCCACGGATCCACTACTCTTTCCGTAAAGAAATATTTCCGCATATCACTCCTGAATCTATCTCCCTTCACCCTCATCCCATGTCCCCTCGTAGCAGAACTTGCTTTCAATTGAAAGAGGCTCTCTCCCTGAACATTTATGCCACGGAGGTATTTAAACATCTCAATCATATCACCTCTGTCCCGCCTTTCCTCTAAGGTGTACATATTAAGATCCTTCAGTCTGTCCTCATATGCTTTATAATGAAGACCACTAATCATTTTAGTAGCCACCCTCTGCACCGACTCCATCCTGTTCACATCCTTTGAAGGTGCGGTCTCCAGAATTACACACTATACTCCAAATGAGGTTGCACCAAAGACTTATACAGAGGCATTATCACCTCCTTTTTTCTGCTAGCCATTTCTCTCCGTATGCACCCAAGCATCCTTCTAGCTTTTGCCGTTGCCTTTTCTACCTGTTTAGCTACTTTAAGATAATCAGACACAACCACGCCTAGGTCCGGCTCTTCTTTAGTGGACAAAAGTACTTCACCCCCTATACTATATTGCTCCCGTGGATTGCTGCAGCCCAAATGCATGACCTTACATTTTTTAAGATTAAATCCCAGCTGCCAAATTCTAGACCATTCTTCAAGCTTAGCTAGATCCCTCCTCATGTTATCTACCCCTTCCTGGGTGTCTACTCTATTGCAGATTTTGGTATCATCCGCAAAGAGGCAAACCTTACCTGAAAGCCCTTCCGCTATATCACTAACAAAGATGTTAAAAAGAATCGGACCAAGGACAGATCCCTGGGGCACACCACTGATAACATCCTTCTCCTCAGAGAGAGCTCCATTTACTTGTACTCTTTGTCGCCTCCCACCCAACCAATTTTTAACATAAGCCATGACTATCACATGTTCAGTTATTTTGTTCTTTATAATGGTTTCTTTCATTTTTCTAGGTACTGATGTCAGGCTCGCCGGTCTGTAGTTTCCCAGATTACCCCGGAACCCTTCTTAAAAATTGGCGCTACATTGGTCATCCTCCAATCTTCAGATATTACAGTTGATTTTAATAATAGTTCACAGATTACTAATAGTAGGTCTGCAATATCATATTTCAGTTCTTTCAACACCCTTTGATGTTTACCATCTGGTCCAGGTGATTTGCTACTCTTCAGTGTGTCAAATAATTGTTATACATCTTCCCGGTGTATCAATATTTCTTTCAATTCTTCCGCAGCATCTCCTTTAGATACCATTTCAGACATGGGTAACATTCCTACATCTTCCTCAGTAAAGACCGAAGCAAAGAATTTATTCAGTCTCTCCGCTGTGGCTTTATCCTCTCTTAGTGCCTCTTTTACCCCTCTATCATCTAGTGGTCCAACTGACTCTCTCGCAGGTTTTTTGCTACGAATGTACTTGAAAAAGTCTTATGCATTTTTGCTTCCACAGCAAGCTTCTTCTTAAATTTTCTCTTTGTCTGCCTTATCGATGCCTTGCATCTAACTTGCCAGTGCTTGGGTTGTTTCCAGTTTTTGTCATTTGGCTCCTTTTTCCATTTCCAGAAAGATGATTTTTTGGCAACAGCCTCTCTGACCTCATCTTTAAACCATGTTGGCAGGGCTTCCAGGCCAACAGAGAAGGCCTACCTCATGAAAACTCTCTTTTTCAAAAAGAGACAATATGAGGCTCATTCACAGCAGTGACAGCAACTCACTGTAGTGGCTCGTACCTGAAACTGAGACAGCACAGCACAGCACATGCACAGCTGATTAAGAACATAAGCACATAAGATATGCCATACTGGGTCAGACCAAGGTCCATCAAGCCGAATATCCTGTTTCCAACAGTGGCCAATTTAGGTCATAACTACCTAGCAGTCTTCCCAAAAGACACAAGTTCCTCAATGCTTGTATTAGGTCTAGCAGTGATATCCTGGGTCCCTTTTAATAATGGTTTATGGACCTTTCCTCCAGGAACTTGTCCAAACCTTTTTTAAATCCAGCTACACTGGCAGCTTTTACTACATTCTCCGGTAACAAATTCCAGAGTTTGATTACACGTTGAGTGAAAAAAATATTTTCTTTTATTAGTCTTAAATAGATTACCCTGTAGCTTCATTGCATGTCCCTTAGTCTTTTTATATTCTGACGACGAAAACAATCAATCTACGTTTACCCATTCCATTCCACTCCATTCATTAATTTATATCTCTATCATCAATCCTCGTAAAAAATGAGGTTAAATACTGTGACAAGGAAGTCTGTTTTGAGCCTATGAGTATAGAAAAGGCCAATGACTTTAACTTAGAGAAAGGAGACATCCCTGCAGGGCATGGATTTCCTGCCCCTCATAGAGAAAGAAACCTGAGGGAGAGAAAGTTCAGGCAGCCACACCCTAACTTCTATGACGTAACCGCAGGCTTGAGAGGTGATTACAATCACTTGGGAGGAGTGGAGGAAGGGCTGGAGCCCTGGAGAGGGAAATATAAACCCCTGCTAAAGCAGAGGAAAGGGGAAGCTCAGAGCAGAGAGGAAGCTCCAAGGAAGGAAGAAGCTCTGGAGAGGCAGAGGTCTCAGGAGGTTCGGAAGACTCAGAGGATTCAGGGGAATCAGGAGTGGAACCAGGAGCACCTGCAGATCTCCAGGAGAGAACCCAGAGAGGAATACAGAGAGCTGTTCCAGAGAGGCTGGAAGGAGACAAGGAACCGTAGTGAGTACAACCAGGGAGAACTGCCCAGTGCTTCAGGTACTGACTGTCTTTATCGGGAGAGTTGAGCTCAGGAGAGACATTAGAATCCCCAGGGAGGCTGTATTCTGAACATTGTGTCCAGAGCTCAGAACAGGACACTGCCCTAACAACACCAGAGGATATGCAGATTGAGTTGGCAGGGGAAGAATTGCAAGATCTAGATATCTCCATGGACTGTACCCTGTGTCAAGCTACAAACATGGAGTCATTATGCTAAAGGCTAGCATTGAATGAGAAAGTCTCCTAGAAGCAGGTAACTGGAATTGAGCCAGGAATTGGGTTTGAAGAAAACTCTACGTGTTTGCATTTCTCAGGCAAAGTGCTGAGTCGCGCTGAAGAGAAAGCTTGTGAATGTTTGTTACTTGTTTTCTTATTTTGAGTTTAAAACCTATCCTGAAAGGAAGGAGGGAAAGAAGAGGTTGTTCCAGAGGAACTGAGTTATTCTTTTGCTGTTAAGTGCTTCACAAACACAAGGTTAAAAAAGTATTTTTACCTTGCTGAGCAGAGGTGTTTCTCTAAGACTGAGCAACGTTATTAACCAGCTGCATGTGTTTAAAGGACTGTGAAGCAGTTATAATGATCTAAAATGCTCTGTTGCAAACAATCCTGAATGGACAAAATTCCTGTGTACAGTTTACTTGAACCTTTACTTTAAAATAAATTCTGTCATTAACATTGGACCATAACTACACTTCTTCTTAAGAGCCAAACTACATGTCCCAGAATCCACCTGAGGAAAAGCTAGTTTATTTGAGCTCACCAAGAGAAGTTCTCCGTTACCTCGCCCCTCTAAGCCAGAGGCCAGGGGCAAGGGCATGACAATACCTAGGAATTCACCTCGACCAAAGACTCAATCATCAGACTCACATCAGCAAGACCACCTCAAAAATATACTACAAAATGAAATACTTGCAAAACCTATGTCTCCTGCTTGAGCAGACCTATTTCTGAACTATGTGTCAAGCACTCATCACACCACCACTCAATTACTGTAACATAATCCTACATGGCCTTCCAAAGAGCTCAATCCATGTCTTACAGCTAGCTCAGAACGCAGCAGCTCACCTAATCACAAGATCCAGCAAACATGACCACATCACCCCCATCCTCGAATCCCTCCATTGGCTTCCCGTCATCTCCAGAATAAAATATGCCCGTAAAAACTTAATGCTAGCATTCAGAATTCAAAATAACCAATCTGCCGGTTGCCTAAATGAACTATTCCGAAAAACTCCTGACAACAGATCACGAAGAACACAGCATCAAGACTCACTTGCAAGCTCCACATCCCACACAGGAATATCCCAGAATACTCTAAAGAGAGCCTTTGAACTTTACACCCCCTCACTCTGGAATTCCCTCCCCCACCACCTGAGAGCCACCACAGACGTTTCTACCTTCAGGAAGCTCTTGAAAATGCACCTATTTACTGAATAATTCTACACCCCACCATCTTCATAACGGGCTGCCTTCCACCTCACAGACCGAATCCTAGGCACCAAGCAAGCACAAACTTATGTAAATAGTTAAATATAAATACAGTAAACACTGCTATATATAGTATTGAAAAAGTACTAAGTAAACCAAATGCCGTTCGATGTAAACCTGTATATAGTTTTGAAAAACGTTCAATGTAAACAAAGTTTTGTGCTATGTAAACCGCCCTGAGATTATGAAAGCGGTATATAAAAAAATGTTAAATCAATAAATCATATCTCCCCTCAGCCGTCTCTTTTCCAGGTTGAAGAGCCCCAACCTTCTTAGCCTCCCTTCACAGGAGTATCCTTCCATCCCCTTTACCATTTTGGTGGCTCTTCTCTGAACCTTTTCTAATAACGCTATATCCTTTGTAAGATACGGCAACCAGAATTGCACACAATATTCAAGGTGTGGTCGTACCATGGAACAATACAGAGGCATTATAATATCCTTTGTTTTATTTTCTATTCCTTTCCTTATGATACCTAGCATTTTATTTGCTCTCTTTGCCGCTGCTGCACACTGGGCGGAGGGTTTCAACATGTTATCCACGATGACGCCTAAATCTTTTTCCTGGATAGTGGTTCCCAATGTGGAACCTTGCATCGTGTAACCGTAGTTTGGGTTGTTCTTTGCTAGGTGTATAACTTGTGATAAGGAAGCTTATCATAGCTCAGGAAGGAGCTATAGTAAAGGTGAAGTGACTCTGAACAAGCAACCTGTCAGTTCTGGTAGAAATAAGAAAACAGAATTTTTCCATAAAAGACTACCAGTCCCAGAATGCACCAGGTTTCCAACAGCCATTAGAGGAGCTGAAGTGGGGAAACGTGTGTTCAATCAGGAGGGCTATGAGGTAATCCCTAAGCACTCATCTCAAAGGGCAGGGCCTGATTCAGCACAGCTGCGCTGTGTTAGGGTGGAGCACTCATCCAAGCAGAATAAAGGTAGAGTTTATTCTACAGAGAATCATCTTCATGATCTTGGACAGCTTCATCATCTGGAGGATCATCAGAAGCAGAAGCCAGAGCGGACGGACAGAGAGGGCAAGAAACCCTTTGGAAGAAAGAAGAGAAAAGCATTTGGGAGGTCTAAAGGAGTCCATAGCAGTACGTATACTGGAAGGCATTCAAAAGGCAAGCATACACCATTGGACTGGGGAAAACCAGAGGAGTGGTGCTGCAGAGCTAGGAATCTCCAGAGGGTACCTGTGAGGGAGACGGCTGCATGTGGAAGGGACCCTAAGACCCGTGCCAGAAGGTATGTGAAGAGAGATCCAGTGTCCAGGGATCTGGATTGGAAGGCTGGACATAAAAACTGGACTACATACTGGCCAGGCTATTTAGAGAGGAACTCTAACAGCAATGGAAGCTCAGGTATGAACACTGATCTATGCCCTAGCTATAACCTTGAAAGACAGCAGGGAAACAAGTATTCTCCTGAAAGTGCTCCATTGAGAAATTCCTCTGTGCCAATCCATGATATTGAACCCATGATTGTTGAAGAAGGGGGAGGAGTCTTAGATACAGGCTGTGAATATATGGATTGCTCTCTGTCTAAACTCCTTTGGTAATTTTCTGTTACAAAGTACAACAACCATCACAAAGAAATACAAACTTGTTCTTTAATCTACTCAGAAAAGCTCCTGAAGTAGGATTTGAGCCACGCAGTAGAAAGCAAGCCAGCTAAGGGGTTTCAGCTGGGTAACTGCTAGCAATTGAGCCTTACCTAATTGCTTGTGAGCTCTGAGGGAATCACTTCTGAGTCTATGTGTGAAGATATAAGAAGTTAACCTGAAAAGAACAGTTTTTCCCTTCTTTGTGGGTTTTGCTTGTTGTTTGAAACACTGCTAAGAAAATATTAGCTAAAGCCTACAGAAAAGACCAGTTTGTTACCAACCAGGTCTTTATTCTTTTGATTTGATTGCCTGACAAGTTCAACTGTTGTTTTCCTGATTTTGTTTTTCTAAGTTTAACACTGAAAGCAAATATCCTGTTTTATGTGCTACCAAGCATATCTGTGTTGGGAGAAATAACTCCATAAATAAATTTCTTATTGGCTTTACACTCAAGCACAACTAATTATTGTGAGCAGCTGTGTCTGGTGTGAATGGACTGCATTTCCCACAATCCCTTGCAAATCATATTGATATATGCACTTGCCAAGACTGTGAACATTCTCACCCAGGCAGCCGTCTGACAAATGGCGTAGTTTTTCGGATTGCTTTTGCGCAAAGGGATTTACTTGCTAAGGATTACAACTCAAGTCTGAAGGAAAAGACAGTTCAAGCTTAAAAGCTGAAAGAAAAGATTTTCCCTCAACTGCACTTTGGAGGAGAGGTGGCTGATCCAAGTAGCTGTTCCAGGAAGAAAAGACCCTGTGCAGAGCTGGATTCATCACTGGCATAAGGTAACAAGTACCTAGGCATGTCTAGTGGTGGATGGGAGTAAGGCACAGGGGTAATTGGAAAAAAAAAAGAGTAGAAAAAACACCTGTTTGGAAGGTGGTGCACTGTGTTTGTTTTTTTTTGTGTCTTCTTGCAGGGATCAAGATGGATCCAAGGGAACTAGCTGAATGGATGGCAGCCCAGTTTAGCAGGCAACAGGAGCTATCGCAGCAAGCTCTGGACACTGCTATGAAAGCCTTAATGGACCAGCAGAGGTCAGTGCTTGATCTGGTGCAAGCCCTAGTTCAACTGCAGAACCAAAGTGGACCAGATGCAAGACCAGCAGTAAGTACTGGTACACCACATGTGGACAGTGTGGGACTCAATCAGGGAATTGGGGCATTTAGTTTTGGGAAGCTAACTCCAGATGATAATGTTGATGATTTTCTAGAGTCTTTTGAAAGAGTGGCACAAGCATTAGCATGGCCAGAGACCCAGTGGGCAGTAAGGCTGGCAGCCTCATTAACTGGAGAGGCGCTTGCAGCTTATAGAGCAATGCCAGCAGCCCAGGCTTTGAATTATAAGGATGCAAAGGCTGCTATTAGAGATCGCCTAGGGTTGTCTATTTCAGAGTATAGGCGAATGTTTAGAGCTCCTACATTGAGAGTGGGTGAAACACCCAGGGCTCTGAGTCAGAGAATCAGAGGATTAGCTGTAAAATGGTTGGAGCCTGAGCAAAAGACGGTAGAAATGTTATTAGACATTATTATGCTTGAACAATTTATGTCTGCGGTGCCTAAAGATTTGCACACTTTCCTTATACAGCAAAATTGCCAAAATCTTGGAGAGGCAACCATGCTAGCAGAGAGATTCTTGGAAGCCACGCAGGCTTGCCATAGAATGGGTGGCCCTCTGAAGATGGGTGCTGAGGCAAGCTGTGCTGTATCAGAAAAGAAAATAATTAAAAATGCTTCTGAAAATAAATGTACTGTGCCAAACCAGATGACACCGTGGAATAGAAAGAAATGTTTCAAGTGTGGAAAATGGGGACATTTAGAAAAGGGATGCCAGACACACACTAGCTTAATGGGTATGGATTTAAAACAGCCCAAAGAAGGATTCCTTTTGATGGTTGATGTGCAAGGAATTACCATAAATGCTTTGTTAGACTCTGGGGCAGACCAGAGTATGATGTCAAAAAGGCTTTGGAAGAGAATAGAGGCCCAAGAGGGATTTGTGCCTAGAACCCCTGAAAGCCAAGTTCACATCAGATGCATTCATGGTGCTGCAACATCATATCCCACCTATAGGCTAAAGGTTAAGTGCCTGGGGAGACAAGAGGAAGTCCTGTTAGCAGTGGTGCCTAGGCTACCCTTTGATTTGGTTCTAGGAAGAGACTGGCCAAGATTTAAGCAGGGTCTAGTGGAAGGACTAGGAAAGAAGGAGGGAGAAGGATTAATGGTAATAGCTCCCGGGCCTTTATTTGGAAGTCCTCAGACCCCAGCTAAAAAGATGGTTAAGCGTCCAGAAGACCAAGCTACCCCAAAGCAGACATTCATCTTAAAGTACCATAGGGTCACAGAGAAGGCCCAAGCTCCTAAGCGGGCAACCCCTCAAGCTGCTGGGTTTGACCTGTGCAGTATAGAAAATGTGACTGTACCTAGCCAAGGGAGAGCCCTGGTTGACACCGGTCTCCAAGTGGAAATACCTATTGGATGCTATGGGAGAGTAGCCCCAAGGTCCGGATTAGCCCTTAAATATTTCATCGATGTGGGAGCGGGAGTAATTGATCCCGATTACAGGGGCAATACTAAAGTTCTGTTATTTAATTTTGGACAGAATGATTATCACGTGAAGACAGGAGACAGAATTGCCCAATTGATCTGTGAGAGGCTGGGTTTTCCACCTGTGGAGGAGGTCACATCCCTGGAAAATTCTGAGCGTGGAACCAAAGGCTTTGGTTCTACTGACATCAAAGGGGTTAAAAGCCTAGCTGCCACCTGTGCCCGAGAGAGGGAGGTGAATGAAGAGGAAGATTTGGGACCCCAGGTATCTGATTGTAAAGAAAAATCAGAGCCCCAAATAGGTGAGGACCTGACGGTGGTACAACAGGAAGAAATTAGGAAATTGCTTAAAGAATTCCCAGATGTGTTGACACCCATACCTGGGGAGACACATTTGGTTGCCCATGAAATAATAACTCCACCTGGGAAATTAGTTTGTCAAAGGCCATACCGCTTGCCTGAAGCCAAGAGACAGGAAGTAGTGGCACAAGTCCAGGAGATGTTGGACATGGGAGTAATAGAGGAGTCAAAGAGTCCCTGGAATAGCCCCATAGTCCTGGTGCCGAAGCCTGATCGATCTTTAAGATTTTGTATTGACTTCCGGCAGGTAAACGCAATATCAGTTTTTGATGCATATCCAATGCCAAGAATTGAAGAGTTGTTGGACCAGCTGGGACAGGCTCAATACTTAACCACCCTTGATATGACAAAAGGATATTGGCAAATCCCTCTAACCAGGGAGTCGAAGCCGAAGACTGCGTTCAGCACCCCCGTTGGCCTTTTCCAGTTCAAGAGGATGCCTTTCGGACTGCATGGAGCAGCGGCTACCTGCCAAAGGTTAGTGGATCAGGTACTTCGACCCCACCAAAATTATGCTTTTGCATATATGGATGATGTCATAATCCATAGTAACACCTGGGCGGAGCATCTAAAGAGGATCAGGGCAGTCTTGTGCTCCATGAAGCAAGCGGGAATCACTTTAAACCCGAAGAAGTGTGCCTTTGCAAATAGGAAGGTAAAATACCTGGGCCACCTAGTGGGAAGAGGAAAAATTAAACCTCTAATGAGTAAAGTAGATAGCATCAGGAATTTTCCCCCTCCAACAACAAAGAAACAACTAAGAAGTTTCTTGGGACTTATTGGATACTACCGCAGATTTATACCGCAATTTGCAGAGAAAAGTGCAATTTTCACGGATATGCTGCGGAAGAATTGTCCAAACCAGCTAAAGTGGACACCCGAAGCTGAAAAAGCATTTTCAGTCCTAAAAGGAAAATTGTGTACAGGACCGGTACTGAAAGGGGTGGACTTCAGGAAACCCTTTCTGGTTCAAACAGATGCATCGGATGTAGGGCTAGTAGCGGTTCTATCCCAGTGTCATGAAGGGGAGGAGCATCCTGTGATGTACCTGAGCAGGAAGTTGTCACCGGCTGAACAAAAGTATTCCACAATAGAAAAAGAATGTTTAGCTATTAAGTGGTCAGTGGAGGCGTTAAGGTTTTACCTTACAGGGAGAAAGTTCCAGTTGGTCACAGACCATGCCCCACTTAAGTGGTTGCAGCAAATGAAGAACCACAATGCCAGGTTGACACGCTGGTACATGGCCTTACAGGCATTTGATTTTCAAGTGGAACATCGTGCTGGGAAGTTACACAAGAATGCGGATGCCCTTTCCCGTATTACGGACTGTAGAGAAGAAGTTTCACCAGTTAAACCAGTCCGTAATAACTTAAGCAGGGGGGTATGTGATAAGGAAACTTATCATAGCTCAGGAAGGAGCTATAGTAAAGGTGAAGTGACTCTGAACAAGCAACCTGTCAGTTCTGGTAGAAATAAGAAAACAGAATTTTTCCATAAAAGACTACCAGTCCCAGAATGCACCAGGTTTCCAACAGCCATTAGAGGAGCTGAAGTGGGGAAACGTGTGTTCAATCAGGAGGGCTATGAGGTAATCCCTAAGCACTCATCTCAAAGGGCAGGGCCTGATTCAGCACAGCTGCGCTGTGTTAGGGTGGAGCACTCATCCAAGCAGAATAAAGGTAGAGTTTATTCTACAGAGAATCATCTTCATGATCTTGGACAGCTTCATCATCTGGAGGATCATCAGAAGCAGAAGCCAGAGCGGACGGACAGAGAGGGCAAGAAACCCTTTGGAAGAAAGAAGAGAAAAGCATTTGGGAGGTCTAAAGGAGTCCATAGCAGTACGTATACTGGAAGGCATTCAAAAGGCAAGCATACACCATTGGACTGGGGAAAACCAGAGGAGTGGTGCTGCAGAGCTAGGAATCTCCAGAGGGTACCTGTGAGGGAGACGGCTGCACGTGGAAGGGACCCTAAGACCCGTGCCAGAAGGTATGTGAAGAGAGATCCAGTGTCCAGGGATCTGGATTGGAAGGCTGGACATAAAAACTGGACTACATACTGGCCAGGCTATTTAGAGAGGAACTCTAACAGCAATGGAAGCTCAGGTATGAACACTGATCTATGCCCTAGCTATAACCTTGAAAGAGAGCCGGGAAACAAGTATTCTCCTGAAAGTGCTCCATTGAGAAATTCCTCTGTGCCAATCCATGATATTGAACCCATGATTGTTGAAGAAGGGGGAGGAGTCTTAGATACAAGCTGTGAATATATGGATTGCTCTCTGTCTAAACTCCTTTGGTAATTTTCTGTTACAAAGTACAACAACCATCACAAAGAAATACAAACTTGTTCTTTAATCTACTCAGAAAAGCTCCTGAAGTAGGATTTGAGCCACGCAGTAGAAAGCAAGCCAGCTAAGGGGTTTCAGCTGGGTAACTGCTAGCAATTGAGCCTTACCTAATTGCTTGTGAGCTCTGAGGGAATCACTTCTGAATCTATGTGTGAAGATATAAGACGTTAACCTGAAAAGAACAGTTTTTCCCTTCTTTGTGGGTTTTGCTTGTTGTTTGAAACACTGCTAAGAAAATATTAGCTAAAGCCTACAGAAAAGACCAGTTTGTTACCAACCAGGTCTTTATTCTTTTGATTTGATTGCCTGACAAGTTCAACTGTTGTTTTCCTGATTTTGTTTTTCTAAGTTTAACACTGAAAGCAAGTATCCTGTTTTATGTGCTACCAAGCATATCTGTGTTGGGAGAAATAACCCCATAAATAAATATCTTATTGGCTTTACACTCAAGCACAACTAATTATTGTGAGCAGCTGTGTCTGGTGTGAATGGACTGCATTTCCCACAATCCCTTGCAAATCATATTGATATATGCACTTGCCAAGACTGTGAACATTCTCACCCAGGCAGCCGTCTGACAAACTTTGCACGTGCCCACATTAAATTTCATCTGCCATTTGGATGCCCAGTCTTCTAATTTATCAAGATCCTCTTGCAATTTTCCACAATCCTCTTGGGTTTTAACAACTTTAAATAGTTTTGTACCATCTGCAAATTTGATAACCTCACTCGTTATTCCCTTTTCCAGGTCATTTATGAATATGTCAAAAAGCAGCGGACCCAGCACAGATCCTTGGGGTACTCCACAATTCACCTTTTTCCATTGGGAAAATTGGCCATTTAGTCCTACCCTCTGCTTTCTATCTTTTAAGCAGTTCCTGATCCACAATAGTACACTGCCTCCTATCCCATGACATTTTAGTTTTGCCAAAAGTCTCTGATGAGGGACCTTGTCAAAGGCTTTCTGAAAGTCCAGATACACTATATCAACCGACTCACCTTTGTCTATCTGTTTATTCACACCTTCAAAAAAAAACATAACAGATTAGTAAGACAAGATCTTTGTCTAAAGACATGTTGGCTGTCTCCCATTAAGCCATGACTATCTACATGAGTAATTTTGTTGTTTATAATGGTTTCTACCATTTTTCCCAGTACTGACGTTAGGCTCACTGGTCTGTAGTTTCCCGGATCACCCCTGGAACTCTTTTTAAAAATTGGCGTTACATTGGCGATCCTCCAATCTTCAGATTACTAATAGCAGGTCTGCAATCTCATATTTCAGGTGATTTGCTACTCTTCAGTTTATCAAATAATAATCATATCAGGTTTCACAATGAAAGAAAAGCATGACCAATAGGATAGGCTGCTAAACCTGAAGGCTATGCCTTTTCTTTTCTTACCTACAACCACCATGCCCTTCACGAGGGGCGGCTCAAGGCAATCTGCTGCCTGAGGAGAGGGATGAGATGGCGCCCCCCCCCCCTGGAGCAAGGGGGGGGGCTTCTCAAAACCCCAGTCAGGGACTGAACCAAACCAAAAAGCCGATTAGATAATGTGCAGGAAATGCAAGATGTTTTCACACCAAGGAACTAAAAGAGAGAGCGAGAACCACAGCACTGTTTATAACACCAAATTATAACTCATTTTTATTTTGTTGTTATAAACTGTATTAAGGTTCTTGCTTTTTTCTTTTTGAACATATATTTTGCATCCAAAGAACCTTCTCCCTCAACAATGGGTGCAGAGCAGAACTAGGACATTTACTCACAGAATTCAATATCTTCAAAAACAAAAATAAAATGTGATTCCGACCATCTCACTAACAACAACAAACATTTTCCAGTACCAGGCATATTGCGAACTAATAGATATCCCTACAACAAAGTCACTGAGGATCTGTAGACCAAACCTACCATACCATACCAGCTCAACTTCCAAAACTCATATAAGGAGCCTACCTAAAAAACAGCATAACTTTAAATATGGCAGTGGGCCCTGGAACATCCAAACACCTATTTGAAAAGTTGAACTATTCAGATTACTACAGTACAGATCCCTACGTACAAACTGCATGTTAACAGAACACCTGGCTGTGGTCACGCATTCAAAACACAGACCCTTACCAAGTACAGAATAAGTGACGATAACCTAATAATAAACCTATGCAGATAAAAATTAAACTGAAACTCCAAAAAGTCAGATTCTGCATACAATGCAATGCTAGAGAAATAGAAAGAGATGCATATCCCTGTACTTTATAAAATATAAAGATAGCACCCAGACTTTTCATTAAATTGAAAATAAAATTCTTTTCTACCTTTGTCTGACCATTTTCTTCTTGATCATGCTGGTCCCAATCTGAGGTTTCTGCTTTCCTCCACCTCCTAGTGCGCCCCCCCAGGTCTACTTCCTCCCAGGGGCGGCATGAGCGTGATGCAGAGCCATGTGCGGAGATTCATTGCAACATTATTTGCATAAATTTACTATACTTTATTTTAAAATGTATATGCTACCAATCTAAAATCCCATGTGGCTTCCAAACGTATCATACAATTTAATAAAACAGATGTTACAATAAAACAAACATTAAAAACCCATTAAATCTGATTAATGAAAAGCCACTTACACAGCCCCCCCCTCCAAACAGACCATCACCAATCTGCACATCAGATTTAATTTGCTATGACCAGATTTCTTCCTTACTGTCCCTCAGCCAGAATACCATCCCTAAACAGAGTGAATCTAGGTACCTGTCTAAAATAAGGCCATAAATAAGGGTGTTTTTGATTGTGATGCGTGACAGTGTAAGAGTCTTACTTTAGCAGCAGTGGACGAAAGGCTTACCGTACCCAAGGGTATTCACGTGATGACCTGGTGTTCCAGAAGTGATGCCTATACTGACCCCTTTAAATTTTAAGCTAATGTGGCGTTTGACGCCATGGCAGCACATGCCCAAGGAGCAGACAGGCTTCTTGGGCAAGCTCCTTAAGGACACTCCAGCGGCAGCTTTCATAAATTGTCAGTGTCATTCCAGTCAATGGTTGATACTTCTGAAAATCAATGGTATCTAAAAGCTTTCTATTTTCAGGAGGCATTTTACTGATGTTATGTCTTTTTTGATTTATATATGTAAGTGTATGTTGTAGTAATTGTGTGATGCTGTATTATGAAGTATTTTCATGACACGCCTAGAATTTAAGATAGGAGTGTAATAATTTTTTTAAATAAATACATTTTCATCATATTTTTGAGCCTTGTGGCTGCCATTGGTTCAGCTTCAGTCGTCCTGTATTGCTTTGTGAATTACATTGATTCAGCAACTATGGATATGTCCTTCCTATTTGAGACTTTGATATGTCCTGGCTTCTGTCCACTGCATTTCAGTCAGGTAAAGAATTTAATTTATTGATGCCACAAATATGTCTTGAGTGAATACCCTTGGGTACGGTAAGCCTTTCATCCATGGCTGTTAAAGTAAGGTTCTTACACTGTCACTCGTCACAATCAAAAAACACCCTTATTTATGGCCTTATTTTGGACAGGGACCTAGATGTACTGCGGCTGAGGGACAGTAAGGAAGCAATTCTTAACCATTGTTTATCCCTGGGCTTGAATTCTGAAACTATCTTGGAGCTATCAGATGAATCTGTTCTTCTGAATTGCTTCTATTCAAAATTGGATTCCTCTTCAAAAGAGGTTCCGCAGGCAGAACAATAAACCCCTCCAATAAAGTGTATTTATTCCAAAGAGAGCAGTGCTGGCGCTAGCTGCAGGTTTAGGGAGCAGATCAGTAACCGATGGTAGGCAAAAAAAGCTATGGTGGACTTGAAATCGTATGCTTTCAAGGCAGCAGCCAGAACGATGCCAAACTGAGGCAAGCTAGTGGCTGTAACCACGAGTGGCAAGAAGGGAAGGCAAGAGAGTGGAGTGCCGGCAGATGACTCGGTGGGCAAGCTGCAAAAATGGCAAGGGGACATAAAAGAATGGTTTTCCACTTTGCAGCAGGATTTAACCACCTTTAAGCAGGAGGCGCAGGGGTGGATTGCAGAACTTAAAAATGATCCGTCTGAGCTGGGGCAGCCAAGGGGCGGTTCTATCATTAGGCCAACTGAGCCGGTGTCCTCAGGCTGCAGTTTTTAGGGGGTGGCACGCCGGCTGTGTTTATTTCAGATTTTGCCGCCTCTGGGCTGCCGCTGCCTTCCCGCTGCTCTTTTTTCCGCTTAAGCTCGTCCGAACGAGAAAAAAAGCAGTGGGAAGGCAGCGGCAGGCCAGAGGTGTCAAATTCAGAAATAAACACAGCCGCGACTTCTGGTGGGGATTCCAAGCATCGCGGTTGCCCTTGGTTGATGTAATCAGTCTGGACCCTCTAGTCCTTGTGATCCAAGAGCGTGCTGAAGTTTTCCGATTTCACAGGTGTCTCCCTTACCATGGTACTTTCCCCCCACTGCCCCTACTCGAACCTAGGGCTGCATCCAGAAGCAGGATGGTGCGGAAGTTCAAATTTCAGCGTTTCATCCCCATCAGTGGCGGCAGATGCAGGCCTCCGAGAAAATACAACATAAGGTCTTGTATTTTATGTGTAATATTATTAGACTTACTAAAAAATGAAATATTATTAGAATTACTAAAAATGCTATACATGCCTATCTCGACAGATCATCCAGACCTCTCACCACTATCCACCTGCTTTGATGCTGTCACGGATTGGCTACACACGCAGAGATTCAGAATAAATTTTAACAAAACGGAGGTCCTCTTTATCACCAGGAACCCAGCATTCTCTCCACCCATCTTGTTGAAGGTACGAGATGCAGAGCTCCTCAGCAAGCCCACAGTTCTGTACCTAGGGGGTCACGCTGGACCAACAGCTCAATATGAAGACCCAGATAAGCAACATGGTCAAGGCGATCTATCACAAAATTCGGATGCTTCGCCACCTGCGACAGCTGCTTGAGCTAGAAGACTTCCGGACAGTCTACCAAGCACTAGTAATTCCACACTTTGACTATGCGAACACAATACTACATGGTCTCCCGAAGAACATGCTGAACCCTCTGTAGCTGGCAATGAATGCAGCCGCCAGAATCTTGCATGGAGCCTCCAGGAGGGAACATATAACCCTGATTATGAAACATCTGCACTGGCTGCCGGTCCACTGAAGGATCTCCTTTAAAATTCTAATGATGACCTACAAAGCCATCAACAAGTGCTCCTCCACCTCCCTCACAGATCTCATCCAGACCACCCCCCTCAACAGAGTAAGGAGATCAGCCGCCGCCAATACTCTGAAACTCCTGAAGGCGATCACAAAATGCTCTCAGTCAACTAGAAATAGAGCCTTCGCACTGCATGCACCCACACGCTGGAACGCCCTGCCACCTGCCATCCATGCCATCAAAGACCTTGCCCAGTTTAGGAAGGAAGTGAAGCACTATCTGTTCCTCCAGCACTATACCAAACCAGATGACAACCCGCAGCCAGTCACACTCAGGACCCAGGTTGACACCCCCAAGGTTGACACCCCCAACGCAGCCACTCCACGAGCCCAGCCCGCTAGATCCAGATCCCCTCGACAGGTGGGGGTATACACCCGTACCTTGTCACCCTGTATATAGCTGAGCCAATATGTAAATAGTATCAAGCTGTCCACATAGTTTGTGACAGCCAGTTAATTTATACATAGTTACCCTGTTAGCCCTGTATATAATACCCTGTTTATTGTAAGTCCCGTGTAGGCCTGCCTGCACTGCACAAATCTGTTATCTGTAAACAGCACTGATTTTAAAGAGTGCGGTATAAAAGAGACATTAAATAAATAAATAAATATCATACTTGCTATATTATAATATGGATTTATTGCAATGTTTCATAGAAACAGCAAGTCTGTGAGGCAGCAGCTATTGAAATAAAAACAAGCTGCTGCCTCACAGACTTACTGTTTATATGAATCATTGCAATAAATCCTTATTATAATAATATAGCAAGTATGATATATAATATTAGAATAGTGAAGCTAATTGAATGGAATCATTAATATCCTGTAACAGGCCATGTAACAATGCAACACCTTGGCGTTTTAGTTTAAATTTTGTCTACCTAATTTTATTTTTCTTTTAGGTCACATACTCTATACTAGATGAGGGTCTGTGTTCTGAGTGCATGACTGAGGCCGGGCGTTCTGCTAATTTGTACATAGGGATCTGTACTATATTAATATGACTTTTTCAGGTTTTCAAATAAGTGTATCGGTGTTCTAGGGCCCGCTGCAGTATTTATAGTGCTGCTTTTTCTGAGTAGGCCCCTTGTTGTATGAGTTTTGGAAGTTTATGCTGGTATGTGGTATGGTAGATTTGGCCTTGGAGATCTTTGGTTAATGTAACTTCCTTTGGGGGTAGGACGCAGCTGCATGGGCTCCTTCACAGAGACGGGAAGGCTGTGCACCGGTTTCACTTTTATTTAAACTGAAGATCACTAGCACAGCCGTGTCCGCCAAAGAAAAGAGAGGGTGAATCTGCTGCTACCGAGAAGCGGACTCGGCAGCGGAAGCAACTTGTGCGCTTGGTTTTTTTTTTTAACTTTTGAAGGCCGAGTGAGGCAGCATTTTTGCTGCCTTCAAAACTTGCCGCCTGAGGCAACCGCCTCACTCCGCCTCATTATAGAGCTGCCCCTGCCCTTAACTTCAACTTTGAAATCAGAATTATAAAGCACAACTTCCTAGCATGCTGCTTTGTGCGGCTTCTCTCCGCCTCCTGCTCCTCATTGGTTTACCCCCACTAGGAGGTGGAGAGAAGCTGCACAAAGCAAAGCGCTAGGCAGTTGTACTTTATACTTTTGATTTTAAAGTTGAAATGAAGGGCATGGTGGTTGTAGGTAAGAAAAGAAAAGGCATAGCCTTCAGGTTTAGTAGGCTGTCCCGTTGGTCAGGGTCCCCTTTCCATGCTTTCCTTTCACTGCTCAACCTGATATGAATCAGCAGTGTATGTGCTGTCTCAGTTTCAGGCACGAGCCACTAGAGTGAGCTGCTATCACTGCTGTGAATGAGCCTCATATTTGTCTCTTTTTGAAAAAGAGAGTTTTCATGGGCTAGGCCTTCTCTGTTGGCCTGGAAGCCCTGCCAAGCTGAAGCTACCAGCCAGCTCAGTTGTGCAAGGTCACTGCTTCTCTTACGACCAGGTACGAAGGCTCTGGAGGAACCAGAAAAGGAGGCTGATGAGAATTCAGGGAGAGCTTTGGAGGGGAAAGGAGCAAGAATATGGGGAGTATTGGGGATGGGTGGTGGAGGAGAATGGGGCAAGAACATTCCATGGCGGGAGAGCTTTCTGGTAGCTGTGGGAGAGGATTATGAGGAGAATCTTCCTGGGTTGGGAGAGGGATTGCGGATGGGAACAGAGAGAGAAAATAAAGGATGGGGGCAGGGGAAAGGGTGCATCTAAGGGATGCAGAAAGAGGAAGAGAAGGGGCCATGGAAAAGGGTAAAGAGAACCAGGGATAGAGGGGCGGAAGCTATGGAGAATGGGAGAAAATACCCTGGATAGGAGGGAGGTAGAGAGAAATGTTAACTGGTTTATTGTATGGGGGAGAAGACTATGCATGGGGAGAGAGGGATGGGGATGACAGAGAGAAAATTCTGGATTGTAGGGGAGAATCTGGGATGCTGATGGAGGGGGGAGGGATTGAGAAATGGTGGCAGGTGCATAACAGAATGAGGACAGAAGAGGGGAGGAGTGGGAGAAGGCAGGCAAGAAGAGGAAACAATTGGAGAAGTGGAACAAAGCAGAAAGTATTCAAGTATCTTCTTTGAAGGAAAGAGACAGAAGGGAGAGATAGCTAAAATGAAAAAAAGAAAAAAAAAGTGAGACTGAAGCTTGGAAGCTTTTCTACTACCTGGCAGAGAATATTAATTTTACATTTGAGTTCTCTTGGGATCCACTCAAAAGCCTCTAACTGGGACATGTCTGCCACATAGAATTACATATTGATAACATAGATTTTGTGTCCCATTAGAATTTTTCTGGTACATAATCCTATTCATGAGGCTATTTTATTGAGTTTGAAACATTTAACATTAACAAAGTGCTTTTAGTTATATTTTTAAAGTAGATTATTGCAGTTTTGCATGGGGATAGTCCACTAGACAGCCCTCCCCCCTGCCATCCAACAATTTGCTTTGCTCATTACTGACACTATGGGGAGCAAGTCTCCCAAATTCACCTATCAGAAATTTGTAGGGCTTTGTCAGCCAAAAGCAAGTTTTCTTTGTGTTTCTTTTAAAGGAATTTTCCCTGATTTTTGGGCATCTTTTATGCTCATTTTGGCTATTGTGTTTGTATACACAAAGTTACAAACATGCACACTCTATTGCATGTTCATTAATTCATAGGTATATGTGCACACAAGCAATTTGCATGTGCTTTCAGTGATATACCTGCCTCTTAAATCCCTTCTTGTCTATTCCACCTCTCTCCTTTCCAGTCCTTCCCCTTCCCTTCATGCTATGCTAACATTTCTTATATACCGCCTTGATATCATGAAAGGCGGTATATAAGAAATGTTAAATAAAAAAAAAATGTATGATTGTTTTATCTGTCCTATCTAGATGGTTGTAGTTCTTTTCTGTCTATGATTTTATCTTTTTTATGTATTTTAATGTACACCGCTTTGCTGTGCTTTATCGAAGGGTGCTTAAGCAAATGTAATAAACCATAAGGGACCCAGATGAACCAAACTGTCCTCCAAAGTGGTGATGAAGTGCCATCATTTTGGTGTAGAGGTGTCATCCAAGCACAAGATTCAGCATACCGCTGCTGCACAATCTGTATCGAAGAAGAAACCCTATCTGGAGCACAGCACAGAGTGTTAGCATTCTTCAACCTAAGTGCAAATCATATTTAGCCTATTTTATACCAAAATTGTCTTTCAGCTCTAAACCTGCATCAATGTTCTCCTGCTCACCTTCCAATTTTCAGGATGCTTTCTATCTTCAGGAACAAGCAGGAATGTAATCTTCGCATATGGGTGACATCGGTACCGATGGAGCCCATGCAGGAATGCTCCCCAGCATCCAATTGGAAAGCTTTTGGGAGCACTCCACTGCACCTGCGTGGCTGCCTTCCTGCCTTCCCAACTCCCTCTCTTCAGTTCTTCATTTTCCATGGAGCCAGCAGGAAGCAATTTCTGTCACCACAGAAAAGCTCTTTTTGTGGATAGTGCCTCTGCCTTCCCATCGACCTTGCACCGTCTAGGACAGCGATGGCGAACCTATGGCACGCGTGCCAGCTGTGGCACGCGAAGGCCTTGCAGCTGGCACGCGGGTAGGTCCGCAAAAAAGAAAAAGCTGGCTCTGGCTGCTGCCGCGGACGCGGCAGAGTGCAGTGCCCCGCGGGGCCCCCTCCGCCCGCTAAGCCCCTCTGCAAGGGCTTTCAGATTCGCGAGGGAGAGCGTCTCCCTCGCGTCTCTGTTAAGCCCGCAGGGGCTAATGGGAAATTTCCCATCAGCCCCTTTAGACGCGAGGGACTGATGGGAAATTTCCCATTAGCCCCTGCGGGCTTAACAGAGACGCGAGGGAGAAGCTCTCCCTCGCGAATCTGAAAGCCCTTGCAGAGGGGCTTAGCGGGCGGAGGGGGCCCCGCGGGACATTGCATTCTGCCGCGGCGGCAGCGGCAGCAGCCAAAGCCAGCGTTTTTTTTTTTTTTTTAATTTGCCATGGGGGGGGGGGGGGGGGTTAGGACTGCTAATGGGCTAGGGGGGGGGTGTAGGACTGCTAATGGGCTAGGGGGGGTAGGACTGCTAATGGGCTGGGGGGGTAGCGGGTAGGACTGCTAATGGGCTGGGGGGGGTAGGACTGCTAATGGGCTAAGGAGGGTAGGACTGCTAATGGGCTGTGGGCTGATGGGGGCTGTCTGGAAATGGGGTGATGGGGGGTTAGGACTGGTAATGGGCTATGGGGGGGTTAAGACTGCTAATGGGCTTTGGGCTGATGGGGGCTGTCTGGAAATGGGGTGATGGGGGTTAGGACTGATAATGGGCTATGGGGGGGGCTAGGACAGGAAATGGGCTGATGGGGAGGGGTTAGGACTGGATGGGCTGTGGGCTGTTGGGGGGGTTAGGACTAGTAATGGGCTATGGGGGGGTTAAGACTGCTAATGGGCTGTGGGCTGATGGGGGGCTCTGGAAATGAGGTGATGGGGGGTTAGAACTGCTAATGGGCTATGGAGGGGGGGGTTAGGACTGATAATGGGCTAAGGGGGGGGCTAGGACAGGAAATGGACTGATGGGGAGGGGTTAGGACTTGAGGTGGGCTGATGTGGTTAGGACTGGTAATGGGCTGTGGGCTGATGGGGGGGGGGGTTTAGGACTGGCAATGGGCTGTGGGGGGCTGACTGGAAATGGGCTGATGGGGTTAAGACTGGAAGTGGGCTGATGGGGGGTTAGGACTGGTAATGGGCTATGGCGGGGTTAGGACTGATAATGGGCTATGGGGGGGTTAAGACTGGTAATGGGCTTTGGGCTGATGGGGGATGTCTGGAAATGGGGTGATGGGGGGTTAGGACTGGTAATGGGTTATAGGGGGGGCTTAAACTGAAAATGGGGTGATGGGGGTTTAGGACTGGAAGTGGGTTGATGGGGGGCTAGGACTGGTAATGGGTTGGGGGGTTGCTATGACTGGAAATGGGCTGAGTGGAAGGGGAGGCTTGAACTGCAAATAGCTGATGGGGAGGGAGCTTGGAATGGAAATGGGCTGTGAGGGAAGGGAGCTAGGACTGAAAATGGGCTGATGGAGCAGCTAGGATAGGACTGGAAATGGGCTGTTGGGGGGAGCTAAGATTGGAAATGGGCTGTGGTGGGGGCTTGAATTGAAATGGACGGGCTAGAACTGGAAGTAGGCTCATGGGGGGGGCTTGGACTGGAATTGTACTGAGTGGAGGGGAGCTATGATTTGACATGGGCTGATGATGGGGCTAGGAAATGACTAGAAATGGGCTGATGGGGGGCTAGGATTGGAAATGAGCTGATGAAGGGACTCAGACTGAAAATGGATGGGGGAGCTAGGACTGGAAATGGGTTGATGGGGGGCTAGGACTGGAAATGGGCTGATGCAGGGACTAGAAAGGAATGGATGCTGGGTGAGACTGGAACTAGAAGGGAGCTGATGTTGGGGGAGGATTAGAATGGGATGGGGCTGGGAGAGTAAAATGGAGAGGGGAAAAATATTTTGTGTGGGAGGAATGAAAAATCTACAATTGGCCGGGTATTGGGAGAGTAAGTGGGGATTGAGGATGGAGCGGTAAAATTTGTGTGGATGAAATAGGAATGAGGAAAGAGCAAAAGGAGAAAGATTAGTATGTTAAAGCAGATGTAGAGAGAGAGAATGGAAAAAAAGACTAGAAGAGAGAAGAAAGAACAAATGGACAGCAGACGATGGAGAGTTAGCAGAAAACATGAAGAAACCAGAAGAAAGTGGCTGGAGCAATTGCAACTGAAAAAAATGCACAAAAGGTAGAAAGATATCTCTTTATTTTGAATTTATTAACTGGAATATTAAACCTCTGGGAAATGTGCATCATTAACGTCTGTGCTTTGTTTGGTACAAGAGGAAATTAATTTATAGTTTTATTTCTACATTGTTGTACATTCCAAGTTTGGCTTTTGGGGTTCCCAGTTTAATTATTGCCTTCCTGTTTCTAAATTGTGATTCCTTGTTTGGTGATGGTCTATGTTCTGCATGTGTAACTGAGCTGAGGTTTAATTGACGTGCTGGCACTTTGAGGAAATTCTTTGGTTTTGTGCGGCAGTTTGGGCACTCGGGCTCAAAAAGGTTAGCCATCACTGGTCTAGGACATCACTGGTTCCCTTATCCTTTTCTTTATCTTCTTTTTTAGTTTTTAGTTTTTAGTTTGTTTTTGTTAGAGAAAATAATTTGGGCATTGATGCACTTTTAGGCCTTAGGCCTACCATATTCTTCATACATAGAAGGGATGGAGAAACCAACTAGTGGTTTTAAAAAAAAATGCACTAAGTGTGCCAGCTCTATTTCTGCGACTAACACACACGACTGGTGTCTAAAATGCCTCTGCTCAGACTACCAGCCATAGGACTGTTCCTTTTGCCAGAAAATGTCACGGAGAGGCCTACAGAACTGGGCTTCTAAATTAGGAGCACTCTTCGCGTTGGATGTGATATCATTGATGTCCACTTCGAGGGCCTTATTATTCTCTCTTGGATCTCAGATATCCTCAAAGTCCAAGCATAAGGCCACATGTTTATGTTTATGTTTATTTCATTTGATAAAAACCGCCTTTCCATGGCAAGCAATGCGGTGTACAATTTAAAAATAATTAAGAGCAGGCCAAAGCCAGCGAAGTAGAAAGGAAAGTTTACAATTCATTGATAGGAAAGAAGAGGGGAAAAGAGAGACAGGACAGGACATGAGTAGGTATAAATTCCGGGAGGGAAATACGGGGGTGGGGGAAAGAGGGTATCACACGAAAGGGGAGGGGACATCAAAGGCCAGGGAGAAAAGATGAGTCTTCAGATTTTGTTTGAATGTGGCATGCTGAGGTTCCAGACGGAGGGAAGAGGGGAGGGCATTCCAAAGAGCAGGGCCAGCAAAAAAGAAGGCAGAGGAACGGGTGGATTGTAAGTGAGCATGGGAGGGAGAGGGAAGGGTAAGGCGATTGAGGTGGAAGGAGCGGGGAGTGTGCCTGGGAGAAAGAAAGGAGAGGAGATCTGTTAAGTATTGTAGGGTGCTAGTGTGAAGAGCTTTATGAACCAAGGTAAGCAGTTTAAATTGAGTGTGGAAGGGGATAGGCAACCAAAGTCTGTGGGCACCTCCAGGGAAAGATCTCATTCAAAGCAGCAAGATCCTTCGGGGTTTGCCTCGGGGGTTGCCTCTGAGGCGGATTAGCCTGCTAAATAGCTCTGGCGAGAGGCCCTGTCCTCTAAAGCCATTGAGGGGTTCCAGGATGCTCCCGAGGCCTTGACCTCTGGAGAGTTACTGGTGCCATGCTCTGGGATGGTAGCGCAAATACCCATCACAGATACCCAAGCATCGGCAACCTCGATAGACCAGCGCATACTGGCCATCGAGCGCAGCTTGGCGGCCCTACTTGCAGCTTCTGTACCCATAAAACCCTTGGCTACAGGTACTGTCCCATTGATACCGATTCCGGTACCGACATTGACACTAGTTCCTGGTACAACATCGGGGCTGCTGCAAATGACATCGACATTGCTCCCCCCCCCTTTCCCTCCCTGGAAACTCTTACCAATACTGATGCCAGGCCCAAGTGGCTCACCGAGGCCAATAAATCAGAACATCAGTACCGGCATCTAGCTTCTGGCGAGCACCGTACCTGTTGATACTTCGAGTCTTCTGATTCAGATTCCCCTGATTCAGATGTGGAGTCACTCAATTCACGGGGGCCTCGGAACCTTCCTTCGGATCCTTCCTGCCTCAACAGTGGCGTATATCACCTCCGGAGGACATGTCCTTCCAGGAATTCATTCGAGACCTGTCCAAAGGTCTCTCTATCACAGTGTCATCAGAGAAGGAGCCAAGGGCGGAGGAATTAGAGATCCTCCAATACCCAAAAACATCTAAGGAAGCAGCCACCTTACCAGTGCACGCATCCTTCATGACCTTATGCTCCGTATGTGGGAAACGGCTCTCACGGTCTCGCTCCAAAGTAGACGTCTCGATACTTTGTATTGTGTACCGGAGTGTTCCAGCTTCCAAAAGCCACAGCTTCCCTACCACTCCATGGTGGTGAAATTGGCTATGTGCCAAATAAAAAGCTCGAAGACTCACTGTCTAACCCTCCGGGTAGGGAATAGAGAACCCTCGACGCCTCTGGGCGTCAATGTTTCCAAGCATCAGTGCTCTCAACTAGGATTAACTCCTATATACTCCTTATGGGAATGTTGCTGAAGGGAGGTCTCCTGGGATCTCGAAGCCTTTGTCCCTCTACTCTCAGATGACAAACAGGCAGATTATCTTGCCCTAGTTAAGCATAGACAAAATGTATCGAAGTTTGTCAATAGAGCTACCTTCAATGCTTTTGAATGCACGAGCAGGGCCTCAGCAATCTGCAACAGTGCATGTCGCATTGCTTGACTTCAGGCCTCAGATCTTGAACAGTGGGTTCAAGATAAACTGGGCAGCATTCCTTGAAAACTTTGGCAAAGACTGGCAAGATAAGGCCTTTCAATTAGAGTTAGAAAATACTACTCTAAAGAGACTGTCCAGAGTAACAGCTGACCCTGCTAGGGGAAAGACTCCTGCAAAGAAGTCTTTCTACAATAAGAAGAATAGAGTCTTCTCTTCCTATCCTCTCGCTTCTCAGTATCAGATCAAGCCCCACAGAAGAGGCAGCAGCCTCCTAAACAAAAGAAGCCGCAGGTTCTCAACCTGCTCCACAGCCTGTGCCTGGTTTTTGACTCTTTTTCCTCTGGAGGGACCAAACTCCCTCCACATAGCAGGCAGACTGTCATTTATACCCACAGCTGGCACCTCATCACCTCAGAGCAATGGACACTCTATAGTTCAGGAGGGATACAGCCTTCATCTGCAAACTCTGCCCCCCTCCACATTCAGTGGGGAATATCAAATGCAACCCCCACTCACTGCTTTCCTACAAGATGAGGTGACCTCTCTTCTGTCTCATGGCGCCATAGAAGATGTTCCACATCCCAACAGGGAGTGGGCTTCTACTCTTCCTACTTTCTCATTCCAAATAAAAGCAGAGGGTACAGGCCTATTCTGGACCTCAGAAACCTCAAGAAGTTTCTAGTCCACAAAAAGTTCAAGATGATCTCTCTCGGGACTCTTCTTCCCTGCCTCCAGAGTCGGGACTGTCTCTGTTCTCTAGACCTAAAAAAGTGTATGCACATATCCTCATCCATCTAGGACACAGGAAGTATCTACGCTTCGCCTTTCAGGAAAAATATGATCAATACAAAGTCCTTCTCTTTGGACTCACCTTTGCCCCAAGAGTCTTCACAAAGTGCATGGCGGTAGTGGCCGCATATCTAAGAACTCGGGATATTCAGAGGAATAGACAGCCCTAAAAATGCATTCCTTCTTCTTTTCCTAGACATATCTGCGGCTTTTGACAGTGTTCATCATACATTAATGCTTAATAGGCTCACACAAATCGGTGCCAACTCAACAGTCCTTAAATGGTTTACGTCATATCTTTCTAATAGATCCCAAACAGTCAGGATCAACAATCAAACCTCCAACACATACAAACAAGAAATAGGTCTCCCCCAAGGCTCTGTACTATCTGCTTTACTATTTAACATATACATACAACCAATCTGCAATATCTTTAAAAAATTCAAAATCCTTTATAACATATATGCGGATGACATTATGCTGTACATCCCATTCACAATCCCTACGATTCCCCTTCAACCCTTAACAGACTGCTTCAACGAATTAGCAACTTGGTTAGAAGAACACAATCTCTTCATTAACCACTCTAAAACTGACATTCTAATTGTAACAAAGAACAAATCCTTTACCCCCCCCCCCCCCACATTATACTTCAGAATCATGACATCTACATAAAAAGCGAAATAAAATACCTAGGAGTGTTACTAGACTCTCAACTCAGTATGAACACACACATAAGAAACACAACAAAGAAAATTTACTTTAAACTCAAAGTTTTAAAACAACTACGCCCACTTGTCCACCTACAAGATTTCCTAAGTATTATTCAAGCCATTATCACCCCACATTTTGACTTCGCCAACCTCTCCCTACTAGGTACAACAAACCAAAACATCAGAAGACTCCAACTGGCTCAAAATGCCGCTGCTAGAACTATAATGAAGGTTCACCCTTTTGAGCACATATCACCCTACCTAGCCAAACTACACTGGCTCCCCATTCAATCCAGAATAAACTATAAATTAATAATAACCACTTTTAAAGCAATAAATAACACTGCCCCAGAAACCCTAAATAAATTAATCATTAAAGACACACCCCATAGTGCACAAAGAAGAGGCAACGCCAATAAATTAAGAATTCCAAAAGAATACACAAAGTCCAAAAAAACAACAAATAAAAAGGCATTTTCACATGCAGCCCCCACACTCTGGAACTCGCTACCCGATGAACTCAGAGCCTTAACTGACTTGAAAGATATACGCAAAAACTTAAAAACTCACCTTTTCACCACCTACTACGGCACATTAGCTAACTCTCAACTTCAATTTGAAAAGGGATAAACTATACAACACAAGTAGATCTACACCACTAAGCCTATTGACGTTTTGACCTTAATACTGCCTATAATTTGTACACTGTTGAACTTCTCCTACTATATTTGTACATAGTTAATTGTACATAGTTCCAAAAAGTTTAAAAGTTCAAAGTTCAAATGTTAATTGTATTTAGTTCATGTTATCGTTCAATGTAAAAACAGTAATGCCTACCTGTTTAATCAATTGTTATATGTAAACCGCACTTGATCTTCGGAAGGTTGCGGTATATAAAACATTTGTTAAATAAATTAAAAAACAAATAAATTTGTCTTCCCTTACTTAAACGGCTGGCTAATAAAGGCAGACACCTGCTTTCCTTGCTTCATACCATCACGGTACTACAACACTTGGGATTTGTCATAAACTTCCCAAAATCCCAGCTTGTTCCAACTCAGACTAGAGTTTATTAGTGCTCTACTAGATGCCCAACAGTCCAGGTTGTTTCTGCCCCAACTCCATTGTGCCCGTCTAATCGAACTAGCATCCCAGACGCTTCTACGAGACCATCTGACAGCCTAAGAGATACTGCAGCTCCTTGGACACATGGCCTCTACAGTACATGTCTTTCCACATGCCTGACTACATATGCAAACAGCCCAGTGGACTCTTGCCTCCCAGTGGAAGCAGGCCTCTGGCCATCTCTGGAACAGGATACAGGGCACTGCCCATCTAACCACATCCCTTCAGTGGTGGTGTTCTCCAGAAAACCTGCTCATAGGGTCACATTTTCAGATGCCTCCACATCAATGCACCCTAATGATGGATGCCTACAAACTGGGTTGGGGAGTCCATCTGGGCAATCTGACTATGCAGGAGCTCTGGTCAGCACAGGAATCACAACTCCATATCAATCTCCTGGAACTTCAGGCGATTTCCAATGCCCTCTGGGTGTTCCAACTCCATCTCAGAGCACAACAGGTCCTAGTTAGGACAGATAATCAGGTTGCCATTTTCTATGTGAACAAGCGGGGAGGAACAGGCTCTTGGGCCCTCTGCAAGGAGACAGTACTCCTCTGATCCTTTGCCATTGCTCATCAGATACACCTCCAAGCAGTGTACCTCCTGGAGGAATCCAGTGTCTTAGCAGACAGACTGAGTTGCATTCTTCTTCCCCACAAATGGTCTTTGTATCCAGACAGTGTCCTACATTTTCCAAACATGGGGAACTCCAGACATAGATGTGTTCATGACTACGCAAAATGTCAAGCTTCCTCGCTTTTGCACAAGAACTCAAACATCCACCAACCAACAGGTGGATGCCTTCCACCACTACTGGGGTCAGGATCTGCTTTATGTATTCCCTCCCATACCCCTCATTCCCAAGATGCTTTTCAAGCTTAAGTCTGACAAGGGCTCCATGATTCTTATAGCCCCTCACTGGCCACGGCAACTGTGGTTTCCATTGCTACTTCATCTGACTCAGACTCATCCTCTGCGATTGGGATATGGACCAATCTCCTCTCCTAGGACAATGGCTCACTACTCCATTCCAATCCAGTCTCTCCGCCTCACAGCTTGGCTGCTGAAAGCATAACTTTACAAGGTTTTAAACTTACCCAAGAGTTTAGGAGATCCTTTTGGCTTCTCAAAAACCCTCCACCAGACATTCATACACTTTTAAGTGGCATAGATTCTCTGGTGCTCCCAGAAAGTTATCAATCCCTTTTCTGCTCCAGTGGAGCCACTTCTCCAATATCTCCTCCACCTGTCCTCGACATGACTAAGACAAACTCGGTGAGAGTCCACCTTAGTGCCATTGTGGCCTCTTCTCATCATCTGCTTAATGGACAGCCCATCTCCTCACAACCGCTAGTAGCGCATTTCATGAGAGGTCTCCTGCTGTTCAAACCTCCCATTAAGCTACCTCTGGTAGCTTGGAACCTCAATTTCATTCTAGCACAGCTCCTCAAGTCGCCCTTTGAATCTTTAGCCACGACCTCACTTAAATTCCTCTCGTGGAAAGTGATCTTTCTAATTGCCCTCACTTCAGCTAGACACAATAGTGAGCTTCAGGCTTTGGTGGTGGATCCTCCCTATACCCGCTTCCACCATGACAAAGTAGTCCTTCGAATTCACCCACACTTTATGCCAAAGGTGGTATCTCTCAATTTACCTTCCGGTTTTCTTTCCTAAGTCGCATGCGTGTAGAGCAGAAGCAACTCTGCACACTCTTGACTGCAAGTGTGTGTTGGATTTTTACCTCCAAAGGACTCGTAAAGCCTCACAGTTGTTCATCTCATTTGATCTCAGTCACCTGGGATTATCTATATCTATGCGTTTCCTCTCCAGATAGATAGCAGACTGCATTTCATTTGCCTATGACAAAGCAGGACTCTCTCTGGAAGGACATGTCACTGCTCACAATGTTCGTGCCATGGCCACCTCGATGGCAAACCTATGCTCAGTAGACATTGACGAAATTTGCAGAGCAGCAACTTGGTTTTCTGTCCTTACCTTTCCTGCCCGTTATTGTCTGGACACGGGCTCCCATTGGGATGCCATATTTGGTCAGGTTGTACTCCAGCACCTCTTTCAGACTTAGATGCAATTCCTATTCCCTGTCCTGGACTTTGAAGATACCAGAAATCCATTTGGGAACCATGACCTCCTCATGCCTACTCTGAGGCAAACCTCCACCGGTTCTGAGATCACTTTATCTGGCATCTGGGAGCTAGGGAGTCCCATATGTGAAGACTATATTCCTGCTTGCTCCTGAAAATAGCATAGTTACTCACTAACAGGTGATCTCTGGGAACAGCAGGAATTTAGTCTTCACAACACACCCTCCTCCCCTAGGAGTTATAGGGTTTCATTTACTCTTTTCTCGGCTACAAACTCAACTGAAGAGAGGGAGTTGGGAAGGCAGTAACAGTGGAGTGCTCCCAAAAACGTTCTAATTGGACGCTTGGGAGTGTTCCCATGTGGGCTCCATCGGTACCGACATCACCCATTTTATTTATTTTATTTAGCAATATTTTTATGCCACCTTTCACTGGGTCAAAGCAGTTGCTGTAGCCACTAGGTGGCTGCTCCTGTCTTAAAGTATCCAAATAGTTATGTGGATAGCAGGCTGAATGTCTCCACTGTCTGGATAGTACTGAGGTAATCTGCAAGGATTTTCAGCTGAAAATCCAAAGATAGTGCCAGATGGGTAATTCATCCAGATAACCACTGCTGTTAGCTGGATAGTTCCCTTTGAATATTGACCCATAGGTTTTAACTTTTTTCCTAAGTCATACAATTTAATTGCCTCCAAATAATCACTCACAAACAACCAGAGAAACATGTAAACATCATTTTTTTTGTTTGTTGGAACGTACACCGTGATGGAAACTCCCTCTCGTGGTGTAATGTTCCTTTTTATTCTATTTGAACTGTTAGGGACGCAACCGATTAACTCACTTTTATATAGGTAAAAAACACCAAAAGTCACTTATCTGAATAGGAATTCATCAGAAGATGTTCATTCCCTGTTGAAACTGCTAGCTAAACCGGCACATTCACGTCCTTAGCGTCTTCCTCTTTCACTCAGCTGAATATCCTCATGGGATTGATCACACATTTCCCTCCATACAGCCGGATACAATGAAATCCCAGCCACAGTGATGTCTGATTTTATAGCAACTAATTTGAGATCTTCAATCGATTCCAGTAACCCAACGCTGTGCTTCAAGCCTAAGAAACTCCTGGCCCTTCTTCAAACGGAGTTGCTTCAATCATCTTTCCAAAGCAAACATAGTTAAATGCCCTAAGCCAGTCATGTGATATCGTTGATAACCAATGGCTATTAACCCTTTAAATCCTTTCCATAGTATCACATAATGCTCCACCAATCCAAAGTAGAATTTAAACCCCGTGGTGTTAAAGAGCCCAGGGTGTATATCCAAAATTCCTCCCGGTAGCTTAACCGAGAATCTCTATCCCCTCCTCTATCACTCGACGGTATATGGTCCAATATTCTCCAACGAAAATCAGAAAAAGTATGATTGTTTTCTTGACAGTGTATAACCATTGGAGCTGTCATTACCGCACCATTAATACGAGAATGATGTTCTTGGAGCCGTTTTTTCATGGTTCTGGATGTCTTGCCAATATAAATCTTTCCACATGGACAAACCATTAGATATACTACAAAAGAAGTTAAACAATTAGTGAAATATTTACTGTAAATTCGATGACGTTGTAGAGAATCTTCCCAAACATTACCTTCTAATGTTAATTCACAAAAGTCACAAGAATTACATTTGAAATGGCCCAAAATTTGCTCTTCTCGGCATTGATTATAATTATGAACCACCCAGTCTGCAATATTTCTGCCTCTCTGAAAAGCTATCATCAGTGGCTTTTCAAAACTCTGATTCACTGATAGTATCAGCCAGTGGGTCTTCAAAATCTTCATTACCTCCACCGCTCATGGCATGTATGGTAAAACCCCTACATAAGGGGCCATCGCCTCTATAGCAGTAGGGGAATTCGGCGAGTCCCACCATTCCCCATAATTAAAACGGGCCCGTCGATATGCTCGATTTATAATCGTATGTGGATAACCTCGTTCTAGAAGACGATGTTTCAATTGGAAAGCTTGTACCTTAAAATCTTCCACTGTAGAACATAATCGACGTAGCCTGATAAATTGTCCCACTGGTAAACCCTGCCGTAGGGGGCCCGGATGATAACTGCGATAATGTAAAAGGGTGTTCCTTTGAACATCCTTATGGTACAGAGTGGATCTGACCTCCGAATGATCTTTAAACAATTGAATATTTATTTATTTATTTATTTAGCTGTATTTATATCCCGCTTTTCACCGGGTCAAAGCGGTCAATTGGGAGATACATTTAACACGAGGGGATATGACACACATACGCTAATACTTACAGGGAACATATCCAGAAAATGTATCACCTCTCTATGAAAAGTAGGTGTGAATTGTAAATCAGATGATAATGTATTTATCCAAATGAAAAATTCCTGCAATCTCTCTTCTGAATCCACCCAGAAGAAAAAGATGTCATCAAGGAACCTTGTCCACATCCGGATCCAGTTGAACCATTCAGATGGATATTGTCACCAGCAGTGGCTGAACTAGTAGTATATAGCTAGGCACACTGCTGGGCCTGACCCTTCTATGAAAGAAAGTGTAGTTGAGACGGAGTGGTCAGGTTGAAATAAGGATTTATTCCCCTCCCGGGGTTTGCTGGATTTTCAAAACAGTACAAAAAAATACCAAACTTAAGAGGCAGCCATGCTTCTGGCAAAAACAAAAAGGTGAAAGGAAAACACAGCTTCTTGCTTGAACAGAACCAATAGTTATAACAAACAGAAATCAGGTAATAACGTTGGCAGTTCCCTCTGTGCACGTTTATCTTTCTCCCAGGCACACTTATCTTCTACTAGCGTAGAGAAGTTTCATCAGTTATTAATAAAGAACAGTCCATGTCCTCAACATAGGGAAAGCATTCACTTTGCTCCGTGCACATCGGTTCATCAACTATCTTATCTTCTTTAGGGCAGAGAGTCTGGAACTTTCTCCAATCAGTCCCTAGCTTCTCTTCACCACTCTCTCCACAGTATGGCAAATAATTATCAGATAGTTTGTAAAACTGCCTTGTTCTGTTTCTACTAGGTCTCTCTCTTGGCAGTTTTCTGCCAGGCTTTAAATACATGCAATCATCTTCTTCACTCATACATATGTCCTCAATCACTTTACTTTCCTTTTCCCAAGGTTGTAAATATCTTAGGCCATTCTGCCTTTCAGTAATACAGAGTTCCTTACCAGCTGCTCTCCGTTCTCCCCACTGACCTCTGTGTCTGGGAAATTCTTCCTGCGTCACAGGTGAGGGTTTCCTGCAGTTAATCCCTCTGCTGGTAAACGGCTTTCTGTCTCTTTTCAAAGCCCTGCTTGGCTTTCTATTCCAAGACTCAAATGAAACAGCATTAGGCTGAGAGTATTCTGACCTTCTGTTAGAGAGCTGCAAGTCTTCCCTTACTTGCCAAGTTTCCAAATCACTCTCAACTTCTGAGCCTCCAAAACCCCCGTCAGAATCAGCACATGAATCCAACTCAGCCTCTCTCACTGCAACTCCTGCTGGATCTCCTACCAGCTTTCTGCCTCGATCTAACTCTGTTTGCCTACCACGTTTCTTATACATGGTTAGGGGCGTTTTCCTGCACATGTGCAAACTGTTCCCTTCATTACTTGGGGAGTGTTTGTTGGCTAGGCGTGCCCTCAGACCTCGTGTCTCAGCCTGCTTTGGTTGCCTATGGTAACTGTGAAGCTTTTGATCTCCCTTCCTGTCAGAATCTGTGCCAAACTCAGCAGCTTTCTGTGTCTTAAAGGTATAGGGCAGAACTTCGGTGTCACACATCCCCCTTCTTAAGATATTACGAGCTGCGGACGTCCTCGTCGGACAGCGCGTAATTCTGCTCAAAGCATCCGCATTGCCATGCAGCTTCCCTGCACGATGCTGTACTTCAAAACTAAAGGCTTGCAAAGCCAAGTGCCACCGGGTCAGTCGGGCATTGTTATTACGCATTTGGCTAAGCCATTTTAACGGTGCATGATCCGTTACTAATAGGAATTTTCGCCCTGTCAAGTAAAATCGTAGTGCTTCTACGGCCCATTTGATGGCTAAGCATTCTCTTTCTACAGTAGAGTACTTTCGCTCTGCATTGGACAGTTTCCTACTTAAATAGGTGACTGGGTGTTCTACACCATCAAATCTCTGGGACATGACTGCCCCCAGTCCAGTCTCAGAGGCGTCTGTCTGGACGATGAATGGAAGTCTGAAGTCAACCCCCTTCAAGACAGGAGCCTTACATAACTTCTCCTTAAGGGAGATAAAATTCTCCTCTGCCTCGGGAGTCCAATGCACCTTATTTGGGGCATTTTTTCTAATCATGTCTGTAAAAAGACTACTCTCCTCTGCAAACCTGGGGATAAATCTTCGATAGTAGCCTATTAGGCCCAAGAAGCTATGGACATGCTTCTTTTCTATCGGTCTTGGGAAGTTTCGCACACTTTCTATTTTGTCCACTAGGGGTTTCACTAGCCCATTCCCAACCAGATGTCCCAGGTATTTGGCCTCCCTAGCCGCAAAAAGACATTTTTTTCGGGTTTAGGGTGAGACCAGCCTTCCGGATGGCCTGTAATACCGCCTCTATCCGGGATAAGTGTTCCAGCCAGGTGCCACTATGGATGATAACGTCATCCATGTAGGCTAACGCATATTCTTGGTGCGGCCGTAGGGCCTGGTCAATAAGACGCTGGCACGTTGCCGCCGCGCCGTGTAGCCCAAATGGCATACGTCTAAATTGGTATAGGCCTATGGGAGTGGAAAAAGCTGTCTTTGGCTTAGAATCCCTTGTTAAGGGGATTTGCCAGTATCCCTTGGTTAAGTCTAGGGTTGTTAGAAACCTGGCCTGTCCTAACCGATCTAACAGATCATCGATTCTCGGCATGGGATATGCGTCGAACTGTGAAATCGCATTGATCTGCCTGAAATCAATACAAAAACGGAGTGTTCCGTCCGGTTTTGGGACGAGGACTATAGGACTAGACCATGGACTATGGGACTCCTCGATCACCCCCATTTCCACCATTTCCTTAACTTGGGCAATGACTTCATTTTTCTTTGCCTCCGGCAACCTATATGGGCGCTGTCTAATGATTTTCCCCGGGATCGTGATGACCTCATGTGCTACCAAGCGTGTTTCGCCGGCACCACTGTCAAGACATCGGAGAATTTCCGTAACAGCCTGGCTAAATCTACCTGTTGATGTTCTGACAGGTCCGTACCTGTACGTATCTCGGGTTGTTCCCTCCAATCTGAGGGCTGAGGGCCTAAGTCCTCCTCTTTCTTTTCCTCAGCAATGGCTGCTAAGCCCTTAACATCCTTCATGCCCGTGGAGCCAAACCCTCCAGACCCACGGCCTGTGGAAGTTAATGAGGATGTCTCTTCTAACACAGGGAAGCCCACCCGTTCACAAATCAACTGGGCTATTCTTTCACCCCTTTTTATTGCGAAATCCTCTTCCCCGAAGTTAAACAGTAGGGCCTTGACCACACCACGATAATCCGGGTCTATTACCCCTGCCCCAATGTCAATCGAATAATTGACCGCTAGGCCAGACCGCGGTGCTATGCGGCCATAGCATCCTTCAGGGATTTGAATTCTTATCCCAGTATCAATGAGGGCCTTCCCTCTCTTGGGAACTATTATATCCTCATTACTGAACAGGTCATAGCCTGCTGAGGCTTCGGTAGCTCTTTGGGGACTTTTTGCCTGCTGGGATGTTTTTGTGAATTGCAGCACAAACTTTTTTTTAACCAGGGGTCTCCCTTCTACCCGGGGTTTCCCAAATAAAGCACTTGGTATCTTTTGTGCAATAGCTTCAGTTATGTGGGTCTCAGGCGGTGCCTTTTCTCCTAGAGGTTCTTTAGGGCCTACCTTCCCCTTGAGGCCTTTTCCCATTTCTTCCTTAAATGGGGGCCAGTCACGCCCTAGGACCACCTTAAAGGGAAGTCGGGGGACAACTGCTATGTGTACCTTCTCCTTAGTATTCAACCCATTCACACTCATCTCGTATATCGGGTAAAAAGAGGAGGCACCATGCACGCATCTAACTTTCACACGTCCATCCACGCTATTCCACTGGGTAGGGTTATGGGCCTGAATGGCCTTCCACATTTCTTGTGAGACCATACTCTGATCTGCCCCGGAATCCAGGAGTGCTACCGCATCTATACCCTCCACTTGGACGTCTATAATAAATTCCACCCCACCGTGTCTCTCCCTTCCTGATACAAGGGCTAGGTGCTCTTTACAGTCCCTGCGTATATGACCGTTTTTCCCACAGTGAAAACACTTTATCACATCATTATATTTTTTTACATTTTCTCTCGGGACTTTAGAAGTATAAGCCTTCTTTATACCAGGCATTCTTTCCATGCCGGTTACTCTCAGCATACTATCCCTAGAAGCTCCGGCCAATTCAGCTTCAAAATAGCATTCCGTCATTTCTGCTGCTTCTCTAGTAGACTTGCATTTTTGCAATAGCAAGAAAGCTTTTACTTCAGGAGGTACAGCCTCAAAGTACTGCTCAAGGAGCACAGCATCCATCAAGGATTCTACTGTGGCCTTCTCTGGAGCCAACCACTTTGCTGCCAAACCTTTTAGTCGCTGCATTAAAGCTTTCGGCGTCTCTTTAGGCAAGAGCCTTGCCTCCCTAAAAGACGGCGATAGTGTGTAGGTGTTAAACCTAACCTATCTTGTACCGCTAGTTTTACGTCCGGGTAATTGGACGCTAGGCCCGCGGGCATCGCCTTGTAGGCCGCCAATGCCTCTCCGGTTAAAGACATGGCGAACCTAACTGCCCACTGGTCTAGTGGCCATTTAGCCGCCTCAGCAATCCTCTCAAATGCATCAGAGTAGTCGTCAAAATTGTCAGTCTTTTGTAAAGGTCCTAGTGCCAATGCACCATAGTGTTGTACTCCTACCGCTGCTGGTACCGGTACACTTTCCTCCTCGGCAGTGGATGTCCGCTTCAGTAGCACGGTCAGCAAGTCCAAGAGTGGCTTCTGCTGCGCAGCCAGTGCTGCCATAGTCCTGTCCTGGGCTTGTCGTGCAAGCTCACCCTGGGCTTTCCACTGTTCCTCCATCCAGCGAAGCATGTCCTGAGGATCCATCCTGGCGTTGAGGTATACCTGTATGGGGCGAGAAAAAACAGGGCCCACCAAGTGCGGCACAATATATAGTTTTTTTTTCTCCCTATCTGCCTTTGCAAGGTATCTCTCTGTTCCCCTTCCTCCACAATCCTTACCACCCGTGCCCAGCCACTTGTACCTCAGCACGGTGTAGGATCTTGTATTGAGAAAGGTTATCTGTACGCCTCCGTCAGGTCAGTCTGTGCATGTTCACACTGTGTCAGGATTTCCTCTTTCAGGATTTTCCTTGCTGCTGTTTTTCTTCCTTCAGCCAATTTGTATCCTCTCAGAAAAAAAAACTTTGGGTAGTAGTATTTTTTTTTTTTTCAAAAATCCAACATGCTACGCCATTTAATGTCACCAGCAGTGGCTGAACTAGTAGTATATAGCTAGGCACACTGCTGGGCCTGACCCTTCTATGAAAGAAAGTGTAGTTGAGACGGAGTGGTCAGGTTGAAATAAGGATTTATTCCCCTCCCGGGGTTTGCTGGATTTTCAAAACAGTACAAAAATACCAAACTTAAGAGGCAGCCATGTTTCTGGCAAAAACAAAAGGTGAAAGGAAAACACAGCTTCTTGCTTGAACAGAACCAATAGTTATAACAAACAGAAATCAGGTAATAACGTTGGCAGTTCCCTCTGTGCACGTTTATCTTTCTCCCAGGCACACTTATCTTCTACTAGCGTAGAGAAGTTTCATCAGTTATTAATAAAGAACAGTCCATGTCCTCAACATAGGGAAAGCATTCACTTTGCTCCGTGCACATCGGTTCATCAACTATCTTATCTTCTTTAGGGCAGAGAGTCTGGAACTTTCTCCAATCAGTCCCTAGCTTCTCTTCACCACTCTCTCCACAGTATGGCAAATAATTATCAGATAGTTTGTAAAACTGCCTTGTTCTGTTTCTACTAGGTCTCTCTCTTGTCAGTTTTCTGCCAGGCTTTAAATACATGCAATCATCTTCTTCACTCATACATATGTCCTCAATCACTTTACTTTCCTTTTCCCAAGGTTGTAAATATCTTAGGCCATTCTGCCTTTCAGTAATACAGAGTTCCTTACCAGCTGCTCTCCGTTCTCCCCACTGACCTCTGTGTCTGGGAAATTCTTCCTGCATCACAGGTGAGGGTTTCCTGCAGTTAATCCCTCTGCTGGTAAACGGCTTTCTGTCTCTTTTCAAAGCCCTGCTTGGCTTTCTATTCCAAGACTCAAATGAAACAGCATTAGGCTGAGAGTATTCTGACCTTCTGTTAGAGAGCTGCAAGTCTTCCCTTACTTGCCAAGTTTCCAAATCACTCTCAACTTCTGAGTCTCCAAAACCCCCGTCAGAATCAGCACATGAATCCAACTCAGCCTCTCTCACTGCAACTCCTGCTGGATCTCCTACCAGCTTTCTGCCTCGATCTAACTCTGTTTGCCTACCACATTTCTTATACATGGTTAGGGGCGTTTTCCTGCACATGTGCAAACTGTTCCCTTCATTACTTGGGGAGTGTTTGTTGGCTAGGCGTGCCCTCAGACCTCGTGTCTCAGGCTGCTTTGGTTGCCTATGGTAACTGTGAAGCTTTTGATCTCCCTTCCTGTCAGAATCTGTGCCAAACTCAGCAGCTTTCTGTGTCTTAAAGGTATAGGGCAGAACTTCGGTGTCACAATATATATAATTAGGTTCAAAATCAGCCATATAAAATGTTGCTATTGAAGGGGCTACCGTAGCTCCCATCGCAATTCCAAATATGTGTTGAAAATATTGGCCCTCAAATTGAAAGTAATTCTTTGTTAATACTATTCTCAATAATGTCAGAACAAACTCCTTTGGTAACCAGTCTGGGAGTGTGTAGGGGACTTCGCCCGCCACTTTCAAAGCTGCTTCCTGTTCTATGTTTGTGTATAGAGCTTTCAAATCCATGGTTACCATAAATCAGTCTGTCTTCTGATTTTCGTTGGAGAATATTGGACTATATACCGTCAAGTGATAGAGGAGGGGATAGAGATTCTCGGTTAAGTTACCGGAAGCAATTTTGGATATACACCCTGTACTCTTTAACACCACGGGGTTTAAATTCTACTTTGGATTGGTGGAGCATTATGTGATACTATGGAAAGGATTTAAAGGGTTAATAGCCATTGGTTATCAACCGTATCACATGACTGGCTTAGGGCATTTAACTGCGTTTGCTTTGGAAAGATGATTGAAGCAACTCCGTTTGAAGAAGGGCCAGGAGTTTCTTAGGCTTGAAACACAGCGTTGGGTTACTGGAATCGATTGAAGATCTCGAATTAGTTGCTATAAAATCAGACATCACTGTGGCTGGGATTTCATTGTATCCGGCTGTATGGAGGGAAATGTGTGATCAATCCCATGAGGACATTCAGCTGAGCGAAAGAGGAAGACGCTAAGGACGTGAATATGCTGGTTTAGCTGGCAGTTTCAACAGGGAATGAATGTCTTCTGATGAATTCCTATCCAGATAAGTGACCTTTGGTGGTTTTTACCTAAATAAAAGTGAGTTAATCGGTTGGTATTGAGGGGTTATTGTCCCCTTGAAACTATGGTAGGGTTGCGTCCCTAACAGTTCAAATAGAATAAAAAGGAACATTACACCACAAGAGGGAGTTTCCTTCACGGTGTACGTTCCAACAAACAAAAAATTATGTTTATATGTTTCTCTGGTTGTTTGTGAATTATATATGTGGGAGACATAAGAGGTTAATAATTTGATTTCCAAATAATCACTGGCAAAACATTCTATAATTGAGGACCTTGATATGAAAATGCTGCTCACCTAATACTGTCCAAGTCTATTAATGCCAAAGAAGGCATTAACAAATAACTGAGAAGAGTGTAATGGCCTTGAAGGAACATACTCAGATAATTAGAATTATGTGCACATTTAAAAGTCAAACACATCAGTAAACTGTATTTTCTTTTTTTTCATTTGGAAGTTAGTGCATTGCTATCAAAAATGGTGTTACATGATCTCGTCTACCTGCCTTATCAAGAATCCTAGTGGTTTTATTTTGTACTAACTGTAAACTGCCAAGCTAATATTTTTTAAGCCCACAATACAACTGTCCTGCTCCCCTGTAGTGGTCGAGCTGGCAATGAATGTGGCAGAAGTGTGGAGAAGCTTCTAACATAACACAACCTCCCCCCCCCCCCCCCAAAAAAAAAGACTCCAGATTGCTTGATCATTTGTGAAAGATGTTCAAGGAGCAATGTTTTATGCCAGAACTGCAGCTCACCAACTTTAATAAATGTGTATTAATTTTTGTTCTTTATTTCGCTTGTTCATTGTTTCTGACTTTGGGAGGAGGGAGTAACAAAGTTGAGAACTTGATACAACTGGGGACTATGTTTCTGTCTTGACAGATCTGCAGGGGATGAAAGGGGGGAAGAAATACAAGGGAAATGTAAAGCCCCTGCAGATCTGTCAAGACAGAAACATAGTCCCCAGTTGTATCAAGTTCTCAACTTTGTTACTCCCTCCTCCCAAAGTCAGAAACAATGAACAAGCGAAATAAAGAACAAAAATTAATACAAATTTATTAAAGCATAACACTTCCTTGCTGCTGCCTTTGTTGTCTTTGCTCTTTATTTTACCTCAGGGGTAGGAGGGTGACAAAATCTCCAATTTTATCAATAGAACACAATTTTCAAATATGTATTTACACTGTATGCTTCTCCTTTTGGTAGGCAGTCTAAAAATTAAGCTAATACTGATTTAAAATGTGGTGTTGTGATATTGGCATCGTGCCTAGGGCTGCAGCACTGCTGTGCTGAGGGTCCGGGCTGAGATTTTCATATTCAGTGAAGACGAGGCTGTGATTGTGTCTGGGCAGGCCACAGAGGCACTCTGCTCAAATTCATGGGTAGGGAAAGCAGGCCAGTGCTGTTTCAGTGGTGGCTCCCACTAGCCAAGAGTGGTATCAGAGGAGGTGGCCCTCCAGCCAACCACTGGGCTGGTGCAAGTCTGTGGGGTTGTAGGGAAAAGCCCAAATAATATATAATGGAGAGACAGTCCAAAATGCCCTGAATGAGTGTGTAGTTCAGTTTCTTACTACCCACTTTTATGCTATGATTCTTTTTTTTTCCTGTCTCTTTCATCAATTTTGAGGAAATCTCATCTCTCCTGATTCAGCAAACTATTATACTAAAATGATTATGACAAACACAAGCTTTTTACAGTCATTGGCTTGCACTGCATTGGAAAGGGGAAAAAGCCCTTTGAAAGCTGCATAATAAAACTCTGGAACAATTTGTAGTTGGCAAAATATAATCAAACCATTAGAAATGTGGAAACCTTAGTAAACTGAAAAGTTGCGCAGCTGTAAAGACTTGAAGGAAGATTATACTAATGACCATTTAATCTGCTATTCAGCATTGTACTTTTGCCAGTTTTCCACTGAGGATGTTGTTATATCTTCCTTCAGGTGATCTCTTCAGCCTTGTGGAGTTTCCGTTCCTTTACTTCTACAGATTCCATAGCAGCTGCTGTGCCAGGTAACCTTTCTCTACCACCATTGCCAGAGGGCTCGCTGATAAACTTCTCCAATTTGTCAACTAGAAGAGGCAAAGTTAGTATGTTAGTCTACTTGAAAGTATAGAAGTAAAGGAAATCAAAATATAGCATTTATAAGGTGATACCTTTTTATTGGACTAAATGTATTTCTGAGTAACTTTCAGGCATCATACTATAAATAGACAAAAAATGCTGTCTTTCAGCTTCTAATAAACAGTGAGGGAGATTATGTTCGACATAGTTACAGGAGAAACCACTGAGTTTCAAAAACCTTTGATTGTAATTCATCTTAGCATTCTCCAGATTCTATAATTTTGATGTAAGTGCCACTTAAAGTGGAATTTTACAAATGATATCCAAGTGCAATCTGGGATGTTCAAGCCAGAATGTCGGGGGGGGGGGGGGGGGAAGTAGGCACATCCAAGATCAGGTACCATTTCCCAAATGTGGATGTGCCCGATATGGATGTCTGCAGGGGTATCTAAAAAGAAGTCCACAGAATAGTATTTCAGACCATGGATATCTAGGACTAGCTTAACGGTTAGAGTAGTTGGCTAGGACTAGGGAAGCCAGGATTCAAATCCCACTGCTGCTATCCTTTTCAATTTTGCAGAGTATTGGGGATGGTGGCGTGCCATCTTCTGTACACCCTCTATTTTATGGCCAAAATATAGCACTTTCCCAATGCCTATTCCTGCCTTGGAGTAGGTATAACCTTAGACGTGACTCCAGATGTCAAGGTCATTTCTGAGATCAGGCAGTGACATTCAGGTTTTGGGAATGCCCCCACCATGCCCCCATTCAGACTTGGATGTTCTCACTCTGGGGATGTCTACAGACCTGGCTTCTAAAATGTCCCTGGAGACAGCTCCATGCTTTGGATGTTTTTGTCAGTCACACTTGAAGCCATATTGTGGAGAATCATGTGGCACCAACCACTCTTATTTTAGTGGTAAGAACCAACAAAGATGACCTATAAGAGAACTGTAAATTGAAAATCAGCTGTACCTGCTGAAGAATCTTGCAAGTGTTTTGATAACTCTGGAGAAAATTTGTCCAAATTTCACTTTATTTATTGATAGGATGCTATAGCCAAAGTTGCCACCTTAGGTTTCTAGGGCGCAGTCCTCTCTCCCACTTGGATGTCACTGCTGAGATGGAGAAGGGATAGAAGCACAAACCAGTCCTAGAAGGAACGTTTCTTGCACCCTAAACCTTCTCTGATCCCTATGTTCATTCAGAAACAGCACCTGCACGCACTGTGCTGCCATTTGCCCCAGCTGATCATTCAGAAATCCCCCATGTGGGTATTGTCTAAGGATAACGTGCACCCATGTCATATATGGAAACCATGATTGAAAATTAAACTCATTATAGCCGTATTAGTTGCCCCATATCTTTTTCACCTAGGTCAAGATTAGACATATAAAAGATAATTTTATAAATCTTTGTCACTTATTTTATAAAATTAGGTCATTCCTAGAAATATGAGGGCCTTTTACTAAAGGGCGACCACAGGCAATGTGCACTAAAAGTGCACCTTGGGCACGCGTTACCAGCTAGCACGGGACCATGACAGTGCAGGCCAATTCCCACACTAAATGTGCATCCCCTGTTAGGACACAAGTGGGTGGGTTAGAGGTGGAGAGTGGGAATAGCGAGCTCTGTGCAGTTAATGCAGGATATGCACCATGCGCTGCCTCCCATGCGATTAGCGTGGGTTCACCTGACACCACCTCAATAGGTGGAGTTAAGTGCACTCATGCTAATACTGCATGTGTTAGGGGAAAGTGCTCTGCATTAATTGCTGGGGAAATGCTTTCCACACCCTCGCCAGTAAACTGCTCTGATACATAGGGTAAAGGGCGATATATCAAGTGCCTAAACCATAAACCATATAAATGTATTAAGTTAGTCCAATAAAAAGGTATCACCTTATTTTCCTTTTCTTTTTAATTTTTTATTCAAGTACCAATATAATTATGGCTTCTTATTTTTGATTATAACAGAAAACCCACAGTAAGACATCCCCAAAAAGGGATTTTTGGGAGTTTTGGTCTTAAAGAAAAAGCCCTGAAAAATTGTCCTCCTAGCACGCCAATGCTGTCACCCAGCAGTGGCGGGAACGTGCGCTTGTGCTCTGGCACCGCTGGGGAAGAGGGAACTCATACTGGTGCAGGGTTTGTGACTGTTGCTGTTTGTTGATGCAGGAATTGGGAGAAGGGGGCTATGGCAGATACAGGGGCTGGGTGATGGAGGCTGAGGGCTAAGAACACTGTTTTGGATTATTGGTTGGAATCTACCTAAAAAGCCACAACATTTTTTTCATGATGTGAATATACCAATTAATTCATATTTTTCTGACCCTAGGAAAGCACCTAATTAACTAAAAAATAATCCCCCTAACATTTCAAATGATAAACACTTCCATATGAGATTCTGAATTACTTTGGGATTGCCACTAGCTCGAGTGACTCACTATAAGGGAGTAAAATGCGCATGAATCATCTTTAAGGGAAAGTTATTACTGAGCATAAGGAAAGTCTGAGCATCCTTTTTATTTATCTCAATGCCTTTCCAGTGGTAGCTCAAGGTGAATTACATTGAAATGCAGTAGGCATTTTCCTGTCCCCAGAGGGTTTACAGTCTGTTTGTACCTAAGGCAATGGAGAGTTAAGGAGCTTACTTAAGGTCACAGGGAGTGTCAGTGGAATTTGAACCCTGATCTCCCTAGTTCTCAGCCCGCTGCTCTAACTGCTAGCTTATTCCCCCACTCATCTCTGATGTGCATGGGAGTAACTTTGCACCATTAAGCACAAAGTGGAGGAGTAGCCTAGTGGTTAGAACACTGACTTGGGAACCCAGAGGCCAGGGTTTAGAGGGCATTCAGAATGGGGGCATATGTGTTCTGATTTTACAATGGAATAGCCTAATGGTTAGAGCAGTGGTCTAAGAACTCCTTCTATTGCCTCAAGTGCAAACTTAGATTGGAAGCCCTCTGGGAACAGGAAAATACCTACTGTACCTGAATATAACTCGCCTTGATTTTCTGAGAAATATATTAGGTAAATACAATTCCCTTTCCTACTGTGGGCTCAGGTAAAGCCTTGCTTCTCTTTAGGTTTTGTCTCTAGTCCTTATGCCACTTTTGTATCTATTAAAATATTCTCCCCCCCCCCCCACCCTCCCTCTTCTCTTGAAGTGGCATTTTGGGATTTTTCTTGATGCTTTCCACGATGAAGCTTAAAAGCAGTCTGTCCTCAGGGCACTGTGCTGCCTGGACTCTGTGTGCAAAGGTAAGAGACTGAGGGATGTATGTATGTATGCCTTTCTGTCACAGGACAATTTTCTCTAATTGACCTGCTTCATTTAGTACTTTTACCCTCCCCTGTGTTAGCAAGATTGACAAATCATCCCATGTGAGAATGGGTTCTGAGTGATTGCTTTGTGCTGTTTTCGCGGTATTACATTTGACTGCATGGCAAAATGACGAGTTTCAAGCAGTTTTTTTATGTCGCCTGTTTGCTCGGCTTGTCTTCAAGAATTAGAAATGTTATGAGTATTTCTGCTTGTTGAATATGCATCTGGTACAGTGTTTCAGAAGCAGAGACCAGGTTCTCTTGTATGCATTTGTGGCTACTGAGACAGGTAAACTGAGGAAGAGACCATGAGTAAGGAAAGCCGAATAACTTTCCAAGCACACACCGTAAATTGCATTCTCTCTATGAAATAAAATAGAGGAATGCTTGGTAAGCTTTTTTTTTTTTAAAGTAATATAGTAAAAGTAAAAACAAAAAAAGAACAGATTAAATAGAATGATTGCATAAGTACAAAGTCACGAGATGAATGTAGCTCAGATTTTTCACAAAGGCGGTTTTAGATTCTCATATAGATATAGATTTGTTTTGGATTTTTTTGTTTTCTTTTTAAATTTTCTGCATGCCCCCTCCCTCTCTGTAGCGAAACAGGATCCCATCGTGCCTTCCCCCAGCCTGACTTAAGGATGGGTAATAACTGCTGACAAGAGGAGAGTAGCAGAGAGGCCAGTCTGCCTTTGCTCTGATTATGAGCTGAAAGGAGATTCTGCAGCACTGGGCTCTGGGGACCCCTGCAGAGAAACAAATAGAAGCTTCATGTCACCCTTATGTGACTGAGGAGATCATGCTGAAATTGCTATCATAAGAACACTGCTTGTTGGGCCAGTAAACCAATACTTAGGGAACAATTTTGTTATTGCTGTTTTGATGCTATGATTACTGAAGTTGGGTGTCATAAAGAAGCTTTTATTTATTCTGAATACAGAGGAGGCTTGCGGGCTGGCTTTCTGGCATTGCTGCATGCTGCTATGTTGATCCCTGATTCATTTCCAAGATTGGGTCATAAGAACATAAGAAATGCCATACTGGGTCAGACCAAGGTCCATCAAGCCCAGTATTCTGTTTCCAACAATGGCCAATCTATGTCACAAGTACCTAGCAGTTTCCCAAAAAGACACACAGGTTCGATAATGCTTGTATTGGGGTAAGCAGTGCATTACCTGGGTCATTTTTAATAATGGTTTATAGAACATTCCTCCAGGAACTTGTCCAAACCTTTTTTAAACCCAGCTACACTAACAGCTTTTACTATATTTTCTGGTAACTAATTCCAGAGTTTGATTACATGTTGAGTGAAAAAATATTTTCTCTTATTAATCTTAAATGGGTTACACTGTAGCTTCATTGTATGTCCCCTAGTCTTTCTACTTGTAAAGAATCGATCTACGTTTACCCGTTCCACTCTATTCATTAATTTATAGTCTTCTATCATATCTCCCCTCAGCCGTCTTTCTTCCAGGTTGAAGAGCCCTAAATTTTAAGCCTCTCCTCATAGAGGTATTCTTCCATCCCCCGTATCATTTTGGTGGCTGTACTCTGTGCCTTTTCTAATTCTGCTAAATTGTTTTTAAGATATGGCGACCAGAGTTGCACACAATATTCAAGGTGCGGTTGCACCATGGAATGATACAGAGGCATTATAATATCCTTTGTTTTATTCTCCATTCCTTTCCTTATGATTCCTAGCATTCTACTTGCCTTCTTAGCTGCCGCTGCACACTGGGTGGAGGATTTCAACGTGTTATCCATGATGCCTATATCTTTTTCCTGGGTGGTGGTTCTTAATGTGGAGCCTTGTATCGTGTAACCATAGTTTGGGTTGTTCTTTCCTAGATGCATAACTTTGCACTTATCTACATTAAATTTCATCTGCCATTTGAACATTCAGTCTTCCAGTTTATCAAGGTCCTCTTGCAGTTTTTCACAATCCTCTTGGGTTTTAACAACTTTGAATAATTTTGTATCATCTTCAAAGTTGACTACCCCACTCATTATTCCCATTTCCAGGTCATTTACGAATATGTTGAAAAGCAGCAGACCCAGCACAGATCCCTGAGGTATTCCACTATTCACCTTTCTCCATTGGGAAAATTGCCATTTAGTCCTACCCTCTGCTTTCTATCTTTTAACCAGTTCCTAATCCACAATAGTACACTGCCTCCAATCCCATGCATTTTTAATTTCGCCAAGAGTCTCTCATGAGGGGCCTTGTTAAAGGCTTTCTGAAAATCCAGACACACTATATTGACCAGCTCACCTCTGTTTATTTACAACTTCAAAAAATATAACAGATTAGTAAGACAGGTCCTTCCTTTGTCAATGCCATGTTGGCTTTCTCCCATTAAACCATGATTATCTACATGTTCAGTAATTTTCTTCTTTATAATGGTTTCTATCATTTTGCCTGGTACTGATGTTAGGGCAATCTTCAGGCATTACAGATGATTTTAATGATAGATCACAGATTACTAATAATAGGTCTGCAATCTCATATTTCAGTTCTTTCAACACCTTCGGATGTATACCATCCGGTTCAGGTGATTTTGCTTCTCTTTAGTTTATCAGATAGTTGTAATACATCTTCTTTCAATTCTTCTGATGCATCACCTTTAAATACCGTTTCAGTCATGGGTTTCTTCCCTACATCATCTTCAGTAAAGACTGAAGCATAGAATTCATTCAGTCTTTCCACTATGGCCTTGTCCCCTTTCAGTGCCCCTTTTACCCCTTGAAAAAGTTTCTATTTTGAATTTTTGCTTCCACAGCAAGCTTTTTGTCAAATTCTTTCTTCCTGATCGTGTAACCAGTCTAGTCCCGGACCTCTGGGTTCCCTATCTCATCCAGCAGCTTGGAGACTGAGAAAACTCCTCCTTTTTATGATGTCACCGGTATATCCATTCAGAATCCGCCTCCTGCCATCAGTTACCTCAGTCTCCAAGCAGCTGGATAGATAGGAGCCCGAAGGGTCGGGCTCACTGGAGAAGCAATTAAGACTGGTTGACATGTTTAAGTGATTTTGGGGGAAAAAAAATTAGTTTAATCTAAGGGGAAGAGTTTCTCAGCACTGTGCCTTTAAGTTTGTCTGCAGGCACCTCTCTTCCTCTCCCTGCCCCCCTCCCCCCCCCCCCCGATTGATTCAAGTGTTTAGGCTGTATGGGAGCTTGGCGGTAGCCGGTTTAGCATATTGCTGCCGGTGCAGTCAGCCACCTTGTCTGAGGAAGAGCTCCGGAGGAAAGCCTTGCCAGCGCCACACAGAAGTTTGCCTGTTTGCGTGCTGGCAGGCTCGGGACCATCGCGCTCTGGTTTCTTAGTGCGAGTGTGTTCCCGGTGGCAGCAGTCGCTCCCTCGGACCTGCGAGTCGCGAGCCCGGTGAGTCTAACGCTGGCGGTTTGCCCGGCGGCGTTATTTTGTAAGGGGCCTTACTTTCCTGAAGCGCTGAGTGCTTTGGCGCGAAACGAAACAGCAGCGGGCCTAGCCGCATGGCGGCACTGCACGGGAACGCCACTGCCGGCAGGGATAGTTCACTACTTCTCCCTGAGGCGGACAGTTCTCCTCATGCCTTGCTTCCTTTTTCCCTAACAAGGGGTTATTTTATTTTGGCTTTTGATTTTAGTTTGATTTTAGTTGGCGAATTGTAAAAAACCCCCCAAAAAACGGCGGTAAGCCTCTAGGCCCACGGCACAGAGAGGGTGTGTTAGTATACAGCTTCACTGCTTGCCCTTATTGTTCGCGAGGGCCATGCCATCCAAGCCACTTTGTTTGGTATGTGGCATGAAAAAAGGCTCTGCTTCAGGTATTTGCAAATCCTGTGCTAGGGAGACAGTGGACATGGATTCTGGTGAAGAGCAGGGAGTAGGGCAGGTGGCTGAGTTAGAGCCCTCGGGATCCCAGATACAGGAGGGGACCCAGGGGGAGCCGGTGGCAGGGCCTTCTTCGGGGCCTTCCACTCCTCTCCACAGACTTCTTTCCCTAAAGAATTGGCAGAAATTTTCTCGAGGGATTTTGTTACCCTGCTCCAACACACTTTCTTGTCTGCTGTGCAGCAGGAGAAAATGCCTGGAGCTGCTAGTGGGGGGGAAGAGACCCGCGCCGTCCCCGCAGGCAGAGGACCCTATCCGCGGGGCCAAGAGGCTGCGCTCAGAGGAGTTACCAGCAGAGGATTCGGTAGCCTCAGAGGGACCCTTCCCAGAGGATGAGGCTCCCAGTGGAGAGCTAGAAGAAGAGCTGGAGGAAGGCGAACTGTCCGAGAGAGAGGAGCAGGCTAGGGTGGTACGCGTCTTCAGGAAGGAAGAGCTACCGGCGCTCATTGTAGAGGCATTAAAGGTCTTAAATATGCCGGCCCCGGGACCAGCCGAGGACGAGACCCTGGAAGACCCCCTGTTGCAGGTTTTCAGAAAAAATCAATGAGCGTTCCTGGTGCATAGAGTGTTTCGAGAAATGATTCAGGAGGAGTGCAACATGCCGGAAGCTCCTCTGAAGGGATCCAGGGTCATGGGCCGTCTCTATCCATTGCTGGATCAGGATAGGGAGGTTTTTAAGTCACCCAAGGTTGATGCGGCCGTTTCGGCGGTTACCAAGAAGACGACTATCCTGGTGGAGGGTGGGGCGGCCCTCAAAGATTCCCAGGATAGGAAGTTGGATGTGTTGTTGCGTCAAGTGTTTGATGTGAATGCTCTCTCGCTGCAAGCGGCTATTTGCGGAGCATGGGTGGCTAGAGCCTGTCTTAGGTGGTCTCAGAGAGTGCAGGAAGGTTCAGAGGCTGCAGAGTCTGCGGAGGTGGCCAGGTTAGAGTCTGGCGCGGCCTACCTGGCGGACATTCAGTATGATCTTATGCGTGGTTTGGCAAAGAGCATGGCGTCGGCAGTGGCAGCTCGAAGGTACTTGTGGCTGCGCAACTGGGCGGCGGATAGCTCTCCTCCAAGGCTAGATTGAGCAAGCTTCCCTTTAAAGGGCGTCTTTTGTTTGGAGAGGATTTAGAGAAATTGGTAAAGGACTTGGGGGAATCCAAGGGAGGTAAGTTGCCCGAGGACAAGCCCAAGCCGAGCCGGCAGTTTCTGGCTGGCAGGGGGCAGCAGCGCGACTTTCGCCGGTTTCGGTTCCAAAGATTTAATCCCAGTCAGAGGGGGCATTCTTCCTCTCGAGGTCAAAGTTTCCGGGGGTTTCGGGGGGCCGGACGGGGGTTCGGTCCCTCGTCCTCTTCGTCCTTCACTGTCAAAAAGCAACAATGAGATACGGGGGACCTGGGCACCCTTGCTGCCGGTAGGAGGGCGGTTGCAGGAGTTTTATTCTGCCTGGGTCCAAGTAACGTCCGATCAGTGGGTACTAGAAGTTATTCGAGAAGGGTACGCACCGGAGTTCCTCAGGCCACTGAGGGAAGCCTTCGTTCAGTCCCCCGGCAAGTCGCCCGCCAAGTGTGCGGCCCTGCGAGAGACGGTCCGAAGGCTACTGCAGCTCAAGGTGATAGTTCCTGTCCCGCCAGACCAGCTCAGAGGCGGTCGCTACTCCATTTACTTCGTCGTCCCCAAAAAAGATGGAGGCATCCGACCGATTCTGGACCTCAAGGGTGTGAATCATTGCCTTCGGATCTCGCATTTCCACATGGAGACGCTGCGGTCCGTCGTGGTGGCAGTCCAAAAGGGAGAATTCCTCACATCGCTGGACTTGTCAGAGGCTTATCTCCACATTCCAATTCGGCAGGAGCATCACAAGTTTCTCAGGTTCGCGGTCCCGTTCGGCCACTTTCAGTTCCGGGCGTTGCCCTTCGGCTTGGCGACAGCGCCGCGCACCTTCACCAAGGTCATGGTGGTGGTTGCAGCGGCTCTAAGGAAGGAAGGCATTCTGGTGCATCCGTATCTGGACGATTGGTTGATTCGAGCGAAGACACGGTCCGAGAGCGCGTCGGCCATGGCACGGGTTGTGGCATTTCTGGAAGAGCTCGGTTGGGTGGTCAATATGACCAAGAGTCACTTGGTGCCCTTTCAGAATCTGGAATACCTGGGAGCTCGCTTTGATACACGCACAGGAAAGGTGTTCCTAACGGCGGAATGAGCACGGCGCCTTCGGAAGTTGGTGAACCGGTTTCTTCAATACAAGGCGCCATCGGCGTGGCATTATCTGCAATTGCTGGGAATGATGGCAGCAGCCATAGAGACGGTTCCGTGGGCAAGAGCTCACATGAGGCCCTTGCAGAGGGTGTTACTTCGTCGGTGGTCACATCATTAGGATTCCCTCTCGTGGAAGTTGCCCTGTCCGGAGGAGGCGCGGCAGTCTCTGCGTTGGTGGTTGCGCCCCGCGTCCTTGGAGTGCGGCAGGCCGCTGGATGCTCCGGCCTGGATTCCCATGATGACGGACGCCAGTCTCTCGGGCTGGGGCGCTCACTGCCAAGGCAGGTTCTCGCAGGGGCAGTGGACGGTCCAGGAACAGAGCTGGTCCATCAACAGGCTGGAGTTAAGAGCGGTGGCTCTAGCGTTGCAGTCGTTCCAGAGGCTACTCTACGGCAAGGTGGTCCGTGTGTTCTCTGACAATGCCACAGCAGTGTCTTATGTCAACAAGCAAGGGGGCACCAGCAGCGCGCTGCTGGAAGTTGAGGCCGGAGCCCTGTGCGATTGGGCAGAGGCGAATCTTCTGGATCTGTCCGCAGCTCATGTCGCCGGGGTGGACAATGTGCAGGCCGATTTTCTCATTCGGGTGCGGGTAGACCCGGGAGAATGGGTCCTGCATCCCGAGGTCTTCGAGATGATAGTGCGCAGGTGGGGTATGCCGGTTATGGACCTCATGGCAACCTTCACTTCGGCGAAGGTCGACAGATTCTTCAGCAGAAGACGAGAAAGGATGTCTGAAGGCTTGGATGCTCTCACTCAGGAATGGCCAGAAGGGCATCTGCTGTATGTGTTCCCGCCGTGGGTCTTGATCGGAAGAGTGCTGCAGCGGATCGAGCGGTTCCGCGGTCGAGTAATTCTCATAGCGCCGGATTGGCCTCGCAGACCTTGGTACGGGGCTCTGGTACGGTTGCTTGTGGCGAATCCTTGCTGGCTCCCTCTTTGGCCGGATCTTCTGGTGCAGGGACCTCTGTTCATGCCTCACGTGGATCGATTCTCGCTTACGGCCTGGCTCTTGAAAGGGCACGGTTGACGGCAAGGGGTTACTCCACGGCGGTCATTTCTACCCTTTTGAGGTCAAGAAAGAGGTCCACCTCCCTTGCTTATGTCCGTATCTGGCGGGTCTTTGAGGCCTGGTGTGTAGATAGGAACTAGGAGCCGTTCAAGTCTTCCGTCTCTCAGATCTTGGACTTTCTTCAGGACGGGTTTGACAAAGGGCTGGCAGCGGCGGCGTTGCGGGTGCAGGTGGCAGCATTGTCCTGCTATAGAGGCAAGATAAGAGGTCAGGCGCTCGGGGCTCATTCGGATATTAAGCGTTTTCTGCGAGCGGGGTCGCTGATGCGGCCTCCGGCCAGGCCGATCATTCCGAGGTGGCATTTACCATGTGTCCGGGACGCACTGGAGCATGAGCCTTTCGAACCGCTGTCCCGAGCTTCCCTTAAGGACTTCACGTTGAAGGTGGTGTTTCTGGTAGCTATTTGTTCAGCGAGACGGGTCTCGGAGTTGCAGGCGCTCTCCTGCAGAGAGCCCTATCTGTCGTTCTTTCCTTCGAAGGTGGTCCTATGAACGGTACCGGCCTTTCTCCCGAAGGTAGTTTCTCCTTTTCATGTAAATCAAGAAATTTCTTTGCCTGTCTTCTCGAAGGACGCAGGGGCATCTGGCTCGAGGGAGCGGCACCAATTGGATGTGCGGAGGGCGATAAAGAAGTACCTTCATCACATGGCCAGTTTTCGCAAGTCGGACAGGCTGTTTATCCTCTTTGCGGGGCCCAGAAAAGGAGAAGCGGCATCAAAGGCGTCCATCATGAGGTGGATTAAGGAGGCCATTGCGTTGGCTTACATGTTGAAAGGTAAGTCAGTACCGGAAGGGCTTCGGGCACATTCTACTAGAGCGCAAGCCGCGTCTTGGGCGGAGGTGTGCTTGGTGCCTCCGGTGGAGATTTGCAAAGCAGCGTCTTGGTCGTCGCTGCATTCCTTTGTGAGGCATTACCGGCTGGATGTCCAGAGGACGGACGAGACCGCTTTTGCCTCAGCAGTTCTGCAGGCGGGTCTTCCGGGGCCCTCCCAGGTTTGACGTGTCACTGCTCTGGTACGTACCCAGAGGTCCGGGACTAGACTGGTTACACGATCAGGAAGGTGAAATTAGACTTACCTGCTAATTGTTGTTCCTGGAGTGTAGCCAGTCTAGTCCCGTATCCCTCCCCAGTATTTTGTAGTTCTAGATTGGGCTGAAGAGCTTGGCTCAATCACAGGTAAGAGTGTTTTTTGCTGTTAAAAGTGGTAAGCATGGCAGGTAGATTAAAAAAACAAAACAAAAAAAAAACCCATACGGTGAGAGTCCGGGGAATTACAGTAGTAGTTCTGCTGTTGCGGGTCGTTCTTTCCTTGGGAGGAGAAAGTAGCCTGCGGCGGTTGAAGTCAGTCTAGAGCAGGGCGTTTTTCTGTTCTGCAGGGTGATGTTAACGTTTAGTTAAGGGTTAATTAGTAATTTTGTAAATACGTTTGTGGTTTCTCCAGTCATTCTCTTACTTGTGTCTCCGGTGAGCCTGCTTTGTCAATAGGTTACTGATGGCAGGAGGTGGATTCCGAATGGATATACCGGTGACATCAAAAAAAGGAGTTTTCTCAGTCTCCAAGTTGCTGGATGAGATAGGGAACCCAGAGGTCTGGGACTAGACTGGCTATACTCCAGGAACAACAATTAGCAGGTAAGTCTAATTTCACCTTTGCCTGCCTTATTAGTACCTTGCATCTAACTTGCCAGTGCTTATGTTTCCAGTTTTTGTCATTTGGCTCCTTTTTCCATTTCTTCAAAGATGTTTTTTTGGCTACAACAGCCTCTCTGACCTCACCAGTTTTTTGGACTTCCTTCCACTTTTCTTAAAGCATGGAATACATCTGGTCTGGGCTTCCAAGATAGTATTTTTAAACACCCATGCTTGATGTAAATCTTTAACATTAAATTAAAAGGTACTACTGTGGATTTCCTTACCATCCTTCCTCCATTTGTTAGGTACAAAAAACATATATTGTGACTTTGTGGACAAGGGAAATATATACTGTACCTGAATGTACACCGCTTTAACCCAGTGAAAAGCGGTATATAAGCATTGCAAAATAAATAAATAAATATTAAATCAAACTCTATCATGCTATGACCACTATTGTCAAGTGGCCCCAATCTTTTGCACCAGATTTTGTGTTACACTAAGGACTAGGTCCAAAATGGCTTTTCCTCTTGTCTGGGCAACAAAGAAGCAGATACCAAGACTGGCGAGAAACAAATTCAGGTTTTGAAAACCCCTTTTATTACCCTTATGCGTTTCGGCCGCTTGCCTTCTTCAGGGGGATTACTTGAGGGAGCAAACCTCAAAAAGAATAAAATAATAAATATTGAACATTCATAAAACATAAAAAAATTGTGGGGTTTTTTGTTTTGTTTTTTTAAGTGCCTTCAAGTCAGTGTTGACTCATAGCGACCCAGCTACCTCTGGGTTTTCTTGGCAATGTATCACCGGAAGTAGATTGCCAGCCTTTTCTTCCGAGGCAATGGAGGGTAAAGTGACTTGCCCAAGGTCACAAGGAGTGCTAGTGGGAATCAAACCCTTGATCTTCTGGGTACGAGGCAGTTGCTCTAACCACTAGGCTACTCCTCCACTCCACTATATAAAATATAAATTAGTTATTACTAATTAAGACATGTATAAAACATAAAAAATAAAGAAAGAAACCATCTTAAAGAGAAGCCACTCATGTAATGGAGTTAAGGGTCACATGTCTGCCAGGGGACCAGCTGGCGAACCAGCTGAGCCGTCTTCTCCAGCCGCACGAGTGGATTCTGAACAGGGATGTCATGGCCTAGATCTTTCAGAAATGGGGGTACCCCCTTGATAGCCACAATGCCCAGGTGGATCAGTTCTGCTCCAGAGTTGCCTTGCACAGCAGGCTGGCACTGGATGCTTTTCTCCTATGCTAGGGGGAGGGCCTACTATACATGTAACTACCCATACCTCTCATAGCAAAGACCCTGCTGAAGCTCCAGACAGACAGGGGTACGATGGTATTCATTGCGCCATATTGGCCCAGACAGCTGTGGTTTCCCCTTCTGCTCCAACTCTTCCAGTGGGAATCTCTCTGCCTCAGACTGTACAATCACAGGAGGATGGGAGGATGCTGCATCCCAACATCCAGTCCTTGGCTCTCACTGCATGGATGTTGAGAGGCTAGTCCTGTTGGAGCTTAACCTGCCCGACAGAATGATTGATGTTCTGCTGGCCTCTAGGAGAGCCTTGACGAGAAGGTCTTATGCCTTCAAGTGGAAGAGATTTACTTCTTGGTGCACAAAATGGGCATTTGATCCCTTTAATTGTTCCATCGACAGACTTTGAGTACCTTCTGCACCTCTGAGTCCAGTCTCAAGTCTAACTCTGTCAGGGTTCACCTCAGCGTGATTGGGGCGTACCATCGTGGAATGGAGGGACAGTCCATCTTGACTCATTCTATAGTGGTTCACTTCATACGGGGTTTGCTTCTCTCAAAGCCTCCCTTTAAGCCCCTGGCAGTGGCTTGGGACCAATGTTCCCTCTAATTTTCTGTAGGCTGTGTGTGCATAAAATATCAGCTGTGTGCAGCTTTTGAAGGAATGTTAAATTTTTGTGCGCCACATAACGACACTCGGAGTTATATACTTTAAAATTTGACTACACATCAGAATACAGTATGTACGCCACATTGATTTTAATCAAATTAAATGAAAATAGACGATTACTAAATGAAGTGGGAAATTTCTAGTAATTACAATCATAACTTTTAAATTTTAAGACGTCTGTGTTGTTTTCTATCAGAATCAGAGCTGTAATTTTTGTGCGCTCTGTTGTAAAGTATGTGCGCTCGCTCGGCGAGGTGTGTGCGCGTGCACACACGCACAGCTTAGAGGGAACAGTGCTTGGGACCTCAATATGGTTCTGGCACAGCTCATGTTAACTCCCTTTGAGCTGCTCGACTCCTACCCTCTGAGGTTCTTGACCTGGAAGATCTTGTTCCTGGTGGAAGTTACCTCAGCATGCCGAGTGAGTGAGCACTAGGCCCTGGTGGCCTATTTGCCGTACACCAGGTTTCTCTATTATGTAATGGTCGTATGCACTCATCCTGGATTCTTTCCAAAGGTGGTATCAGCTTTCCATCTTAATCAATCAGTTGTTCTGCCAACTTTCTTCCCGAGACCTCACACCCATAGAGGGGCAGTGGCACTGTACATGCTGGACTGCAAGTGAGCCTTGGCCTTCTACCTAGAGTGGATGAAAACCCATCGAACGTCCAACCAGCTGTTTGTCTCTTTTGACCCTCAGCAAACTAGGGGCTGCCGTATCCAAAGCACTCGTTCAATTTGACTGGCAGACTGCATCTCTTTTGCATATGCCCAGGCTGACCTGAGCCTTGCTGCATCAGAGGCCAACTTGCGCTCATTCTCCATGGAAGAGATTTGCAGGGCTGCAATGTGGCCTTCTGTCCACACTTTCACATCTCACTGCTGTCTGGATGGGGATTCCCGACATGACAGCAACTTCCGCCAATCTGTACTCTGGCATTTGTTTGGGGATTAGAATCCAACTCCATCCCCCCATGGCATTACTGTCCATTCAGACCACCAAAAGAGGAAAGATTAAGGCGAAGAAGCTGATCAGATAAGTTCCCCTTTGGGAATTACCACTGCTATACATAGTTGATTCTCTAGTACTTAGTTCATTTCCCCCTGTTCGGCTTCTCGGTCTGCACGGTTTTCGATGGCCTGTGGTTTGGGAGTCCCATACATGAGGACTTCATTTCTGTTTGTCCACAGAGAAAAGGTAGTTACTCACCTGTAGCTGGTATTCTTCATGGACAGCAGCAATAAGTCCACACAACTCGCCCCCCTCCCCAAGGAGTTGTATTCTGCTACAGTTTTGTTATCATAACAGAGAAGATGCACCACGACAGGCGTAAAGACAGGCAATCAGGCGCAATGGAGCCTCCCAAAGGTTTCCAATAGAAGCTGGGAAGCCATTCCTGTGCGGGGCTATTTTAGTGACATCACTCATACCTATTCCTGCTGTCCAAAGAGAATACCTGCTACAGGAGAATAACTACTTTTTTCTCCATCTTTATTTGAATTGCCAAGTCCTTTTTTCTAACCACTTTGCCACCTTCTTTGTTGCCAACTTTTGCATTCATCATCCATGACTATCAGGATATCTTGTTTACATGTTCTGTCAATTTCAGCATGTATTTGTTCATAGAACTGATAAACTTCTTCCTCTTCTGAAGTTGTTGTTGAATAATAGTTGTGTTGATGGGTATTCCTCAAAGATGAATAGGAATTAAGCATTCACTGATTGTATTGTACTTCATTACAGTTCTTGCATATTTCTTCTTAAAGAAAAAATAGTGTTGCATTTATAATTGCCTTTCATTTCTGACATATGTGATGTGATTATCAGATTTAAAGTGTCTGATGCCAGTCCATTTCAGTTCGCTAATACCTAACAGATTGAGTTGTACACATTCCGTTTCATTCTTGACCAGCTCTAGCTTCTCTTGGTTCATACTTCATATGTTCAATGTCCCAGTACATAAGACATCCTTGCAACTTCTGACTCTCTTTTCATGCACAGCTACATCAGCAGTCAAATGTCCTAAGGGCCTTGTCCAACCACAGCATAAATGCTGATTTTACTCTGAAAAGTCTTCAGCTCATCCCCAGTAGCCCGTTTAATACCTTCTGACCTGGGAGTCTCATCTTCCAGCATGATATCAAAATTTGTTTTGTTGTGACTATTCATTGGATTTTCTTGGTAACATATGGAAATAGATTGGCAGGCCTTTCTTCCATGCAGGTAATGCTGATATTGCCACCATTGTCACAGAAATGTGATCCTGTGCTGCCAACACTATCCCATTCTGCTGCTGTTCAGATGGGTGATTTGTTTTAGTCTGGCACCTCAGCTGAGAACTGTCCATCTTAGGAGACCCTGCCAGTAGTTAAGGCACCAGTAGCTTAGCACTCTGTATCACTGATGCACACAAACCCTCGCAGCACAAACTGCAAACCAAGTAAGGGCCCACTATATATAGTTAGGGATTAATGATAGACTCCAGGCTTCAGTCTCATTTAATAGGATTGGTTGGATGATTCTATCAAATAATTTTAATTGTTTTACTTGGAGGTTATATTTTTCCAGAAGTTAGTTTATTGTGTATAGGGCTCTTAAGAGTTTTTCTTGTAGTATCTCTATAGCCCCCTCACTTGGTTTGCAGCTTGTTGTGCTGCGAGGGCTTGTGTGCATCAGTGATACTGAGGGCTAAGCTATCGGTAGTTTAACTACTGGCAGGGTCTTCCAAGATGGACAGGTCTCAGCTGAGGTGGCAGATCAAGACAAACCACCCATCTGGGCAGCAGCAGAATGGGACAGTGTTGGCGGTGGATTATCACATTTCTGTAACAACGGCAACAACACTAAACTTAAACTGCATGGAAGAAAGGCCTGGCAATCTACTTCCGTATCTTGCCATGAAAACTCAATGGATAGTCACAACCAAACAAATTGCACTATAGTGCTGGAAGATGAGACCCCCCCAGGTCGGAAGGCACTCAACTGACTACTGGGGAGGAGCTGAAGACTCTTCAGAGTAAAACCAGCATTTATGATATGGTTGGATCAAAGCCCTCGTGACATTTGACCTGCAGATGTAGCTGTGCATGAAACGAGAATCAGAAGCTGCAAAGATATCTTACATATTGGGACATGGAACGTATGAAGCATGAACCAAGAGAAGTTGGAGGTGGTCAAGAATGAAATGGAACATGTACATCTTGATCTGTTGGGTGTCAGAGAACTGAAATGGACTGACATTGGTGACTTTGCATCAGATGATCACATGGTATAATATGCTGGAAATGAAAGACAGAAGAAATGGTATTGCATTTATAATTAAGAAACTTGCAAGAACTATAATGAAATACAATGCAGTCAGTGAACACTTAATTTATATTCGTCTACGAGGAATGCCTATCAACACAACTATAATTCAAGTATATGCCCCAACAACAGCTGCAGAAGAGGATGAAATTGACTTCTATGAAAAAGTGCAAGCTGAAATTATCAGGATATCCTGTTTTCATGTTCTGTCAGTCATGGGTGACTAGAACGCAAAAGTTGGCAACAAAGAAGGAGGCAAAATGGTGGAAAATATGGACTTGGTAACAGAAATGAAGCTGGAGAAAGACTGATAGGATTCTGCAAGACCAATGATCTGTTCATCTCAAACACCTTCTTCTAGCAAAACAAGCGGCGACTGTACACATGGACTTCACCCAATGGATTGTACAAAAATCAAATTGCCTACATTTGTGGAAGTCAATGATGGAAAAACTCTATAACATCAGCAAAGGCAAAACCTGGAGCTTACTATGGTACAGATCACCAACTCAAGCTAAAATTGAAAAAGAGCAAGCCACTCATGAATGTAGCAAAATATGACCTTGAGATTATATCACTGGAATTTAAAGACTGCCTGCAAAATTGAGTGCTGCTTTAGATACAAATGACAGAGCTCCAGAAGAGTTATGGGATGACATCAAGAAGATTGTGTTGGAAGAAAGCGAGAAATCTCTAGGAAAGGTGAAAAAGCAAAAACAGCCAAAATGGATGACGGAAGGAGTTCCTGAAAATTGCCCAGAAACGCAGAGAAGCTAAAACTAGAGGAGAAAGAGAGGCAATCACAGAATACAACAGAGATTTCCAACATGCAACAAGACAAGTACTACGTTGACGCTTGCAAGGAAATAGAAGCAGAAACTATTAGAAGAACAAAATCGGCTTTCCTAAAGCTGCAAGAGTTAAAGAGAAAAGTCCAGCCTCAAATTGGAATGTTACAAGATGCTCAAGGATCGAAATTGAATGATGCTGAGAAGATCAAGGAAAGGTGGAAAGAATATGCAGAGTTTTTATATGATAAGGATCAAATGGACCAACAGCCGTTTCAACCTAGGAACTATTGGTGATGAAAGAAGAAGTCGAAAGAGCACGGAACGCCTAATCAAAAAACAAAGCACCAGGCATTGATGGCATTCCCATAGAGGTATTACAGCAATCTGATGCAGCTGTTACAAATACTTACAAGGCTCTGCCAGGAAATTTGGAAGACAACATCATGGCCAACTGACTAGAGAAGATCTGTGTTTATACCAATACTAAAGAAAGATGATCCAACTGACTGGAAATTATTGCATAATCACTCTCATCCCACATGCCAGCAAGATTCTACTGAAGATTATTTGGCAGAGACTATAACCATACCTGAAATGAGAACTACCTGAAGTGCAAGCAGGGGATCAGGAAAGAGCAAGGAACGAGAGACATCATCACGGATGTGAAATGGATCCTTAAAAAGACTAAAGAATACCAAAAGGATATCTATTTGTGCTTTATTGACTACAGCAAGGCTTTTGACTATGTAAACCATGAGAAACTCTGGGCCACATTAAGAAGCATGTATACTAGAACACCTGATTCTTCTCTTGCACAACCTTTACATTGATCAAGAAGCAACAGTTTGAATGGAACAAGGAGAAGCAGAATGGTTTAAAATCAGCAAAGCTGTACAACAAGGCTGCATACTTTCTCCCTTCCTGTTTAATTTATATGCAGAACAAATCATCAGAGAAGCAGGAATGTATGAGGACAACAGAGGTGTGAAGATTGGTGGAAGACTCATCAACAACCTTCGCTATGCTGCTGATACCACATTACTGGATGAAAGTGAAGATGATCTGAAACATTTGCTTCTCAAGATCAAGGAACATAGTCTTAAAATGGGCCTGTGCTTTAATGTAAAGAAGACAAAGATCATGACAACTGGCAAAATCAATAAGTTCTTCATTGATGGAGAAGAAATTGAAATAGTGGACAACTTTAACCTACTTGGATCAATTATCAATAAAGAAGCAACAAGCAGTCACGAAATCTGATGACGCATTGCTCTTGGCAGAATTGCTATGAAGGACCTAGACAAGATTCTAAAGAGCAGAAATGTCTCTCTCCATAAAAAGATTCAACTTGTTCAAGCCATGGCATTTTCAATAACATCATGTGGATGTGAAAGCTGGACAGTGAAAAAGACAGACAGGAAGAAAATTGATGCCTTTGAATTATGCTGCTGGCGACGAATACTGTATGTAACTTGGGCTGCCTGAAGAATAAACCAGTCAGTACTAGAGGAAATCAAACCTAAGCTTTCTTTAGAAGCTCAGATGAGAAGGCTTTGACTTTCATACTTTGGAGACACCATGCGAAGAGAGAGATCATTAGAGAAAGACATCATGCTTGGCAAGGTAGCAGGTCAATGCAAAAGAGGAAGGCCAGCAATGAGATGGATCGATACAATAGCAGCAGCTACGGGTGCCAGTCTGTCAACAATGAGCCCACTGACTGAAGACCGAAAACAATTTAGGACAACCATCCAGAGGGTCGTCATGAGTCGACACCGACTCAATGGCACGTAACAACAATAACTTCTCTATAGCCACTCTAAAACTGGCATATCTTTTTTTCTAGCACCAAGATGCACTTATCTCAGGCGATATTCTAAAGAAAACTCAACTTCTTGTTTGTTTAGGAAGAATTTCGCATTGTGTTAGAAATTTGTATGGTCTTTTCTCCAAAATAATTTTTTGTCATCTTAGTTATAGTGCCCTAGTTTATAGTAAGTGTCTAGCTGCTTAGGTTGTCTAGTAGATAGATCACTTCTGTTGAATTTAATGATTGTGAGAGGTGCTAACTTTGGCAGGGCAGTAGCAGCAGTACAAGATTCCCTTTTTGCTTTGCCAGTGTACCTCAACCCTGCTCTGGAGGGCAGCAGCACTAAGAACATAATGGTAATCCAGTTTATGCAGCCTCTCTGCTGAGATTGAAGAGTGTTGCATGCTATTGTGGTGATATGACTTGCCCATTGAAGACTAGCCTGAGAACACCAGATCATTTTACGTAGACTGTCAAATTGTTTTCAGATGTAGTGATCTTTTGAGTACTTCCAACCTAAGGTCATATGTGAACTGATTACCTAAAATCCCTTGAGACATCCAGCTACCTCACTTTGTCAGTGTTTGAGTAAGTCAGGTTGAGATAAACCTCTGAGTAGGATATTTATAGGGCAAATGATTGGGTGATAATATTCCCTGTCAGATTTATAGTCTGACTGGAGGATTAATTATCAGCAGGTGTGAGTTTCCATCTGACCGTCTTGTATTTCTTAAATTACACTTCATTTTGGATTTTTTTCTGGTAAACCATCCCATTTCCTACAAGATTGTGAATCTCGCAGTACATTGGAAGAGTTTAAAATGGCCTGTGAGAGTGCACCTGGGGTGCTTTCAAAGGGAAGTATTACCATTCTAAGTTTGTGATGCACTGTGTTTTTCAGGCAAGCAACATGATTTTTGCTCTGGGAGCAGGCATGGCATTTGACTAGTAGTTGGTTCTTTACAATCCAGTCAAGCAAATGTATCATAAAAGAGGCCATACTTGGTCTACTGCATCTTGGGCTTTAATGTCTGTGTATCATAATTAACAAGAAAAGCTGCAGCTCTGGCTGTGAGCTAATATGCTGAAGTGTAGGCTTCATGGTTTCCATGGAGGCAGCCTGACTTTGTGGCAACAAGCACTAATTATATATTTCTATGGCAGCAAAGTCATCTTCACACTGGTTTCTATAACGATGCCTCATATTCTGGCATGGCTATAAACATTGAGGATGTATGCTGACACATGCATATTTAATGCAGAGGTATGCATTTTATTTTAAAACGTCTCATCTTAATGTTTAAATGTAGGCTTGCACTCTTTCAGGTACTGCAAGCACATTTTCAAAGGGAAATCCTCTGCAGGTTTCCTTTTGAAAATCCAGCAGGTAATGGAATAACAGGTACTTAGTACCTGCTTTGAAGCATGCGTAAATGTACTTAAGAACATAAGAACATAAGAATGCCATACTGGGTCAGACCAAGGTCCATCAAGCCCAGTATTCTGTTTCCAACAGTGGCCAATCTAGGTCATATGTACCTAGCAGTTTTCCCAAGAGACACAAGTTCCACAATGCTTGTACTGGGTCAAGCATTGATATCTTCGGTCACTTCTTAATAATGGTTTATGGACCTTTCCTCCAGGAACTTGTCCAAACCTTTCTTAAACCCAGCTACACTAACAGCCTTTACTACATCCTCCGGTAACAAATTCCAGAGTTTGATTACACGTTGAGTGAAAAAATATTTTCTTTTATTAGTCTTAAATAGTTTACCCTGTAGCTTCATTGCATGTCCCCTAGTCTTTCTATATTCTGATAACGTATACAATCGATCTACGTTTACCCGTTACACTCCGTTCATTAATTTATAGACTTCTATCATATCTCCCCTCAGCCGTCTCTTTTCCACGTTAAAGAGCCCTAACCTTTTTAGCCTTTCTTCATAGGAGTATCCTTCCATCCCCTTTACCATTTTGGTGGCTCTTCTCTGAACCTTTTCTAAAATCGCTATATCCTTTTTAAGATACGGCAACCAGAATTGCACACAATATTCAAGGTGCGGTCTCACCATGGAACGATATAGAGGCATTATAATATCTTTTGTTTTATTTTCCATTCCTTTCCTTATCATACCTAGCATTCTATTTGCTCTCTTGGCTGCCGCTGCACACTGGGCCGAGGGTTTTAACATGGTATCCACAATGACACCTAAATCTTTTTCCTGGGTGGTGGTTCCTAATGTGGAACCTTGCATCGTGTAACCATAGTTTGGGTTGTTCTTCCCTAGGTGCATAACCTTGCACTTGTCCACATTAAATTTCATCTGCCATTTTGATGCCCAGTCTTCCAATTTATCAAGATCCTCTTGCAATTTTTCACAATCCTCTTGGGTTTTAACAACTTTAAATAGTTTTGTGTCATCTGCAAATTTGATAACCTCACTCGTTATTCCACTTTCCAGGTCATTTATGAATATGTCAAAAAGCAGCGGACCCAGCACAGATCCCTGGGGTACACCACTATTCACCTTTCTCCATTGGGAAAATTGGCCATTTAGCCCTACCCTCTGCTTTCTATCTTTTAACCAGTTCCTGATCCACAATAGTACACTGCCTCCTATCCCATGACTCTTTAGTTTTGCCAAAAGTCTCTGATGAGGAACCTTGTCAAAGGCTTTCTGAAAGTCCAGATACACAATATCAACCGACTCACCTTTGTCCACCTGTTTATTCACTCCTTCAAAAAAACATAACAGATTAGTAAGACAAGATCTTCCTTGTCTAAAACCATGTTGGCTGTCTCCCATTAGGTTGTGACTATCTACATGCTGAGTAATTTTATTCTTTATGATGGTTTCTACCATTTTTCCTGGTACTGATGTCTGGCTCACCGGTCTGTAGTTTCCCGGATCACCCCTGGAACCCTTTTTAAAAATTGGTGTTACATTGGCGATCCTCCAATCTTCAGGTATTAGAGATGATTTTAATGATAGTTCACAGATTACTGATAGCAGGTCTGCAGTCTCATATTTTAGTTCTTTCAACACCCTTGGATGTATACCATCCTGCCCAGGTGATTTGCTACTCTTCAGTTTATCTAATAGTTGTAAGACATCTTCCCGATGTATCGATATTTCCTTCAATTCTTCCGCACCTTTAAATACCACTTCAGTCATGGGTAACATCCCTACATCTTCCTCAGTAAAGACCGAAGCAAAGAATTCATTCAGTCTCTCCTCTTATCGCCTTGTCACCTCTTAGTGCTCCTTTAACCCCTTTATCATCTAATGGACCAACTGACTCTCTCACAGGTTTTTTGCTACAAATGTACTTGAAAAGGTCTTTATTTCGCATTTTTGCTTCCGCAGCAAGCTTCTTCTCAAATTCTCTCTTTGCCTGCCTTATCAATGCCTTGCATTTGACTTGCCAGTGCTTGTGCTGTTTCCAGGTTTCGTCGTTTGGCTCTTTTTTCCATTTCCTGAAAGATGCTTTTTTTGGCAACAACAGCCTCTCTGACCTCACCTTTAAACCATGCTGGCAGTTTTTTGGACTTCCTTCCACTTTTCTTAAAGCGTGGAATACAGCTGGTCTGGGCTTCCAAGATAGTATTTTTCAACAACACCCAAGCTTGATGTACGTCTTTAACCTTTGCAACTGCTCCTTTTAGTTTTTTCTTAACTGTTTTCCTCATTTTATCATAGTCTCCCTTTCGAAAGTTAAAAGGTAGTACTGTGTATTTCCTTACTATTCTTCCTCCACTAATTAAATCAAAGGCGATCATGCTATGATCACTGTTGCCAAGTGGCCCCAACACCCTTATCTCTTGCACTAGATCTGGTGTTCCACTAAGGACTAGGTCTAATATGGCTTCCCCTCTGGTCGGTTCATGAACCAGCTGCTCCAAGAAGCAGTCATTTATTTCATCTAGGAACTTTATCTCCCTCGCATGTCCTGACGTGACACTGACCCAGTCGATACCGGGGTAATTGAAATCACCCATTATTATTACTGCGCTGTAACTTTTGTTAGCTTCCTTGATTTCTTTGAGCATTTCATCATCCTTTTGGTCATTCTGGCCAGGTGCTCGATAGTACACCCCCACTGCCATTGCCTTTCCCCTTTTATATGGAATTTCAATACGTGTGTCGGGGGTGGGGGGAGTTGAATGTGAAAGCTCGGCATGCACTTTCCCTCCTCCATCTTCTTTGACAGAGTGAGGGGGCAGTTTTCAGCATGGATTTGTTTGCTGGTAAGCAGCAGTTCACCTGCTTAAAAAGTTGTGAAAGTTACCCAGAAAAAAGCAAAGTAGATGCTGGTTTCCTTGAAACAGGAAATGATGGAAATGTTCATGGGCGATGCAGAATAGGTAAGAAAGGTACTTTGACACATGCTATATATCTTTGGTGATGTTGAGCCCCTGGTCTTCCAGTTACCTGGCACTAGTATGTCCACCAGTTTTCTCTTCCACCATTCAAAAGCTCCATAAATGTAGGGGAGGGATCACTATTTTCATAAACCATTTAGGTTACAAGAAACTAACAATACCCCTCATTTCTTTAGAGACTTTATTGAACCATCTTTCAGGTCCATCTCTTTTCAACGTGCTTGTGGTCCATCATGCTCTCATACCCACACATCACTCATTAGAGGAATTTATGACTGCCATCTCCAAGATGCATCTTTGAACAGGTGTCTGCTCGTAGGCTATTTCAACATAATGGCAACCCTTGGTCAGGATTGCCTGTTTTGTCGAATGACTTAGGCCTTAAATTCTTATGAACTATACCCTCCTATGTGCTAGGGCACTGTATTAACCTAGTTTTCTCCTCTGAGGGGGGCATAATTAGACAAGACTCGTCTGTCGCTATCCCACTAGCCTGGTCAGACTGCTTTCTTGTCCCTATTAGTATCTATGATAATGGAATCAAGAGTTTCTTCAGACAGTTCCATATTGTAGACTTTGAAGTCCTGCAAACTTTCCTAAGATATTGGGATACTGAATTAGTACAATGTTCAACTACAGTTGATGTAGACATATGTTTTCAGAAATCATGTTATGCACCTTGGTTTATTCATGATCTTAAAATTTATGAAGAGAAAAATGGACAATTAGGAAGACAAAAGAAGGCTAGGGAAGGTCAAAGAGGCTTATTTGAAATCTTCCAGAGTATAAAGTAAGCATGTATTCTGCTCAATGAAATTATTTTTCTAATACAAAAATTATTGCATCTATTTAATTGTCCAAATAGTTATTTGTTATTGTTAAACAGTTATTAATGGAATCTTCATTGGACAAAGTGTGTGATCAACCATCTTTTGAGGAATTAGCAATTTTTTTAAAAAAAGATAAAGTTAAGCAGATAATAGATTCTTACCCGTTTTATTGTCTTGATCTGGAATTTTTTTACAGTATTACTATAACTTTATGGTCAATTTTAGATTTATTTATTTATTTATTTATTTACAGTCTCTTCTATACCGTGCTATTCAACATCAGTGCGGTTCACATGACAACAAAACTTATACAGTGCAGGAATCTGCACCGCATTACAATAAACAGGTGCTTAAACTTGGGTAAAACCGGGGTAACTATTTACATATAGGCATCACATCAAGTTGAGTCACAGAGTAACCGTAGTGTGTTTGTGTGGTGGTACTAGGGGGGGGGGAGCGGTTAATGGTGCGCGGTTGTCCGGGTAATGTTTGAGGAAGAGGTGGTGCTTCAGAGCCTTCCCAAATTGTGTTAGGTCAGGGATTGCCCGGATGCCAGGTGGTAGGGCGTTCCAGCACCTGGGCACGCAGAACCTAAATGCCCTGCTTGCTGTTGCTTGGGTGCATTGTGTTACTGCTTTCGGGATTAAAAGTGTGTTAATTGCCGCAGATCTTCTAGCTCTGTTGGGGGGCATAGTGTGGATAAGCTCCGAGAGTGAGGTGGAGGAGAGTCCGTTGATGGCCTTGAAGGTCAGCAGTAGGCTCTTGAAGGAAATTCTGCCGTGGATAGGGAGCCAGTGGAGCTGTTTCAGGATAGGTGTCACGTGTTCATGCCTGGAGGCACCATATAGAACTCTAGCCGCGGTGTTCATTGTGAGCTGGAGCGGACCTAGGGTGGATTGTGGGAGCCCTTGTAGGATTGCATTTGAGTAATCGAAGTGTGAGATAATCAGCGCCTGAAAGATTGCCCGGAAGTCTTCTGGTTCTAGCAGGGAACGTAGATGTCTGAGTGTACGGATTTTATGATAGACTGTTCTTAACGTGTTGCTTATGTGCGCCTTCATATCCAGGCATTGATCTAATGTGACTCAAAGATATCGGATTGTGGACTTAGTTTCAGCTCTGCTTCCTTGACCCTTAGGTAGGATGGAGGGGAGAAGTTCTGGTTCCTCGTGATGAAGAGAACTTCTGTTTTCTTGTGCTGTATTTGGAGGTTCTGGGTCTGGAGCCAGTTGGCCACTGCGTCAAAGCAGTCTGTCAGTGGAGAGAGGTCAGGCTGGTCGATTGAGAATGGCATATAGAGTAGCACGTCATCGGCATATACCAAGCCGTCAACATTGAAAGAACGGATGAGGTTACAGATGGGCTGCATGTAGACATTGAACATCAGGGCGGAGAGGGAGGAACCATGTGGGACGTCCTGCTTCTGGTGGAACGGTTCCAATGTTGAGGTCCCAGGTCGTACGTGCTGCCATCTGTCAGATAGGTATGATTTGCACCAGTTTAGTGCTGTGCCGCAAATACCCTTTTCTTCGAGTAGTCTCAGGAGAAGCTCATGGCTTACTGAGTCGAATGCAGCGGCTATATCCATGAAGACGAGGACAAATCCACAGAGGGTGTTATCGATTCCAGCGATTATGCTGCTGAAGGGGGTGGTGAGGAATGTTTCCACACCATAGGATTCCCTGAATCCATGCTGGCAGGGGTCCAGCGGGGCGGTGTCATTGATGTGGTGTTGTATTTGGCGTTGGACTTCTTTTTCAATTATCTTGTCTAGTAGAGGTATGCTGGATATAGGTCTGTATGAGTCAACCTTCTGGGGGTCCAATTTGTTGTTTTTCAGCAGAGGTCTGATGGACGTGTGCTTGAGGCATTGGGGGAAGGAGCCTGTTGCGAAAGACAGGTCCATGAGTCTGGCTATGAACGGACTAAATTCGATATGTAGCTCCTTTATCCAGAAAGCAGGACAGGGGTCAGTTTGTGCCGTGGTGGAGTTGATCGTGGCAATGGTGTCTTCAATGTGCTTTTTGGATGGGGTAGAGAAGATGGTAAGTAGTGTTGGGTAGGTTGTCTCCTTCACGGTGGTGGGAGCTATGGATTATTTATTGGTCTGGCATAGCTTTGATTGCAGGAAGTCTGCGAATTCCTGAGGGTGGATACCATTTGTTTGATTGGGGCCTGGTTCTTTTGTTAGGCTCTTGACCAGGTTGAACAAATCATGAGGTTTGCTTAGTGATCATTTTAGGGTATCAGTGTGGGCTTGCCTAATTTTCTCTGTTATTGCTTCACGGTGTTTCGTCAGGTGAAGGTTATATGCTCTCTGGTCTTCCGAGGATCGTGATCGCCGCCATCGTCTTTCCAGCTTCCTTAGGTAGAGGAGTGATGTATGTAGCCCAGCGGAGTACCAGGATGCGGTGGCTTGTTTCCTTGGTGGTTTGTTTGGTGGTGGGCATTGTGCAATGGTACTGAGGCTGTTATTCCAGCTGGAGATCAACTCGTTGAGGCAGGGTGTTGTCAAAGTGAGGAGTTGTCGGGTTCCACTCAGGATGATTTCCTTGTCGAAAGGTCGGAAACTTCGGAGGTGTACTGGTGGTACTGCTCCGACCTCCGGGGTTCTTCTAGTATCGATCAGCCACAGGAATTTGGAATTTGATTAGTTTGCGGTAGTGGACAGTACAGGGACGTAGGTAGCATCAAGTGCTGTTATTGGTGCGAATACCAGGTCCAATATGTTTCCCTTTACATGCGTGGGTTCATTGACTAGTCGTTTGTATCCAAGTTCCTTTAGGGCTTCGAGGAAGGCCGAGGCTTGAGTGTCCTGCAAGGCTGGTAGATTAAAGTCACCTAGTAACCAGCTTGGGGTGCTTGGATTTGGGGCATTGCAAGCAAGGTTGATTATTGCTGATAGGTCCTCAGGGGAGGTTGATGGGGCTCTGTACAGTAGGTTGATGTTGCAGTGCTTGTTTGCTATGGTGACTGTATCGAGGTGGGATGTGCTTGTGGTGCTGATAAGGTGGAATTGGAGTTCTGTTTTTGTGAGGATGAGCACTCCGCCACCCCTTTTGCTATCTCTGTGGCAGGTGTGTATTGAGAAGCCGGTGGGTAAGAGTTGGTTGAGGAGGACGGAGTCATCACTGGATAGCCATGTCTCTTTGATCAAGAGTATGTCAAGGTCTTGGAGGGATATCATGTCTGAGATAACTGGCCATTTCTTACGGATTGAGCGTGCATTTATGAGGGCACATTTTAGATTTTGGAGATGTGGTCTTTCCTCCTGTTTGGCTTTCTTGGTGTGTTGCAGTGCAATGTGTAGTAAGTGGGGGTGGGGTGTATGAGTATCTACTGTTGTCTTGCGATGGGGGGCACTTGACCATCTCCTCCTGTGTCTTTGTAGGATTGGTATGTGGTTGTGGGTGGGAGCTAAGGCAGTCATGTTATTGAGCCATCCTGCGAGGAGGTAACAGCCAACTATGGCAATGAGGGTGGGAGCCATGCTTGGTGAACTACCCTGCAGTATGTGGGCAAGGGAATCTTATAGGTTGGCAGGTGTGTAGGCAGTTAGTGTTGCACTATCACCGGCTGCTATACAGGTAAGTAGCTGTGCATTACCTATTACCTATTCAGAGAGAAATAATCGACATGTTTGAGATACAACCAACTAAATGTATGTTGTCATTTTTCTGTAGTTGGTGTTGTCTTTGAAAAACCTATTAACAGACTTCCTGGTGGATATTGTTAGTGGTTCTTTGGCTTCAGGCATTTTCCTGATCTCACTGAAGCACATGGTAGTGAGCCCTATAATAAAGAACTCATCTGACACTACTTTTGGTTGCTTTAATTATCATCCAATTTCATCTATTCCTTTTTTAAGGAAAGTAATCGAGCAAGTAAATATAGAAACATAGAAAAATAACGACAGAAAAAGACCACATGGCCTATCTAGTCTGTCCCAATGGAGAAAGGTGAATAGTGGTGTACCCCAGGGATCTGTGCTGGGTCCGCTGCTTTTTGACATATTCATAAATGACCTGGAAAGTGGAATAACGAGTGAGGTTATCAAATTTGCTGATGACACAAAACTATTTAAAGTTGTTAAAACCCAGGAGGATTGTGGAAAATTGCAAGAGGATCTTGATAAATTGGAAGACTGGGCATCAAAATGGCAGATGAAATTTAATGTGGAGAAGTGCAAGGTTATGCACCTAGGGAAGAACAACCCAAACTATGGTTACACGATGCAAGGTTCCACATTAGGAACCACCACCCAAGAAAAAGATTTAGGCGTCCTTGTGGATACAATGTTAAAAACCTCGGCCCAGTGTGCAGCGGCGGCCAAGAGAGCAAATAGAATGCTAGGTATGATAAGGAAAGGAATGGAAAATAAAACAAAAGATATTATAATGCCTCTATATCGTTCCATGGTGAGACCGCACCTTGAATATTGTGTGCAATTCTGGTCGCCATATCTTAAAAAGGATATAGCAATTTTAGAAAAGGTTCAGAGAAGAGCCACCAAAATGGTAAAGGGGATGGAAGGCTACTCCTATGAAGAAAGGCTAAAAAGGTTGGGGCTCTTTAACCTGGAAAAGAGACGGCTGAGGGGAGATATGATAGAAGTCTATAAATTAATGAACGGAGTGGAACGGGTAAACGTAGATCGATTGTTTACCTTATCAGAATATAGAAAGACTAGGGGACATGCAATGAAGCTACAGGGTAAACTATTTAAGACTAATAAAAGAAAATATTTTTTCACTCAACGTGTAATCAAACTCTGGAATTTGTTACCGGAGGATGTAATAAAGGCTGTTAGTGTAGCTGGGTTTAAAAAAGGTTTGGACAAGTTCCTGGAGGAAAGGTCCATAAACCATTATTAAGAAGGGACCCAGGATATCAATGCTTGAACCAATACAAGCATTGTGGAACCTGTGTCCCTTGGGGAAACTGCTAGGTACGTATGACCTAGATTGGCCACTGTTGGAAACAGAATACTGGGCTTGATGGACCTTGGTCTGACCCAGTATGGCATATCTTATGTTCTTATGTTCTTATGTTCCTTCCATATCGACAACTACAGCAGTCCCCTTTTTTCCTTTAGAGATCCTCTGTGTTCGTCCCATGCTTTTTTGAATTCAGATGCTGTCCTTATCTCTACCACCTCCACTGGGAGACTATACCAGGGATCCACCACTCTTTCCGTAAAGAAATATTTCCGCATATCACTCCTGAATCTATCCCCTTTCACCCTCATCCCATGTCCCCTCATAGCAGAACTTGCTTTCAGTTGAAAGCGGCTCTCCCCCTGTGCATTTATGCCACGGAGGTATTTAAACATCTCAATCATATCACCTCTCTCCCGCCTTTCCTCTAAGGTGTACATATTAAGATCCTTACGTCTGTCCTCATATGCTTTATAATGAAGACCACTAACCATTTTAGTAGCCACCCTCTCTACTGACTCCATCCTTTATATCCTTTTGAAGATGTGGTCTCCAGAATTGCACACTATACTCCAAATGAGGTCACACCAAAGACTTATACAGAGGCACTATCACCTCCTTTTTTCTGCTAGCCATTCCTCTCCGTATGCACCCAAGCATCTTTCTAGCTTTTGCTGTCGCCTTTTCTACCTGTTTAGCTACTTTAAGATCATCAGACACAACCATGCCTAGGTCCCGCTCTTCTTTAGTGGACAAAAGTACTTCACCCCCTATACTATATTGCTCCCTTGGATTGCTGCAGCCCAAACATGACCTTGCATTTTTTAACATTAAATCCCAGCTGCCGAATTTGAAACCTTTTTTCTTTCATTTACTGAGGGTAGTGTGTTATAACTATTTTATATTATGTCCTGTATAATTGATCTCTTTATCTTTATTCAGTTTTTAATATACTGCCCAACACAAGTATCTGAGCGGTTTACAATATAAGTTAAATGCTGTTTAGAAGGGAAACAGAACACCAATAAATGGATAGGAAAGATATAGAGTAAAGGATACCTTGAGATGGAAGGAAGCAAAAAGTCAGAACAGGACATCAGTGCGGGGGAGATCAAAGGCGGTGCAAAAGAGGTGGGTTTTTAACATTGCTTTGAAGTTGGTGAAGGAGGATTCTATACAGAGGTTCAGGGGGAGGGAGTTCCAGAGTTTAGGGCCAAGAAAGAAAAAGGCAGAGTTACGAGTGGATTCCAGGTGAGCTTGAGATGGGAAAGGGAGGAGCAAGCGGTTGGCGTGAATGGTCCAGAGTGCATGCTGAGGGGCATGGAGGTGAAAGAGGTTAGAAAGGTATTGAAGGATCCCAGTGTGAATTGATCAAGGCGAGGATCTTGTACTGAATTCCAAAGGCCACAGAGAGCCAGTAGAGATTGATGAGTGGGGATGAGATATGTTCTAAGCGGGAAGCATGTGTGAGGATGCGGGCTGCTGTGTTCTGCATGAGTTGTAATCTACGTAGTTGATGTTGAGGGAGACCTGCTAGGGAAATGTTACAGTAATCTACGCAGGATATGACAAGGGAAAGAAGCCGTGTAGACAGAGATGAAGTAGGGAGAAAGGGTCGAACAGCGCGTATCTGCCTCAAAGAGCAGACAATATGTGTTCATGAAAGGACAGTGCAGAGTCCAGAGTAATACCGAGGTAGCACAGCGTGGGGACAAGAGGAATAGGGGTAGAGGAGAACATAGGGGCTAGGAATGGGGAGGGACCACCAAAAATGAACCGGCTAGCTATTGTCTTGGTAAGATTAACATGAAGAAAGTTAGAGGACATCCAGGAATCAATGCAGGAGAGACAGGCATTGAGAGGGGCAATTTTGGGGGAAGAGGAATCAGTATGGTGGAATAGAATGATGCAATCCGCATAGTAATATGCAGAGATGCCATGCTGTTGAATTAAAAGGGTTAAGGGAGCCAGAAAAATGTTGAACAGAAGTGGGGCTAGGATGGACCCTTGTGGGACACCACAGGATAGCGGGGTAACTGGTGAAGAAGCTGACCCAGAAAGTACAGAAAAGGACCTAGCGGTAAGGAAAGAGCGGAACCAGTGGAGGACAGTGCCAGAGAACCCAACGTCACAAAGATGGGAAAGTAAAGTGCAGTGGTTTACTAGGTCAAAGGTGGCAGACAGGTCAAGTGAAACTGCTAGAGAATTGGAACTATGGTCGTGTGATGTGCGGAGTTCATTCAGAAAAGAAAGAAGGATGGATTCTATACTATGGCCTGGATGGAAGCTTGCGGATCCGGTCCACCAAAAGAGCACCACATCTGGATGGAAGCTTGACTGATGAGGGTGGAGTGCTAGGGTGGCATTGAGGTGAGAAGACAGCTGGGTGAAGACTAGTTTTTCCAAACGTTTAGAGAGGAAGGGAAGATTAGAAATGGGATGCCAATTTGCAGGGACAAAGGGGTCCAGGGAAGCTTTCTTAAGAATGGGTCGAATCAGAGCGTGTTTCCAGGGGGATGGAAAGAAACTGGAGGAGAGGCTGGTGTTGAAGATGTTCAGGATGAGAGGAACAAGAGCTAAGGAGGATTCAACCAACCAGGGTAAGGAGATGGAGTCAGAATGGCAGGTGGTTTTATGGGAACCAGCAAGGGCCTTAGGTAGTTCAGTAGAGTTATGGGCTGAAAAGAGGACCAGAGATGAGAAAAAAGATCTTCCATGATGGATGGAAGGGTAGGGGGATGGGAATTGGGGGAGAGAGGAGGGGGAGAGAGGAGGGGGACAGGTAGGAAAAGTTAGGCATAGGGCCTGAACTTTATCATGGAAATAAGTGTCTCTGACAACGGCCTCTGCAGCTTCCCGGGGAGAGCAACTGCCTCTCTTCACGGGTCCTGTGCAGTCAGGCCGCTCCATGGTGATGTGTGCAGCACGCCTTGAGTTTGAAATTGATGCTGTTGCCACTGCTGGCTTCCCAATCTGTTGACCAGCGCTGGATGCTTTAAGGAGAACTCCACTGAACCAATGCAGCAATAATGCAGAGCGGGATAAAGCAATGTCGTCAGCCAAAAAGGAAGGGGTGGCTCTTACTCACCTCCCTTTATCGCCAACACAGCTCCCCTTCCCCCACTCATCCCGATTGCCCCTTTTCTGGCCCTTCCCCATCTGGCCGCCCTGTTATAAGGCCTACACCCCATCGGTACTGGCCCGCCACTATACATAAGGGACCCTGTGCTGACTGCTACTACTGTTGTCACTAACTGTTGCTGCTGCCTCCCTGCAAACTGAGTGGAAGGAGGGGAAGAAGACTTGAGACCTACTATTTTAATTTCATTATCTGGGGTCACATGAATTTTCAGTTGTTAAAATGGAGTCCTACAGGATAAAAGTTTGAAAAGCATTGCTATAAAGCATGAAAAGAGGCATGGATTGTCTGTAAAACAAAAAAAACCTAAACTCCCAGATTGCTTCAAACAATCGGCCTATTTCTAATCTGCTATTTGTAGCTAAGATGGCAGAGGAGGTATTTCTTGATCAATTTATGGGCCTTTAAATAAGACCGACATCCTTTATTTACCCAAGCAATCAGGGTTCAGTTAGATTGCACAAATTGGTACCAACAATCCTCTATGTGGTGATCAAGGGGACTTCATTGCATATGTGGTGGCATTGTCCCAAGGTTCAGCCATTTTGGAGGGCAGTGGGAGGGGTTTGTAAAAAGACTGGTAAAAGGGAAAGTGATTTGGGGCCCTTGGGGATGTATTGGTAGAAAGGGGAGGAGGAATGGCATGGTTTACAGAGGAAATTGTTGCATATGTGTGCAAATGTGGCAAGATTATATTAGAAATCTAGCCAACAGCTGACACTCCATTTTTAGTGGTTGAGAATACAGTGCTTTTTTGATGGAGCGGCTTACTGCACTCTGGTTAGATCAGCTTCCACAATTTGAGAAAATATGGGGGCAGTTTGAGAAATGCTCTGTCAAATGTTGATGTTGCTATGTAACTTTCGACTGAAAACAAACTTTGCTACAATGGGACATAGCATGAAGGTGGAAACAGATAGACTCAGGAGTAATATGTGGAAATGTTTCTTTATAGAACGAGTGGTAGATGCATGGACTATTCTCCTAGTGGAGGAATAGAAACAAGGACAATATCTAAATTCAAAAAAGCATGGGGAAAACACAGAAGATCTCTTAAGGAAAAAAGAGGACTACTGTAGTTGATACGGAAGGGCAGACTAGATAGACCATGTGGTCTTTTTCTGGCGTCATGTTTCTATGTTTCTAACTTGTCTCCAAGCGATGGAGGGGTGGTATGTTTTAGTTACCCGGAGCTGCTGTTATTGGGGTATGGCATTGTCATAAAAATTATTGACTGAAGCTTAAAAAAAAAGTATCTTTTGAGGTCTTTTTCCAGTGCTGAATGTAGCCTGTGGTATACACCATGGATCCATTCCTGCCCCACTCTTTTCATCATCATCTCAAAGCAATCAACATACTCTCCGATCTTAGAACCCCTCCCCTCCTGAATCTTAGAGTACAGCAATGAGACAAATTCTTCATATCTTCTATAGCTTGCCATTTTGCCTAGTTAAGTCCTACTCCTGTTCAAAATGTTAAATCGCCTTTGCCTGCTCTTCCAAACGACCATCAGCATCATCTGCTCTCCTTCCTAATTTACTCACCATTGAAACCAGTTCTCACTTATGTTTAGCCAAGTCACTCTTCTTTATCTTTAAACCAACCTTGGAGCTCTTGGTGGGTAACTGGGACATCTTCTATCAGCAGTGTTTTTTACATAGTAATATAGTTTATGACAGCAGATAAAGACCACCATGGTCCATCTAGTCTGCCCAGCAAGGTGGCAAGAGTAGGTGCACCTGCCTCTCTGCGCAGGTCATCACTCCCCATGCCTTTGTTTATGGGTGTACCCACTGCTCCGTGCAGGTCACCCCTATTTGTTGAGATAGCAGAGACAGTTAAGGTTATTTTGATTTTATCCTGTTGCTATAAAGGGATCCGCTATGTCAGTCCCATGCCATTTTGAATTCTGTCACTGTATTTGCCCCACCACTTCCATCAGGAGGGGATTCCAAGCATCTACCACCCATTCAGTGAAAACGTATTTCCTGACGTTGCCTTTTAGTTTACCCCCTTGCAGCTTCATGTTATGTCCTCTAGTTCTTGCAGTTTCCCCATCTTTGAAAAAGTTTTGTTTGTTCATTATGTCACACCGCCCCCCTGGTGGCAATGGCGGGTCACAGCAGAAAGGGGGTGGACATGCAAAGTTTGTTTGTGGAGGAGTTTAGCTCAATTACAGGGCCCAGGTTTTTTATAGACCTGGTAGCCTTCTGTGTAACTAAAAGCTCCCAAGAATATCACAGTCCGAGGGTAGGGAAAAATAAGGCTTTTATTTCCCGTGTTGCAAATAGGTTCAAATAGCACAGATTACATCAACACAAAAGAATGTCCTTGCTCCAGGTTAAAAAGAAAAGAAACATGAACTGAAGAAAACCTGTTAACTTCATAGCAATACCCAAACGAAATACAGAATCAAACTTTACCCCAGACCACAGCTATTCCTCCGCTCAGGGCTCAATTCTTTCGGCCAGGCAATAGCTACAATCCATCGGGAGGTCCGAGGGATCATCCGGGAATTCCACCTGCATGGGCTCGCAGTCTGGAATGTCTAGGGGCTCGTCTTCAGGCTTTTTGTATAATGCTTGTATGATGCCCCAATGTTCAGCATCTAAAGGTAAGCCTTTGCTTTGCACACTTTTAGAATGTGGACAGTCTCTCCTGCACACTGTCCCTTGTCTAGAAAGTCTCTTGTTTGGTACAGGTTTATATTTTGTAGCCTGAATGCAACTAGTAGGACAGCATTCTCCAGGGCCTTGCTCTTTCTGCGTTACAGCATTTGTAAAACCATAGTCAGTGAAATAGTAATTACCTTTTCTTCTAAGGTTATCACAGTGCGGTGAGGGCTGAGGCCTGTTCCTGCTGGGGCTTGGTTTCTCTGGCACCCAGGTAGGCCTCCGGTTCTCAGGTCGGCCTTCTGCTGGGGTTAAGCTGCACGTGCACCACAGCTTCTTTCTCCCAGGGCCTTGAAAGTTGCCTTTCAAAATCCTTCTTTCACCTCTTTCCTTGTTACTTCCTGTTGCGCCTTTCAACAGTTGCTGGCCCTTGCCAAGCTCAGGCCTTGGACTCTCTGGTACAGTCCTTCTCCTTCTAGGGTTAGCTTCCACACGGTATCTTTCCCTCCTGGAAAGTGTGTCTTCTCCCCTTTTGAGATATCTAAAGCAAGTTTCTTCACCTGGCTCTGCTGAGTCTGCTAGGCCGGTTCCATCTGTCAGGACTCTTATTCCTGGGTCCTCCTCTCCTTCCAGGAAAGCTCTCCTTTCTCCTTCCAAAGTTAGCTTCCTTCCTGGATCTGGATCTCCATGCGAATCTGGAACTGGAACTCCTTGCACAACTCCCTGCCAGTCTGACTTTCTCCAGTCATCTGGGCTTTTAAAAGGAATCCTTCCCTTTCTGGATTGGGTGCAGGCCGGTATTGCATCATTGGCTCTAGGGCGTGGTTCCTCAGTCCTCCAGAGGTCCCTCTTGCTCCCCCTATATGGCTCCTCGTGATGCTGCAGCCGGTGTCTGCTTCTTTTTTCTAAGTTTAAAACATTTTCTTCTGCCTGCAGAGGGTCTGCAGTACCACAGTTAATACCTTTTAAGTATTTAAAGGTCTGTATCATATCTCCCTTGTCCTTCCTCATCTAGAGTATACATATTTAGGTCTTCAAGTCTCTTCTCATACGTCTTATGGTGCAGGCACCAAATCATTTGGTTGCCTTCCTCTAAACCGTTTCCAGTCCTTTTATATCCTTTGTGAGATATGGTCTCCAAAATTGAACACAATGTTCAAAGTTAGGCCTCACCAGCAACTTGTACAGTGGCATTAGTACCTCTTCCTTTCTGCAAGTAATTCCTCTCTGTATGCAACCCAGCATCCTTCTAGCTTTGGCCACCGCCTTGTCCCACTGTTTCACCACCTTGAGATCCTCAAACAGTCACTCCGAGGTCCTTCTCCTGGTCCGTGCACACCAACCTCTCGCCCCCTATCACATGCAATTTCCTTGGATTTCTGCATCCCAAGTGTATGATACTGCACTTCTTCACATTAAATCTTAACTGCCAAGCATTAGACCATTCTTCCAGCTTTTGTCATGTTATCCACTCCCTCAGGGGAGTCAACTCTGTTGCAAATTTTCATGTCATCTGCAAAAAGACAGACTTTTCCAGTCAGTCAATTCATTGAACAGTACCGGTCCCACGCCCGATCCCTGGGGCATGCCATTAATCACCTTCCTTTCATCTGCGTTCAGTTTACCATCATCTTCTTTCGTCTGTCAGTCAGCCAATTTCTGATCCAGTTCACCACTTTGGGACCCATCCCCAGGCTGTTGAGTTTATTGATAAGCCTCCTATGTGGAACAGTATCAAAGGCTTTGCTGAAAGATCACATCCATTGCATGCCCTTGATCTAGTTCTCTGGTCACCCAGTCAAAGAACTCAATCAGATATGTTTGGCATGATCTTCCTTTGGTAAAACCATGTCGCCTTGGATTATGCAACCTATTGGTTTTGAGAAAGCCCACTATTCTCTCTTTCAGGAGCACAACCATTACTTTTCCCGCCACAGAGGTAAGGCTTACTGGCCTGTAGTTTGCCACTTCTTTCCTATTACCACTTTTGTGAAGAGGTACCACTTCAGCCCTTCTCCAGTCCTGTGGAACTTCTCCTGTCTCCAAGGATCTATTAAAAACATCCTTTAAAGGCCCTGCCAGAACCTTTCTGAGCTCTTTCAATATCCTGGGATGTATCCCATCCGGTCCCATTGCCTTGTTTACTTTTAGTTTTGCAAGTTGTTCTAACACATCATCTTCTGTGAATTGGTGTAGTATCTACACCGTTCCCATTTGTATATTTGTCAATCACAGGTGGTCCTTCTCCAGGATTTTCTTTAGTGAAAACAGAACAGAAGTATTTGTTTAGCATTTTTGCTTTTTCAATGTCACTTTCCATGAATCCGTTCTTGGCACTTTTGCATCTTGCAGCTCCACCTCTGATCTTCCTCTTCTCCCGAATATACCTGAAAAATGTTTTGTCATCATGCTTTAGATCTTTAGCCATCTTTTCTTCTGCCTTTGATTTTGCTATCCTTATTGTCTTTTAGCTTTAGCCTGTATTCTTTTCTGTGTTCCTCTATTTGCGAGCTTCTGAATTTTGTGAAAGCTGTGTTTTTTGCCTTTATTGTGCAGCCACCACTTTGGAGAACCAAATAGGTTTCATTTTCCTCTTGTTTTTATTTACTTTCCTTACATATCTATCTGTTGCCCCTTTATTGCCTCCTTTAGTTTAGCCCACTGCAGTTCCACTTCCCTTACCTCCTCCCACCCTGCCAACTCCTCCTTCAGGCACTTGGCCATTTTACTGAAGTCAGCATTTTTGAAGTCTCGGACTTTGAGCTTGCTGTGATTGGACTCTGCCTTGGCTTTTATCTCAAACCACAGTGTGTGATGATCGCTGCTTCTCACATGGGGACCTATCCGGACATTCAACACGTTATCTCCGTTGGTGAGTACTAAATCCAGCATAAACTTTCCCTGGTCGGTTCCATCACCATTTGTCTAAGCAATGCATTTTGGAAGGCATCCACAATTTTTTTTTCTTCTTTCCAGATTTGCAGAAGGAATACTCTAATCCACATTGGGTAAATTAAAGTCACCCAGTATGATCACTTCAGGCAGCTCCAGCCAGCCTCAAAAGCGGCGTCCCTGCTCTGAGGGAGCCGCGCTGAGCTAGCCTGCCCCCAGCAACACTCCTGCCCAATCGGGGCAGTGGGAGACCCGACCAGGCAGCTCCAGCCAGCCTCAAAAGCGGCGTCCCTGCTCCGAGGGAGCCGCGCTGAGCTAGCCCGCCCCCAGCAACACTCCTGCCCAATCGGAGCAGTGGGAGACCCGACCAGGCAGCTCCAGCCAGCCTCAAAAGCGGCGTCCCTGCTCCGAGGGAGCCGCGCTGAGCTAGCCCGCCCCCAGCAACACTCCTGCCCAATCGGGGCAGTGGGAGACCTGACCAGGCAGCTCCAGCCAGCTTCAAAAGCGGCGTCCCTGCTCCGAGGGAGCCGCGCTGAGCTAGCCCGCCCCCAGCAACACTCCTGCCCAATCGGGGCAGTGGGAGACCCGACCAGGCAGCTCCAGCCAGCCTCAAAAGCGGCGTCCCTGCTCCGAGGGAGCCGCGCTGAGCTAGCCAGCCCCCAGCAACACTCCTGCCCAATCGGGGCAGTGGGAGACCCGACCAGGCAGCTCCAGCCAGCCTCAAAAGCGGCGTCCCTGCTCCGAGGGAGCCCCGCTGAGCTAGCCCGCCCCCAGCAACACTCCTGCCCAATCGGGGCAGTGGGAGACCCGACCAGGCAGCTCCAGCCAGCCTCAAAAGCAGCGTCCCTGCAGGGCGCGCCCATGCCTGGCGGACCCGCGCCTGAGGGCCTCGCCAGAGGGCCCTTGGCATGGCCCTTAGGCGCGGCACTGAGGCGCAAACATCTCCGCTAATCTAGCAGCAACACCGGAGCAAAAACAGTGAAACAAACAGGAAATCCACCACAGCGGCATCCCACAACAGCAGCGATTCACTACAGCACCGAAGACACAGCAACGGCTACCAACGACCTCACCGCTCCGCTCAAACAACACCACAGCCCAGCCTGGCCCCAAACACCAGGTACCCTCGCTGATCGTGCCACCTTTCCTAGCCCCCATCTACCTTCTCACCCCCCTCTTAACCCTCTACCCTCCCCCCCAATGCACTCAACAACCCACCCTGGCCCATTCAATCCACTCAACCCACACTCGCACACAAACCGAATCACACTCACTCACAGGCTCAGCACACATCCACCCAAACCACCAACCCCCCACCACATCTCCACATCACCATCTCCTTAATCAATGCACGCTCTGTTAGAAACAAATACCACATGCTCCGTGACCTAATCACAACTAAGCACATAGACATCCTATGCATAACAGAAACCTGGCTGACCAACTCCGACACAGTACTAATGAACCAACTAGCCCCAGAAGGATACACCCTCCATCAATGCTCCCGGGAGCACGCCAAAGGAGGAGGTGTCGCCATCATAGCAAGAACCGACCTTCACCTCAGGACCCATTCCTCGGAAACCACCACCGAAGCTGATCTCCTCACCCTCACCAACAAACACCTCTCAATATGTCTAATCTACCGTGCACCCACCGCAACCACTGACCTACCAAGATTACTACAACACATATCTGAAAGCTCCAGCTCGACTAAAGAACAAATCATCCTAGGAGACTTCAACCTCCCATCACTTCAAGAAGAACATACAGCAACCTTCCACACCGCTATGACTGCAATGGATCTGTCACAGATCATACAAGAACCCACCCATGAAAAAGGCAACACACTTGACCTCATCTTTCTCAACTCCACCACCACCGCCTCAGCAAAGAACCTACAGATCTCACCAGTACCTTGGTCTGACCACCACCTCATCACCTTATCCTACACATACCAACATAAAACCAATAAGGATGACAGACACCACATAAGACGATTTAAACCATTCAACAAAAAGGACTTCTTAGAACAAATTCTACCCAAACTACAAACGAACTCCAACGACATCAATGACCTCATAGACAACTGGAATACTACGATCTCCACGGCGTCTGAAGCCTCAACAAACATAACCAGCACCAGACCCCCTTCTAAAAGGGCCAGATGGTATACTCCCAGTCTCCGAAAGCTAAAAACAAAACTCAGGAAAACTGAGAGAAAATGGAGGAAAACCAACAACGAAAATGACAAAATAAAATACCTTTACGAACTCAACGCGTATCACTATGAGACTGACAAAGCCAAGAAAATCTACCACATGAAAATCATCAATACCTCCATAAACAAACCTCGAGAGCTCTTTCAAATAATCAAAAAGCTGACAAAAGCACCACACAGCTCTGACCAATTACCACAGATCCAACCAGAACTACTGGCCCGTCAATATAAACAGCTACAACAACCACAAAACCCGCACCTAACCGCACAGCCAACTAAGGAGAACCTTCACCCCAACCTGCACAGTGACTGGATTACCTTCAAAGAAACATCAACAGAAGAGATCTCAGTCACTATCTCCTGCCTCCACACCACCACCTCACCGCTGGACCCATGCCCCACTGACTGGATAAAGAAATCGAAAAACGAACTGAGCACACCACTAACCCGTATCGTCAAAGAATCCTTCTCCAGAGGACACATGCCAGATGCACTTAAAACCACGATCATCCGACCTTCCTTGAAAAAGCAAAACCTGGATCCTCTTGACCCTGCATCCTACAGACCCATAGCAAGTCTACCTTTCACAGCCAAAATAATTGAGAAGATCGTCCAGCAGCAGCTTCAGGAACACCTGGATGTTAACAACATACTGGACCCTCAACAACATGGCTTCCGCCCGCTACATGGAGTCGAGACCCTCATGACCACGCTGATGAACACCCTCCTCACAGGAACACAAGGGAGACAATCTGGATACACCATGATCTTCCTCGATATATCTGCAGCCTTTGACACCATCTCCCACAACATCCTCATACACCGACTACAGACTATTGGGATCAAGGACACCGTGTTGAAGTGGTTCCAATCCTACCTGACAAACAGACAACTCATTCGCACCAGCACCTCAACTTCCTCCCCATTCCAACAACACCAGGGAGTACCCCAAGGATCCACACTATCAGCCATGCTCTTCAATATTTACCTCCAGCCACTCTGCACCGTCATACGCACCCACAACGTCAGCTTCCACATCTATGCTGACGATATCATGCTCTACGCTCCCATTACAACCACAAACCCTACAAACAACCACCTATCAGCATGCTTCACTGCAGTCTCCGACTGGTTACAGACAAACAACCTATCCATCAACATAAAGAAAACCGAAGCCCTCATAGTGACAAGGGACCCTGACTTTACACCACCCACACACCTCATCATTGGAACTACAAGCATCCGAATTCAACCACAGATAAGATACCTGGGCATTATCATCGACCAAGCCCTCACCTTAAAGCAACAGATCACTAAAACCTCCGGAACTATATTTCATAAAGCACGAACAGTGCAACGTCTCAGACCCCTCCTGGAACATCAAGACTTCCGAACAGTGATGCAAGCCATGACACTCCCACATCTGGACTACTGCAACATAATCTACCATGGCCTTCCAACCACCCACACCAACCCCCTCAGAACTGCATTAAACACCACTGCAAGAATCATTCAGAGGGCAAAGAAAACCGACCATATCACCCCAATTCTGAAAGAACTACACATTCTCCCCCTCGAAGCACGGACAAAATACAAAGCCATCCTACTCACCCACAAAGCTATTCATCAAACACAAGACACCCAGCTTCGCACCCTACTGGCTCGTCCAGCCCACGGCAGATCTACTAGACAAACCTCCAGCATTTTCCTCACCGTCCCTCACAAAAGAACCAAATGCTCACAACGGACCTGCAATCGAGCCTTCGAACTTTATGCTCCGTCCTTATGGAACTCTCTACCAAGCTATCTCAGATGCAATACCGACCTTCTAACTTTCAGAAAACAGCTAAAAAACATCCTCTTTCAAGAATACTTCAACTCGAGACCCACCGTAAAACCCACAAACCCCCGATCTCATCCACAATGAACTTCTAACCCAAAGCTACCCTAACCTGTCTATGTCCAACGTTTGTCCTGTGTCCAAAGTCCTTCCTATGTCAAAATCATCAATGTTGCCTCCCCGGTGATGGCCCCACCCTTGTAGTTAATTCCCCCACCCCCATGTAACACCGCTTTGACCCGGTGAAAGGCGGTATATAAATACAGCTAAATAAAATAAATAAATAAATAAATGGCTAACTTTGTAATATCAATAATCAAGTCTCTATCAATTTCTTTGGTTTGAGTTGAAGGTCTGTAGACCACAACAGTATGGATGATAGTGCCATCTCCTCTTTCTAACACAATCCACAGCGCTTCTTCCTTTCCCCACGTCCCCTGCAATTCATCAGCTTTAATATTGCTTTTGACATATACGGCTTCTCCTTCTCCTTTTCTGCCTTCTCTATCTCTCCTAAATAAATTATAGTCAGCTATGGCTATATCCCATTCACGTGATTCATGAAACCATGTTTCTGTAATGGCCATATTGTCCAAGTTCATGTCTGCAGTACCATTAGGGCTTCCAGGTCAGGAACTTTGTTGGCTTGGCTTCAAGCATTTGTTCTCATTGCTTTCCAGCATTTGTTGACTGGCTTGCCTGTACTTTGCATGGATTTTGTTCTACACACCTCTTTCCACTTGCCATCGATGTGTGGGTTATAATAGTGCTTGATTGCTGCTATCATCTTTGCCCTATTATGTGCTATCCTTGTCGCCATCTTGAGCTTCTCATGATGTGACTGGGCTGGAGCAGTGTAGGAGAATGTTTTAGGTAAATTTATTTTCTTTTTGTTATCACAGCTATGCAAGATAATATGAAACTGATACATATGCCAAGGTTAAAAATTGACTAGGTCAGGATGCTGAAAACTATTTCTCAGTGTCTCAGGTCTAGCACAGCAGTGCAGTTATGTTGCCATTGTGGATCATGATATCTCTTCCTCCTGTTGGATACTCTGATGGATACGTCGCACAGTGATGGGGGGCAGGACAGGAGTGACGCACATCTTACAGTGAATGAGGTGCTATCTGGACCTGGTAAATCCATGGTGCCTTCTCTGATCCAAGGAGCGAGACTACACACATCTGTCCTGGGCTCATGAAATGAGCTTCCAAATGGATTACTTAGTTACATCGGCCACCTTATTTGGTCAAGGATGCGATGATTGGATCCAGTGACATCTAAGATCATGCGATGATTTGGATTGGGGTGCGTCTAAGAATGTTACTTGAATATGGTGATTCTTGCTAGATTTATATCGGGATGAGCAATTCCACCCATACTTGATAGAAAGGTGGAATGACTTTGCCAAGCACAATGCTCAGCCAAAACAGTGCTGTGTGATGCTATCATCGCCCATGCCACGAGATACCGCAAGATGATTAATACTCAAGTACTCCGGCTAGAAAAGCAAGTGGTGACAGATCATAAGAGGTATGCTAGATCGCGTATGGTTGCAGACAGGGCCCAACTCCTGGAACATAAGAGCATAGGAACATAAGAAATGTCATACTGGGTCAGACCAAGGTCCATCAAGCCCAGTAGCCTGCTGCCAACAGTTGCCAATCCAGATCACAAGTACTGAGCAGGTTCTCAAAAATGTACACAGGTTCCTCAATGCTTCTCCCGTGGTAAACCAGTGAATTTACCTGGTCCTCTTTAATAATGGACCTTTCCTCCAGGAACTTGTCCAAACCTTTGTTAAACTCAGCTACATTAACAGCTTTTACTACATCTTCTGGTAACGAATTCTAGAGTTTGATTATGTGTTGAGTGAAAAAATATTTTCTCTTATTACTCTTAAATGGGGTTACATTGTAGCTTCATTGTGTGTCCCCTAGTCTTTCTACTTTTTGATGGAGTAGACAACCTATCTACATTTACCCATTCTGCTCCATTAATTTATAGACCTCTATAATATCTCCCATCAGCCATCTCTTTTCCAAGTTGAAGAGCCTTTACCTTTTAAGCCTTTCTTCATAGGGTATCCATCCATCCTCTTTACTATTTTGGTGGCTGTTCTCTGTACCTTTTCAAATTCTACTATATCCTTTTTAAAATATGGTGACTAGAATTTCACACAGTATTCAAGATGCGGTTGCACCATGGTACGATACAGAGGCAATATAATATCCTTGACTTTATTCTCCATTCCTTTTCTTATGATTCCTAGCATTCTATTTGCTTTTTTGACTGTGGCTGCATACTGGGCAGACGGTTTCAAGGTACTATCCATGATGACACCTAAATCCTTTTCCTGGGTGGTGGTTCCTAATGTGGAACCTTGCATTGTGTAACTGTAGTTTGGGTTGTTCTTTCCTAAGTGCATAACTTTGCACTTGTCCACATTAAATTTCATCTGCCCTTTGGATATCCAGGCTTCCAGTTTATAAAGGTCCTTTTGCAACTTTTCACAATCCTCTTGTGTTTTAATAACTGAATAATTTTATGTCATCTGCAAATTTGATCGCCTCACTCCTTATTCCCATTAACCGGTCATTTATAAATATGTTAAAAAGCAGTGGGCCCAGCACAGATCCCTAGAGTACTCCACTATTCACCTTTCTCCATTGAGAAAATTGGCCATTTATCCCTACTCTGTGCTTTCCATCTTTTAACCAGTTCCTGATCCACAATATTACACTGCCTCCTTTCCCATGATTTTTTAATTTCGCCAAGAGTCTCTCATGAGGGACCTTGTGAAAGGTTTTCTAAAAATCTAGATACTCTATATCGACTGGCTCACCTTTGTCTGCTTATTCACACCTTCAAAAAAATATAACAGATTAATAAGACAAAACTTTCCTGGGTTAAATTCATATTGGCTTTAAACCATGACTATTTACATGTTTAGTAATTGTATTCTTTATAATGGTTTCTGCCATTTTGCCCAGTACTGATGTCCAGATCACCCGAGGACCTTTCTTAAAAATTGGCATTACAATGGCCATTCTCCAGTTTTCAGGTACTACAGATAATTTTAATGATAGTTCACAGATTACTGATGGTAGGTCTGCAATCTCATATTTCAGTTCTTTCAACATCCTTGGATGTGTGCCATCTTGTCCAGGTGATTTGCTACTCTTCAGTTTATCAAATACTGTAGTTGTAATACATTTCCCGATTTATCGATATTTATTTCAATTCTTCCAATACATCACCTTTGAATATCATTTCAGGAATGAGTAACCTCCTTACATCATCTTCTGTATAAACATAAGCAAAGAATTCATTCAATCTCTCTATTATGGCCTTGTCCTCCCTTAAGCCCCTTTTACTTCACTGTCATCTAATAGTCCAACTGAGTCTCTCACAGGCTTTTTGCTTCGAATGTACTTGAAAAAGGTTTTATTATGCATTTTTGCTTTCATGGCCAGCTTTTTTTGAAATGCTCTCTTTGCCTGCCTTATCAGTGCCTTGCATCTAACTTGCCAGTGCTTATGTTTCCCATTTTCGTCATTCTGTGAATCATGTGGATAGGCAGAAAATCCTAAAGTACCAAGAAATGCAGTCAGAAATAGAGAAAATGTGGCAGAAAGATACAGAAATCTTACCCATTGTACTGGGAGCGACACGCTTGATAAGGAAGAATTTACAAGCACATCTTGACAAAGTACCTATATCTGTTACATCTTATGAACTCTAGAAGAAAGCTCTCTTTGGCACAATGCAAGTATTACGCTGAGCATTAGCAGTAAATTTGAGAGATTAAGATCATACTCCACATACCCTGGCCTAGAAGTGAGGTTCATGACTGTCATAGTATCTGCAAAATTAACCCATTTGGAGAAAATCCCCTGAGTGAAACTCTCTTTGATGAACTTGGGGAGCCCAGCTGTAGGGGTCAGGGGGCCCGACTCTTACTGAGGAAGGCCTGCTTGGTGTGCAAGTAACTGATCTTCAAGCATTGGAGGGATGTAAACACCTCTTCTGTCTGGGAGTGGCACAGCTGCTTCCATGGGTTAATGTTGATGGAGCAGTTGGCGTCTAGGGGGCATATGCAGAAGTGGGTGGTCTTTCTGCTGATTTGGGGGGGTAGTACATATAGACCTTGGCCCCTCGGGCTCAAAATGAGCTGTTGATTCTCTGAGACTTGGGATGCTTGATTGGCTATTCGATCCCCTGAGAAAATATATAAATGCAATATTGCTTTATAATGGCCAGTAGTTGGTCCATTGGGCCCTACACTGTTACTCTGCACCCGTTATAAGATGGGGGATGGGCTAGAGGTTGGGAGGCCCAGCTCGAAGAAATTAATTGGTAATCCTCACTCATGGGTTAGAAGGGGGGGAGATGGTGGGATAGAGTGGGGGAAGGTTCAGATATGTTGGAGTCTGACAAGATTATTTAGGGCCCCGGGGGCTGGGGTTTGTCCCAATTGGCAGAAACTGTTGAAATGATCTACACCTGTCCATTATACTGGATCTGGAAACAGGCAGGTTATAACAAAGCATGGGCAATCCCCCAGTCTTTCTTAACCGATTGATATTCTTGCCATGTGCATTGGAGGGCCGCTGAAAAATCTTTAGAAATAGATATGGTTGTTCTGAAACTTTAAGTCCCCTGCCTTGTGTGCAGTATGTAAGATGCAGACGTTATCCATGAAGTTGTGAACACAGGCAATGATGGTGCCTGGATATCTATTTTGGTCGGAACATGTGCCAAGGCCCTGTGAGATCTGTCTAATTTGATGGTGTCATTCATCACCTCTTGAGCAAGGCAAGAATCTATTGAGAGAAGAAAGCAGTGAGGTTGGTGCCCTTGATTTTTTTTGAGGGACTCTCACCAGTCTAACATTATGCTGCCGGCTCAGACTTTCAAGATAATCACTTCTTATGTCCTTGCAATTGCTTTTGGCCCCTTTCCAACACATTCAGCTTATGCCGTGCCTCCAACAGCGAATTCTGCATCTCCTTAGCCAGTCTTCCACAGCCTCAACATATTCTGCCATAACACACTAGATAGCCATTTAATGCAAAGTCGTCATCCTCTGTTGAATTGCCAGCTTGAGAAACCTTTTTTGTTAAGCCAACTTTTACTGCTACATTTGACTTTCATGGTGGATTCTCTCCATAGCAAAGGAGCATTTGCCTCCATTGCAAAGCACAATGACAGCACTCCAGCTGGAAAAAATATTTATTATGAAATTAATAAGGGGAATGATGGAAGGAGTTCTCCGGTGGTACGACCATCCTGATCAGAAACCCATGAGCACCCCCAAATTCATGAGATCTTTGATGCTAAGTTAATTCATACCCTGGTCCATGCCTTTGTATTAAATAGGCTTCATTACTGTAATTCCATATCTGCTTGATTGATGCTCTAGAAGCTTCTGTATGGTACTAAAAGATTTGACCATGTAATTCCACTCCTAACAGAATACTGATTGCCTGTCAAGGCCTGGCTTAGGAGTGAAGTTCATTATGATCATGCGCAAAACTCACCCATTTGTAGATTTTCCCCCGCAAGAATAAAATTTTAAAATTCTTGTTTACCTTGCATGTCCACCCTGCAAGCTTCCCTCTGTACCCTGAAACCTCTTTTACCCCTTAAACTCCATCACAATTGTTAAGATCCTAACTGGAAAAATTTCTACTCCTACCCCCACATTCATGGGTTAGATTTGAACATACAAGATGTTCTTTCTTTCTGGGAGCAGAATGGGAGATAGGCATTATTCTGATTTGCATCTGGCTTTCCTTTGAGCTTTTCTTTTCTGTGGTAAAGAGAGAGGACAAATTCCGAGGCCATTGAAAAGGTCCTATGGATACTTTTGTCAGATCATGGCATTCTAACACAGTAGTTCTGAGAGGCGGACTACCAGGAGATTTACTGACAAACAGTTGGTGTCTTCCTTGGCTGTAGATGTTATCTTGAGTCTAGAGGAGTGGAGGTGTCTCTGGATCCAGCTGCGGTGCAAGCGAAGAAGGTGGAGCAGCATTTAAATACTGCAGTCAAACTTGAGGATGCTCTCAGTTAGGTTGGATACAGTTGACACCGGCATGAGGGGGGAGAATTCGATGCAGAGAAGTGGTGCCATGACCTTGGAACTTGGGGAAAGTGCATCCTGTGTGTCAGCTCTATGTTGAGGGAAATTTTCTTTGTCAAAACCAGTGACTGCTACATTGCACTCAATGGGGGTCATTTTGGAAGCTCTATTCATGCCTTTGACTTCCAAAAATTGGCATAGAGCACAAAGATGTCTCCAGAGCCATTTTAGAAGCCGGGTCTGTGAATATCCCCAGTGTGAGGATATGCAGATCTGAATGGGGTGGAGGCATGGCTGGTGCGTTCCTGGGAACCTGGAAGTCCCCACGTGATCTCAGAAACATCCTGGCTGTCTGACGTTGACTCTAAGTTTAAGCCTATACCAAGCATGAACAGACATCTTAAAAGTGCTCATTTTGGATGAAAAACATCCAAAGGGAGTAGAGGAGAAAGCCCTCCATCATCCCCAGTACTTGGCACAATTTCAATGATAGCAGCAGTGGGATTTGAGCCCTGATTTCCTTGTTCCTAGCCCACTACTCTAACCATTAAGCTATAACTAGATGTCCAGATTCTGAAATGCTATTCTGGGGATGTTTCCCCCCCCCCCCCCCCCCAGATGTTGTGGCTTTAGACTCCCCTGCTTTTTTTCCCCAGACATTTTGGCTTAGATGCCCCAGATTGCACTTGGAAGTCCTTTCTAAAATTCTCTTCTTTATAGGATGGCCACTGAAGGTCTAGGTAAAGCCTTTCCTCAGCAAGTATCTCTTCATTTATCAAGTGTGGTGAACACTGTTTCTCAGCAGAGTAAAGAAATTGATGACTAAGGAAGAAAAGACTAGAAATTTATATTAGAGGAATCTGCTTTGATGAGTGACGATTTATCACTCCGTAGGAGTTTAGAGAATTTGGACAATATTCTTCGAAGGAAGAAGTAACGTTTTATTAATTTTCCCCAAGCTTAATTTAATTTCAACCAAGGAAATAATTATGAAGGACATGGTTGAAATACTGAAAACTTTCCTTCTAAATCACTTCCACACCCAGCTAAAAAGTTTTCTACTTCCATATGCCTAAAAATGAGGCAATATCAGAGAATTAGATGAAGCTATCTCTACTACTACTACTACTACTACTGAACATTTATATAGCGCTACAAGGCATACGCAGCACCAAACAGATACAGTTGTGGTCAACATCGCTGGCACCCTTGCAGTTCAACCTATTCATGTCCAATATATCCTTAAAAAAAACAAGTGACCAATGAAATAGTTTTGGACTATAGATGCACACCTATTTGACACATAAGAGAATCAAATAAAACAAGACCAATTGAAAAGGAAATAGAATAAGGCTGGGACATTGCCAGGAAATGATTACACAGGTACACTACCAAAAAACGGCCTCCAGTTTTGCAACTGATTCCTATAGATTTTGGGGTGCTGAATCCAGGAAAAATAGCCAAAATGTTCCATCACGTCACGTTTTCTTGCAAAATTAGATTTCTTACCCATATAAGGAATGTTCACATAATTTCTTTTTAGCCGACTGCAGTTTATTTTCTTGGCCCAAAATAGAGGTTGTAATGGTTAACTAACTAGAAACACTCCCTCATGATATTTTAGAGTGTTTTGTATTCATTTTATACATTAACAGGACAATTGGGAGGCGGGGGGCTAAATCCAGTACTCGCGCTGGCGCATGTTCTTTCCTGTTCGCCTCGCCTCGTTCGCTCTCTCAAACACGGTGGTTGCGACATGAACGTTCCTGTCAAATTTCAGTTTCTTGCAAGTTCATTATTACCTTTTGTTTGCTCAGTCGTAATCCAGCTTTATTCCGAAGTGGTTCACTACAGTTGTAGTTTGCAGTGCTGTGTATTTGTGATGGCTCACAGAGCCAGAGGTTGCGTCAACTCTCCGGACAGTTTTTGTTTTATTTGTGGGGAATATACCGTGAAAAAGCGGCAGAGGAACATTTCTGCATTTATTAAAAAAGTATATTTCGCCTATTTCGGTTTGAAGTTAGGCGATCAAGAGAAACCGTGGGCTCCTCACAAAGTGTGCAAGACATGTGAGGAAGATCTACACTTATGGATGAAAGGTAAAAAACAAGCATTTCGTTTCGGAATACCTATGATGTGGCGTGAACAAAGAGACCACAGCAGTGACTGCTATTTTTGCTCTTGCATTGTGAAGGGATACAACTTAAAAAATAAGAACGTAATAAGTTACCCCAACCTTCCCTCAGCAATTAGGCCTATGCCTCATAGAAACGAAGTACCTGTGCCTGAACCACCAAAATCTTTGGATCATATTTGTGTGGACGGTTCTGATCATGATGAGACTCATCAGATGGCTTTTCCCGATGAGTCCAGTACTTCCGAGTTTGAAACTGAACCAAATCCGAAACCTGAACTTTTCTCTCAAGCTGAATTGAATGATTTAGTCCTGGATTTAGGACTCCCAAAAGATGCTGCCCAACTGCTAGGTTCTCGGCTTAAACAGAAAAATCTATTGTCACCAGGAACAACTTTTTATTGGTACCGCAACCGCGAGACACAATTTTTGAAGTATTTCAGCAAAGAGGAAGATTTGGTATTTTGCAACGATATATACGGAGTGATGGAAAAGTTTAAACTCAAGTATGATCCTGCTGAATGGCGGCTGTTCATTGATTCGTCAAAAGACAGCATAAAAGGTGTTCTTCTTCATAATGGCAACACATTCGCTTCAGTTCCTATTGCTCACTCTGTTATTCTCCAAGAAAAATACGAGAATTTGGCCCTGATTCTTCAGAAGATTCGTTATGATGAGCATAAGTGGATGATTTGTGGAGACTTTAAAATTCTATCCATGCTATTAGGGCAGCAATCCGGTTTCACCAAATATCCCTGCTTCCTTTGCTTGTGGGATAGCCGGGCCCGCGACCTACACTGGGGGAAAAAAGACTGGCCAATTCGGGAGTATTTGAGACCCGGTGAGAAAAATGTTCTTCATGAGAGCTTGATACCTCGTGATAAAATTCTATTACCACCTCTCCACATTAAGTTGGGTCTCATTAAGCAATTCATCAAGTCCCTTCCAAAAGATGGTGAGTGCTTTCGGTACCTTTGCTCAAAGTTCCCCCGACTTTCTGAAGCAAAGCTAAAGGAAGGAGTGTTTGTTGGCCCTGATATAAGGAAACTCATTGCAGATGGAGCATTCGCTGAAACGATGTCTGAGAAGGAAAAAGAAGCCTGGGTTTCCTTCAAGGATGTTGTTCTCAAATTCTTGGGGAACAGGCAGGATGAGAACTATAAGGATATTGTTGCCAGGATGCTCAATGCCTTCAAAGAACAAGGCTGTAACATGAGCCTGAAAGTCCATTTCTTGCACTCCCATGTGAACTACTTTCCCGAAAACTTGGGGGCGTACAGTGAAGAATAAGGTGAAAGGTTTCACCAGGACATCAAGGACGCAGAGAGAAGGTACCAAGGAAGATGGAACACCACTATGATGGCTGATTTCTGCTGGTTGCTGCTGCGGGAAACCCCAGATGAAAAATACGCCAAGCAGCGCACCAAGAGAAGCATTCGGGGGAAGAAGAAACGGGCCCACCAGGAGATTGATTGACCCAAGAATGACTTTAAAATCTAAACTGTGTTGACAAATATCGTGTTTTTACTAAACTTTGAAATTTTATTTTCACACCATCGGGTGTTTGTCTTCATGTATTGCAATGGTGCGGTTTGCATTTTCTATTCTTACATACATACCTGTACAACATTTTTTGCACATTTCTTTGCTTTGCTTTGTGTCTAACCTCGCTCTTATATGCTCAATGTTTGTGCACATGTATGTGGCTGTTTTAAGTGCAGACAATTTTGCTACCATCACAGTGTGTTTTGTTGACATTACTCTATTCTTATGTGCTGCCTTGTTACAATTTTCTTTATTCTTATTTGAATAACTACTAAACAATTAGTATAAAGAATTCATCCAAGAAGCTTTTATCTCGATCGCACTCAATCTGAAACGTTCACCTCAAACTGCTAACCCAATGTAGCAAAAAATCTGTACACGATGGAGCAAATTGGTTACCAGATTTGGATTCAGCGCATCAAAAAACGTAAAAATCAATCGAAACATTAGAGGCAGTTTAAAAAAAAATTTTTTTTAGTGTACCTGTGTTATTGGTACCCTTATAAACAATTGAAATCAGTTTGACAGAAGAACCACATTGGCATTGCAGTAAAATTAGACACACCTGTGATCAATTGTCCATACTCAAATGACTTGAATCAACCAATGAATGATGGCTCTAATGTTTAAAATGGCCATATTCACTCCCTGTTCATTTTTGCAGTGGTGAAGATGAGAGCTTCCTGAGACTGTCAGAAAAGCCAGTATTGCCAAACATCAAACTTCAAAGGGGTACAAGGCCATCTCCAAAGACCTTGGGATGCCTGTGTCTACAGTTCACAATGCTATTAAGAAGTTTTCTGCTCATGTAACTGTCAAGAATCTCCCAGAACGTGATGGGAAGAGGAAAATTAATCCAAGGAGTCTTCAAAGGTTAGTGCAAACAGTAGGAAAAACACCATGTACAACATCCAAAGAGCTTAAGGGTGATCTGGAGCAATCTGGAGTGGTGGTTTCAACCTGCCCCATACAGACAGACAGAGAAAGACACAGTCTTTCTGGGAAAATGTTCTGTGGACAGATGAAACCAAACTTGAGCTCTTTGACAATGACCAACGATACATTTACAGACAAAGAAATGAAGCTTATAAGGTAAAAAAACCTTTGTTGTGGGGCTGTTTTGCTGCCTCAGGAATTGGAGGCCTGGAATATATTAAGGGAATCATGAAGTCAGAGGACTACCAAGGTATTTTGGAGCGAAATGTGCTACCTAGTGTTTGAAAGCTAGGTCTGGGTCGAAGGTCATGGGTCCTCCAGCAATGAGTCCTGATTTCAATCTAATCGAGAACTTTTGGGTAGAGCTGAAATCTGCCGTTAATAAAAGGAATCCTGGAAGCATTCATGAGCTGGAATAAATCACAGTTGAAGAGTGGAAGAAATTACCAGCAGACAGATATAAGAAACGTATAAATGGCTACAAGTAACGTTTGGAGGCTGTCATCACTGCCAAGGGTTATGCAACCAAATAGTGAAGGATGCCATTAATCCTGTCTGGTCATATTTTGTTTTCTTTCTCAGAAATTACTACATCTAAGTTGCACAGACATCTTTTTTTGATGTATACTTTGAACATACTATTAAAATATTATGACATTCACGAAGCTGATCTGTATAAATGTAATTATTGTATAACTGTAAATATGTAAATATGTAAACCTAACCTTGAAGTGCCAAATCCTGCGTGATGTGACAGACCCCAAATCTATGTATATATTATCCCAATTTTTCTGTCCTGATTTGACATCTCCCAAATTTGTAATCAAACTGCTACTGATCGCTGGAAGTAGCGGTATATAAGTGTAAACTAAATAAATAAAATAAATAAATACGATTGGAATATTTCCAATTCTTTCTCAAGATATTGTACACAACATACCTAAAATGCAAGGCTGCCAATAATGTTGACCACAACTCTATAAAAGAAAGTCCCTGCTCATCAGAGCTTAAATCTAGTCAAGACAGACAATGCAACAACTGAGGACAAGGATACAACTAGGGAAAGGTAAGGAGACACATAGGAGACTAAGTGGATCAGGATCCAAAAGCAGCCTGAAAGAGGTGAGCTTTGTATTTGAAAAGGGACAGATGTATCCTAACGTACAGACTCAGGTAGTTTGTTCCAGGCATCTCAAATATCTTTTGATAGTCTGGACCCTACAGCATTTTTGGTGATATCTCTGGATACTGTAGCCGTGACTACTTTGCTTGTGACTTGTTTGAGTTAGATCATGATTTAATATTAAGGCATTGTTTTAAGCAGAAGGTGGAACTGTTTCATAACTTGAAAACTATAGTATTTCCTGATGTTGCAAGATCTACACAGTGAAGAAGAAAGCAGTTTCTCCTTATGCAGCCTCAGGTCCTACAAACCGATGCTCTTTTCTTTCTAAAATTCCCATGCAAATATGTTGTGAAATATAAAAATTTGAAATGTATTTTTTTTTATTCTTCTCGATTGTTAGGTTTTTAAGTGACAAAATTGTGGTAGTCCCAGACAATGGAGGCACAGCCTTAGAAGTTGTTCCTAAAGCCTATCCAATGTCTAGTTTTAAATTACTGTGCTAACAGGTTATTGCTTTCCTGTTTCTTTTTTGGAGTACGAGAATTGTTTTCTAGGTCTCGACTTTGTCTTGGATTTTTGGACTGCTCCATCCCCCATTATTGAGGACTTTAGATAGCATTTCTTGTATATTATAATTTTTATCAAATGTGCGTTATGGAATTATTCTTTTGATATGCTATATTCTGAACAAGTGGTATTCTTGGCAGTATTTGATAAAAATGAATAAAAGAAAAACTTGAAAAAAAATTCTCTCTTCTGCAGTGTAACCCTAGTGCTTTGGAACACACTATATCATGAGATTAGGAACAAGGACTGCTATAAATTTTAAGAAAGGACCTAAAATCTGGCTATTTACTGGCCTTTCATAAACAAAAATAAAGCAAAAAAACAAGAATCATAAGCAAAAATGGATATATGTGAATGTATTAATGTTGGAAGTTGAGCCGTGAGGATACCAACTACCTCTCATGGCTATACTTCCATTTTACTCAATTTTAATTAGCCCCATACGGAGCTTTAAAACATAGGTAAAAACACCATGAAATAGTGTGCCCTACACCAAACGTGTTCAAAATATATGACTTCCAACTTCACATAAAAACCATTGAGAGGACATTGACAGAATAACTACCAAAAAAGGTTACTTATCTGATGCCCAAATGAAAGTGAATCGTAATAATTTTCAAATTCAGTCAAAATTCGCAGGAATCGGCAGTTTTCCATCAACACTCACAGGAGTCAGCAGCTTTTGACCAGGTACACAGTACTGCATTTCGGGCATACAAATCGTAATGCCCTGTTTCAACGCTTAGCTTAAGTGCAAACAAACATTTGGCTTCCCCACTTTTCCTGAACACCAGCGCATGCTCATTATCGATGCCAATGCCACCATGTAGGATCTTTAATTAAATGCTACTTCAAGCCAATCACCGCTCTAAACATCATGCAATATTAGATTTGGATTGATCACAACAATCCAGTGCCTCAAAGAAGGCTAGTCCAATCCAATTCTTTATTAAGACCCAATGATTCCACCGTGGCTAACCTGAAAATCCATGATTGTTTGAGCATTTGAAGACGTTGTTCACGTTTGCCTCGTCAAGGATTTTCTGGTACATGATCTAAAGCCCCCAAGAGATATCTGTAAATAGGTGGTGGAAATCCAGACAGTGTTGAACAATGGGGGCAGATGTAATTCTATTCTTAATTCTGGATGCATGTTTACCCAAGCGAATCCGTGTAGGACGAATTGTCCTCCCAATATATAAAAGGTTACATGGACATACTAAAACATAAACTACATGTGAAGTGTAGCAGGTGGTATGCCATCTAGCCACATGAGATAAATTGCAATTAGATACCCGCCATTCTTTGCCTACAATAGATTTTGAGCAATAAACACAAGCAGTACACGAAAAATGACTCAAGGTAATATGTTGTCCAGAAATATGTCTATCTAAAGGAGAAGTAGTAACGCCGACAAAATCACGGAGGTTAGGACCTCGTGTATGGGCTATTTACAACCTTTTCTGAAAACACGAATGCAACTGAAGAATATGCCAATGTTTAAAAAGAATCTTCTTAATACTATCCATATGTGACATTTGTGGTAGAACCCCCACAAATGTATCAGTTTGGGATATTGGTTTTCGGTTAGCCAATTCTGTCTCAGTCACCGAGGGGAATAACCATTCCTGATGAGTATATTTAGCTCTCAAAAAAGCCTGTTTGATAATTTTCTTAGGATATCCCTTTTGTGTTAAACTATGTGACAATTCATGTGCATGATTTAAATAATCATCGAAATTTGAACAAATTTGTCGTAAACGTAGAAATTGTCCATATGGGAGACCTTTTTTCAAGGACATGGGATGAAAACTAGAAAAAGTCAAATTGGGTCATAAAGAATTCAACCATTATGTAAATAAATGTAAAATTGCCTCTGATCCCTTCCATAGAAAAAATATGTCTTCTAAAAATCTAACCCACAGGACCACTTCTTTAAACCATGGAGATGGATAAATCAGGGAAGACTCAAACTCAGCCATATATAATGTGGCTACAGATGTGGCAACTGTTGCCCCCATAGCAATTCCCTGAATTTGATGGTAATATTGCTGTTCAAACTGGAAATAATTCCTAGTGAGTACTAAACCAAGGAGCTGTAGAACAAATGCTTGAGGGATTCTATTTGGCAGTGTGAGTTGTAACTGTGAAATAACAGCAAAAGCTTGATCTTGATCAATATTTGTATACATCACTGTTACATCAAGTGATACAAGCCATAAGGTGTGAACTACATCGGTAACTTCCTCAAGTTTTGTGATGAAATGAGTAGTGTCCTTTAGAAAAGACGGTACGTTTTGAGCACAGGGTTGTAAAAACACATCGCAAAATTTGGAAAGTGGTTCCAACGCTGATCTTCGACAAGATACAATAGGTCTACCCGGAGGCATATTCAAAGATTTGTGAATTTTCGAAACTGTGTATATGATTGGAGTTAGTGGATGTGATAAAGTTAGAAACTTAAATTCACGTTTAGTTATCCAATTCTTAGATAACGCTTCTTGCATGATAGTTCGAATTTCTTGTTGCAAGCTGATGATTGGATTCTCAGGAATCTTTGTATAATATCTAGTATCATTTAGTTGATCCAAAGATGGGATCTATACTGGGATGATGATTGCACAACTATGGCTCCGCCTTTGTCAGCTCTGCAGATAACTATGTCTTGATTGTTCCGTAATTCACGTAGAGCTTGCCATTGATTTTTGGTTAAATTGTGATATTGAGATTTTAAACCAGTTTGTTCGAGATCAGCCACATCATTGAGAACCAATTTTTGGTATCTTTCAATGAGAGGATCCAAATAGCCAAAAAGGTATCCATTTGGAAGGTGCTCGAACCACTGAAATATCCGTGCCCATATCATGTGTGGCACAAAAATGAGTTACTAGCAATTTTCTGAAAAACCGATGTAAAGCTAATCTTATTTGAAAAGGATTATAGTGAGTCACCGGCACAAAAGAAAGGCCTAAATTCAAAAGTGATTGTTGCTCCGCTGTTAATGGTATGGACGAAATATTCACTACTGTTGTTTGTACCGATTCCTGGTTATCGGACCTTGAGGGCGATCTTGTTGAAAATTGTCTTGAGGTTTCCATGTACGATCGTGTGGAAAACTGTCTGGAGGTTTCCATGCTCGATTTCAACCCCGACCCTGAAATCGGCCTCGCTGAAAAACCTGCTCATGTCGTTGATTAGAAGTATTAGTTGCATTATCAGAAAAACCTCCATGTTCAGAGTCATCTGATGAAATATCAAAAGAATCAAACGTGACCTTCTTATATGATGGATTATTTTTCTTCATCCAAGTATATACTTGATCTAAGTCATAATCTTTTTTATCACGATTAAATTTTTTAATTTTGATAGATTTTTTTATAATTGCGATATTGATCTAATTGTAATTGCAACTCATCCATTTGTGTCTTATACCGTTCTTTAGTAGTCTCCGTACGAACCAACTCGTCGAATCCTTTCACATCTTGTTTCAATTTGACAGATTCAGTATGCAACCGTTCCCCTAATAAAGCAATCAAGTCCATACTACACTTATTTAAAATGCAATTCCATTTCTTGTAAAAAACTTCATCATCAGTGAACATTTTAGGAGGTTTTAAAACCCTCAAAACACGAGGGCTCATCATGGATTTTAAATATTGTATCATGGTGGCTTCATGAAGCTGTATCTTGTCGAGGATCGGCATTGGAACCACTTACCAAATTTTGCGATGTGTTTTTACAACCATGTGCTCAAAAAGTACCATCTTTTCTAAAGGACACTACTCATTTCATCACAAAACTTGAGGAAGCTACAGGCGTAGGTCACACCTTATGGCTTGTATCACTTGATGTAACAGCGATGTATACAAATATTGATCAAGATCAAGCTTTGGCTGTTATTTCACAGTTACAACTCACACTGCCAAATAGAATCCCTCAAGCATTTGTTCTACAGCTCCTTGGTCTAGTACTCACTAGGAATTATTTCCAGTTTGAACAGCAATTATTACCATCAAATTCAGGGAATTGCTATGGGGGCAACAATTGCCACATCTGTAGCCACATTATATATGGCTGAGTTTGAGTCTTCCCTGATTTATCCATCTCCATGGTTTAAAGAAGTGGTCCTGTGGGTTAGATTTTTAGATGACATATTTTTTCTATGGAAGGGATCAGAGGCGAATTTACATTTATTTACACAATGGTTGAATTCTTTACGACCCAATTTGTCTTTTACTGTGCATTACCATTTTTCTGAATTGGAATTTTTAGACATTTTAATTTTGAAGCGTGACAATATGCTTCATACTACTCTGTTCAGAAAATCTGTACAAAGGAATACGTTATTGACTTTTTCTAGTTTTCATCCTATGTCCTTGAAAAAAGGTCTCCCATATGGACAATTTCTACGTTTACGACAAATTTGTTCAAATTTTGATGATTATTTAAATCATGCACATGAATTGTCACATTGTTTAGCACAAAGGGGATATCCTAAGAAATTTATCAAACAGGCTTTCTTGAGAGCTAAATATACTCATCGGTAATGGTTATTCCCCTTGGTGACTGAGCCAAAATTGGATAACCGAAAACCAATATCCCAAACTGATACATTTGTGGGGGTTCTACCACACATGTCACATATGGATAGTATTAAGAAGATTCTTTTTAAACATTGGCATATTCTTCAGTTGCATTCGTGTTTTCAGAAAAGGTTGCAAATAGCCCATACACGAGGTCCTAACCTCCGTGATTTTGTCAGCGTTACTACTTCTCCTTTAGATAGACATATTTCTGGACAACATATTACCTTGGGTCATTTTTCGTGTACTGCTTGTGTTTATTGCTCACAATCTATTGTAGGCAAAGAATGGCGGGTACCTAATTCCAATTTTTCTCATGTGGCTAGATGGCATACCACCTGCTCCACTTCACATGTAGTTTGTTTTAGTATGTCCATGTAACCTTTTATATATTGGGAGGACAATTCGTCCTACATGGATTCGATTGGGTGAACATTGTAATGTAGTAGATCTTCCAGAAGCTATGGACCTGGGTGAAGCGGAAGAAAGTGTGTCTGAAACTGACAGCATAGAAAAGCACATGGCCCAGGGTTGCCATGAGCAACGTAAACAAGGCGTGTCACGAGGGGAGAGTACACTCCCAAACTGCAAACAAGCCCCGAGCTCAGGGTGTAATGAGAGGCAGCTGGATGAGGGCGGGGTGCAGTTAAGCCCTAGGACACATGCACATAAAAATTACTCACCTGAAGATAGGGAGAGAAGCACAGGAAAGGGAACAGGAGGAGCAGGAAGAAGGAGAGGACTCAGAATCAGGAGTCTCAGCAGGAGAGTTGATGAGAGACCCAGCTGCAGGACTGAAGGAAGCCTTGGTCGTAGAACTGGTTGGGGAACCAGTTGGAGAAAGGGACCAGAGGAAAGTGTCCAAGTTGAAAGCTGCAGGTCCAGAGAAGCAGAGACGTCCTGGCCCGAGGACATTTATATGTCAGAGAGAAAGCAAAGGGTAAAAGGCAGGAGAAACGCAGCCGTGCTGTGAAAGCCTTATTGACCCAGCTGTGCTGAGAGGTTCCTGTGTGAGAAAGCTGGAAGGTGGGCTGTATAAACCTGATAGAAGAGAAACTGAATGTAAAAGTTTTCCCTGTGACTGCCAGAGTTTGTGGGGCTCTTCTATAGCAAACTCCAGTATATGTGGTAATCTTCCACCCTGCTCTGTAGCAACGGGGGAAGGGAAGTCTCGAGGCAGTGAAGAGAGACTGCTCTTTGGAGGGACGTATAATAATCCACAAGAATACTTAGCTGGGGGTGAGTGTGAAGAAATGCAAACAGAATTTCTTATGGAACAAACCCCAGAAGAACAAATGAATTGTACGCTATCTGTAGCGGACCATGTCACGTCTCTATGCTAGAATAGCTGTTAAGAGTTTTGGAAAAACAGCACTGAAAGCAAGAGAGTTTGCCTTTGTTAAAAGAGACTGCTGCAGTTACGTTTTGTTCTACTAATTGTTTATAAGAGCTGAAGATATAGAAGCTGTTTCTGTTCCTGTTTCGCTTCATTTTTGTACCAGAAGTATGGTCATTTTTGTTCTTGTTTTTCTTGCAAATGAATCCACCCGGAAGGGGAAATAAAATCCTGTCTTTTGCCTAACTCCACTCGACTACAACTCATTCCTTGCTTAGTAAGAGGGACTACAACACCCAGAAGGCCGTGCAGGGCCAACTGCACTCCCTACTTGCTAGGTTTGGACACGCCCAGGCTGACCTACCCCCATGCTTTTGCCTCTGGGGAGGGTTACTGGTGACAACATGCATCCAGAATTAAGAATAGAATTACATCTGCCCCCATTGTTCAACACTGTCTGGATTTCCACCACCTATTTACGGATATCTCTTGGAGGGCTTTGGATCATGTACCAGAAAATCCTTGAGGAGACAATCATGAACAACGTCTTCAAATGCTCGAACAATCATGGATTTTCAGGTTATCCACGGTGGAACCATTGGGTCTTAATAAAGAATTGGATTGTACTAGCCTTCTTTGAGACACCGGATTGTTGTGATCAATCCAAATCTAATATTGCATGACGTTTAGAGCGGTGATTGGCCTGAAGTAGCATTTAATTAAAGATCCTACATGGTGGCATTGGCATCGATAATGAGCATGCACTGGCATTCCGGAAAAGTGGGGAAGCCGAATGTTTGTTTGCAGTTAAGCTAAGCGCTGAAACAGGGCATTACGATTTGTATGCCCGAAACGCAGTACTGTGTACCTGGTCAAAAGCTGCTGACTCCTGTGAGTGTTGATGGAAAGCTGCCGATTCCTGCGAATTTTGACTGAATTTGAAAATTATTATGATTCAGTTTCATTTGGGCATCAGATAAGTAACCTTTTTTGGTAGTTATTCTGTGAATGTCCTCTCAATGGTTTTTATGTGAAGTTGGAAGTCATATATTTTGTACACGTTTGGTGTAGGGCACACTATTTCATGGTGTTTTTACCTACGTTTTAAAGCTCCGTATGGGGCTAATTAAAATTGAGTAAAATGGAAGTATAGCCAAGAGAGGTAGTTGGTATCCTCACGGCTCACCTTCCAACATTAACACATTCACATATATCCATTTTTGCTCATGATTCTTGGGTTTTTGCTCTATTTTTGTTTGAGTGGTTTTTACGTAGAGCAATAGTTATTTTGTAATATTGATTTACTGGCCTTTGGCAAGAGCTCTGTACCTGGTTGATGTTGACTATGGCGTACTCCATCCATTTCCTTTTGTGTCTATTCTCTTTTTAAAAGATTGCAATTTCTATCTCTCTTCTGTGTTTGTACATGACCATTTATGTTAGTTTGTGTCTTTGTAATTGAATGTTATGCCTACAGTTATGGTTTATTTGATATACCGCCTTTCTCTACTGGCAGCAAAGCAGCTTACAAAAATAGCGCAAATAAATTTAAAAACATATAAACGCAAGAATCAAGGAAGAGAGGAGCCATGCTGACGAGCAGTTCAGGTGCCCGTCCATCTACAGAGACCTAAGGGCTTGTTCGAAGAAATCCGTTTTCAGACTCTTCTTAAATTTCTTCATTGAATTGTCCTGATGGACATAAAAGGGTAGTGAATTCCTGAGGGCGGGGCCAAAAAACAGAATGCTGATTGTCATGTGGACTCATGGCAAACAATGTTGCTAGCCAAGACACAAGGTGGCTGTGGCTTTGGGAGCAAAGATTAGAATTGGAAAATACAGGATAAGGGAGTCTGACAGATAGTGGGGGAGACCTGAGTAAAAAAGCCTTATGGGCCCACAATAATATTTGAACTTAATTCAATAGGATACCAGGAGCCAGATTTCAGTAGTGGGGAAATGTGGTCAGATACTTTAGAGTGAGTAAGAAGTTTAATAGCAGTATTTTGCATTCTCTGTATGCACCGAATGGAAGACAGTAGAAGGCAATTATAAAGGGAGTTCCTGTAATCTAGTTTACTGTTAACCAGAGAGAAAGTTAATATAGTAAGCATTGGTATATCAAGGAATGAACAAAGGGATCTAATAGTACAGAGAACGTAAAAACAGGATTTCACAGTTTCTCATATATGCTGGGCAAAGGTTAATTGAGGATCAAATGTACGACCTAGGATTAAGGAGATGCCCTTTAGGGCAGATGGAACAGTTATGGAAGCGGTACTATCTGAAATCCACATAGCTGGGTTTAGTTTTAACTGATGGGATTTCAGCCATTGGGAAATAGCCTTGAGAAAGGAATTTAGTGGCCCTAGCTCTTAGAGTGAGGGTCAAAGTAAGCTAAAGGCTGAATGTCATCCACAAAGAAATGAGCGGACATTCCAAGTCACTGTATAAACAAGGCTAAAGGTCTATGAACATGTTGAAAAGAATGGGTGAGAATATTGAACGAGTTGTAAAACAATGGGTTTTACTATATACAGTACCAGGAAAGAGCGGTTTGTCAGAAATTATAAGAGAACCAAGCCAACACAGTGTCTGTAATGCCAATATCCGCCAGTCAATTGAGCAAAAGACCTGGTCGACCAGGTCAGATGCCACTGATAAGTTGTGAGATCATGAGAGCCGCATGCCCTACATCAAGGAATTTGTGGAGTTTGCATAGGATAAATGTCAGGCATGTCTCTACTATGCAGGGGCCTGAAACGCAATTGTCGGTGGTAAAGTAGGTTTCTTTTCTCTACGTAATCCTGTAAGTGAGTGAACTATCTTTACCAGGAAAGAGATGATCAAAACCAGCCTATAGTTCAAGTCGATCAGTGATAGCAGAACTCTTTTTCAGGATTGGCCTAACAGCAGTCGTTTTCCAAGCTGGAGGGAGAGTACTTGCAGCAAGTGAGGAAATGACCATTTCCAGAATATAATGAATTATATTATGAACCGCTATTGTACAAAGGGCAATGCACTAAAATAAAATAAATTACAAGTTTTGGTCATACAGTAACTACTACCTTGGACTGAAAAGCGTCAGTCATAGAAGTCAGACAACAAAAGACATCCACCTTCCGTAATGATCAGTCTCCAGCATTATCTTCATCTTCTTTATTTGCAACACACTTGTAATCATACCTTATTGGTTTTGTAGATCTTTAGTAAACGTCAAGTTACTGACTAGGGGAAAACCTCTAACAAGCATGAGTGTTAGAAGCAAACCCAGTAATTATGGGGCTGGTTTCCTTGCAGCTTTCTCTTATTTGAGAACTGGCATGGTGCATTCTGTATGAGTCTTTTTGAAGTTGTTTAGCTTAACTTATTTTGTATTTCTATAGTGCAGTAATGAATGGGGTTATTCTATAAGGGACTTAAACATTAAGAACAGCATTTTCCACACCTAGAACCTGAATATGGGCACTATGGGGGATCATTCTGAACTCCTTTTAGTGGGTCTGGATGTCCGAGCCTGATATCCATACCTGCTAAACAGCCGGGCAGCCTGCTGGGAACAGAGCTCCCTGTTCGAAAAGGCGATTTGTACAGGGAGCTCTGTTCGTCGGAGGGAGGGGGCGGGACAGAAGCGGAGTGAAAGCGGGTAGTGGGCGGAGAGTGACCACAGACGTACAGGGCCGATTCTGAGGTTGACCCTGTATGTCCCGGGTCAGTCATGGAGACATAGGACTTATTCCACTTACAGAGATGGAATAAGTCCCCCTGGACATTAGGGGACTATGGCTCCAGGTGGAGACAAGAGGTGAGGTGGTGCAGGGGGATCCCCGCAGCCCAACCCTGGCCATGGGAGGCCATATCAGGAGTTGGACTTTGGGGAAAGAACATTGTTTCTGGTGGCTGGGGATCACGGCTCCTGAATGGAACCGTGATGCCATGGTGACAGGACGCTGTGGCTCCATTCAGGAGCCTGGCTGTGCTAGACGGGGATCGGCAGGACATGTGGCCAATCAGAATAGGGACACGGCCTGCATATCCAGGCTGGTAGACAAGATTCTGATCCTGCGGGGGCTAGACGTGCCCATGGGATCAAAATCTGGTCTACCGCTGTACGCCCCGATTCTGATCGTCCATAGAGGGGCTGGATGGCCAATATAGAACCTGCCTCTATATGTATAAGTTACACCTGTCTTTTCCACACCTGAACCAAATATAGAATCTTTATGTATGGGGCCAAAAAGCACATGGTGAGGATAATTCTATAAGCTCCCACATAACACTCATTTTTATGTGTGTTAAATCGCAACTATTTTATAAAATCAAAATTGCACAGATTTGACTTTATAAAATACTAGCATAAAGTAGCTGCTAACGTGTAAATTTAAGTCATGGTGTTAGTAACTAACTTATGCATATATGTTCATATTCTATAAGTTATGGGCCCGATATTGTGTTGGGCAAGCTATGCAGAAGTAAAAATCTGGGTTAACCTGGACACCCCAGCAGCTGCAGAGGCTACACGGGTAGCAGCGATTTTTCAATGCTACCCGTGTAGCCTTGCCTATTTTTAAGGCGCAGAGGGCTACGCGGGTAGCATTGAAAATTGCTGCTACCCGTTTAGCCCCTTCCTCCACCCTGGAACACCCCATCATGCCCTGATGCTATGCGGATAGCATCAGGACACATTAGGGACTTAGCCAGGATTTTCAAAGGGCCCTACCCGTGTAGGTACCCTTCGAAAATCCTAGATAAGGCCTTTACACAAGTGACTAAGGAAGTTACCCATATAAAGGCCTTCGAATATCGGGCCCTATATACATAAGTGCATGCTCTACCCAAGTTCCAGCCATCTGCGCACCCACAGTGAAAGCTCTTTGAAGGGTTCTGTGCACATACTGACATAAATCATGCTCACTTAAGAGCATGAACGACTAAAATACCGCGATTTCTGCACTTACAGTTGTGGTCAATATTATTGGCACTCTTGCATTTTAGGTATGTTGTATACAGTATCTTGAGAAATAATTGGAAATATTCCAACTATATATCATCAAAATAATTAAAGTATATTCGAAAGTATACAACAAAAAAAGATGTCTGTGTAACTTAGACATAGTGATTTCTGAGAAAAAAACAAAATATGACCAGGACGGGATTAATGGCACCCTTCACTAATATTTGTTGCACAACCCTTGGCAGTGATGATAGTCTCCAAACATTTCTTGTAGCCACCTATAAGTTTCACATATCTGCTGGTAATTTCTACCACTCTTCTACTGCGATTTGTTCCAGCTTATGAATGTTTTCAGGATTTGTTTTACCATTGACAGATTTCAGCTCTTTCCAAAGGTTCTCGATTGGATTCAGATCAGGACTCATTGCTGACCAGTTTAAAACGGTCAGTTTTTCCTTTTTAACCATTCTTTTGTACTTCTGGATGTATGTTTTGGATCATTGTCCTGCTGGAGGACCCAGACCCAGACGTAGCTTTCTTACATTAGGTAGTACATTTCGCTCCAAAATACCTTGGCAGGCTTTTGACTTCATGATTCTTTTAATAAGTTCCAGGCCTCCACTTCCTGAGAACAGCCCCACAACATTATGGAACCTCCACCATATTTAATTGTAGGAAGGGTGGGTTTTTTCCCTTATAAGCTTCATTTCTTTGTCTGTAAATGTATCACTGGTCTGCATTGCCAAAGAGCTCAATTTTTGTTTCATCTGCATAGAACATTTTCCCAGAAGGATTGTGGTTTCTCAAGGTGGCTTTGGGCAAAGATCAGGTTTGCCTTTTTGTCTGTCTTTGAGCAGTGGGATCCCTCTTTGGACGTCGCCCATGAAGTCCTCCTTTGTTTAGTGCACAGGGTATGGTGCAGGCTGAAACCACCACTCCAGATTGCTCCAGGTCAAACTTAAGCTCTTTGGATGTTGTACGCAGTGTTTTTCCAATAGTTCACACTAATCTTTGAAGACATCGTGGATTAAATTTCCTCTTCCCATCACGGCTTGGAGGTTTTTGACAGTTCCATGAGCAGAAAACTTCGCAGTGTTATTAAGAACTGTAGACACAGAAATCCCCAGGTCTTTGGAGTTGGCCTTGTACCCCTTTGAAGTTTGATGCTTGGTGATAATGACTGTGTCTACTGTTCACAACATTATTAAAATGTTTTCTGCTCGTGGAACTGTCAAAAACCTCCCAGGATGTGGTGGGAAGAGGAAGATTAATCCAAGAAGTTGAAGACAGCATACAGATCTACGGAACTTATAGATATCTACAAGAAACATTGCCAAGGGTCGTGCAACCAAATATTAGTGAAGTGTGCCATTAATCCTGTCCCGGTTATATTTTGTTTTGTTTTTTCTCAGAAATTACTACGTATAAGTTGCATAGACATATCTTTTTTTTGTTGTATACCTTTGAACGTGCTATTAAAATATTATGATGACATACAGTTGGAATATTTCAAATTAGTTCTCAAGATATTGTATGCAACATACCTAAAATGCAAGGGTGCCAATAATATTGACCATAACTGTATTGGTAGCCCCGTGCCGGAATGCCTCAACCCTGTCCTCCCTATCCATGGTATCGTTATATGTATAGTGGATAGAATGCCCCCAAATTGAAAAAAAAAGCAGCTGTATATTTGGTATGGCACTGAATATATAACTGTTTTTTAATCTCAACCTGCAGATTTTTAGGGTAAATTGGGGGGGGGGGAGGGGGGAATCCTGACCAGGGGTGTAACATAGTAACATAGTAAATGACGGCAGATAAAGACCAGTATGGTCCATCTAGTCTGCCCAGTATTCAGTTTATTTTGATTTTATCCTGTTGCTGTAAAGGGATCCACTGTATCTGTCCCATGCCATTTTGAATTCCGTCACTGTATTTGCCCCCACCACTTCCATTGGGAGGGCATTCCAAGCATCCACCACCCTTTTAGTGAAAGCGTATTTCCTGACATTTCCTTTCAATTTACCACCTTGCAGCTTCATGTTATGCCCTCTAGTTTTACAGCTTCCCCGTCTTTGGAAGAGGTTTGTTTGTTCATTATTTCTCTTTAAGTATTTAAAGGTCTGAATCATATCTCCCCTATCCCTCCTCTCCTCCAAAGTGTACATATTTAGGTCTTCATGTCTCTTCTCATAAGGCTTCTGACGTAGGCTCCAAATCATTTTGGTCACCTTCCTCTGAACAGTTTCCAGTCTTTTTACATCTTTTGCAGATATGGTCTCCAAAACTGAACACAGTATTCCAAGTGAGGCCTCACCAGTGACTTGTACAGTGGCATAAGTACCTCTTCCTTTCTGCTGGTAATCCCTCTTTGTATGCAGCCCAACATCCTCCTGGCTTTTGCCACCGCCTTGTCGCACTGTTTTGCCACCTTGAGATCATCAGAGATAATCACACCAAGGTCTTGCTCCTGAACCGTGCACACCAACCTCTCGCCCCCCTATCGCTTACATTTCCCTTGGATTTCTGCTACCCAAGTGCATGACACTGCATTTGTTTGCATTAAATCTTAATTGCCAAGCATTAGACCATTCTTCCAGCTTTTGTAGATCTTTCCTCATGTTAATCACTCCCTCGGAGGAGTCCACTCTGTTGCAAATTTTTGTGTCATCTGCAAAAAGACAGACCTTTCCATTCAGTCTTTCAGCTATATCACTCACAAATACATTGAACAGTGCCGGGCCCAGGACCGAACCCTGGGGCACCCCGCTAATCACCTTCCTTTCATCCGAGTGAGCTCCATTTACCATCACCTTCTGTCGTCTGTCAGTCAACCAACTTCTGATCCAGTTTACCACCTTGGGACCCATCCCCAAACTACTGAGCTTATTGATAAAGCCTCCTATGAGGGACAGTATCAAAGGCTTTGCTGAAATCCAGGTAGATGACATCCATCGCATGCCCCTGATCTAGTTATCTGGTCACCCAGTCTAAGAACTCAATCAGATTTGTTTGGCAAGATCGTCCTTTGGTAAAACCACGTTGCCTCGGATCTTGCAACCTGTTAGTTTTGAGAAAGTTCACTATTCGCTCTTTCAGGAGCACCTCTATTATTTTTCCCGCCACTGAGGTAAGGCTCACGGGCCTGTAGTTTGACACTTCTTCCCTGTCACCACTTTTGTGTAGAGATATGACATCAGCCATTCTCCAGTCTTGAGGAACTTCTCCTGTTTCCAAGGATCTGTTGAAAACATCCTTTAATGGCCCTGCAAGAACCTCTCTGAGCTCTTTCAGTATCCTGGGATGTATCCCATCCGGTCCCATGGCCTTGTCCACTTTCAGTTTTGCAAGTTGTTCTAACACATCATCTTCTGTGAATGGTGTGGTATCTACTTTATTCCCATTTTTATATTTGGGAGTCACAGGTGGTCCATCTCCTGGATTTTCTTTAGTGAAAACGGAGCAGAAGTATTTGTTTAGCAATTTTGCTTTTTCAATGTCACTTTCCACGAGTCCGTTCCCAGCACTTCTGAGTCCTGCAATTCCACCTCTGATTTTCTTCCTTTCCCGAATATATCTGAAGAAAGTTTTGTCGCCACACCTAACATCTTTAGCCATCTTTTCCTCTGCCTTTGATTTTTCTATCCTTATTTCTCGCTTTTTGTCTCTGAGTTTGATCCTCTATTCATTTCTGTGTTCCTCTGTTTGCGAGCTTTTGAATTTTGCGAAAGCTGCGTTTTTTGCCTTTATTTGAGCAGCCACTTCTTTGGAAAACCAAATAGGTTTCCTTTGCCTCTTGTTTTTATTTACTTTTCTTACATATTTATCTGTTGCCACTTTTATTGACTCCTTTAGCCCATTGCAATTCTACTTCCCTTATCTCCTTCCACCCTGTCAACTCCTCCTTTAGGTACTTGGCCATTTTATTGAAGTCAGTGTTTTTGAAGTTTAGGACTTTGAGCTTGCTATGATTGGACTGCACCTTGGCTTTTATCTCAAACCACACCGTGTGATGATTGCTGTTGCTCACAGGGGCACCCACCCAGACATTCGACATGCCATCACCGTTGGTGAGCACTAAATCCAGTGTTGAGCTTTCCCTGGTTGGTTCCAGCACCATTTGTCTAAGTAATGCATCTTGGAGAGCATCCACAATTGTTTTGCTTCTTTCTAGATTTGCAGAAGGAGTTATCCAATCCACATCGGGTAGATTAAAGTCACCCAATATGATCGCTTTCCCCTTTGTGTCTATCTTGGCAATATCTATAATCAATTTGTTATCTATCTCTTCGATTTGAGTCGGAGGTCTGTAACAGTTCCACACAACAGCAGTGTTCAACATTCTGCTTTCTTGCGCTTTTACCTAGCTTCCTAGGTGATGTAATGGAAAGAAATCAGCATGCTAAGCACTGGAAGGAAAATCATGTTTGCTAAATGCTTTACTTTTTCCACAAACAAGAATGCTTCTCACTGATGTATAATCACTAGTGGAAAAAAGGGAGCTTTTAAAAATAGAGGACGACAATATTTTAATGTTATGGCAAGACAGAACACTAACTTTTCCATTAAAAACCATTACCACTTAAATAGCATAAATCTTTCCTCAAGAGGAGAGTCATGTGATGTGGTGAGAGCGGGTGGACGCAGATCACTCGTTCTCTGGGTTCCCCTCAGCCCCGCCAGAGATAAGAGCCTGTTTTTTGCCGGAGCGCTCTGAAATAGCCATCACCGGGGAGATCGGAGGGCAGAGCAAGCGGAGGTTGCAGCAGAAAGAGAATGGCAGCGGCGGCGAAAGCGGGCAGGCGGGAGAAAGAGCGAGTGGCTGGACAGCCCAAGATGGCGGACTCACCCCCAGCACCAGGATCGCCCATTTTGCCGGCCTTCCTGGAAGAGATCTCCACAGCGGTGTCTGGTGCACCGGCTGTCCAATTCGACGCATTGCATAGTAAAATGGACACGTTGCAGGAGACTATGCAATCTCTCGGAAACTGGATGCAAGAGGCAGAAGTGAGGATCGCAAAGAACGAGGAGGGCCTGGAGGCGGTTACTCAGGAGGTAAAACAAATGCAAACGGTGCTCCAGGCCCAGGCAGCTAAAATAGATGACCTGGAAAACCGCTCCAGGCAGAGCAGCCTCCGGTTTTTGGGCATCCCAGACAGAATTCAAGACGAGGAGCTGAGGGCCTATGTGGAAGCGTTGATCCTACGGATCCTAGAAAGAAGAGAAGAATATGGGCCTATCCAGTTGGAAAGAGTGCACAGAGTGGGGCCTAAGCAGACCAACGATCGCAGGCCAAGAGTGGTCCTGGCCAAAATTTTGGAGTTCCTGCAAAAAGAAGCAGTGTTGCGGGCGGCCAGGAACCTAGGGGTCTTTGTGCAGGACAATGTTAAAATCCGAGTGGCGCAAGATTACTCAGTGGCACTAAGCCAACACCGGCGAGCCTATGCACCCCTATACCAGCAGCTAGTGGACGCTCACATTAAGTTTACTGTACAGTACCCCGCCAGACTGCATGTCATGTACGCAGGAGAACATCGGACTTTTGAGACAGCAGCGGCAGCAGTGCAATATGTGGCGGACATCTCGGGGAGAGCAACAGGAGTGGCAGCATAGGCGGAGGCAGCGACACAAGGCAATGGGTCGTGAGGTGGGCCTGGGGAAGAAGCTGGTTGCTGAAGATGTTGGAGAGTGCTGGTAAATGGCTCTGGATTGGTATGAGAGCATAGTCTGAGACACAGCCCTCCTATGCGGGACTTTTGGAAAAGAGAAGGGGGGACACTGGTCTTGTCATGTTTGGGTTTTCTGGGGTGAAATGGGGGGGGAAGGCTTGATGTAGGGGTAAGAGATATATATGCGTTTACATATGCTATTATATGAATCTGATTTTTGTATATGAGGATATGGCTATTGGTGTAGGCTTCACTGGGGGATACGTGTAATGGGGATCGGGAGTTTGGGAGTGGGAGTGAGGTACTTGACGGAGGGTTAGGAAATACCAGTGGGGAGGGGGGGGGCCCCAGATACATTAGTGTGACTTAGAGAGGGGAAGAGAGGAGAGATAAGAGGCAAGATGGGGAGAAGTCGGTGGAGAGTGGGGAGTGGAGATAAGGGGAGGGCTTAAGGGGGGAGAGGGGGATGGAGGAAGGTGGGAGGGCGAGTTTCTGGGAAAGGGGTGGGTTGGAGGAAGATGGAAGTGAGGGGGTCGGGTGGAGAGGTACAGGGGTGGGTAGCTAGCAGCCATAAAGAGAAAGGTAGAATAGGACTAGGGAACACAGGAGAGGTTATGGGAGGGCCTCAGGCTGGGGAGGTCTTTCTATTGCAAAAGTGGCTAGCCGAGAGATTTTGGAATTTTTTGGGTATTCCCGCCCTGAAGATTATTTCATGGAATGTGTGTGGGGTAGGGACCCCTATTAAAAGATATAAAATACTGCGAGCCTTGGCCAGACAACAATGTGATATTGCCATGTTACAGGAGACCCACCAGACTGAGGAAGAACATCTTAAGTTGAAGAGGGATTGGGTGGGGCAAGAGTGGGGGGCACCAGCGAAGGGGAAAAAGGGTGGAGTGGTCATCTTGATACACAAACGGATTAGATTTGTTGTAGAACGTGAGTATGTAGACCCAGAAGGTCGGTATGTGCTCTTGTATGGGTTGTTGGAGGAACAGCCCATTGTGTTGGGGAATCTTTACAGTTTGAACGTACTGGATCGGGCGTTTTATGCCCGCTTGGCCTCTCGCGTGGAACAATTACCAGATGTCCCTCTGATTCTGGCCGGAGACTTTAACGGCGTGCTAGATGTGGAACTAGACATGACCAGGGGGAAGGGACACGGACCCAGACAACGAGAGCATTGCAGGGGCTGCGGCGGAGATTGGGGGCTGTAGATCCCTGGCGATTGCTGAACCCACTGGAGAGAGATTTTACTCATCAATTGAGGGCCCATGGTTCAAGCGCTAGGATTGATTACATTTTGGTGTCGGAAAGGCTGTTTGCCCAAGTAGTAGATGCCCAAATTGGTCCTACTGAGATTTCAGATCATGCCTTGATTTGGATAGGCATAGAGTGGAAGGATGCAGGGGCGCAAACTAGGATCTGGCTATTCCGATGGACCTCTATAGGGATGCTGAGTTCCATATCTATTTAAAACACCGCTGGAAAGAGTTTGCCTATCACAATGAGGGACATCGGGAAAACCCGGAATTGTTTTGGGAGACTGCGAAAGTGGTCTTGCGTGGAGATATTATTGGGTATGCTGCACGGAAACGGAAATTGCTGACAGCACAGATTGTCCATCTAGAAAAGCAAGCGGTGAAAGATAGACGACGATGTACGGGCAACCCGAGTGCTATAAATAAAAAAAGATTGTGGGAGACCCAAACGGCCCTTAATGCGGTGCTCCATGGGAGGGCAAAAAAATCCATGATGTATTATCGATATCAACTTTACCGTTTTGGGGATAAACCCGGAAAACTACTAGCATGATGCCTCCAGGGTAGTAGAGGCTCGCGCTCGGTGACAGCTTTGCGTGATGAGCAGGGGAGCTTGCAATTGCCCAAGTGTTCCAAGCTTTTTATAAAAAAAATTATACTCGAAGCGGGAGGGGTCACTGAGCAATATGAAACAGTATCTTCAAGGTGTGCAGATCCCCAGGCTGACAACAGATCAGAGGGCACAGTTGGATGCGCCGATAACCTTGGAGGAGGTTCAACGGGTGATTCAGAGGATGAATTGTTACCGAGCGCCGGGCCTGGATGGATTTAGGGCAGAATGTTACAAATTGCTGGGAGATATGATACCCCCTTCATTAGTGGCGATGTATCACCAAAGAGTGGAGCAGGGAGGGCTTGCTTGGGGGTGAACCATGCGCATATTATACTCATACCTAAACAAGGTAAAGATCACACGCAGGGTACGTCTTCTCGGCCCATTTCTTTGTTAAACTTTGATTTAAATATGTTGGCTAAGATATTGGTCGATCGCTTGGCCCAGTTCATTGGGGGGGGGGGGCTGGTGCATGATTCACAAGTGGGTTTTGTGAAAGGAAGATATTCGGTGCGTAATCTCTGTAAAATTCTGGCATCATTAGAATGGGTACGGGAGAGAAAGCAGCCGTCGCTCTTGATCAGCTTTGACGCGGAGAAAGCGTTTGATCAAATGAACTGGGATTATTTGAAGTTGCTCTTACCATTCTGTGGGTTAGGGGAGCCATTTTGCAACATGGTGGAGCTTCTGTATAGGCAGTCAACTGCAGGAGTCCTGTGTAATGGAGTATTGTCTGATACATTTTGCTTAGAGAGAGGAACGCGGCACGGTTGTCCGTTCTCTCCCTTGCTCTTTGTGCTCTCTTTGGATCTATTGGTGTGGAAGATAGAGGCGTCCAGAGACATATGGGGAGTGCAGATTGGGCGACAGGGTTTTAAGATGGCTGCCTTTGCAGATGATATGTTGGTGCATTTGATGTCCCCACAACGGTCGTTGCCTTGCTTGCTAGAGGAATTCAAGACGTTTGTAAATTTTGCGGGACTTCTTATAAACATGGAGAAATCAGAGGCATTGGATGTCGCGGGCACACTGCAGGAGAGGTGGAAGGAGACCTTTCCGCTTAGATGGGCGAATGATTCATTTGTATATGTGGGTATTCTTTTGACCAAAGAGCTGCAGAACTTGTACAAAAATATTTTGAGAGGATCCTTCTTAAGACCCGGGCACAATTGCAGGCATGGACCCCTCTTCCATTGTCTTTGTTGGGAAGGGCGGTGGCGTTAGGGATGGTGATCCTACCGCGAGTTCTGTATTGGATGCAGACTCTCCCAGTGTGGTTTACACGGAGAGATCTTAATTGTCTAGAACGGGAAATTCGTGGGTTTCTATGGAAGGGGGCAAGAGCACGTATCCCGTTAAATCGTCTGCGGGGAGGGTGGAAACATGGGGGGATAGGAGTTCCAGACCTAAGGGCGTATGCTTTGGCTTGTCAGACAAGACATATTGGGGACTGGCTGGGGAACGTGGATGTCTATACCCCCAGGGGGCTGGAGGAGGCCTTTGTGGCCCCCCCCCAGACTTTGACGGTGACTTTGCTTTTGGAGAACTCAATTTTACCGCGTCGAGTGACTAGTAGTATTTGATAGCGCTGGCGCGTCGTACCTGGAAGTAATTAAATGGATATTGGGGGGGAGTCCCGGAGGTTTCTAGCTGGTTGCCCCTGCAGGGGAATGCTCAGTTCTCCCCTGGGACAGAGACAGCTATGTTGCGGGAATGGGGGAGAAGGGGCATTCGTAATGTGGGACATGTGGTGTAGCAGGACGGGAGGTGCAAGTCTTTTGAAAGCATCTGTACAGAATATGAACTATCAAACAGACAGTATTTTGCGTACGTTCAGCTCTCACTACGTGACATCGCTCCCACGAGATGTACTGGGGGTGGAGCGTTCTGGGCAGATTTTAGCATTCTTTGTGCTGGGGGCAGACTCCCCGCCCCGAATTGCGGATTTAAAGAGACAGATGCTTGCGTAGCCCCACTGGATTATGCGACTGAGGAGACTGCGTGGGCAAGGGAGCTGAACCAAGAGGTATCCCCGGGGTCGATCAGGAGAGCCTTGGGTCGGATCACGGGGTTGGTGGAAGGGGCTCGGTGGCAGGAGATGCAGTTTAAATGTATTATTCAAGCAAATTTCTCCCCACGACGTGCAATGCGAAGTCATCTTACATTGGATGGAGGGTGCCCGAAGTGTTCTTGTTCCCTGGCAGATCTGGGCCACATGTGATGGGGGTGTTTGAAAATTCACAGTTACTGGATGCGGATTGGTAACTATATGAGCAGTCTGATAAACCAACAGATCCGCTGGATGGGGTACTTGTTGGTGTTGGATCAGCTCCGACCACTTCACCCGAAAGGGAGATGGGAGCGAGTATTAGTACGAAAGGCATGTCTGGTAGGTAAGGGTCCCATACTGCATAAATGGAGAGAGTCTGTAGCCCCTACCTTTTGGGAATGGCACAACTTCTTCCATCAGTTGATGCTGTTGGAAAGGAGGGGAGCGAGAGGGAGTGTTAAATGTTGGGCCTCTTTCCTACTGATTTGGGAGCCCTACATTCAACAGCTAAGACCACAGGCTCGCAGTGCAATGCTACAGGTGGGGTAGGGGGTGGTTAGACTCTAGGGAAGCAAGGGACTTGGTGAGAGGGTAGGGGTTCAGTAAGGGTTCTAGATCTTGTGTGTCCCTAGGACAGTAATCTAAAGGAGATGAGGCTGCAAGGGGGGAGGGGAGGGAGAGGGTAGGGAGAGGGGAATAATGAAACTAAAAACTATTTGGTGTCTTCAGTTATTGTCTGCAATGCTGGATGTGGTTGATGGATCCCGAGGTGGTGGATAAGAGACAGCCCTGCCTGGGGTCCTGTGTATGTATTCGAATTGAGTTGTATAAGTGTTGGTGTGAATTAATAAATAGAGTTTCAAAAAAAAAAAATCTTCCCTCAAAGGGTATGAGGGTACTCAGATGTTTCAGGATTATGCTACAGACTATACTACTATCTGGACAGATGCTACTACAGGTGTGTATGTATTTTTTTAGATTTACTGTACACAGTCATCTGACTTCCTCGTGGAATTTCTTGTTTATAATAGCTTCTAGTATTTTCTCTGGGATTAATATTGGCCTGACTAACCCAACAAGAAGCATTTGTATGCCAGAGTTTCTAACACCTGGTTTGACAATTTATTTAGTGATACCGGCAATTGCAAAATCTGTATTTTTGCAAAATAAGATTTGAGAAATTTAGAGATTTCTCTCAACCAAGAGTGAAATTTTTTTTAATAATGAGAGTCTGAATTTGCATCTAGAATTGGCAAGAAAATGTATGATCAAATATGGTGTAATGGTAAACTGGTGTCTTATGCATCTGCCCAGATAGTAGTATAGTCTGTAGCATAATCCTGAAACATCTGAGTACCTACATACCCTTTGAGGGAAGATTTATGCTATTTAAGTGGTAGTGGTTTTTAATGGAAAAGTTAGTGTTTCTGTCTTGCCATAACATTAAAATATTGTCCTCCTCTATTTTTAAAACCTCCCTTTTTTCCACTAGTGATTATACATCAGTGAGAAGCATCCTTGTTTGTGGAAAAAGTAAAGCATTTAGCAAACATGATTTTCCTTCCAGTGCTTAGCATGCTGATTTCTTTCCATTACATCACCTAGGAAGCTTGATAAATGCGCAAGAAAGCAGAATGTTGAACACTGCTGTTGTGTGGAACTGTTTCAGACTGTAAAACAAAACAAAACACAAATTGTCTGGTTGGGGAATTGTTTACCTATGAATAATTTTTTCCCATAGGAGAAATGTGATGAGAAATACAGTTTTCAATGTTTGTAGAAGCATAAAAGTCAGTCCCTTCCTATGATTAATTTTTGTTAAGAGGGAGAACAGTGGTGGTATTTTAAATAAAGTATTGCTATTTCTGTTTAAGAATGTATAGTCTGAGAATAAATTCCTTTAATTTCCTTTACAATTTTTTTTGGTGCTGCTGACTCCTAAACTCCTTGTAATGTAATAAATATATGTAAACAATTCTTATTTCAAAGGCTTTCAAAAGTGACTGTATTGGAAATCTGCTTTTGTCCTTTTCAAACTTTATTAGAAAATCTGAAGGTTACTTATTCACATTTGATACTATATATCAACGTTTCCCAAACTTTTTTTATTTAACAGGTTTTTATACCAGTCAAAGTGGTAACTTAAACTTGGTAATGTACATTAAACCGGGATATTAATAACTTGGATTTTTCCTGAAGCAATGGAGTGTTAAGTGACTTGCCCAAGGCCACAAGGAGTGGTAGTAGGAATTGAACTCTGATCTCTTGGTTCCCAAGCAAGTGCTTTAACCATTAGGCTGCTCCTCCACTCCTTTGGAATGACCCTATTTTAGCAGCTGAAAATTCACACGAACACCCAGATGGTACACAAATAAAATTATCATGCAAACAATATAAATATACAACATATAAATATGTAAAATCTATGTTTTTAAAAATAATTATCTGATATACTCATCATACCTGACATACAGAGGTTTGGAAGTTAAAATATAGCTTCTTGAACATTTACACAGTGCAGGAACTGAGGGACTGGGGGCAGTGTGTATGTGTGGGTGCAGGGGCAAAGTGGCTGGGGGCAGGGTGCGTAGGTGTCTGAAAGATGGGACAGTTTGCTATTGAGTCTTTCAAAGTTTTGCCCTGGACTGATCTCTAGCCATGTGTGACACCTGTCCTGGCAGAAATACATTACAAAAGCTGACTTATTCCAGTCACTAAATAGAAATGCAATTCTTTTTTCTACCTTTGTTGCCTGGTCATTATATTTTTCTAATCTGGTTCCAGGCTCTGATTTCTGCTTTCTTCTGTTTCTTTCTTTATGTCCAGAGTCTCCTGACTATTTACCATTTCTGCTTTTCTCCTGTCTTCACTTCCTCCCCTATATCTAACTCCAGCATTAATCTCTTCCTTTCAGTTTTCTTCCATGAAGTTTTCTGATTCTCTGTTCAAATTTCACTACTTCTTTTTATCATTAGTCCTCCAATCTCTTACTTTTTATTGCATTTGCCTACAACTTTCTCTTTCTCTCACCCAAAACTCACATTACCCATCTTTCTCTCTTTCCCAAGCCTCTTATTGCCCGATCTTTACTCTTTCCTCTCTCCCCATGTTCAGAATCTCTTTCTCCCTCCCTGTCCAGCATTTCTCCTCTTTCTCCCTCTAGTTCCCATCTCCCATGCTCAGTGTCTCCTGTCTCCCTAGTCTGTCCTCTTGTCCACCATCTTCCCTTTGTCTATCTCCCTAATCATCCCCATGTCCAATATCTCCTGTCTCCCTAGTCTGTCCTCTTGTCCACCATCTTCCCTCTGTCTCCCTCCTATATCCTCTTTATCTCCCTAATCATCCCCATGTCCAGTATCTCCTGTCTCCCTAGTTTTCCCTATGCCCAGAATCTCCTTCAAGTTTCTAGTTCTACCCCCCATGTCCAGCATCTCTTTTGTCTCCCTTCCTCCAGATCCAGTATCTCCTCCATTGCCCTAGTACTCCCTCCCAAATGTCCAGCTTCTCCTTTGTATCTCATCAGTCTTCCCCCTCTTCTCCAGCATGCATTGTCTCCCCTCCATAGTGCCAACCCCCATATTAAGTATCTCCTTTTAATCTGACCTGTTCCATCTACTACCATGTCTAGTGTCTCCTCTGTCTTCCTATTTCCCCTCCCCAGTAGTTCAGTATCTAACCTTTCCCATTCTGAAGTCCAACACCTCCCTTACCCTGCCAAGTGTAGCGTATTCCCTCATTGTCTCCCCACCTTTTAGACCTGTATCATTCAAGAAATTGCAACCCTCCCAATGGTGTGGACCATGGCCAAAAGCAACACGCACAGGGTCTTGATTCCCCCACCCCTCCGGGCCTGGAGCAGCAGCAGCTGTGGCAGTGGAAGCCCATATCTTCAGTATAGATGGGAAACGCGGGGATGTCAAGCTCACAACTGCACACAAAGTTCTGCCTTGCCTGTATCCTGCCCCTACAGAAACAGGAAGTCTGTGAAAGAGCAGGATATGCCTGAGGCTGAGTTTTCTGTGCAGACGTGAGCAGGTCCTCGTGCTTCCCGTCTGTACTGGGGATAGTGCCTGCTGCTACAGGTCGGGGTATGGGAAATTTCATGTGTGGCCCATGGTATTGGTTGGAGGGTATGAAGGCAGCAATAGCTATGACCCAAAATAGGATTTTGTGACCCCCCTCCCCTCCCCTCCCCCCTTGGTGTCAGCTGTTATATGTAGATCACAATGCTGAACTTCATTTTGTGTATGGTAACTGATGTGCAAGAATTTAAGTGGTTGAGGGAAAATGAAATGGGTTAATGAAAAAGAAAGCTCTGTAATGAGGAGGACTCAAAATTATGTTTGTAGTTCATGAACTTTTGAAACTGCTCAGTTTCTCTGTTTTGTTTTCGGTAATAGTTTCACAGCCTATAAGGTTCTAGTTTTCTCTAGGACTGTTATGGCGACCAGAGCTTTGCATTATACAAACTGGTACACTGGCAGCTGTAAGAGAATGGTTGTTTTATGAAGTGGGTCTTAACAGACAGCCCTGCCTTTGCACCTACTGTATAGGAAAACTTATATTAGATGTTGGTAAGTTTTTACAGTGGCACATTTAAACTTCTGCTTAATGAATATTTTTGCCTTTATTTGGCACCCTCTGCCATGAATCTTCTGAGGTAGGCATCCCTTGCTATGACCCTATTAGGGGGAAGTAATGAACAGCCTCTACATCTTCCTTCCAATTTGGCTCTTTTTAGAAACACATCGTGTATGGATCTTGTGTTTGTTCCCTTCCTAACCAGGTATCTCAAAGGATTCAATATGTATATTATTCCTTCCCATCCAGCTCTCATCAGGCATCCATTATGCATTGCCTGTTTTCTAAATCTTTCCCATCCATGCCTCTCTCATTCGGGCGATACCATTTATAACTAGTTTCCTTATTCTCTCTGACTTTTATTAAGAGACTTGATCCACAACATGTGACATTCATTAGTGAGTTTCCATGAGCATACATATATATTTAGATTCTTATGTATCATTTCATATGGCTATTGTGAAAACTCTGCACCTCTGCACCAGAAGCTGGGCAGAGAGGTTACTAAAATGGTGCAGAATTTTCACAATAGCCATATGAGATGAGACATAGGAATCTAAATATATTTGTATGTATATCTATGTTGGAGAGAAGAGAGACTAGAGAGATGATGAACATTTAAATACCTTAAAGGTTTTAAATAATTCACAAGAAGTGAACCTTTCTAAGGAATGAATGCTCTAGAATGAGAGATTACAATATGAAGCTTCAAGAGGATAGCAGCTTCGGAAAATATTTCTGTTCAAAGAGGAATGAATGGATGCATAGCATAGATTTCCAGTGGAAAAACTGGAGACAAAAATAGTTTATTTATTTATTTTATTTACTTATTTCTTCTATACCGCCCCTTCCAGTGATCAGGGGCGGTTTACATGGAACAAGTTATGTATACTAATTGTATACTTTACATGGAACAGGAAACTTTCTAACTTTTTACATGGAATAGATTAACAAATTATGTGTACTACTGTATGCATTACATTGTAACAGAGAAACTTTCTAACTTTTTACAGTAGTGACAGTTAGAAAGTTTCTCTGTTACAATGTAATGTATACAGTAGTACACATAGTTACATATTTCAAGAAAGTCTGGGATAAGAAGAAAGACCCCTTTTGGTTACCAGAGATCAACTGAGGTTGCAATACACTGGGATGGAAGTGGGTAGATTAGATGGGCCCAATAGTCTATCTGCTGTCATATTCTGCTCAATGAGCTTGTCTATCAAAGCCAGCAGTATACCATATTAAGGACTGTTTAGAACAATACATAATTGTGTACTGGGTCATACCAAAGGTCCATCAAGCTCATAATCTTGTTTCCAACAGTGGCCAGTCCAGATCACAAGTACTCGGTAGGATCTCCAAAAGATAGATGTGTAAGGTCTGTCGGGATCAAACCTATTACCTTGCAGGCCAAACACCAGAGTCTTGCAGCTGAACCATGGAGGCTCCTTAGCTTCAATTCTAGATCCAGGAAACATGAGCTTGAGACAGCAAAAGGATAAGCCCACTCTTTTCGGAGGAGAGCATTGGACCCACGAAAGGTGTGTGTTATGAGACTCTGTATATAAATAAGGAAGCCTACTCAGACACACCATTGCAAGTTCAACAATGTTTAGTTGGCTTGACCTGCATCTGCTATGACACAGCTCCACTCCACTGTTCAGTGAAGCGTTTCCTTACTATTTCCACTTCTGCTTCATGACCGACTGCTACTCCACATCTAGTACCTGCTCCATGCCTGCACTGCTCCACTCTGCCCTGGGCCTAGCCTCTTCACCATATTCGTACCAAGGTAGGTCCTAATAGTTTGAACTAGCTCACACCCAGTGGCTAGGCCAGAGTAGAGTCAGCCATAGAGACTGAGAAATCTTTGAGGCCTTGCAAGCCATGTGGGTCAACTCTAGGATCTTCGGTACAGAGAGGAAGCTTTTTAATCTTCTGGACTGAAGCAAGGGCAATGGGCTACACCATCTCTGGAGCTGCATATGCCCTTGCTCAAGAAATTTGATGTCACCTATGGAAAACTGCAGGGTTTCATGCACCACTGCAAAATGTGTTCTGGCTTCATCTTTCAGTCAAACTCCCTCAAAGTAAGCTTTATCATTAACTTTTACTCACCAAGAGTAACTCCCTTGTTCGAACAGAACAGCATTCTCTTGAGCTACCTGGAATACTTTCTGAATATCCTTTCCCATGCTTTTGGGGAACTGGACCACATAGATAGGCAATTATCTGAATGTATCTTGGAGCAATGTGCCAAGAGGATTGAACTAAGTCAGAATGGAGAGGAAAGAGAGAGAGAGAGAAGCAGTTGTTTTTAATATAATTATAAATTTTTGAAAAAAAAGTGTTTAAAAGTTGTTTCCATATTGTCCTGCTAGACTAGTCCAAACAAGTGGGTTGTGTTTCACTACCAGCAAAGCTGAAGACAGAAATAAAATCCAGAGGTTTCTTATGATCTCATCCTGCAATTATCACTGATGCAGCTAGGGCCATGCTCCAGTATTTCTCTGTCTCCAGCAGATGGTGAATGCAATCTGATGCAGCTCTGTGGAAATCTTTGTAAAATTGATTTCTTTGCGAGGAACTGTTCTCTGGGATAACTTCCTCACTTGAGCTAGATGTGGGAGGGCTCCCAGAGGGTCACCCTTAAGACTAGTGCTCTCCTAGAATAGCCCAAATGGAGGAGGGGTGTTCGTTCAGTTTCCTGTCATTCCCTAGTTCAGGTCTGGTTGAACAGCCAGAATTGTTGGATCAGTACTTCACACCTAGCACAGCTTCAGTGTCCCTTCCTCTTCTCTTCCCCCCCCCCCCCTTTCCCCCTGAAGATTCAGATGAAGGTTTTCAGAGGTATGTGCCTAAGGTCTTGACAGCAGCAAAGAAGAACTGAACCCAACATGATTGCTTCTTGGGGCTCCTCAGGGGTGAATACCAGATTTAAGTACTCTTAGATGGTCCCTGCTCATCAGAGCAGCTTACAGTCTCTTAAATGTCTTTGTACAGTACAGTATATGCCGTATAGCGCTATACAAATGATCAGTAGTAGTAATACTACTACTTATTTGCATAGCTGAATCTATTCCCTTTAACCCTCATCCCATCTCCCCTCATAGCAGAGCTTGCTTTCAATCGAAAGAGGCTCTCCTCCTGTGCATTTATGCAACAGAGGTATTTAAACGTCTCAATCATATTACCTCTATCCCAACTTTCCTCCAAGGTATACATATTAAGTTCCTTAAATCTGTCCTCATATGCTTTATAATGTAGGCCATTAACCATTTTAGTAGCCACCCTCTGTACTGACTCCAGCCTATTTATATCCTTTTGAAGATGCGGTCTCCAGAATTGCACACAATACTCCAAATGAGGTCGCGCCAAAGACTTATACAGAGGCATTATTACCTCCTTTCTTCTGCTGGCTGTTCCTCTCCCTATGCACCCAAGCATCCTTCTAGCTTTTGCCATCGCCTTTTACACCTGTTTAGCTACTTTAAGATCATCAGACACAATCACGCATAGGTCCCGCTCTTCTTTAGTGGACAAAAGTACTTCACCCCCTATACTATATTGCTCCCTTGGATTGCTGCAGCGGTTCCAAACCCTCAAGAAAAGCATTGGGGAGTCCTCGAAGTATATGTCTTGAGCTGTCTATGATGGCTTCGAGTCAAATGCGAGGTTAGCTGCCACGGGTATCAGCGCTCAAAGCCAGGCCTGGATCCAGCAATGGGTCAAGGAGAAGCTCCTCGATGTCCCCTTCCTCAGGGAAAACTTATTCGGTGGAGATCAAGACAGAGTACCTCATGAGGACTCCACTCTCCAGGACGATCTCCACCCTCCATAAGAAGAAATCACCGGGGAAGAGGCCCCCATTCTAGAGAAAGGGCAAACCTTACCGAGGCTACCCCCACTATCAGGCTCCCCAGACCCCACAGCAGGGTCACCAGAGCAAGGAAGTGGGCCAGGGCCCTCACAAGCCTAAGGGCTCTAAGCCCCAGATCCCGGCTCCTGGCAGACTTTGCCTATTGGTGGCCTGCTATCACCACCGATGCTTAGGCACTCCAGATAGTCACAGAAGGCTGTCTCCTTCTCCTGAACCAGATGCTGCCTCCTTTCTTTCCTGGAGAGCCCTCTCAGATTCCCCTGCACCAGGACCTGTTGTTATAGGAACTTGCAGGCCTCCTCATGGATAGAGCCGTGAAACCAGTACCCCATCACCTCAAGTGCAAGGGGTTCTACTTCTGGTACTTTCTGGTCCTGAAAAGAACAGGGGGCCTAAGGCCTATCCTAGACTTATGAAACCTGAACAAGTTCCTGGTGTGGGAGAAGATCAAGATGCTCTTCCTTGGAACATTGCTGCCCTACCTCCAGCAGGGAGATTGGCTATGCTCCTTAGACCTAAAGGATGCTTATAAGCACATCCTTATTCATCCCAGCCACAGGCAGTACCTAAGGTTCATGATCAGGGGCGACCACTACCAGTATAGAGTACTACCCTTTGGTCTAGCCTCTGCACCAAGAGGCTTCCCCAAATGCCTGGCAGTGGTGGCCACCTGCCTCCATCAGCAAAGGGCCTTCGTCTTCACATATCTGGATGACTGGCTCATAAAGGGAGACATGACCACTAAGGTGCAACAGGCTATGGCCCACATCATCAGTGTCCTACAGTATCTGGGGTTCCATGATAAACCACTCCAAGTCCCACCTCACACCAACACAGGGCTTGGAGTTCATAGGAGCTCGACTGGACAGGCCAAGGCCTTTCTCCTCTTGGACAGGGAAGGTCACCTCATGGCTCTAGCTACCGAGGTGCAACACTGCCATACAGTTTTGGCGCAGTCCATGCTCTGCCTGCTGGGGCACATAGTATCCATAGTTCATGTGGTTCCCAATGTCCACCTCCACAAGCAGGTAGCCCAGTGGTGCCTCCACTCCCAGTGGACACAAGCCACAGGCAGGTTCCGGGACAAAGTCTTAGTGTCCTGCAAGCTAGTGGAGTCACTCAACTGGTGGCAGGCCACACAGCACCTGCAGGAGGGCATGCCCTTTCAGTTCCTAAATCCCCAGAGGGTCCTTATCACAGATGCCTCCTTACTTTGGCTATGTACTCATTGCGAGGAGCTCTGCACGCAGGGCAATTGGTCCCTAGCAGAGAGCCAGCAGCAGATCAACCTGCTGGAGCTCAGGGCCATTTCTCTCGCAATCCGGGCCTTTCACTACCTCCTGCAGCATCAGTCTGTGCTGGTCCAAACGGACAACCAGTTTGCAATGTTCATATGTGATCCGTCAAGGAATGCTCCTCAGGCCAATGTACCTTCTGGGTTAGGACAATGCCCTAGCAGACAGACTAAGCAGGATCCTCCAGCCGCACCAATGACATCTAGACTCCAGGGTGGCACAGCAGTTTTTTTGACTCTGGGGCACACCAAGTCTGGACCTCTTTGCCAGCCTGACCAATATTCAGCTGCCTCGCTTCTGCTGTCTCCAGCCACACCTTCCCTCCCATGCCACTAATCGCCTGGACCCTCTTCAAGGTCCTGAGGGACAAGGCGTTTTGCTCTGCCTCTTAACAGAGCTCCAGGTCCTCTGGGGAAGACCCCAGGGCTACTTACTCAGGGGGCGTGTTCCCTTCTCCACCCCAACCTGGGGTCCTTGACATTAACAGTATGGCTTCTGAATGGGTAGCCTTAGCTCCCTTCAACTTCCCAAAGGAAGTGGGGGAAGTCCTCCTGGCCTCTCGTAAGACCTCCACAAGACGGGCTTATGCCTTCAAGTGGCGCTGATTCTCGGTGTGGTGCGCAGAGCAGCAGGTTGACCCATTCTCTTGCCTTGTGCATACAGTGCTGCAGTACTTGCTTCACCTCTCGCAAGCTGGACTCAAGTCCAACTCCGTTAGGGTGCACCTGAGTGCACTCTTGGTGCATCATCATTCTATGGAGGGTAAACTGCTTTCTGCTCAGGCCCTCATTACCTGGTTCAAGCAGGGCCTTCTGCTCTCTAAGCCTCCCATCCACCCACCCCCGGCAGAATGGGACATCAACGTGGTCTTGACGAAGCTGACCAAGTTGCCATTTGAGTCTTTGGCTACCTGCCATATGCGTTAACTCTCATGGAAGGTCGTCTTCTTAGTGGCGCTCACCTCTGTCTGCAGAGTCAACAAGCTTCAGGCCTTGGTGGCTGAGTCATCCTACACCAGGTTCTACAAGAACAGAGTCGTGCTGCGCACCCACCCTAAATTCCTTCCAAAGGTGGTATCCACGTTCTACCTCAATTAGGAGGTGGTGCTCCTGACCTTCTTCCCACAGCCCCACGGCCACAAGGCAGCAGCTATTCTCAACATGCTGGTTTGTAAGAAGGCTCAGTCCTTCTACCTGCAATGTACTCAGGGCCACCGCAAAACCTCACAGCTTTTTTTTCATATGACCCCAGTTGTCTGGGAGAGGCTGTTTCCAAGTGGACCCTGTCCATGTGGGTGGCAGACTGCATTGACTTTGCCCATGATCAGGCTAGGCTCTCGTATTCAGATACATATATTTCGTTGGAGCACTAGGTCACGGCACACAACGTCAGAGCTATGGCAACTTCAGTTGCAAGTTTGCATTCTGTCCTTATGTCAGACATCTGCTGGGCTGCCAACTGGCCTCAGTCCACATCTTTGCAGCTCACTACTGCCTGGAGAGGGAGTCCTGGCTAGGCCATACTATGTAATCTCTTCGGGGTCTAGGCAACTCCTACCCTCCGACCCTTCTGTGTTCCGAAACTTCAGAGCTTCTGGTCTGAGGTTGCTGTCCTCCAGCGGGATTTGAACCCCCGTCCTAAGGACTTTGGTCTGGAGTATTGTGGGCTAGATCTTTTCAGACAGTGCCACAGCTGTGGCATATGTCAACAGACAAGGGGGCACAAAGAGTTCTGGGATGACCCTGGAAATGTTTTCCTGGGTAGAGAGGAATCTCCCAGCCCTCTCGGCACAGCATATTGCGAGAGTAGACAATGTGGATGTGAACTGTTCCAATGACCTGAAGCAATACAATGTTCTACTAATTGTGCAGACATCACTTTCCTTTTGGTGTAGCTCCTATGTTCCTGCATCCTAATCTTGCTGGAATATGTAGTTTTGCCTACGTACAGTAACTTGCAGGAGTAAACTATCAGATAGACTGCATGAGATGTTTTGAAATCTGATCTATTTTTATAATTTATATTGCTTCTTCGTGCTTGGATGTGTGATAGTATCAATGACCAATGCATTAGAGCAAACAGAGCATCTTCCACATCTAAAATGGCCCATCTAGTGGGCTACTTTCTTTGTTGTAGTTGGTAAATTAGAGTACACCAGAACATCGCCTAGATTTCTGTTATAGACAATAACTAATTGTCAGTCCTTAAAAATGAGTTTGAAATATATGCCAGTGTTTGCACAGTGTTTTCTATATGTGGGATAACATGCATAAAAACCAGAGGGTGCAAATGTATTTGTTATCCATACCCTTCTCTTTAACTTGCAGAAGGTCTGGTCTATGTACTGACTTTGCCCTCTCATAACCATCCTGCATGCATCTTATTGGATATCCTCTCTCAATAAATCTTAATGACATATCTCTAGATTGATGCTCATATGAGACAAAGCCTGTGCAATCTTAGAAATTGTGAAAATTGCAAATTCTTTTTTAAACATTTGTTGTGAAAGGTACAGTATCATATCTAAGTAGTTTATTTCTATCAGTGGAGTTTCTGTAAAGAGTAATTCTAAAACCATAATCATTTTTCTTGATGAGGTTATCTAAAAAGGGAATCTGATTAGTTTTGAATGTGAAAATTCATCTCTCTTGAATTTAACCACTCAAAAATGTTTGATTCAAGGAAGGTATCATCAATGTAACATTTCCAAGAAATAACTTCAGTAGAGAATGAAAACTGAGACCCATAGATCTGTTTGAATTTGGTCTCATAAAGATTTGCTATATCAGGTGCCATAGCGGCACCTCTAGCCATGCCTTTTATTTGCTGGTAGAAGGATCCATTGAAGACACAATCATTTTTGGTCAATATTATATGGGCTGACTTAAGAAAATCAGTTGTAACTCAAAAAAGGTTGGTTCTCAGATTAAGATATTTGCATATCACATTCAGTGCCTCTACCCTGGGGCCCAGTGGTATGGAGGGAATCAATGTCCAAAGTGACCGGATAAAGATCAGAAGTATTGTCTAACTTATCAAGAAAATTGATCACATCAGCAGAAACTCTGATATAAGAGTGAATTTGAGTGACAAATGGACAGAGAAAAGTATCAATGAATTTTGACAGAGGTTCAAGGATGGAACCAATGCCTGAGAGAATAGGACTGATGCTATCAAGGACTTATGGATCTTAGGTAGGTATCGCTGAATGCTTAATCTGGAGGAATTCCCTTTCACAGTCCGTTATAAATCCTGCTTCAAAAAGAAGAGTGATAAGAGAATCATTCTCGTCATGGGCGTAGTTTGCTTCATTGGGGGGGGGGGGGGCAAAGGGTGTGATTACATATTTTCATATTCATTATGGTTGTTGTAAGAAAAAACACTAGGTAGATAGGAAGCCAGTATATCAAATAGGCGAGAGATGAGCTAGCACCCCAAGATATTCAAAGAGGAAGCAGAGGTTCTCATGCAGTGACTTTGCCAAAAAAAAAAGGAAAATTCCAATACACCAGTGTCCATTAATCAGAATGAAGATATAGTATTACTACAATCACAGACTGCATTCCACTTAAACCAAAATAGAGGAGAAATCAACCTTATAGTTAATGGAAGAAAAAAATCTCGGCACCATTGGGCCATAACATCCTGGCTATCAATCTAGGTCAAGGATGGGCACCTTTACATCAGAGATCCTAAAAATCTCCCCAAACCAACACATATATGCTGAGGACAGATACCACTTTCCACACACAATCAACCAAACTAAATATGCACCATAATATTTTAACATAACTCCACCCCAACAATCGTATCTTCCTTAAGCACAACGTTTTTCTTTATGCATAGAATTCTCTATACATAGGGTTAAACTTGCAAGCACCACACTTATCTCCAAACATGGAGCTTGACCTAAAGCCACAATGAATGCCCTACGGTGTTTTGGAATTGCTTCGTCAGGGGTTGGCAGAGTTTTAAAGCAGATCTAATCACGGTCTGTATCCATGTCACTCAAAAACACTAGAGGAGAAACAAAAAAAAAATATTAATCCTAATATCCCCAGCAATAATACAACTATCCCCTCTAACTTACACAGTTCTGCAGTTCCACCCAAGATGATCCTACACAAACATCCCACACCACATATACCTCTCACCCAATCAACCCTAATGTTACCCGATAGCTTGCATCATTCAGATTACACCCAGAGAATCATACTAGGCACAGTAGAACTAAAACCAGACCCCAAACTGAAACAGAACCCACCAGCGAATCTTAATACGACCCCAATATCCCATCATACCAAACACAACAGAATTAGCAGAACAAACCAAAGCAAAACTCACTGACTTAACCTGAAGCAGGTTAAGTAGAGAGTGTGTAAAAGCCCCTGTAGTCCCCTATTGTCTAGAAAATGTCCATGTGTTTTCAGATTTAGAATATTTTGTATAGATTGGGCAGTTCTTCTTCAATCCTATCATGCTAAGTTGTCTATTTATGAACAACGCTGGATTTTCCGGCTCAGAACAGTAAGATGTAAGGTGATCACACACCAAGGGACAAAAAGAAAACCACAGCATAGTTGCTAACACAAAATAAGTTATAATTAATTTTATTTTGGCATTAGAAACTGCTATAGTTCTCTCTTTTACTCTTTGAACATCTATTTTGCATCCAACAAAACCCCTCCTCCAACAGTAGGTGAAGAACAGAACTAGGACATTTCACCATAGAATCCAACATACACTACAAGAAGAAAAAATCTGATTCCAATATCATCTCATTAACAGTCTCTCCAGTACCAGGTAGATTGTGAACTAACACAAACAAGACCTAAAATGCAAGTCTGCCATACCATAATGACACCAGCTTCTAAAATTAGCACAATAAGAAGCCTCCTCATAAAAGAGCAGTACCATAAATATTGCAGTGGGCCATAGTGGAGTGGAGGAGTGGCCTAGTGGTTGGGGCAAGGTACTTCAGGTCGGGGGTTCAAATCCCACTAGAGGACAGCAACCTTGGGCCGGAAGGACTGGGGTTTCTAGTCCCACAGGTGCTCCTAGTGGTCTTGGGCAAGCCACTTAACCCTCCATAGCCCATGTTCCCTGTAAAATAGTTATCTCCAAGTTATAATGCCCTGTTCAATGTAATTTCAGTTTGTTCAATGTAAACCGCACTGATGCAGAATTGCGCGGTATATAAGAGAATGTAAATAAATAAATAAATAGAATATCATTATACCTATTTGGAAAAGCAAACAAGCCAGATTACTATAGATCCTACATAGAAACAACATGCTAACAGAATACTTGTTCTCAGTCACACAGGCAAAACACAGTTAGACCCTCACCAAATACAGAATAAATTATAAACAAACTTAAAGTAGAAATATGTAGACAAAATTAAATTGAACCCCCAACAAGCCAGGCTCTATAAGCAGTGTAGCACAAGAAATAGAGGAGGCGAGCGACACTTTACCTCACTTTTGCTGAGCAATTGCATGAGACACACAGGCCTCTCTGATCCCACATGCAGGCGGCACAGCCTCTCCCCACAGTCTTCCCCCTCCATTGATTTTAGTGCCTTTTGCTCAGAGGCTACCGTGCTTGCATTTGGGATCAGATGTGGTGGTGGGTGTCTCTGTGTGGGTGGGATGTGGAGGTGTGAGGTACCTGTATATGTGTGTGTATGTGTGGTGTGGAGATGTGAGGTACCTGTATGTGTGTGTGGGGTGTGGGTGTGTGTGTGTTCTGGGGGAGAGGGGAATGCACCGTTTGGCTCTCTTCCCTCCCCCTCCAACCTGCCTCCTGCTAGCTTTTCTCCTCTTTTACCCTCCAGATTCTCCCCCACCAACCTCCCCTACATGTATATTCCCCATTTCATATAGGGAATGTCTGTGTATGACCAAAATTGTCCACGTCTAGATTTACAGCTCCTAGTTTTGTCTAATCCTTTTGGGGAGGGGGGGGGGGAAGGAATAAGGCTATTCTCCTTATTCATCCATTGTTTATTTCCCCTTCCAAATTGAAATGAATTAAAGATTGTGGCCTCTGTTCTTAACTGGCAGCATTTAATTGTATAGGATTGCAAAAATACTAAATTTATATCAATATTTTGAGACATACACATGTAAGTTACATGTGTAAGTTGAAAGAAAATCAATGGAAGCAACTCGGCAACATGCACATTCCCTAACTCAATGTCTCAATTCCGATTTCCACGTACTATCTACAGTTTGCTTTTTTGCATTTACATTAGTACTCATACCTCTTGTTTTACCAAGATGACCGTGGTTTCACAATTGTAACACCTGAAAAGCATGCAAATGTGCACCTCCTAGGTAGAAAATTTGGCTATTAGCTTTAATGTCTGAGCTGCAGGATATCTTTTTATAGGAAAAAGGAGCATAATTGTCCTTCCTACCCAATTATAATTGGATAAACGGAGGCAGAACATGATAGTTATTTACCCAGGGTATTTCTGAAAGGCTTTAAACCCAGAATCCTTCATTGGTATACTCTCTAGAATCTAGACCACATGTCCTATCTATAGCTATATCTATTTTGATTTAGTGTTTGTGATTACTAACTTACTAGTGAGTTCTGTATTTGTATGCTGTTCATACAGTTTCTTATGTTTTGTGTTTCATGCTTTGGCTGCATTTTGTCCATTTCCATGGACAGTTAAGATATATGAATTGATGGGAAATTATTCTGAAATTAAATGATTGTCCATTAAGAGTGTTTTTATTTGTGCAGGTCATTACGGCTGGTGCCTCCTTATTTTTCTTTGATATGGCTCTGAATGCTGGAACTACTTGCTGGTAAGTAGTCTGCTGGCTTCATCATTCTCTATAATCTTCTACACCCTGTGTTTATCGCTATATGGCAATGTTCTTTGCTCTTTATCATCTTCCTTGAACACCCTTCAAACCCGTTTACAGCCCTGCACGTAGAAGATGTCTTATGTAACTGTTTACGACATGCCATAAAGATCCCTGGTACAACATTCAATTTCCTACTGGGTGATGGCCAAAAAAAGCACAAAATCAGAAAAGCATACTATTGTCTAGGGATCTGTGTCATGGATCCAGTCTTAACAAAATGTGAGTGAAAATCTGAAGAAAAGTAACTGTCAAACATACATGGTCAGCCATTGCTCCTCTTGGGTTTCAGTTTGGGAAGCACTGGACCTCTGGTTCTTTTCCAGAGGATTTTAATCTTTTGATTGCTGGGACTGGAAAGCAGCACACCTGCTTCATGGATGCTTCATTATGTCAATAAAGTCATATAAATTTACAGAAGAGCAGGGCACTGGAGAATATGGGCCAATATAAAAATAAAATATGCTGTTGGCTTTGTGTTTCTGGCCTTAAAGGCAGACGGCTCTTGTTATGACCACGTCACCCACCTCCTGATATGTTACCATTGGCTTCCCATACAATATCACATCTGCTTTAAAATCCTTCACACGGTAATTCCCTCTTACCTTGCCTCCTTCATCATTCTCCACGTTCCACACCGCTCCCTCCTTGCACTTCTCTCCTATGGCTTGCACCTCTCCTTCACCTCCCTGCAAGGTCTTAAGCAGTTGTCAGACTAAACTCTCTCAAGGCACTGTGGTGCCAGTCTATATTGGCTGGCCGGATGAGGTCTGTTGGATACTCTGATGCCAGTCTTCAGCTGCCTGATCATATGGGTTCTGTGATCTCTACTTACGATTTTGATTTGTGTCTCTGTTCTGCTAGTCCCTGTTTATGATATCGGTGTCAAGGAAAGATGGACAAAAATGAAAACATAAGCACTTTTGTGTCTCACAAAATGTGCTAAAATAGGTTTTGTGCTGTCAGTGTTGCTAGATTAGGCAAAGTCTAGCAATAAGACAGTAAATAAAACATTAGCTTGATGGTGCTGCCTCTAGTTATATCCATCTCTTAATGCTGTTGTCCTAAGAATGGTTTGGAGGGATGGTTGCTGTTGCATTGCACCAAGTAAGCATTTGCAGAAATGTTCTTGCCTTCTTCAGTCAGTTTCCCAGAACTGATGAGTCGGCAGACCAGGAAAGGAAAGTTGAGTGGTGTGAAGACAAGCGGGATAGGCAATCCCATTATAAGCATGCCAGGAGGTATGTTTTGGTATTTGTAGCTGTATCTATGCTTTTTTTTTTCATTTCTCAAGCTTGGTTAACAGCAACTCTAAACAGCACAGATGATTCTTCAATCATCATCTCAGCAGTCAGTGGCTACCCTATTTTTACAATAGTTCGTGGCTCAGGTTTGTAATGTATCTTTAGCTGCTAGTGCACTGTCTGGCAAAAACGGATATTAAGCACTTGATAAGCTCTGGTGCTGAATATCCAGGCACTTTAAAAGCATTGACCACCACCGGCACTCAATAATTGTCCCCAATATTTTTTGTAAACAATAGAAAATTCCAGGTTTCAATCTACAGTGATTCTAAGATCCTTTTCCCAGATGGTGACGCCAATTTGGATGCAAAGATATTAGCCAAATTACTAGCGTCCTGGTTGCAGAAATACATCCCACAATTGATACAGGAGGAACAAGGAGGCTTTATTCCGGGTAGACAAGCTAGTGATAATGTACGCAAGTTGTTAAACTTAATATGGCAAGTGCGTAAGGATCAGACATCATTTATAATGATGGCTGTTGATGCCGAAAATGCTTTTGAGTAGAATGGGCCTTTATGTTTGCTGTTATGCGGAAAGTGGGGCTAGGGGATAACTTCCAGAAATGGATGGAAGCTCTGTATAGAGAACCTAAGGCGCATATAAGAGTAAATGGAGTATATTCAGAATTATTTACATTGGGAAGAGGTACAAGACAAGGCTGCCCGATCTCCCCTTTGCTGTTTGCAATGGTAATAGAACCACTAGCTGAAAGTGTTAGACAGAATAAGGAAATACATGGTATAAAGGTGGGAAAAGAAGAATACAAAATCTCAATATTTGCGGATGATGTTATGTATACGTTAGGGCAGCCTATTGGATCTATATCCACATTAGTACAAGAAATCCAGAAATACAGTAAGGTATCGATACAAAATGAATTTGAGGAAAACAGAAGTTTTAAAAATTCAGTTGGACCCGCAGGAAGAAGCTAAGGTGCGAACCACCTTCCCGTTTAAGTGGGCTAATAAAAGTGTGAGATATCTGGGTATCCAGATTAGCGCAGAGGGGTCTGAGTTGTATAAGATGAATTATGACCCAACAATAAAAAAAAGTTTTGACGGATTTAATGCAATGGGATACACCTATTTTTCATGGATGGGAAGAATTGCCATAGTGAAGATGAATATTCTACCTCGATTGCTGTTTCTATTTATGACTTTGCCCATAGAAATTCCCACTACAATGTTAAACTTGGTGCAGAGAAGAATCATCTCCTTTATTTGGAGACGCAGACCTCCAAGGGTACAAAGGAAGATAATGTATAGGGAGAAAAAAGGAGGAGGACTAGCAGTGCCTGACATAGTAAGGTACTATGAGGCGGTGCAGTTGAGAGCGCTAATGGGATGGAGGCTAGAGAAAAATTGGCCCCAATGGAGTAAGACCAAACTGCCTCACTGACTTAATGTGGCAAGGAAGGTGGGTGAGAGGAAGGGGCCAGGAGAAAAACCCATACATAGCATGTACACTCTGAGTATGGGATAGGAAACATAAGGTATTGACACAATTGGGGGGAGACATAAGAGCAGAACGGATTGTACAATGTGAGTGCTTCAAGGTAGGAGGAGCCTCTGAGATATTTCAAAAATGATATGAGAAGGGGCTACAATATATGGGACAGGTATTAACAGCTGCGGGCCAATTTAGATCTTTTGCGGAGCTTCAGCAAGAATTTCAAATAGAGGCAAGTGATTGGTATGGCTACTTTCAGTTAGCACACTTTTTGGGGGGAAAACAAATAAAGACTTGCTTGGGTAATAAGGAGATGCAATTTGAAAAGATGTTTTGGACGGGAGATGTCTCTAGAGGTTCAATCTCTAGATTATATAAAGCACTGAGTGGCCCAATGGACCATGGAACGCATATGCAGGCATGGGAGGAAGACTTGGGAGGTTACTGAGACTATCAAAGAGGGGAAAAAATATACGAAGGGGTAAAAATCCCAGTGGTCTCGACGGCAATCCAAGAGCACAGTTATAAGATGTTGTATCGAATGTACTTAACACCAGTGTGCATGTGTAGAATGGGGAAATACAAGAATTCGGTGTGCTGGAGGGGATGTGGAGAAAGAGGGGATTATATGCATATGTGGTGGGCATGCCCAGTTCTACAGAGTACATGGCAATGGTTGACTGATTTGGCTCGAGACATGGTGGGCTTGGTAGGCCCTATTACACCAGCAGGAGTGTTATTGAATGAATGGGGGGGAGATATGAAGAGTGAATTGGTGTATATGTTGAAGATGTTAATGATTGGAGTACGGATGGAAATTGCGAAGGGGTGGAGATCAGTGCGGGAACCAGCCCCTGATAGAATTTTAAGCAGACTGGCAAACATCTACAGAATGAGCGAAATTACTGCACACAAAACACAGAGGATAGAGGTCTTCCAAAGAAGTTGGGAAAGGTATAGGGAATGGTTGCAGAAGCAGGAAACAAATTAATGAGATGTGTCTAATAAAGCCTAGGGAATGAGATATCAAATAAGGGAGTGTATATTACAGATTCCAGTTGGGGGGGAGGAGGGGAGTAATGGGTAAAAAATGTTTAGATATGAGAATGGGAATTAACACTGTGTTGGGCGAGGAAAAATAGTAATTTGGGTAACAGTTGGAATAAATGAATCAGAAGATAGTATTGCTATAAAGGTGAATGTCAATTATGGCTATTAGATATTTTTGACTGCCGATGGCAGTCAGATATATGATATGTTACCTATTGTGAATGATGAGAAAAAAGTGATGTAAAAAAGTTGTGCAGTGCCAAATTTAAATTTAAATTATAAAAAAAAAAGAATGTGTCCAAATTTACAACAACTTTGGAACAGGTGTAACTGTGTGTCTGTGGCTTTGCAGCTATGGGAGCTGGTTCTTGGTGCCTATGCTGCCTTCATAAAATAGACATCTTTTTGCACTTTTCTCCTCCCACACATTTAATTTCACTGCCTACATGTGCAGTCTTTTTAGACACCTTTGCTCTTCAGAGACCATGGATGTACTAGAGGTATGCATAGCCAAAAAAGAGTTCAGTTCATGTTCATTTAAAACAATTTTTTCCCTCATTTTTTGGATTTCTTTATGTTGGGCAGTTCTTTATGTTCATGTGACCTATTTGGTTTTTTTTTAAGACATGTATGTATATGTGCAAGAGTTTAAAAATGCGCACAATTAATTACATACACAAGTATGATGTGCACACGCGCTGTGTGCATGCAAAAGGTTTAGGTGCCCAAACAAACCAAATGTGCACTCATGGATGCTCACCCATAGGATGTGCTCTCTTAATGGCAAATGTGGACAACATATACTTACATATTTATTTATTTATTTCTAATTCTTATATACCACCTTATCTGACAATCAAGATGGTTTACAGAAAACAGAACAATTACATCGAACAGAATTAACTTTGTACAATAACAGAGTTTAACTGTAAACTATTTACATTGGTTGGTCTGATAGGACTAGGGATGCAATGATAATGTATGCCTTCCAGAGAGAGGCTGGGGGAGAAATGTGTATTCGTTGAATTGTGCAGGACCAATGAAGGGTAGGGTGGTGTATGAAGTGGTGTTAAGGCGTCTTCTGATATGTGGTAAGGGTTCTGGGTGGGAGTGGCCATAGTGTTCATTGAAAAGGTATGTCTTTAATCTTTTTCTGACGTCATTAAGGTCCTTTATTTCCTTTATGCCTGAAGGCAAGGTGTTCCAAAGTGTTGGGGCATAATGAGAGAAGGCTTGTTTATTTGTCGTTTTGGTTGCCTTAAGGAAGTCGTTTGGATGACATAGTGCATTTTGGGTACAGCTCCTTCTCAGTCTGGTATCTGGGGTTTTGGATATTAATGTGGAGATGTGTGATGGTGCTATGTCATTTATCAGTTATATATAATAACCAGGTTTTTATATTTTATTGACTGGCTATTGGGAGCCAGTGAAGACTGTGAAGAATTGGTGTTGTGTGATCAGTATTCGCTGTGTGCATTATAATACGCGCAGCTGTATTTTGCGCAAGTTGGAGGTGCGCCAGTGTTTGCATTGGGAGACTGTGGAGGATACTGTTATAATAGTCTAAGTGGGGATTGATCATTGCTTGAATTACCTTTCTGAAGTCTGAAGGTTCAAGGAGAGGTCTTAGACGCTGGAGCATTTTGGTTTTTCTATATATGGCTTGTGCGGAATTAGATATGTGTGTAGTGAATGTTAGGGTTCTATCAATGATAACTCCCAGGTATTTTATCTCATCTTTTGCTGTGATTGTTGCTCTTCCCAGGTGTATCTGAGGGGGTGGGGTGAATTCCTTATCTCTTGTTATAAATATGACTTCTATTTTATTAATGTTTATTCTCAGGTTGTTAGAAGCAAGCCACTCTGAGGCTTCATGGTAGCATGCTGCGATCTGTTCTATGTTAAGTTTTAAAGTATTGATTGGGAGGTACGTCATGATATCGTCAGCGTAAATATGGTAGAAGATTTTGTGGTTTTGGAAGATTTTGCATATTGGTTGAAAGTAGATATTGAATAGAAGGGCAGATAAGGCTGACCCTTGGGGAATTCTCTGGTTCTGACTAAAGGGTTGGGATGACGTAATAAAAACCACAAGGATTCCCTGAAGTGTGAATGCAATGAATCGTGGGCATGCATTTAATTAGTTTGTTTCTGTACTCTCTCGCTTTCCTAATTATTACTAATGTTTGCCCCTGTTCTTGTTTACAGCATCTTGCTTGGTATACTGGGTGAGAGCTTACTTGTTTATGCAGAGAAGGTGGGTGCAGAAAGAAAATGACAGCATTAAAGAAAGAAACCAGACCTGCTAAATGGAGCAGAACAGTGGATGGCCCTGATGCGTGACCTCTCTCGGTTCATCAGATCCAAAAAAACTCTTGCGAGAAAGTCACCGAACTGCAGCAATGGAAAACAAAATGAATGGGCCTACTTCTTTTCACATGTCTTTCCCTAGAAACTATGTACTATTAAGAGTGCTCGTTAAAAACAAGCATAATTAGAAGGACTATTAAGAGTTGCCTGTGAGAAGTCCTCAAGGAAAACACTTCCTTATGGCTGTGGATAATAGGGGTGTGCATGCCCAAAAGTCCAGTTTATGGTCATGTAGAAGAAATTTTCCTGATTTTTGTGCATTTTTTCGACATATTCATTTATTAGGCGTGCATTGTATACACACAAGAACTTTTTTTAAGCATGCAAATTGATTGTATGGGCATTAAGTCCTAGGTATACACATGTACAAGCAAATTTGCTCACACTTAAACATTTTTGGTGATGAAATCAAACTCATGTGTGTGAACCTCTGGGCTAACCCATCTCAGGCAGAGGGTAGAACATGTACTCAGCTGAATGACAGGAACAGGAAAAACTCTGAACTTTCCACTTGATGGTCCAAGACCAAGCAAGTTACTCTTAGAAATGTTGCAAAGCTAGCGGGAAGCCCATCTACTGCAGCACAGTATTTCATTTGCCCTTCAGCATCTTCAGAATGTCCTGTGCAATGAGATACTGTGCTTGTGAGCCCCCTCCCTTCCCATCCCATGTGAGAATTTTTCAGACGTGTTAAATTCTGGGAGTCTTGCTCTTACTACCCAAGAAACCAGCTTGTGAATCACTGTACCAAGTGTGGTATATCTTTATTGGATGGATTTTGTCTTTTTGCATTGATTACCCAAGATGAGCACAGATGGGAAGTAATTAAAATGAACAAAGTGAAATACATGCCCTCTACCAATTCATTGCAAATAGGACTGGGATGTTCCTTTTCTATGTTTTATTTTAAATTGGCAACAATTTAATAAAAATATGGTGTACATAAGATATGCCATACTGCGTCAGACCAAAGGTCCATTGAGCCCAGTATTCTGTTTCCAACCATGGCCAATCCAGGTCACAAGTACCTGTCAGGTTCCCAGCATGCTGCATGCTCCACTACTACTGAGCCTTTGTATAGCGCTACAAGACGTACGCAGCGCTGCACAGATATGTAAGAGACAGTCCCTGCTCATCAGAGCTTCCAATCTAGTCAAGACAGACAACACAGTAGCTGCAGACATGGGATACATCTAGGGGGAATGGTAAGGAAACACAAGGGAGATCAGGTGAGTCAAGATCCGAAAGCGGCAGCAAAGAGGTGAGTTTTCATCCTGGATTTGAAAAGGGCCAGAGAAGATGCCTGACGTACAGACTCAGGTAGTTTGTTCCAGGCATAAGGAGCAGCAAGATGAAAGGAGTGAAGTCCAGAGTTAGCAGTAGAAGAGAAGGGCACAGATAGAAGCGATTTGCCAGAAAAACAGAGTTCCCAAGAAAAGGTGTAGCTCCAGGGGTAGCTAGGTTGCTGGCTCATTGGCAACTGCAGAAGTTCCCCAGTTTTATTTGTGCATCAGACCTACCAATTGAGCATTTTCAGGCCTGGAGATGGGGGGGGGGGGGAGGGGGAGGGGTGAGTTGTGGTCAGATGTTCACCTCATGGTGTTTTGCTGTCTACAATGGATCCACTTAGCTTTTTCTGCTGCAATCCATTCTGTGATCTACTCAGACTCCCTTTCTACCTCCTATATCCCCTGTACTAGAACTAATTTCTTTTTCATTTTCAGTTCATAGAAAGTCCAGGCTTAATGCTTTTGGTTAGACCTAAACATGAAGCTATCCATTCCCTGCAAGCTTTACAATTCAGTTGTGCTCTGCAGCTCGACCTGAAAGTTCCTGTACAAATAAATTGCAGTGAATTCCAGTTATGTTTTTCCTGATTCAAGATAGACCAATCTGTCCAACTGTTGTGGTTGTTTTGATGTGTGGACAAGCATTCACCAGGATCATATTGAGAAAATCAAACTCATTATGCGCTGACATATTATGCCTGACTTAGGTCTATGTCCTTGGCCATGAAAGACTAGTGCATATGTATACATCATTTGTGCGCTTGAAGCTATTTACAATATATTTTAAAATAATCCCCTTAACGAAAGCATGGACTATTTTTCAGAAACACTATTCATGATTTGCATTGGAAATACAAGCATTCATACGTACAAATCACATCCATGTCCCAACATTGCTTTTAGAAATGCCTGAATGCTTCAATCATGCCTACATCAAACAGGGCATGGTGGGGGCGTGGTTTGGACAGATGTACAAGATATATGTAGCTCTGATTTCATAAAGGTTAGTATGTTTGCAGTGGAAATTATCAGCACCTGTATTTTTTTTTATTCATAAAATTTCCAGAAATTATTACAAAAAAGTAATAAAGATTGCAAAACGTAAAGCAAAATACCAAAATTCCAATACATTCCAGAATTTACACAAGTCCACATCATGGGAGAGTAATACCATGAAATAGATTACCAAACAAAAACCCACATCAATTAAGCAGTAACTAACCTGGTTTCCTTCTATCCCATCATACTAAGCTATCCAACAAGAACATGTTAAACCCCCTCGAGTTAAAACTAAGGCAAACGGGACTTCAAAATATCTTCCAATTGTAAAGGCTCAAAAAAGACATAAGAATCCTTCCCTGCTGTGACCACAAACATTTACAGGGAACTGTGCACTGTGGAAACCTGTATATCTATTTTTGAACAACGAGACTCAAAAAAATCTAATACATTTATCATGTTGAGATAACTTATCTATGAGTAAAAGTAGTGAACTGAGATACTACAGAAGACAATGAAGTATCCCTGCAAGTCATCAAAGTCCAAATATCCTTCAGGGAAACTTCCTGCAATTGATCACCTGAATTAACAGGGGCCAACAAGCCCTGAGATGAATTAAGGGCCTCCCTAACCTAAACCAGCCGCAGGAGAGGAACTTCTTCCGCTAGTATGCTCAAACCAGAAGGAAAACCCTCATTATTAATGGAATCAGGCAGCGAACCCCCAGCCATAAACAGGCAAGGAGGTTAGCAAGCTTGAAACACCAATGTTGGGTAGACGGGGAGGGAAATCACCCCCTGCTAAGTTAGAGGAGCTAACCATAGAGAACAAGCTGCCAATTAAGGCAAAGATACATCTTCAAGATTTCTAGGAGTTTCTAGGACCCAAGGCTTTAACGGCCTAAGAAGGATTCATAGTACTCACACCACTTATCTTTTTCTCCCACTTGCCTATACCGCAGTCCAGTCCAATCTCATGCTCCATGCTCCAAAGGGGCAAAGCTCACCCCTTTGGACACGCCCCTTAAGAAACATCCTTTCGGACGTGCCAGCAACCACTTCCCACGGTAGAGAGCCGCACTTTAAACCCCTCCAGATGACGCCAGGGTAATGCGGAAGCTGGAACAGACGGCAAGCAGGTGTCCACCCAATTGCTTACCCTGCATGCACAGCAGATGATCTGGGAAAGTTCCACAGCATCAGGTAGCTGTCTCCCTCCACACCTGTATTTATACCTGCCCCTTGGCATATTTAGGTGTTTAAAAAGTGCTCTTTATGGCCAACCCTGTGTAAGAGGGAATGGGGAGTCATCCCCCTCACACCACCAATGTTTATTTCCTGTCCACATGTATCTTCACTAAGCACCGCAGCATCTAAAATACATGAAGGGCATCAGAATGACTAGGTTTGCAAAATGGCCAGGATACACATGCGCGTTCTGAAATACCGGCCCACGCGTGTGCAAGTTGCTAGGATTCCCATGTCGATATTTCCCACATGTATCCTTCTAAAATAAGATCTCTCACTGTACATGTCTGCATTATAAGGTAATAAAATCTTCAGCCTTTTGTGTTGAGGCATGATCTGGGTGTTTGTTTGGAGCCCTTAGTTAGGTATATTTAGAGCTTCTGATTTTAGGTTTTAACCAATGAACACTGATAAAACACCCTGATTTAAAAAAAAAATTATATATATGTATGTAGACCTCCCTCTGAATCATTTCTCTCCCCTTCAGTTTGTTCAAAACTCAGCTGCATGGCTTATCTTCTGCCAGAGCCGCTATGCTCATGGTAACCCCTCTTTTCAAGCCACTTCACTGGCTCCCTATCAGTTTCTGCATCCAGTTCAAACTTCTATTGACCTACGAGTGCATTCATTCTGCAGCTCCTCACTACCTTTCCTCTCTTATCTCACTCTACACTCCTCCTCAGGAACTCCACTCCTCTGGCAGATCCCTTTTACCTGTGACCTTCTCTGCCACTGCCACCTCCAGACTTCGTTCATTCCACCTTGCTGCTCCATATGCCTGGAACAAACTACCTGAGTCGGTGCATCAGGCTCCTTCTCTGGCCCTATTCAAATCCAGGCTGAAAACCCACCTCTTTGAGGCTGCTTTTGGATCCTGATGCCCCTCACTCTCTCTCTTTCACTATTTATGTATATCTTACCATACTCTGGTTCCCAGTTTTGCAATGTTTTTTCATCATGATTAGATTGTAAGCTCTGATGAGCAGGGTCTGTGTCTGACATCTTTATGTACAGTGCTGTGTACACCTTGTAGCGCTATACAAATGATTAGTAGTAGTCAGGGGTAGCTGAAGGCAATCTGCTGCCTGAGGTGAGGGCTGAGATGCCCCCCAAGAACTGGGGTGGGGGGGGGGGAGATGCTTTCTCAAAACTCCAGTCAGGGACTAAACCAAATCAAACAGCTAATTAGATAATATGGGGGAAACAAAAAAATGTTCGCACACCAAGGAACTAAAAGAAAGCAAGAACCACAGCAGTTTATAACATCAAATTATACTCATTTTTATTTGTTGTTATAAACTGTGTTATGGTTCTTGCTTTTTCTTTTTGAACATATATTTGCATTCACAGAACCCCCCCCCCCCCCCCCAATAATGGGTGCAGAGCAGAACTAGGACATTCACATACAGAACTCAATATCTAAAAATAGAAAATCTGATTCTGGCCATCTAACTAACATTCTCCTGAGCCAGGCATATTGTGAACTAATAGTAGTGGAGGAGTAGCCTAATGGTTAGGGCACTGGCTTAGGAACCAAGAGACCAGAGTTCAATTCCCACTAATACTTCTTGTGGCCTTGTGCAAGTCACTTAAACCTCCATTGCCTCAGAAGAATCTAATTTATCAATGTCCCTGTTAAACGTACATTATCAAGTTTAATTTAAAATGTAAACTGCTTTGACTAAAAATGATAAAAGTGGTATAAAAACACCTGTTAAATAAATAAATAAAATACAAAACCCTTCAACAGTCACTGAGGATCTATAGAGCAAATATACCATACCAGCACCAACTTCCAAAACCCACATAAGAAGACTACCCTAAAAAAGCATCACTGTAAATACTGCAGCGGACCCTGGAACATACAACACCTATTTGAAAAGCTGAACAATTCAGATTACTACAGTACAGATCTCTATGTACAAACTCCAAAGCTGGAAAAGTCTGGAACTCAGCAACAGTGATGCTATCAGGCTACTAAACAAAACTAAACTGAGATGTTACCTTAAAATTTGAAATTTTCTTGAATCTGAACTTACAAACTATTTTAAATTTCAGTCTGGCATCATACAGAATGCAAAACTGCAAATCTCAGAGACAATCCATATTCCAGTATCCCCCCAACCAGCACCAGTTGACTACCCCAAGAACCCAGAGTAGAGGACCCATAGAAAAAAATCTACTATTCTAGAACAGCACTAACTTCCAAAACTCACACAACATGGAGCGTTCCCAGAAAAGTGCAGCACCATAAATATTGCAGTGTGCCCTAGAACATCTATATTCCTATTCAGAAAACTGAACAAGCCAGATTACTACAGCTCCCTACATAGAAACTCCATGCTATCAGAACATGTAGCCTAAGTCACACATATGCAGATCAGAGATTGTACTAATATATTCCCTACTTGGCGAAGATATAACTAAAAACAGACATGTAGTCAAAAAAATGCTTTTACCCATTACTCTTAGATTTACAGAATTCTTTCCCAAAATGATACTTTACTCCAGAGTGAGGCGAGACAAAGAGCTCACACACATAGGTATCTGTATTGTTGGCAGAAACTAACATAATGGCTAAGTGCAAGTAGCGTGAGTGCAACTAATGTCACTTCAGTTTGTGGTCTTAGTTGCACTGGCAGCCATTTTGCCACGTTGAAATGTGATAACTGCAGGGGGATGTAACCGCCTCCTGCAGTTAGCCTATGGCCCTGCTTAATCAAACTCTAGAATAGGCTACCGGAGGATCATAGTAAAAGCTGTTAGTGTAGTTGGGTTTAAAAAAGATTTGGACAAGTTCCTGGAGGAAAGGTGCATTAACTATTATTAAAGAGGACCCAAGAAATCCACTGCTTGCCCCAAGACAGGTATTGTGGAACCTGCGCACCTTTTTGGGAATCTGCCAGATACTTGTGACCTGAATTGGCCATTGTTGGAAACAGAATACTGGCCTTGATAGACCTTGTAAGCCAGTATGGCATTTCTTATGTTCATATGTTACCAGTGCAAAGCTCAGGAAACATACTGCTAAATATGCCAAACAAGAGGGGCTCAACAGCACCATGCAGCATCTCTCACTTCCACATAACAAGAGCGATTTGGCTTCCCAATATAGCATGTCCCATCCTCTGAAAGAACAGGAAATGCAAGATGCTCGCAACCCAAGGAACCAAAAGAAAAAGTGAGAATCACAGCACAACCAAAATTACAAAATTATAACTCATTTTATTTTGTTATAAACTGCATTATAGTTCTCTTTCTTTTTTAGTATAAATTCTGCATACAGGGGCGGCCCAAGGGGGGTGTGTGGCCATGTGCGGAGACTCGGTATGGGGCCTCATTTGCATAAACATTTGCATAATGTTACCATACATTAACTTTTAGTAAACATGCCTCTTAATGAGTGTACAGATAAAGAAAGACTAAAAGATTTCTACATTACTATAATCCAGTGCCAACTGCCAGGCACATTAGGAACTACTAAAAACACTGCCCATTTAGAACCCATAGCAAACCCACCATATCATAACAGCACTACCAGGACTTACAAAGCACCATACCCTACCTATCAAAAGGCAACACTGCAAATATTAAACCAATACATTTCAGAGAATAACAATACATGACCTACTGGGGAAAGAGAACAAGTGGCAATGTCAAATAGAAACTACATAAACAGAATACCTCAGCTCAGTTACACATGCAGAACATAGACCATCACCACACAAGGAATCACAATTTAGAAACAGTTAGACAATAATTAAACTGGGAACCCCAAAAGCCAAACTTGGAATGTACAACAACACTGTAGAAATAAAACTATAAATTAATTTCCTTTTGTACTAAATAAAGCGCAGACGTTAATGATGCACGTTTCCCAGAGCTGACATATTCCAGTTAATAAATTCAAAATAAAGAGATATTTTTCTACTTTTTGTGCATTTTTTTTCAATTGCAATTGCTCCAGCCACTTTCTTCTGGTTTCTTCGTGTCTTCTGATAACTCTCCATCATCTGCTCTCCATTTGTCCTTTCTTCTCTCTTCTAGTTTTTTTTTCCATTCTCTCTCTACATCTGCTTTAACATACTAATCTTTCTCCTTTTGCTCTTTCCTCATTCCTATTTCATCCACTCAAATTTTACCCTCCATCCTCAATCCCCACTTACTCTCCCAATACCCGGCCAATTGTAGATTTGTCTTCCCCCCCACACAAAATATTTTTCCCCTCTCCATTTCACTCTCCCAGCTCCATCCAATTCTAATCCTCCCCCAACATCAGCTCCCTTCTAGTTCCAGCCCCACCCAGCATCTGCTCCCTTCTAGCCCCCCCATCAGCCCATTTCCAATCCTATCCTAGCCCCACCATCAGCCCATTTCCCGTCCTATCCGAGTCCCTCCATCAGCTCATTTCCAATCCCAGCTCCCCATCAGCCCATTTCCAATCCCAGCCCCCCATCAGCCCATTTCTAGTCCTTTCCTAGCCCCACCATCAGCCCAGGTCAAATCCTAGCTCCCCTCCACTCAGCCCATTTCCAATCCAAGCCCCCCATGAGCCTACGTCCAGTTCTAGCCCCTTCCATGGGTCCATTTCAATCCAAGCCCCCACCACAGCCCATTTCCAATCTTAGCACCCCCCAACAGCCCATTTCCAGTCCTATCCTAGCCCCTCCATCAGCCCATTTCCTGTCCTAGCACCCCACCCCCACTCAGCCCATTTCCAGTCCTAGCTCCCTCCCCTCACAGCCCATTTCCATTCCAAGCCCCCCTCCCCATCAGCTATTTGCAGTTCAAGCCCCCTTCCACTCAGCCCATTTCCATTCCAAGCCCCCCTCCACATCAGCTATTTGCATTTCAAGCCCCCCCTTCCACTCAGCCCATATCCAGTCCTAGCAACCCCACCAGCCCATTACCAGTCCTAGCCCCCCATAGCCCATTACCAGTCCTAACCCCCCATCAGCCCACTTCCAAACCTAACCCCCCCATCAGCCCATTTTCAGTCTTAGCCCCCCATAGCCCATTACCAGTCCTACCCCCTCCATCAGCCCTCCTCCAGTCCTAACCCCCCCATCGGCCCATTTCTAGTCCTAGCCCCCCCCATAGCCAACCTCCAGTCCTCCCCCCCCCCCACAGAAGCCCATAGCCCATTACCAGTCCTAAGCCCCCTCCCCCCATCAGCCCAGGTAAATTTAAAAAAGAAAAAGCTGGCTGCTGCTGCTGCTGTGGCAGCGGCAGAATCAAGTGTCCCACAGGGCCCGCCCCCTGCCCAGCAGAGCTCTCCCTCCCTGATTCAGCTCTCTTAGCACGGGCTTTTTAGAGCCGTGAAGGGAGAGTTTCTCTCTCGCAGCTCTGTTAAGGCCAACGGGGCTGATGGGGAAACAGGAAATGCCTGTTTCCCATTCATGCCGGCGGGCTTAACAGAGTCATGAGAGAGAAACTCTCCCTTCGCGGCTCTGAAAGCCGGCGCGGAGAGGGACTGATGCAGGTAGGGAGAACTCTGCTGGGCAGGGGGGAGGGCCCACGGGACACTTGATTCTGCTGCTGCCACAGCGGCGGCAGCAGCCAGTTTTTTTTCTTTTTAAAATTTACTTGGGCGATGCAGAATGTTGTTTGCGTGGGGCCCCCTGAAAGGTGGGGCCCTGTGCAAACAACATTCTTGCTCAATGGACAGGCTGGCCCTGTCTGCATACCACAGACACCCCTCCCTCGACAATGAGTGCAGAGCAGAGGTAGGACATTCACCCACAGAATTCAATATATTAAAAAACATTCTGATTCTGATCATTTCATTAACATAAACATTCTCCAGTACCAGGCAAATTGTGAACTAATACAAAATCCTACAAAAGTCACCGATGATCTACAAGGCCAAATCAACCATACCATACATACCAGCATAAACTTCCAAAACTCATACAACAAGGGGCCCAACCCAGAAAAAAGCAGCACTAGAAATACTGCTGCGGGCCCTAGGACATCCATACACCTATTGAAAAGCTAAACACGTCAAATTATTACAGTACAGGCCCTGCATACAAACTGCGTATTAATAGAATGCCTGCCTCAATCACACACTCAGAACACAGACCCTTGCTAAGTACAGAATAAGTGACGATAATCTAAAGTGAAAATAAAATATGTAGACAAAAATTAAACTAAAAGCCCAAGAAGCCAGACTCTGCATACAGTGCAACACCAAAGAAATAAAAGAGATGCATTTCCCTGTACTGTGAAAAATATAAAAATAGCGCAATGTCCAATCACTCATTCGAAAATAAAATGACTTTTTCTACCTTTGTTGTCTGACCATTTTATTCTCTGATCACACTGGTCCCAATCCTCTATCTTTTCTTAACTTTCTTTCTACAGTCTCTAGCCCATCTGCCATTCCTTGTCTCTCCTTTTGTATTCTTCACTTCCTTCCCCCTTGGATATTGATTTTTTTTCCTTCCACTTTTCTTCCATTATTTCTCTCTCTCTCTCTGGCCACCCAGATTTCACTACTCCTTACTATCCAGTTCTCAATCTCCCTTTTTTTATATACCATCTACCTACTGCTTTTCAACCTTCACCCCAGTCCTTCCATTCCCCAGCTCTTCTTCCCTGGTCCATTATTCCCCAGTCTTTTGCTCACTCTCCATGTCTAACATCTCTCATCACCCATCCAGTGTCTCTCTCTCTCTGGCTTTCTCTTTGCCTCCATCCAGTACCTCCTTTCTCTCTTTTTTTCCATGTCAGCCATTTCATTTCTATCCCCCCTGCAACCAGAATCTACCCCATCTCCACACCATACCATCTCCGCTCCCCCTCCCCCCATTACTCCCATGTCCAGCATCTCTCCATCTTTTTCTCAACCTATTTACCCCATGTCTGTCTTCTCTCTCTCCCTATTTCTCCCATGTCCTGCATTTCCTTCTCTCCTTATTACCCAGTGTACAGCATCTCCTCTCTGTCTCCCCCTCCACAAGTCCAGCATTTTCCCATAGTCTCCCTATAACCCCCTGGCCAACATCACCACATCACCCCTTCTTGCATCTCACTATGCCCAGTTCCATATCCAGTATCTACCTAGCCCCCCCCCCACCTCTATCTTATTCCCACTACCTCCCTGTTCCCCCCCCCTGCATCCAGCATCTCTTTTGACTCCCTATGCGCATTCACATCCACCTCCCAATGCCCCTCTCATGTCCACTCCCCCCTTCCCAGTGTCCCCCCATTTATCTACAAGAGGCAGAGCCTGCCCACAGAGCAGCATGGTCCATGAGCAGGGGCGGTGCAGGCCATGATCCAAGCCCAGAGTGGCAGGGCACAGTTGGCCTTGCACAGCCCCTTCCTGCAGGACATGCTGATCCCCTGGGCAGACTCTGCTTCTCTGGGCCACGATCATTGCCTCACACACCCTTCGCCTGTGGGAGCAGTATGTCTTGCAGGTAGGGGCTGTGCAAGCCGTGAGTGCGGCCCAGAGAAATAGAGGCTGCTCACAGGAGCTGACATCAGGAGGGCGCCATCTCTGGCTGCCCATCCCCACGCCCCATTCAGGATGACCTGCAGAGCACCAGTGGCCTAGTGGATAGCCTGTTCGTAGGACATGCTGCTACGGTGGGCAGAAGGCTGTAAAAGGCCGCAATCGCTAGTCACAGTTTTCTGGCTGCAGGAGGCTCGCATCCTGTAGATGGCTGCGTGGATGGTGTCATCGAGAGCGTTTTGGTTTCCTAGACCATGGGATGCTGTTCCAAGGGTTGCAGAGCAGAGATGGCATCCATCTGTCCAAGAAAGGTCGACACATCTTCAGTAGTAGACTGGCTCATCTACTGAAGAGGGCTTTAAACTAGATTCGTTGGGGATGGGTGAAGAAAGCCCCAAGGTAAGTGATACATGAAATACCTTTATGGAAATGGGTAACAGGGATAACATATGGAAAGCAGTGTATATAAATGCCCGTAGCATGGGAAATAAGATCCCTGATGTTGAAGCTTTGGTGGGAGTGGCCGACTTGGATTTAGTAGCAGTTACAGAAACATGGTTCACAGAAAAGCATGACTGGGATGTAACTATACCTGGCTATACTTTATTCAGAAAGAACAGGGTAGGAAGAAGGGGAGGAGGAGTGGCATTATATGTAAAAAATACTATTAAAGCTTTGGAATTACAGAGCTTAAAAGGGAGAGAGGAGGCATTGTGGGTTAAACTAGAAAGAGGGAAAGAGAAATCTATTTGTATTGGTGTGATATACAGACCTCCCTCACAAGAGGAAGAGGTGGACAGAGAGTTAATTGAAGACATACACAGCATTGCTAGGAAAGGGGACGTGCTACTGATAGGGGATTTCAAAATGCCAGATGTTGATTGGTACATTCCTGCTGCAGTATCATCTAGAAGTAAAGAGATCCTGGATTCTCTACAGGGAGAGCTATTCAGGCAATTAGTAACAGACCCCACACGTGAAGTGGCCATACTGGACTTGGTGCTTACCAATGGTGAAAGTGTTTCTGATGTTATAGTGGGAGATCATTTTCCATCCAGTGATCACCAGATGATGTGGTTCAGTATTAGGACTAGGGCTGTAAGAATCCATTCAAAGGTGAGGGTCTTAGACTAGGAAGGCTAACTTTGCCAAGATGGGCCAATACCTCAGGAAATCGTTAGCGGGATGGGAACAGCTGGGGGATGTAGAAAAACAGTGGGCAAAACTGAAAGGGGATATTTTAAGGACAACCAACCTTTTTGTTAAAATGGTAAATAAAGGTAAAAGGAAAAGGAGACTGCTATGGCTTTTGAAAGAAGTAGCTGAAAAAATGAAGAAAAAGAGGGAGGCCTTCATGAAATACAAGAGATCACAGAGAGAGGAAGACAGGCATCTATATTTGGAAAAACTTAGAGAAGCTAGCAAAGTAGTCAGGAAAGCAAAGATTCAAAAAGAGGAGGAAATATCCAATGCAATAAAAAGGGGGATACGACATTTTTCAGATATGTTAGTGAAAAAAGGAAGGGCAAAAGTGGTATTGTCAGACTCAAGGGTGAAGGGGAGGAATATGTAGAAGCTGATGAGGATAAAGTGGAATTGCTTAACAAATATTTCTGTTCTGTGTTCACAGATGAAGAACCAGGAGCAGGAACTCAGAAAACACCCACAGACAGGAACAGAAGCGAGGGACATCTTGAACAATTTTCAGAAGACTGTGTTTGTGAGAAACTAGCTCAACTTAAAGTAGACAAAGCGATGGGACCGGATGGGATACACCCTAGAATACTGAGGGAACTTGGGGACGTTCTAGCAGCATCACTGACTGACCTTTTCAATGCCTCATTGGAGTCGGGAGTGGTGCCAAAGGACTGGAGAGAGGCTCATGTGGTGCCTTTACACAAAAGCAGAAGTAAGGATGTGGTTGAAAACTACAGGCTGGTTAGTTTAACTTTGGTGGTGAATACATTATTTGAAACACTGCTGAAAGAGAAAATAGTGAGGTTTGTGGAGTCCAGCGAATTACAGGATCTGAGGCAGCATGGATTCACCAGAGGCAGGTTTTGCCAGACAAATCTGATTGATTTCTTTGACTGGGTGACCAGGGAGTTGGACTGAGGGAGAGCCCTAGATGTGGTGTATTTAGATTTCAGTAAAGCCTTTGACACTGTTCCTCACAGGTGACTTATAAACAAACTGAGCACCCTAGGGATGGACCCTAAAGTTACTGCTTGGGTTAGAAATTGGTTGGGTGGGAGGCGACAAAGAGTACAGGTAAATGGAGCTCACTCTGAGGAGAAGGATGTTACCAGTGGTGTGCCCCAGGGATCTGTCCTTGGTCCGATTCTTTTTAACATCTTTGTTAGTGATATAGCGGAAGGGCTGTCGGGTAAGGTTTGCCTCTTTGCAGGTGATACCAAAATCTGCAATAGAGTAGACACCCAGGAAGGTGTAGATAACATGAGGAGGGATCTAGCTAAGCTTGAAGAATGGTCTAGAATTTGGCAGCTGGGATTTAATGTTAAAAAATGTAAGGTCATGCATTTGGGCTGCAGCAATCCAAGGGAGCAATATAGTATAGGGGGTGAAGTACTTTTGTCCACTAAAGAAGAGCGGGTCCTAGGTGTGGTTGTGTCTGATGATCTATCTTAAAGTAGCTAAACAGGTAGAAAAGGCGACGGCAAAAGCTAGAAGGATGCTTGGGTGCATACGGAGAGGAATGGCTAGCAGAAAAAAGGAGGTGATAGTGCCTCTGTATGTCTTTGGTGCAACCTCATTTGGAGTATAGTGTGCAATTCTGGAGACCGCACCTTCAAAACGATGTGAACAGGATGGAGTCAGTACAGAGGGTGGCTACTAAAATGGTTAGTGGTCTTCATTATAAAGCATATGAGGACAGACGTAAGGATCTTAATATGTACTCCTTAGAGGAAAGGCGGGATAGAGGTGATATGATTGAGATGTTTAAATATCTCCATGGCATAAATGTTCAGGGGGAGAGCCTCTTTCAATTGAAAGCAAGTTCTGCTATGAGGGAACATGGGATGAGGGTGAAAGGGGATAGATTCAGGAGTGATATGCGGAAATATTTCTTTATGGAAAGAGTGGTGGATCCGTGGAATAGTCTCCCAGTGGAGGTGGTAAAGATGAGGACAGTATCTGAATTCAAAAAAGGATGGGACAAACATACAGGATCTCTGAAGGAAAAAAGGGGACTGTTGTAGTTGTTGATATGGAAGGACAGACTATATAGGCCATGTGGTCTTTTTCTGTCGTCATGTTTCTATGTTTCTGTGTTCTGTAGGCAGACTCTCCACTAGGCCACCAGCGCTTTGCAGGCCATCCTCAATGGGGAGTGGGTGGGTAGCAACAGCACACTCTTGACTTTGGCACCTCCTGCACCTCTTATGAGGTACCAAGCTTACTGGATAGTGCCGACCCTAGTCCAGCATATGTCTTCTTGCTCCTTCTTCTCATCCAGCATTTGTCTCCGTGCTTCCCCTCTCCAGCATTTGTCCTCCTGTCTCCCCACCGTTGTCCAGCATTTGTCCCCCTTTCCCCCCATTGTCCAGTATTTGACCTCCTGTCTCCCCCCTCCCCCCATTGTCCAGCATTTGTCCTTCTATCCCCCCTGCCTCCACCTGTACCTTTCTTCCTGCCTCCAATATTGAGAGGCATCAGCAGCAGCAGCAGGAAAACAAAAGCATGGGCTTTTGCAACTTGGCAAGCTTGTAAGTCCCTGCTGGTTCCACACCCCCTCCTCCCCCTGACACGAACAGCAGCATCAGAGATAGTGGGAGCCATTAGGGTATCGCAAGCAGGCTGGAATTGCAAGAGCCAGTGCCTTTGCTTTCAAAGTTGATGGTTCATCGCTGCTGCTTGTCCAACTCCGAGGTCAAGCAGCAATGATGAGTCATCAACTTTGAAAACAAAGGCGCTGGCTCTTGCAATTCTGGCATGCTTGCAAAGACCCTGATGGCTCCCGCCCCCTCTGACAATGCTGTTCATGTCAGAGGGTGGCAGAACCAGCAGGGACTTAAAAGCTGGCTGAGTCATAAGAGCTGGCTTTCCCTCTGATCGGGGGCAGCAGGTGGCAGGAGGGTGATTCTGCCACTGCTGGAAGAAGCTGCGGCAACAGCAGCTTGTCCATTTAGATTTAATTGTTTTGTACAATAGAAAAACAACCCTGGTGCCCAGAACCCAGTCTTCACAGACCATTGAAGTAACGTATTTTTTGTCGGAAAGGCCAACCCAGCAAAGAGGATCATGCCTCAAGCCGTCGTGGCCCGTCCATTTTATTCATTAAATACTAAAAATAAACCACTTTGGAAGCAGCATAAATCTCGTTACTTAGCTGAGTCCATCAAAGTAGAAAGCCTTGTAATCATGCAGCCAGCAGCATAGAGACGACGTGACACGTTTCGGGGTATTTTCATAAAGCCCCTGCTTCAGGTCAAAGCCGCTGCTACCTCTTTAGCCATTCAACTTTTCAATTTTGTATTCAGACTTTAACCTGGTAGGGGTTTTTTGTATATTGGTTGTACAATAGAAGGCAGAGTGAGGAGGCAGCCACTTGACTGTTTTGGGGGCATTTTTTGCCACCCCCAAAACTTTGCCGCCTAAGGTGGCTGCCTCATTCTGCCTTATTATAGAACCACCCCTGGTAGTAGTAGTAGTAGTAGTTTACTGTATAAACACCAGAAAACCATCCCTTCCCCTAGAACTCTTTCACCCCTCCCCTAGTTTGTCTTGTGTCCTGCACTCAGTTTTTGTGTCTTTTTTTGCACTAGTTCCACCTACGTAAGTAGCACAAACATATATATTTGATTCCACCAGAAAAGGTGAAAAATGTTGATAACACCTTGCATGCCTGATTAGCTGGAAATCCACACCTAACAATAAAAGCCCTGCATAATATTACATTTAGCTCTCCTTTTTTAAGTATTTTTAAACTGTAAATTTAGGTATTGCTTTTCCAGTAACAGAGGTTCTTTGAGAAACTGATGTATTGGTATCAGGGGTGGCTCTATCATGAGGCGAAGTGAGGTGGCCGCCTCAGGCGGCAAAGTTTTAAAGGCGGCAAATAGTGCCCCCAAAACAGCCGCCTCACTTCGCCTTCAAAAGTTAAAAATAAACAAAAATTCCAAACGCTCAAGTTGCTGCCGCTGCCGAGTCCTCTTCTTGGCAGCGGCAGACTTACCTCTCCTTCCTATAGCAGCCGTGGCTCCTGCTTCATGGAACCGCAGTTGTGCAAGCGAGATCAGCTTAAACACAAAGCCAGCCAGTGCGAAGCCTTCCTGTGCAGTGGCATCCTGCCCCCAAAGGAAATGACTTCCTTTGTATACAACTTCCTTTGGGGGCGGGACGCCACTGCATGGGAAGGCTCCGCACTGGCTGGCTTTGTGTTTAAGCTGATCTTGCTAGCACAGCCACGGCTGCTATAGGAAGGAGAGGTGAGTCTGCCGCTGCCGAGAAGCGGACTCAGCAGCGGCAGCAACTTGAGCGTTTTTATTTTCTTGGGGGCCAAGACTGGAAATGGGCTGATGGGGTGTGTTTAGAACTGGTAATGGGCTATGGGGGGCTAGGACTGGAAATGGGCTGATGGGGGGGGGGTTAGGATTGGTAATGGGCTGATGGGGGGTTAGGACTGGAAGTGGGCTGATGGAGGGTGTTTAGGACTGGTAATGGGCTATGGGGGGGTCTAGGACTGGAAATTGGATGATGGGGGGTTAGGACTGGAAGTGAGCTGATGGGGGGTGTTTAGTACTGGTAATAGGCTTTTGGGGGGCTAGGACTGGAAATGGGCTGATGGGGGGTTTAGGACTGGTAATGGGCTATTGGGGGGTTAGGACTGGAAGTGGGCTGGGGGTTTTTTTAGGACTGGTAATGGGCTATGGGGGGGTCTAGGACTGGAAATGGGATGATGGGGGTTAGGACTGGAAGTGGGCTGATGGGGGGTGTTTAGGACTGGTAATGGGCTATGGGGGGGCTAGGACTGGAAATGGGCTGATGGGGGGTTTAGGACTTGAAATGGGCTGATTGGGAGGGGGCTAGGACTGGTAATGGGCTATCGGGGGTGGCTTGGATTGGAAAAGGGCTGATGGGGGAGTTAGAACTGGAAATGGGCTGATCGGGAGGGGGGCTAGAATTGGAAATGGGCTGATGGGGGTTTAGAACTGGAAATAGGCTGATTGGGGGGCTAGGACTGGAAATGGACTTATTGGGGGGTAGGACTGGTAATGGGCAGATGGGAGGCTAGCACTGGAAATGAGCTAGGACTGGTAATGGGCTGATTGGGGGGCTAGGACTAGAGTGGGCTGAAGGGGGATAGGACTGGAAATGGGCTAATTGGGGAGGGGAGGAGAGTGCTGATGACCCTGGAAGAAAACTAGGGGCTAGGGCTACAAATGGGCTGATGCAGGAGGATGGTAGAATAGGACTGGAAGGGAGCGGATAATGAGAGGGTCTGCCAGGGGAAGGAGGGGGCACGAAGGGAGTGACATGGGGAAAGGAGGGGGCTGGAAAGGAGCTGACACGGGATGTACTGAAGGGGGACTGGAAGGGAGCTGACATTTGGGGATGGGAGTGGTAGGTGGTTGGGTAATGGGGAGGAGGCTGGAAGGGAGCTGACATGCAAATGGCACTGGAAGGGGGATGGACAGAGGGTAGGGCGATTGGAAGGGAGCTGACTGGGGGGGGTGGCACTGAGAGTGGACATGAGCTGATATCTGGGATGGTATTTGGACTAGAAGGGGCTGGACAGTGGGGAAGGAGAGGGACTGGAAGGGAATGGACACCAGTTGCAGTCATGGGAATGCAAGGTGGTTGACATTGGAAGGTACTGGGAGGGAAGGACTGGAAAAGGGGATGATACTGGGGAGGGTTACTGGAACTGGACTGATGGAAGGAAGTGAAGAAAACAAAAGAAGAGATAAGAAATGGCAGATGGACCATAGACCACAGAAAGAGAGCTAAGAGAAGACAGGAAAGCTGAAGCCTCAGATCGGGACCAGCATAATCAGAGAATAAAATGGTCAGACAACAAAGGTAGAAAAATAATTTTATTGAATTTTAGTTATTGGACTTTGTGCTATTTTTATATTTTACACAGTATTGGGGAACTGCATCTCTTATTTATCTGATATTGCACTGCATGTGGACTCTGGCTTCTTGGGGTTTCAATTTAAATTTAGTCTACATATTTTTATTTTTACTTTAGATTGTGATTACTTATTCTGTACTTGGTGAGGGTCAATGTTGCGAGTGTTTGACTGAGGTCAGGTGTTCTGTTAACATGGAGTTTGTACATAAAGATCTATACTGTACTGTAGTAATTTGACTTGTTCAGCTTTTTAAATAGGTGTATGGATGTTCCAGGGCCCACTGTAGTATTTACAGTGACACTTTTTTTGGATGGGCTCCTTATGTGAGTTTTGGAAGTTTGTGCTGATATGGTATGGTATGATAGGTTTGCTCTTTGTTGTAGGGTTTTGTATTAGTTCACAATATTCCTGGTACTGGAAAATAGTGGTTGTTGTTGTTAGTGAGATGATCAGAATCAGATTTTTTTTTTTAATATTGAGTTCTGTGGGTGAATGTCCTGGTTCTGCTCTGCACCTACTGTGGATGCAAAATATATTTTGAAAAAGAAAAAGCAAGAACCATAACGCAGTTTATAACAACAAAATAAAAATGAGTTATAATTTAGTTTTATAAACTGTGTTGTTGGTTGTTGCTCTCTTTTAGTTTCTTGGTGTGCAAACGGGACCGAAACTAGCTCTGTACAAGCGGTGCAGCTGCACAGGGCAGAAAGGTTTTGGGGGGGGGGGGGGGGCGTATTTCGGCGGTCTGCTGTTGTCCTGCCGCCGCTGGCAGGACAATAGCAGGCAGACGAAATGCGCTCTCCAAGCCTTTTTGCAGCACTTTAAGCAGGTCTGGTCCCTCCCTCCTCCAATGCAATTTCAGAGCAGGGAGGGACAGATCTGCTTAAAGTGCCGGCACCTTTCAGATTGGGCTCATGCCCCCCTCCTCCTCCCCATACCTCCGTCCAGCGCTGCCTGCTCTTTCCCTGCTGCCAGCGCCGCCGTGAAAAAAACAGAGGGCGGCAGCAGCAGGGAAAGAGCAGGCAGCGCTGGACGGAGGTATGGGGGAGAGGGGGGGACGTGCGTCCGAGCTGCAAGTCGCACAGGGTGCGATTGCAGCTCAATACAGCCGTGTGTGCAAACATTTTGCATTTCCTCCATATAATCTAATCGGCTTTTTGGTTTGGTTCAGTCTCTGATTGGATTTCTGAAAAAGCCCCGCCCCCTCTAAAGTGTGTGTGTGGGGGGGGGGGGCGCCTTTTCATACTTCGCCTGAGGCAGCAGATTGCCTTGAGCCGCCCCTGATTGGTATACATTTTCATGATTCAGATGCTATTTATTGGGGACCTTTTTTCTGGCTGAAGGAAATATGTACACTTGTGCTGCTTACAAGTCATCGACAGAAAAGACACAAAACCAAAGTGGAGCATCCAAAACAGGCAAGGAGAAGGGCAAGAGAGCACTAAGAAGTGGTGGCTATGCTTTTTCTTTATGCAATAAAATAAATTAACTAGGTGTTTATTTTTTGAAGTGGGGATGTTTATCGGTTAAAACCTAAAATCAGAAGCCCTACTTCCAATGCCAGCTGAGTGCTTAGATTGAATGTTAATCGAGGTGCCTTACTGCTTTGCTGACTGGCTTCTTAAGGCACATATGGATTACTGTAGCTAGATTATATTTGTTTTTGACTTGCAATATACTGTCGCTTGCTGATATACGGTTGTACCCAGCATTCTTCAAATGCTAAGTTTTATATGAATCTTCTAGATGAAGGATTTTTCTTTTTTTGTGTCATGAGCATCACTGCAAGCATGCAAAATAATTCTAAAGCTACCTCTCTTTGACTTGCTGCGCTTGTAATCATAGGAGTTGGGGATTTATCCATCATCAAGCCTTAACCCTTTAGAAAGGGCTTACCTATAATACAGAAAGGATACAACTATTTTTAGAAGAAAACATTATGACATGCAGACTGCTGAATAGCTACAGCTTCCCACACGCACTTGGAACAGTCTGTAGGTAGTTGCCGCTCAGCCTGGAACCAGCCCTGTACTGCGACTTCTAGAAGGATTCACTCAAAAGATTTACCAGCCCTATTACTACTCTGTTGTTTATTTCCAGTCTGGCAAGGGAACTAGATTATGAAGCATGTTTCAATCCTTGTGATATTCTGCAATCTTACAGAACTGTGTATAAACAATGCATAGTCCTACTGCGGTAATATGGGTTCCTCCTGATTTGAGCATAGGCAGGTAGCTGTAGTTTTGGCAGAAATCTACTCCGAAGAAGAAGGGGCTGCGGTAGAGACTGAGTGTGCTGGCTGACAGGACATCGGTCACTTCAGAGCATAAATAGCTGAATAGGTAGGGAAGGGGACAAAACGAAGGAGGCGTTGGAACTGTGATTTTGCAGCCCTGTATGATCTTCTCGCCTAGGCTGGTGCCTGTATCGTAGGGCCAGACCTGGCTGATAATGGTTGCAGGCTGCAGCATAGCACATCGGTGAGTGTTTCTCCAGCAGCTAAGGATCTAGCATTTGTGATGGTCAGTGATTTGGAAGGCCCTCTTTCTATCTTTTCCTCCACTTCTAAGTTCAGCTGATTTCTGTAATTCAGTAGCTAACAGGCCCACGTTATGATTTTTGCACCCACAGGCAAGATGAGACAGCATATCCCGGGAGGAAGGGGCATCGGATATCTGAAATTGGAGAGCCAGAGGACAGCAGTAGCCCCGGTGCCGCTCCTTTGAAGTGGCACATGCAACATGGTCCTAAAGTAAGTGGGGTCATGCTCCGTGTTGGTGCCTTGAGAGTGTCGCACCTAAGCTGTTGCCTGTGTTACCAATGCTCAAACCCAGGCCTATTCGTTAATGTGAGTTTAAAAATAAATAAATAAATGAAGCACTTGTGCTCCCGTTGTGTCATTTGGAGCTGGGATGCTGAAGGAGCGGAGAGTCTCAGTAGAAGCTGAATTTAAGATGCGTGACTGCAAGTTTACAGCCCACAGCTGCACCCGAGTAAGCTGGGAACAGCATAGGGAAATAAGATGCCTGGTGACAAAGGGCACCGATGCTTCATGTCTTGTGCCAGTTTCAAAACCAAAACCATTCTGGTAATCTCTCTGTGAAAAATGGTTAAAAGTGACTGGTATGAAAGGAGCCGTGTGCTGCTGGTTCCAGGAGAGAATTCTGGCTATAAATGAAACTTGCTTTTCTCCCTGATGCAAGCATACCCTGGGGAGCACCTGCTAGCACAGCAGCAATTTTACTCAAGCTCTTGACTGGCTTTTTTTTTTTTAAGAAACTCTATTCGCGGAATGTTGATCATTTCTCTGTGTTTCTCTGCCGGATGTGAAGTCTATGGATGATACTGTTTTACACTCTGACCTTTTGTGCCAGCTTTGCTAGCCCAGATCTCCAGTTATTATTGTCTTCTGTTTTGTCATTGTCCTGGAATTTTGTAAACCGCTATGACGTGGAATTCATATAGCGGTATATTAAATCCTCTAAATGCAGCCATGTTCTGAAACTACACTGCTATATTTATCAACTCTGCCTGTGGCAAATTTCAAACACAAGGATCTTGAGGCATCTAGAGTCCTTTAAATATTCTCAGCAAAATTTACTAATAAAGGGGGTTATTTTAGAAGCATACCCATATGTAGACTGGCAGGCATGTGTAAATGCATTTTAGAACAGGGGTTCTTCAGACGTGGGAATGCTCACCACATCTAAATTTGTTGGAGGACAGGTGGGGGTGGGGAGTGGGACTGCTTTGGGTGGGCCTACATGTCAGATATGGAATCCATTCTCATTGCCAATTTCTAGATGCTGGCATTTCCACCTGGCCCTAGGTTTGAATAAGTGTCTATTGGTTAGAGCAGCAGTGAATGCCATAGTCATGTCCCCCCCCCCCACCCCACCCCCACCCAGTCACTGTTCTGACCTCATTCCTCCCTCACCCATGCCAACTCCTAACCTCCACTTCCTCCCCTAACCTCAGAAGCACATTGTCCAAGCCTCCCACCTCTCCCATCCAAAAACAGCCCCAGTTGCCCTAACCACTACCTGTGAAGCACATTTATTTAGACAGTTTTGTATACCACCTTATCCTTCAATCAAAGTGGTCACCACACAATTGGGGGATACATTTAACACAAGGGGATATGAGACACATACACTAATACTTACAGGGAACATAGGCAATGGAGGGTTAAGTGGCTTGCCCAGGACCACAAGGAGCACCTGTGGGACTAGAAACCCCAGTCCTTCTGGCCCAAGGTTGCTGTCCTCTAGTGGGATTTGAACCCCCGTTCTTCCGGCCTGTGGCACCTTGCCCCAAGCACTATACCACTCCTCCCTTCACATTATCCAAGACCTCCCAGTGCCACCCCTGGACCAAAATATCTTCTCTCTGATCCCTGCCCCCTCTCCCCCACCCTAAAACAACTATAACTCCCACATCCACAGGCTTAGCAGGGATCATTGGTGGCCAGTGCATGTAGGAACAATGCCCACTCACACCTGCTCAGCACGAGGCCTGATCCAAAATGGCACAAATGACCCCTAATGGTAATCTGGTACTGTGAATTTAGTACTGCGAGATTATCACTAGGGTTCATCAGCACCATTGTGGATTGGGTTTGTGTTAAGCAGGAATGGATGGGATCACTTCTGCTCCCATTAGCTAATGCTGACCCCCACTAAGCTGGGGAGACATTTTGGTTGTTGAGGGGAGAGTGGAGGTCAGGTAGAGAGCATTTTGTTCCAAAGGGAATCCGAGCTGTCTGGGGAGGGGGGGGGGGGGTCTTAGAAAATGTGCTGGAGAGGTGGACAGGGACAGAGATAGAGATCCAGGGTTGGACTGGGGTTGGGGGGGGGGGGCAGAGGTCAAGGCAATGATAGCAACATGGACCCCAATTTGTGGTGCTCAACTGGCAGCATCTTTACAATGAGAGCAGCATTTTAAGAGACCGTTCATATGCCTATGTAAAGAGTTTTTCTATTTTTTTCTCCCATGCTGCCTCTTAAATTTGCTGCTCTTTCAGGATGGGGAGAGGCATACCCATGCAGTCCTGCAGCTATTTTACAAGAGGATCTACATTTGGCAGAACCTCTTGTAAATCCTGTCAGAATTCTTCACCTCCTGATATGGACGATGGAATTCCCCTCTCCATGTCCTAGCTAAAATTTGCCTTAAAATGTATACTGTACAGGAAATGACTCCTATGCCTGTCTTGTCGGAAACGCATCTCTTGATACCACCGAGAGCTATACCTCCATTGCTTCTGCAAGAGGCTGCTACAGTAAGCTTGCATTAGTCATGCGCTAAAGCTCAGTGCACAGCTTCCTTATGCGAGCATAAAGAAAACATTTTGCTTCCCAGTGCAGTAACCAAATAGTCTGCAAATAATTTGTATGTGAAAAATTTGCAGTAAGATGGAAAAGCACGCCGGAGCCCTGCAGACAGGTCTGCGCTAGCAGCAGTTATATCTTGGGCACACACACCAAAAATGTCTTGGCACTCGGGCACATGTGCTGGATTGCTATTCTGTGCCTAAATCTTGTTGGTATCAGAAAGACTGTAGCTGTGCACGGGGTTTGAATGTACATTCGTATGTGCGTTTGCTAGCCTGCTATTTCATGCATAAGCAGCGATATTATTCTGTGTAGAAATATGGTATTGTTATGTCAGCAGTCCAACATTTTCCTGTTTGTTCCAGCACGCCCCACCTCAGCCTCAGCCCTTTTTATCTTTAACCCTTTTCCTTCAACAAAGCCAGAAAAAAGGTGGCAGTGCTTAATAAAGACAAATTCAAAATAGGATGACAGCTTGACAAAACCTTAGGATCACAATTTCTCCCTTTTGAAATAGGATGTATGCAGACCTTTTATTGATAATCAAGGAATATACCCAATCATAGACAGGAATTAACCAATCAAGAAGGTCTCTCGTGTTATGAAGGGATAAGAAACTCACATGAACACTATCATACAATAGAGGCATAAACTCATTCCATAAAGTAGAGACAGCGACATAATTGGTTGATACTGTTCTATAGTAGTATCATTTTCTAACGAGGAAAACGGAGCTTAGCAGTTTTCTCTACTAAGAAGATTGCATACAACTGAGAATCAAGGTCTGATTTTCTGTAACAGACGAGACATGACATAACTTACATACAAGAATATGTAGAGGCTGGTGAGGATAAAGTGGAATTGCTCCACAAATATTTCTGTTCTGTGTTCACAGATGAAAGGCCGGGAATGGGACCTCAGAATAAAAACTCAAATAAGAATGGAAGTGAGATAGAAATCAAACGATTTTCAGAAGACTGTGCTCATGAGGAACAAGCGGAACTAAAAGTGGATAACATGATGAGGCCAGCTAGGATTCATGTGAGGGTACTGCAAGAACTTGAGGAAATGCTGGCAGCTCCATTGTCTGACTTTTTTAGTATTTCTTTAGAATCACTAGTGATCCCAGAAGACTGGAGATGGGCAAATGTGGCTCCTGTCCACAAAGGCAGAATTAAGAAAGAGGTTGGTAACTTCTGACTGGTAGTGGATGGAACAGTTTTTAGAATCCAAGGGATTACAGAATCCAAAACAGCATGACTTTACTAGAGGTAGGACTTGTCAGATGAATCTGATTTCTTTGACTGGGTGACCAGAGAATTTGGATAGGAGGGCAGCGTTAGATGTGGTATACTTAGATTTCAGAAAGGCATTTGATGCTGTTCTGCATTGGCAACTTATAAATAAATGGAGTATCCTTGGGATGGACCCTAAAGTCAGTGGGAGGTGCCGAAGGATAGTAGAAGATGGAGTTCACTCTGAAGATAGGAGCATTACCAGTTGCGTTCCTCAGAGACCGGTACTTGGTCCTGCTCTTTTTAACATTTTTGTAAGTGATATTGTGGAAGCTCTGTTGGGAAAGATATGCCTCTGTGCAGAATTTAGTAAAGCCTGAAGAATGGTTGAGAATTTGGCAGCTAAAATCTAATGCTAAGAAATGCAAGGTCATGCATTTGGGTTACAAAAACCTAAGTGAGCAGTACAGTGCTTGAATGCTCAAAAGAAGAGCAGTACCTAGGGGTGATCGTATCAGATGATCTTTAAAGTAGCCAAACAGAAAAGGCAATGCAAAAGCCAGAAGATGTTTGGGTGCATAAGGAGAGGAATGGCCATCAGGAAAAAGGAGATAATGGTGCCTTCGTACAAGTCTCTAGTGCGACCTCATTTGGTGTACTGTGCATAATGCTGGAGACCGCACCTTCAAAAGAATATAAACAGAATGGAGTCGGCCCAGAAGATGGTCTTTGTCCTAAGGCATATGGGGGTAGGGTTAAAGACCTCAATATGTATACATCTAAACATCTCCATGGCATAAATGCACAGGAGATGGCCCTCTTCCATTTGAAAGGAAGCTCTAGAACGAGGGGTCATTAAATAAAGGTGAAAGGGGATAGATTCGGGAGTAATCTGAAGAAATATTTCCGTATGGAAAGGGTGGTGGATGCGTGGAACAGCCTACCTAGTTGTGTAATTTCCAAAAAGGCAAATCTCTCTTGACAGACGATTCCAGAAACTAGGTAGCATGCTACGAAAGCTCTCCAACCAAGCTCTCACCAGCCTGGTTTTGCTTAATAGCTTCTTTTCTGGACAGCGTAAAGTTCATGCAGGTTTGTAATTTCTGCTTTTTATTTGACATACCACTGTTCAGTGTAATCTACTCAGTGAAACCTAAGATATTTTGGTGATAGTTATTTCAGTTTAGTTAGTGTTCCCTCTAATTTTTTTGCAGATATGCACTATTGTTGGGTGCATAATTCTGCAAATGAGGTGGGGATCTCTTTCTCTCCCTCCTTGGTCTTCAGTGGGTAATATTGATGCCAAAGAAAATATTTAACTGGACTGCCTGCCTGCCAGAATGCACTTTGACTGCTTCTAGCATTAGAGTATTTGCACATTGCACTTTACATTGTTCCTCAAGGTTGGTAAGCTCTGAGCCCTGAATGGAGGTGACGCCATCAGCAAGCACACTTGACCTCTATAAGATGCAGTGACTAAGATATCCTAACCTAATGATTCAGCTGACTGTTTGCCTGCTGGATTGTACTTTGTTGCTAACATTAGCCTATTTGCACATTGCATTTTACATTGTTCCTCTGGGCCAGGAAGCTACAAGCACTGAAAGGAAGTGATATCGTCAGCAAGCACACTTTGCCTCCATTAAACACTACTGCTAAAGGGCCTTTGTGCACACCTCCTGCATATTACATAGCATTTACTTTATTTATATACCTTTTAATTTTGGTTGGAGCTGATCATGTCTGAGAATATTGGAACCGGTGAGCAACAAGTAAGGCACATTCTACTCAGGGCCAGGCCAATCATTAGGCAAGATTAGGCAGTCACCTAGGGCAGCAGCTTCTGAGGGGCGGTAAACAGCAGCAGAAATCAAAGTAAAACAATGTATCTTGACAGCCAGACAAACTCAAAGAGCTACCAACACGTTCTTTGATCTGCAGGGAGCGTGGGCTCACACATGAATGCAAAGCAGAGTTTAATATTTAAAAGTATGGGGCCCGATATTTGAAAGGCATTTACATGGTTTACAGTCCAGTAAATCATCTAAATGCCTTAAACGGGAATATTCAACGGCACCTACATAGTTAGTGCTGTCAAATATCCCCGTCTATGTCCCCTATGTGCCCCAATGCTATCCGTTTAGCATTGAGCGTGTTGGGGGTGTTCCAGGGTGGAGCAGGACTGGAGATTGCCGGTAACCAGGTAGCGGCGATATTGGACCGCTACTCGGTTAGCGATCCACGCCTAAAACTAGGTGAGCTTTCGCCAATATCGCCGCTACCCGGTTAGGCTCTGTGGTTGACTCCACTTGGGGCCAAACCCAGATATTCAATGCCGTCGCTGCGGCATTAAATATCCAGGTTTAGAGGTCAGCGGGCAGGGCTTTCCTATTCCCTTCCCCTAGCCTACTCACCAGCCAAGTCCCATGTATGCTACGCTTCTCATGTATGTATTAATTAGCCTTATGCTAATGTATATAGTATTTAAGTTATGTATTAGTAAGCATTATGCTAATGTATGTAGTTATTTAAGTTACATGTTGACAATGAAGGTTCTATATATGACAATTATGGTTCTATGTATGTAAGTCACGGTTCAAAGTAACCAAGTTACTGTTCGATGTAAACAGCCTTGACATGTCAAAAGGCAGTATATTGGGCCCATGATGTCCATTTATGCATTTTTACAGGATTGTTGTGAGAAGGGTGGTGTTGGCATGATGATGATTGTTGAGTTTAATTACCAAACTCTTGGGGGGTGATGAGTGGGGATGCCTAAGGCTGAAGGTTCACCTGGGGTGCCCAGTACCCTTGTACCAGGGCCAGCCTGTCCATTGTGTGAGAATGCTGTTCACACGAACTTCATTCCGCTCGGTTTGCAGAGCCGTCTTCAGAGAGATCTGGGGAGGCCAGAATCCCCGGCTCACCTCTACACAGTGCTGGACTGAAGAGCAGAGTGTTCCTTCACTCCCACTGTATTCTGGTGAAGGGTGCTGAGTGCTGGGAAACAGGAAATGCTCTTTAACCTTTCCCGGCACTCAGCATGCTTCATCAGAACACAGCAGGAGTAAAAGGAACATGCTGCTCTTCACTCCAGCACTGTGTAGAGGTGAGCCGGCCTCCACGGCTCCCTCTGAAGCAGCTCAGAGAAGCACAGGACTCTTTGGGGGGGGGGGGGGGGGCTAGGATAGGACTGGAAAGAAGCTGATGGGGGGCTTGGACTGGAAATGGCTGATGCGGGGCTAGGATTGGAAATGGGCTGATGGGGGGGCTAGGATAGGACTGGAAATGTTGATGGAGGGCTAGGATTGGAAATCGTCTAATGGGGGAGTTTGGACTGGAAATGGACTGATGGGGGCTAGGACTGGAAATGGGCTGAAGGAGGGCTGGGATAGGACTAGAAATGACTGATGGGGTTGCTAGGATTGGAAATGAGCTGATGGGGGCTTAAACTTGGGAGTGGAGAAGTAGCCTAGTGGTTAGAACACTGGCTTGGTAACCAAGCAACCAGGGTTCGATTCCCACTAGCACTCCTTGTGGCCTTGGGCAAGTCACTTAACCCTCCATTGCCTTGGAAGAAAGGCCTGGCAATCTACTTCTGGTAACACTGCCAAGAAAACCCAGGAGCTTTTTTTTGGGCTTAAACTGGAAATGGACTGATGGGGGGCTTAGACTGGAAATGTGCTAATGGGGGGACTTGGACTGGAAATGGCTGATGGGGGGTTGGGATAGGACTGGAAATGGTGATGGGGTCTAGGATAGGACTGGAAATGGCTGATGGGGGCTAATATTGGAAATGGGCTGATGGGAGGCTTGGACTGGAAATGGGCTGATGGGGGGCTGGAACAGGACTGGAAATGGATGATGGTGGGAGCTTGAACTAGAAAGGGGTTGATGGGGGCTAGGATAGGACTGGAAATGGCTGATAGAGGGCTAGGATTGGAAATGGTCTAATGGGGGGAGTTTGGGCTGGAAATGGGCTAATGAGGGGCTGGGATAGGACTGGAAATAGCTGATGGGGGAGCTAGGATTGGAAATGGGTGGATGGGGGGCTAGGATAGGACTGGAAATGGCTGATTGGGGGTTGGACTGGAAAGTGGCAGATGGGGGACTAGGAAATGACTGGAAATAACTAATGGAGGGCTAGGATTGGAAATGGTTTAATGAGGGGAGTTTGGACTGCAAATGGGCTGATGGAGGGCTTGGCCTGGAAATGGGCTGATGGGGGGCTGGGATAGGACTGGAAATGGCTGATGGGGGTGCTAGGATTGGAAATGGGCTGATGGGGGGCTAGGACAGGACTGGAAATGGCTGATGGGGGGCTAGGATTGGAAATGGGCTGATGGGGAGTTAGGATAGGACTGGAAAGGGCTGATGGGGGTCTAGGATAGGACTGGAAATGGCTGATGGAGGTACTAGGATTGGAAATGGGCTGATAGGAGGGCTCGGACTGGAAATGGGCTTATGGGGGCTGGGATAGGACTGGAAATGGCTGATGGTGGGGTTAGGACTGGAAATGGGCTGATGGGGGTCTAATATTGGAAATGGGCTGATGGGGGGCTAGGATTGGAAATGGGCTGATGGGGGGAATGGTACTGGAAATTGGCTAATGCAGGGGCATGGGAGAATGGGACTAGAAGGGATAGGATACTGGGTGAGGTTGGAACTAGAAGGGAGTTGATGTTGGGGGAGGACTAGAAGGGGATGGGAATGGGGATGGGGCTGGGGGAGTGATGATGGAGAGGGGAAAATATTTTGTATGGGAGGGAAGAAAAATCTCTTATTGACTGGTATTGGGATAGAAAGTGGGACTGAGGATGGAAGGGTGAAATCTGAGTGATTGAAAAAGGAATAAAGAAAGATATGGAGGAAAGAGCAAAAGGGGAAAGATCAGTATGTTAAAGCAGGTGTAGAAAGAGAATGGAAAAAATCTATGAGAGAAGAAAGGACAAATGGACAGCAGACAATGGAGAGTTTGCAAAAGACACAAAAAAATAAACAAAATAAAACAAAAAACAGAAGAAAGTGATTGGGGCAATTGCAACTGAAAAATAAAATGCCCCAAAAAAGGTAGAAAAATACTTTTTTATTTTAAATTTATTAACTGGAATATGTCAGCTCTTGGAAATGTGCATCGCTACCATCTTTGCATTATTGTTTAGTACAAGAGGAAATTAATTTATAGTTTTATTTCTCCAGTGTTGTACATTCCAAGTCTGGCTTTTGGGGTTCCCAGTTTAATTCTTGTCTTCCTATTTCTAAATTGTGATCCCTTGTTCTTTGCTGACTGTCTATGTTCTGCATGTGAAACCGAGCTGAGGTATTCTGTTCATGTAGTTTCTATTTGACAATGCCACTTTTTTCTCTGTCTCCAGTAGATGTATTGGTTTAATATTTGCAGTGTTGCCTTTTTGATAGGTAGGGTTTGGTGCTTTGTGAGTCCTGGTAGTGCTGTTATGATACGATGAGTTTGCTATGTGTTCTAAATGTTCAAGTTTTATAGTACTTCCTAATGTGCTTGGGGTTGGCACTGGGGAATAGCAATGTAGAAATCGGGTAGTCTTTTTTTTATCCACTCATTAAGAAGCATGTTAGTAGTACAATGGGTACACTACTCGTCAAACTGATTGACAGGTGAGATAAGGATGACAGGAGCCAATCAGCGTTCACTTCCGGTGTATGTCCCGCCTTAGGCCATGCCCCCTCCCATAGAAGTGAATGGTGAGTAAGCCCAGCCCACTCCCGCCCCCAAACTGTTGACAGGTACCAATCAGCGCCCACTTCCGGTGTATGTCCCGCCTTAGACCACGCCCCCTCCCATAGACGTGAATGGTGAGTTAGCTCCACCCACTCCCACCCCCAGGCGTGGCCACTGCCCCCACTTGATACGCCTCCACCCCGCCCCAAGAATGACATCATCCAATCAGCGTCCACTTCTGGGTTTGTGCCACACCCACGCCCCGCCCCACAATATGACATTAGCCAATCAGCGTCCACTTCCGGGTTTGTGCCCCACCCACAACCTCCCACCCTCAACCACGCCCCTGCCTACATCATTGGAAATGACATCACCGGAAACAGGGTGTCATCAGAAATGGACTGTCCCTTTTTGCTGACATCACCGGAAACAGGGTGTCATCAGAAAAGGGCCGTGTCCTTTACGATGACCTCAGTGGAAGCAGAGTGACTGACTCCGGAAATGTGTTTTGCTTCTGGTTAATGTTTACATCTGCAAAAAGCAGGAACCCTGGAAAACAAAAAATGCTTTTCTCTCTCCCACTGCCCCAGTTCTTATTTCCCACAAAAGATTCTTAACACAGCACAGGGTTTTTCACAGAGGCACAGACAGGGTAGAAGCTTTTCTTTACAAATGTTAAACCTCAATTAACACATCTTTTGTTAGAGAAACCAGTGCAGTCCATGTGATAGAATTTTGCTTTTAAGACCTCATGTTTAGAGACAAGTATTCTGGCAAACATAGAAATACAGAGAGAGAGACCTGAGTTCAAATTCCCCTAATACAGCTATTTTTTGGAGAGACAGAGATGAGTTCAAATCACCCTAATACAGCTATTTTTAGTGGCTTTGAAAAAACCAATACAGAGAGACAAGTCTGAACATGCCTCTAGGGCAGTGATGGCTAACCTTTTTGAGCCCGAGTGCCCAAACTGCCGCACAAAACCAAAGAATTTCCTCAAAGTGCCAGCACGTCAATTAAAGCCCCATTTGCATAAGGTGCTTCATTTGCATAAATATTTGCATAATGTTACCATACACTAACTTTTAGTAAACATGCCTCTTAATGAGTATATGGATAAAGAAAGACTAAAAGGTTTCTACATTACTATAATCCAGTACCAACCGCCAGGCACATTAGGAACTACTACAAACGCTGCCCATTTAGAACCCATAGCAAAACCCGCCGTATCCTAACAGCACTACCAGGACTCACAAAGCACCATACTCTACCTATCAAAAGGCAACACTGCAAATATTAAACCAATACATCTCAGAGAACAACAATACATGACCTACTGGGGAAAGAACAAGTGGCAATGTCAAATAGGAATTATATAAACAGAATACCTCAGCTCAGTTACACATGCAGAACAGACCATCACCAAACAAGGAATCACAATTTAGAAACAGGAAGACAATAATTAAACTGGGAACCCCAAAAGCCAAACTTGGAATATACAACAACACTGTAGAAATAAAACTATATATTAATTTCCTCTTGTACTAAACAAAGCGCAAAAATTAATGATGCACATTTCCCAGAGCTGACATATTCCAGTTAATAAATTCAAAATAAAGAGATATTTTTCTACCTTTTGTGCATTTTTTTTCAGTTGCAATTGTTCCAGCCACTTTCTTCTGGTTTCTTCGTGTCTTCTGCTAACTCTCCATCTGCTGTCCATTTGTCCTTTCTTCTGTCTTCTTGTTTTTTTTTTCCATTCTCTCTCTACATCTGCTTTAACATACTAATCTTTCTCCTTTGGCTCTTTCCTCATTCCTATTTCATCTACTCAAAATTTACCCCTCCATCCTCAATCCCCACTTACTCTCAAAATAACCGGCCAATTGTAGATTTTTTATCCCTCCCACACAAAATATTTTCCCCTCTCCATTTTACTCTCCCAGCCCCATCCCATTCTAATCCTCCCCCAACACCAGCTCCCTTCTAGTTCCAGCCTCACCCAGCATCCATTCCCTTCTAGTCCCTGCATCAGCCCATTTCCAGTCCTAGCAGCCCCCCAACCCAATACCAGTCCTATCCCCCCCTCATCAACCCACTTCCAGTCCTAACCCCCCATCACCCCATTTTCAGTTTAAGCCCCCCCCCTATAACCCATTACCAGTCCTAACCCCCCACTTCCAGTCAGCCCCCCATAGCCCATTGCCAGTCCTAACCCCCCCATCAGCCCACAGTCCATTACCAGTCCTAACCCCATCAGCCCACCTCAAGTCCTAACCCCTCCCCATCAGCCCATTTCTTGTCCCAGCCCCCCCATAGCCCATTATCAGTCCTAAACCCCCCCATAGCCCATTACCAGTCCTAACCCCATCAGACCACCTCCAGTGTTAACCCCCCATCAGCCCATTTCCAGTCCTAACCCCACCCAACAGCCCACCTCAAGTCCTAACCCCTCCCCATCAGCCCATTAGCAGTCCTAACCCCCCCCCTAGCCCATTAGCAGTCCTAAACCCCCCTCTCTAGCCCTTTAGCAGTCCTAACCCCCCCCCATAGCCCATTACCAGTCCTAACCCCCATCTCCCCATTTCCAGACAGCCCCCATCAGCCCACAGCCCATTAGCAGTCCTAACCCCCCCTAGCCCATTAGCAGTCCTAACCCCCCCCCCTCCTAGCCCATTAGCAGTCCTAACCCCCCCCTAGCCCATTAGCAGTCCTAACCCCCCCTCCTAGCCCATTAGCAGTCCTAACCCCCCCCAGCCCATTAGCAGTCCTAACCCCCCCTCCTAGCCCATTAGCAGTCCTAACCCCCCCCAGCCCATTAGCAGTCCTAACCCCCCTCTCTAGCCCATTAGCAGTCCTAACCCCCCATCACCCCATTTCCAGACAGCCCCATCAGCCCACAGCCCATTAGCAGTCCTAACCCCCCCTAGCCCATTAGCAGTCCTAACCCCCCCTCCTAGCCCATTAACAGTCCTAACCCCCCAGCCCATTAGCAGTCCAAACCCCCCCAGCCCATTAGCAGTCCTAACCCCCCCCCTGCCCATTAGCAGTCCTAACCCCCCATCACCCCATTTCCAGACAGCCCCCATCAGCCCACAGCCCATTAGCAGTCCTAACCCCCCTAGCCCATTAGCAGTCCTAACCCCCCCCCCTCCTAGCCCATTAGCAGTCCTAACCCCCCACTCCTCCCCCATTATCCGTCCTAACCCCCCCCCCTCCTAGCCCATTAGCAGTCCAAACCCCCCCCCAGCCCATGAGAAGTCCTAACCCCCCCCTAGCCCCTTAGCTTTCCTAACCCCCCCCCCCACTAGCCCATTAGCTGTCCTAACCCCCCCCTCCTCGCCCATTAGCAGTCCAAACCCCCCCCCAGCCCATTAGCAGTCCTAACCCCCCCTAGCCCATTAGCAGTCCTAACCCCCCCCCCCCTCCTAGCCCATTAGCAGTCCTAACCCCCCCCCCCTCCTAGCCCATTAGCAGTCCTAACCCCCCCCCCTCCTAGCCCATTAGCAGTCCTAACCCCCCCCAGCCCATTAGCAGTCCAAACCCCCCCCCCCCCAGCCCATTAGCAGTCCTAACACCCCCCCCCCCCTCCTAGCCCATTAGCAGTCCTAACCCCCCCCAGCCCCTTCGCAGTCCAACCCCCCCCCCCCCCGCCCATTCGCAGTCCTACCCCCCCCCCCCCCGGCAAATTTAAAAAAAGAAAAAGAGGGCTCTGGCTGCTGCCGCGGACGCGGCAGCATGCAGTGTCCCGCGGGGCCCCCTCCGCCCGCTAAGCCCCTCTGCAAGGGCTTTCAGATTCGCGTGGGAGACAGCGTCTCCCTCGCGTCTCTTGTTAAGCCCGCAGGGGCTAATGGGAAATTTCCCATCAGTCCCTCGCGTCTAAAGGGGCTGATGGGAAATTTCCCATTAACCCCTACGGGCTTAACAGAGACGCGAGGGAGACGCTGTCTCCCTCGCGAATCTGAAAGCCCTTGCAGAGGGGCTTAGCGGGCGGAGGGGGCCCCGCGGGACACTGCATGCTGCCGCGTCCGCGGCAGCAGCCAGAGCCCGCTTTTTCTTTTTTTGCGGACCTTCACGCGTGCCAGCTGCAAGGCCTTCGCGTGCCACAGCTGGCACGCGTGCCATAGGTTCGCCATCGCTGCTCTAGGGTGTGGTAACACGTGATTGGTTGAAACAAGAGGCCTGTTCTGAGCATGCTCCAGGTGTTCTGAGCATGCTCCTGGTGTAAGGCTGTGTGTCCTGTGTAAGGGGAACATTTTAACACAGAGATTCAAAAAGAAAAAATGGCTCTTTTTGGAACACCAAGGAAACTAGGATCAGCAGAGGTAAGAGAAGTTTTTTTTGTAGAAAAGTGTGTAAGGAATCTCCGCTCCTACAAGAGCTAGAGGACATACAGACAACCAATCTACGCTGTTTGTGCTTTCTCTGTACATATCAAAGGGAGGCATTTGATGTCATAGCCAGCCAAAAGGACAACTAAAAAAAAACCTGATGAAATAAACACATTTAAATCTGCTATACAAGCAATGGTGAGCTGTATTATCAGGAAATGCTGGCGGAGAAGTGCTGCCTTTACCTGTTATTTGGTTCCTGATACCCGACTGGTTCCCTGAGGCTGGAGGCCGCCCCCTGCGGTAGGCGGGGCTTTCCACGGGCTATATCATCGAGCCCTCCCCGCGGGACGCTGAGAAGTGCTGCCTTTACCTGTTATTTGGTTCCTGATACCCGACTGGTTCCCTGAGGCTGGAGGCCGCCCCCTGCGGTAGGCGGGGCTTTCCACGGGCTATATCATTGAGCCCTCCCCGCGGGACGCTGAGAAGTGCTGCCTTTACCTGTTATTTGGTTCCTGATACCCGACTGGTTCCCTGAGGCTGGAGGCCGCCCCCTGCGGTAGGCGGGGCTTTCCACGGGCTATATCATCGAGCCCTCCCTGCGGGACGCTGAGAAGTGCTGCCTTTACCTGTTATTTGGTTCCTGATACCCGACTGGTTCCCTGAGGCTGGAGGCCGCCCCCTGCGGTAGGCGGGGCTTTCCACGGGCTATATCATCGAGCCCTCCCCGCGGGACGCTGAGAAGTGCTGCCTTTACCTGTTATTTGGTTCCTGATACCCGACTGGTTCCCTGAGGCTGGAGGCCGCCCCCTGCGGTAGGCGGGGCTTTCCACGGGCTATATCATCGAGCCCTCCCCGCGGGACGCTGAGAAGTGCTGCCTTTACCTGTTATTTGGTTCCTGATACCCGACTGGTTCCCTGAGGCTGGAGGCCGCCCCCTGAGGTAGGCGGGGCTTTCCACGGGCTATATCATCGAGCCTCCCCGCGGGACGCTGAGAAGTGCTGCCTTTACCTGTTATTTGGTTCCTGATACCCGACTGGTTCCCTGAGGCTGGAGGCCGCCCCCTGCGGTAGGCGGGGCTTTCCACGGGCTATATCATCGAGCCCTCCCCGCGGGACGCGGAGCGGGCGCGTCCCGAGGGCGCGTGCCCGAAGGGGCGTGACCAAAGGGGCAGGCCTGCCCCTTTGGCGCCCCTTCGGCGTCAGTTCGTCGCAGGAGTTCCTCTGTGATGGGGAAGCGACGCAAACATTTTTCCCAAGTGGCTCAATCTAAGGCAGTTAAAGTGGTAGGCCCGATGGATACCCATGTTGTTATGGGAGAGAAACTGGTCTCATCTTCGTCTGCTGCCTTATTGAACCCTGGTGTTGAAATCTTCTATCTGTGAGTACTGTGTCCTCCTGTGACGATTCCCGAGGAATGGGGTTATCTCCCCCCATTCAAGAGGCCAAGTTATTGCCTGCATTAGAGTCATCTTTAAATTTAAACGGTTCTCAAGTTGGAGAGACTGCTGAGTTACCGGTTTCCTTTCTGCGTTTGGATAGTGATCTTTCTCCTCCCTTACCCTCAGTGATAACTTTTCCATTGCCTGGGGAACCTCAGGCCCCACCTGCAGATTTGTCCCTCAAAGATATATGGTTGGTTACTTCACGTATTGAATCTGTATTGGGGGCGTCTCTGCAGCGGGTCTCTGAGTTCTCCAAGACAACGGTTCAAAATTTGTAGATCATGATAAACGGCTGATGTCGGTTGAATGTAAAATTGATTTGCTCGAGGCGGATAGTTCTGTTAACAAAGGTTTATTGGCCTCTTCATCACAAAAATTTAATTCTTTGCAGCGTCAAGATGAGGCACTTGAGAATTTGATGAGGTCCAAGAACCTTCGGTTACTGAACTTCCCTTCCACACACTATTTGTCACCAATGATTCTTTTTCAAAAATATTTGAAAGAGATTTTGATGATTAATGATGTTCCTGTTTCCTCAATTTCAAAACTTTATTATGTTCCTTTGCGGAATTCAAATCAACCTTTGGGTGAGGGAAATGTTCCTCTTGTTTCTGGGAAGGTTTTAATTGATAAACCTTCTTCGTCTACTCTTGATATTTCAGCCTTCCTGGAAACAACGTCAGATGATATTCCCTCTAGAGCTACTCTCCTTGTTTCCTTTATCTTGGAATTGGATAAAGATAAAGTAATGCGGGCCTATTTTTCAAAGAAGTTCGAAAAGTTTTGTGGTCAGGCAATTCAAATGTTTCCGGACGTCTCCCGGGCCACACAGCTGCGACGCAAAGCGTTTTTAGAGCTGCGTCCGCGTGTGTTGGCCGTAGGGGCCGTATTTCATTTGCGTTTTCCATGTAAATGCCTTATTTTATATCAAGGTAATCGATATATGTTTTTTGAGCCTAATTATTTGATTGATTTTCTTAAGGATAAAACTTGAGTAGTGTCTCTATTATGGAGTATTTGGTAGATTCCTCTAGGAACCATTTTGGGGTTTTCGTTTTAGATTATGTAGCACTTCTTCTTGAAGTGGTTTAAACACTTGATTTACTTTTGTTGTATTTTCCTTGTAAAAATTATGTAATGTACACATGATTGTTTCTTTGTAAATTAAAAAATTTCATAAATAAAATTTTTTTAAAAAAACAACAAAAAAAAAACAGGAAATGCTGGCAGGGGCGTAATGCATAGAGACTGTGCAGCTTGTATAATACATGCTCCAGGGCAAAGACATCATGATTGTCTGACACAAGGAAATACAACAGAAAATCCATAAAACTTGTAACAGGTTGTGTCTAGGACCTATTGTAAATGTTGCCATAAATTGTTGGTCATAAAATGAAAGCAACTGCCCTAGTTTATGAAAATTTGAATTTTTTGTTTGAACTCATCAGAGATTTTAATACCACTAGAAATCCAGGACAACTGTTCAATATTTTGCTTAGATCTGGGGAAAATGTGATATGTAGCTAGTAGAAGGTTTAATCTGTGACAGAGATTATAGATCGTTCTTTAAAAAACACCAAGTTCTGTAAAAAATTTACTTTTTATGAAAATGTATGTATTTCCAGAATCTATTAGCCGAACATACAGATGAACAAAAATTATATGTATGCCTTTATATATTTTTTAAAAACTTGTAATGCTCAAAAGAATCATTCACAAGATGAAAACATTTTATTTGAAATAAAACATTTGAACCTACAGCTTTGTGTGGTGTGTTTTAGGATTGCCTAGTTAATTAAACCTACAATGGGTTGTCTGTAAAAATGGGACCTTGTGATTTATCTATTGTAGAACTAAAATCCACTTAAGGCGTCTGGGGGTGGGGGAATGTGTATTAGCCACATTGGTCCACATGCACAATATATAGCATCTGTTACAATGTACTGTCTTCGAAAAAAAAATGCAGTGTGAATTAGCCAGGTCATATGATAAGATTATGAGATCCAGAGATGTTTCAGTTAAAGAGTCTGGGGGGGCTGTAAACCCCATCAAAGAATTTCATTAAAAAAAGCGCAGTACATTTCAGCAGCTAGAAAAGATCACATAGTCTCTATAGCTTGTATCATCTGCAACTCTTCTTCTTCAGACATGGTGAGTAGATATGAGTCTTACTTTTTTAAAAATATTGTTGGCTATGTAATGTTTCTGTCTCTTATGATTGTCTTTAAAAAATAGGAGCAGAAGCTGCGGGGTACAAATAAACTCTCTCTTACAAAAGAAGACAGCAAAGAAAGTTAAAAGGTATGTCTTGTGTTTTTTCATTTTCCAGCAGCTATGCTCTTTATAATGTGTCTTATGTTTTTTTTTAAATATTAAAGACCAGGAAGCTCCCACAAAACAAGATGACCAGTCTAATCAACAGACGACACCTTGCAAATACAGAAAGCCAAAAGACAAGCAGAATAGTGAGTATTCCAGTTTTATCCGTCACCTAGATTTTGAGGCCGCTGTAAAAGAAAAAAAGTATTAGCCCCTACGTTTTTCTTTTTCAGATCGAGAAAATGTTAGAAAACCAATGGCTATGGGAGAGAAGTCTAACAGGAAAAGATCACACAGCGAAAGTTTTTCTGCCGGTGAATCTACACAAGCCGGTACAGAATACAGAGGGCGTGGTGATGCCGTATGTTTGATCACAGTGTTTCAGAGGACAGCGTAAATAATCATGCAATAGGCCCCGCTGAAGAATCAGAACCAGTTAGCTATGTTCAGTTTGTGAAAAGGTGGGATCGTAAATTGGACAAGTTTAATGGTGTAATTTATTCAGAGGAATTTTGGTTTATTAATTTAGACAGGGTAACATCATTATCTGAGGCTCAATTCGCCATTCGGCAAGGTATCCAGCATATTCTGGATGAGGTTAGCAGCAGGGTTTCACCCGGTGATTATGTACAGGTGCATTTACACTCATCTCTTTTTCACAATTCCTTGTATTCTGGAAAGTTAAACCCAGAAGCATTAGATGCTGACGATTTCTTAAATCAGATCGCTAAACTCCTTCAGAGTCACAGAGAAATCCAAGTTTGTGATATATTCCGGTTTGTTGTACTTGTCATAAGAAATTGTGGTGGGGGAGCTCGTAGGGTCTTAAAGACTATACCGTTTAGCCATATTATTCAAAAGAAAAGGATGTATTTGATATACTTGAATAACACTGATAATAACCTGTGTTTTGCAGGTAACCTCACAGCCCTCATGTCGCAGGTAAAAATGACAGATGTCGAATTGTTAGAAGGTGCTAAAAAACTACATAATGAATTGGGGTGGCCGGTACATAGAAAAGTCATGCTCGATGATGTAGCAATATTTGAACAGCATTTAAAGATAAACATACGCGTTGTGCTTTACACAAATTCACGGGGTTTGTTTTAAGACATCAGACAGACCTGTGTTCCCTAAGACTGTGTTCTTGTTGCTACACGATGACCATTTCTATGGTATAACCGATGTCAAAAAATTCTATGGGGAGCGCAACTTCTGCAGTTATTGTCAGAAACCGTAGTCACGATCATAATTGCACATTGTGGTGCTGTCTTTGTTTGACACTAACGTGTGCGAATAATGTTGGTGTACAACAGAGATGCCCTAATTGCAAACTCTTTTGACGTTCTAAAGAGTGTTTAATAGACACACGTATTTGGTTCTGAAAAAAGAAGTGGCGTGTTTATCTAAGATATTGTGCCAGAAATGTGAGTCTTATGTGGACAAGAAACTTAAGTGCAAGGGCCGGCATTGTAAACTATGTCGTGACCCCCTAACCGGGGATGGTGTCCACTTATGTTTTATGACCCCTATTGGTAAAACTGAAACATCTGAAAAGTATATTTTTTATGATTGTGAATGTATGCAAGAAACAGGCTGGCATGTCCCTAATTACATATATGCGACGGACGTAAATGATGAAAGAAACTGGGAATTCAAGGGTCTCGAATGTATTTCTGCCTTTATACAGATATTTTGTGACAAAAAAATTTAAAGGCTACACCTTCATAGCCCATAATTCCAAAGGTTATGACGGGTATTTTGTTCTTAAACAACTGCTTAAGGAAAAGATGAACACAGGGCTGCTGGTTCAAGGTGCTAAACCTTTACATATTACCGTTGAACCTTTGACTATCCGTTTTATAGACTCTCTAAATTTCTTGCCTATGAAACTTAGCAAATTTCCGCAAGCAATGGATTTTACAGACAGCAAGGGGTACTTTCCGCACTTTTTTAATACTCTGGAAAATCAAAATTATGTGGGCCCCATGCCGGGTGTTGAACATTACGGTGTGGATAACATGTTGCCTGAAGAAAAAGAGGAATTTTTACAATGGTACAAGTACAATCAGCATAAAACTTTTAATTTGCAAAAAGAGCTGGCTTATTACTGCCAGCAGGATGTATCTGTTTTGCGGCAGGCCTGTGTTCTCTACCGAGCTGAAATCATGAAAATGACAGAAAAAGAAGTGTTTGTAGAGCAGGGTGACATCTCAGAAATTCTAACAAGGTGTTTAGACCCTTTCCAATCTATAACCCTTGCATCTGTATGTATGGCTATGTTCAGATTAATGTTTTTAGAACCCAAGACTGTGGCACTCATTCCACCAGATAACTATCACCGGCAGACAAAGAGATATTCATCCTCCCTCCATTCAATGGTTGTTGTATGTAGAGGCCAAAGAAAATATACAGATCACACATGCTCTGAAAGGTGGCGAAAAAAAGGTGGGGTCTTATTTCCTTGATGGCTATGCCGTGATCGATGGGGTAGAACCAGCTTTTGAATTTAATGGTTGTTTTCATCACGGCTGTCCGAGTTGTTATAACGATAAAGACCAGAATCCTGTAACAGCCACGACCTATGGTTTTCTTTATTACAAAACACAGCTAAAAGCTGCATTCCTGGAAAGCCGGGGGTTCAAGGTCATAAGTCTATGGGGAGCACGAGTGGAAGCAGATGGTAAAAGAAAATGACGGGGGCTGTGCAGATTTCCTGGCTGACTCCGCATTACCGCAACCTCTGATTCTATGAGATGCCCTTTCTGGGGGTAGAACATAGTGTCTGTACCACAAAACAAGACCTGGGGAAAAATACACTACTATGATTTTACCAGCCTATACCCTTTTGTCAATAAAACAAAGGAATATCCAATAGGCCATCCACAAATCATTTATGACAAATTTGGTCCCCCTACAAAGTACTTTGGTTTTATAAAAGCAAAAGTATATCCACAACGAAAGCTCTTTTTCCCGGTGTTACCCATATGGTTGGGCGGCAAGCTTATGTTTCCACTGTGTCATACGTGTGCTGACACACGGCAACAGGAAATGTGTGCCCACACGGATGAGGAGAGAGCTTTTATGGGGACTTGGTGTACAGTGGAGATGAATTTAGCCATTGCAAAAGGGTATGTGGTTGTTGAAATCCCGGCTTTCCAGGAATGCAGCTTTTAGCTGCGTTTTGTAATAAAAAAAACCATAGGTCGTGGCTGTTACAGGATTCTGGTCTTTATCGTTATAACAACTCGGACAGCCGTGATGAAAACAACCATTAAATTCAAAAGCTGTTTCTACCCCATCGATCACGGCATAGCCATCAAGAAAATAAGACCCCACCTTTTTTTCGCCACCTTTCAGAGCATGTGTGATCTGTATATTTTCTTTGGCCTCTACATACAACAACCATTGAATGAAGGGGGGATGAATATCTCTTTGTCTGCCGGTGATAGTTATCTGGTGGAATGAGTGCCACAGTCTTGGGTTCTAAAAACATTAATCTGAACATAGCCATACATACAGATGCAAGGGTTATAGAGTGGAAAGGGTCTAAACACCTTGTTAGAATTTTTGAGATGTCACCCTGCTCTACAAACACTTCTTTCTCTGTCATTTTCATGATTTCAGCTCGGTAGAGAACACAGGCCTGCCGCAAAACAGATACATCCTGCTGGCAGTAATAAGCCAGCTCTTTTTGCAAATTAAAAGTTTTATGCTGATTGTCCTTGTACCATTGTAAAAATTTCTCTTCTTCAGGCAACATGTTACCCACACCGTAATGTTCAACATCCGGCATGGGGCCCACATAATTTTGATTTTCCAGAGTATTACAAAAGTGCGGAAAGTACCCCTTGCTGTCTGTAAAACCCATGGCTTGCGGACGTTTGCTAAGTTTCATAGGCAGGAAATTTAGAGAGTCTATAAAACGGATAGTCAAAGGTTCAACGGTAATATGTAAAGGTTTAGCACCTTGAACCAGCAGCCCTGTGTTCACCTTTTCCTTAAGCAGTTGTTTAAGAACAAAATACCCATCATAACCTTTGGAATTATGGGCTATGAAGGTGTAGCCTTTAAATTTTTTTGTCACAAAAAATCTGTATAAAGGCAGAAATACATTCGAGACCCTTGAATTCCCAGTTTCTTTCATCATTTATGTCCGTCGCATATATGAAATTAGGGACATGCCAGCCTGTTTCTTGCATACATTCACAATCATAAAAAATATACTTTTCAGATGTTTCAGTTTTACCAATAGGGGTCATAAAACATAAGTGGACACCATACCCGGTTAGGGATTCACGACATAGTTTGCAATACCGGCCCTTGCACTTATGTTTCTTGTCCACATAAGACTCACATTTCTGGCACAGTATCTTAGATAAACACGCCACTTCTTTTTTCAGAACCAAATACGTGTGTCTATTTAAACACTCTTTAGAACGTCAAAAGAGTTTGCAATTAGGGCATCTCTGTTGTACACCAACATTATTCGCACACGTTAGTGTCAAACAAAGACGGCACCACAATGTGCAATTATGATCGTGACTGTACGGTTTCTGACAGTAACTACAGACGTTGCGCTCCCCCTAGAATTTTTTGACATCGGTTATACCATAGAAATGGTCATCGTGTAGCAACAAGAACACAGTCTTAGGGAACACAGGTCTGTCTGATGTCTTAAAACAAACCCCGTGAATTTGTGTAAAGCACAACGCGTATGTTTATCTTTAAATGCTGTTCAAATATTGCTACATCATCGAGCATGACTTTTCTATGTACCGGCCACCCCAATTCATTATGTAGCTTTTTAGCACCTTCTAACAATTCGACATCTGTCATTTTTACCTGTGACATGAGGGCTGTGAGGCTACCTGCAAAACACAGGTTATTATTAGTGTTATTCAAGTCTATCAAATACATCCTTTTCTTATGAATAATATGGCTAAACGGTATAGTCTTTAAGACCCTACGAGCTCCCCCACCCCGATTTCTTATGACAAGTACAACAAACCGGAATATATCACAAACCTGGATTTCTCTGTGACTCTGAAGGAGTTTAGCGATCTGATTTAAGAAATCGTCAGCATCTAATGCTTCTGGGTTTAACTTTCCAGAATACAAGGAATGGTGAAAAAGAGATGATTGTAAATGCACCTGTACATAATCACCGGGTGAAACCCTGCTGCTAACCTCATCCAGAATATGCTGGATACCTTGCCAAATGGCGAATTGAGCCTCAGATAATGATGTTACTCTGTCTAAATTAATAAACCAAAATTCCTCTGAATAAATTACACCATTAAACTTGTCCAATTTACGATCCCACCTTTTCACAAACTGAACATAGCTAACTGGTTCTGATTCTTCAGCGGGGCCTAATGCATGATTATTTGCGCTGTCCTCTGAAACACTGTGATCAATGACACGGAATCACCACGCCCTCTGTATTCTGTACCGGCTTGTGTAGATTCACTGGCAGAAAAACATTCGCTGTGTGATCTTTTCCTGTTAGACTTCTCTCCCATAGCCATTTGTTTTCTAACATTTTCTCGATCTGAAAAAGAAAAACGTAGGGGCTAATATTTTTTTTCTTTTACAGCAGCCTTAAAATCTAGGTGCCAGATAAAACTGGAATACTCACTATTCTGCTTGTCTTTTGGCTTTCTGTAAGATGTCGTCTGTTGATTAGGCTGGTCATCTTGTTTTGTAGCAGCTTCCTGGTCTTTAATATTTAAAAAACCCATAAGACACATTATAAAGAGCATAGCTGCTGGAAAATGAAAAAACACATGACATACCTTTTAACTTTCTTTGCTGTCTTCTTTTTTTAAGAGAGAGTATTTGTACCCTGCGGCTTCTGCTCCTATTTTTTAAAGACAATCATAAGAGACAGAAACATTACATAGCCAACAATATTTTTAAAAAAGTAAGACTCATATCTACTCACCATGTCTGAAGAAGAAGAGTTGCAGATGATACAAGCTATAGAGACTATGTGATCTTTTCTAGCTGCTGAAATGTACTGCGCTTTTTTAAATGAAATTCTTTGATGGGGTTTACAGCTCCCCCCTGACTCTTTAACTGAAACATCTCTGGATCTCATAATCTTATCATACGACCTGGCTAATTCACACTGCCTTTTTTTTTCACAGACAGTACATTGTAACAGATGCTATATATTGTGTATGTGGACCAATGTGGCTAATACACATTCCCCCACCCCCAGACGCCTTAAGTGGATTTTAGTTCTACAATAGATAAATCACAAGGTCCCATTTTTACAGACAACCCATTGTAGGTTTAATTAACTAGGTAATCCTAAAACACATCACACAAAGCTGTAGTTTCAAATGTTTTATTTCAAATAAAATGTTTTCATCTTGTGAAATGATTCATTTGAGCATTACAATTTTTTAAAAAATATATAAAGGCATACATATAATTTTTGTTCATCTGTATGTTCGGCTAATAGATTCTGGAAATACATACATTTTCATAAAAAGTCAATTTTTTACAGAACTTGGTGTTTTTTAAAGAACGATCTATAATCTCTGTCACAGATTAAACCTTCTACTAGCTACATTTATTTATTTAGCATTTCTTATATACCGCCTTTCATGATATCAAGGCAGTTTACATTGAACAAACTGAAATTACATTGAACAGGGCATTATAACTTGGAGATAACTATTTTACACGGAACATGGGCAATGGAGGGTTAAGTGGCCTGCCGAAGAGCACAAGGAGCACCTGTGGGACTAGAAACTCCAGTTCTTCTGGCCCAAGGTTGCTGTCCTGTAGTGGGATTTGAACATTTACAATAGGTCCTAGACACAACTTGTTACAAGTTTTATGGATTTTCTGTTGTATTTCCTTGTGTCAGACAATCATGATGTCTTTGCCCTGGAGCATGTATTACACAAGCTGCACAGTCTCTATGCATAACGCCCCTGCCAGCATTTCCTGATAATACAGCCCATAATTGCTTGTATAGCAGATTTAAATGTGTTTATTTCATCAGGTTTTTTTTTTAGTTGTCCTTTTGGCTGGCTATGACATCAAATGCCTCCCTTTGATATGTACAGAGAAAGCACAAACAGCGTAGATTGGTTGTCTGTATGTCCTCTAGCTCTTGTAGGAGCGGAGATTCCTTACAACACTTTTCTACAAAAAAAACCTTCTCTTATCTCTGCTGATCCTAGTTTGCTTGGTGTTCCAAAAAGAGCCATTTTTTTCTTTTTGAATCTCTGTGTTAAAATGTTCCCCTTACACAGGACACACAGCCTTACACCAGGAGCATGCTCAGAACACCTGGAGCATGCTCAGAACAGGCCTCTTGTTTCAATGAATCACGTGTTACCACACCCTAGAGGCATGTTCAGACTTGTCTCTCTGTATTGGTTTTTTCAAAGCCACTAAAAATAGCTGCATTAAGCGGATTTGAACTCATCTCTCTCTCTCCAAAAAATAGCTGTATTAGGGGAATTTGAACTCAGGTCTCTCTCTCTGTATTTCTGTGTTTGCCAGAATACTTGTCTCTAAACATGAGGTCTTAAAAGCAACATTCTATCACATGGACAGCACTGGTTTCTCTAACAAAAGATGAGTTAATTGAGGTTTAACATTTGTAAATAAAAGCTTCCACCCTGTCTGTGCCTCTGTGAAAAGCCCTGTGCTGTGTTAAGAATCTTTTGTGAGAAATAAGAACTGGGGCAGTGGGAGAGAGAAAAGCATTCTTTGTTTTCCAGGGTTCCTGCTTTTTTGCAGATGTAAACATTAACCAGAAGCAAAACACATTTCCGGAATCAGTCACTCTGCTTCCGTTGAGGTCATCGGAAAAGGACACGGCCCTTTTCTGATGACACCCTGTTTCCGGTGATGTCAGCAAAAAGGGACAGTCCATTTCTGATGACACCCTGTTTCTGGTGATGTCATTTCCGATGATGTAGGCAGGGGCGTGGTTGAGGGTGGGAGGCTGTGGGTGGGGCACAAACCCGGAAGTGGACGCTGATTGGCTAATGCCATATTGTGGGGCGGGACGTGGGTGTGGCACAAACTCGGAAGTGGACGCTGATTGGATAATGTCATCCTTGGGGCGGGGTGGAGGCGTGTCAAGTGGGGAGGTGGCCACGCCTGGGGTGGGAGTGGGTGGGGCTAACTTACCATTCACTTCTATGGGAGGGGGCATGGCCTAAGGCAGGACATACACCGGAAGTGGGCGCTGATTGGTACCTGTCAACAGTTTGGGGGTGGGGGTGGGCGGGGCTAACTCACCATTCACTTCTATGGGAGGGGGCATGGCCTAAGGCAGGACATACACCGGAAGTGAACGCTGATTGGCTCCTGTCATCCTTATCTCACCTGTCAATCAGTTTGACGAGTAGTGTACCCATTATACTACTCATGTTTACTAAAAGCACATGTTAACATTATGCAAATATTTATGCAAATGAGGCCCCACAATGAGTCCCTGCACATGGCCCCTCACCCCCCTTGGGCCGCCCCTGCCTTGTACTGGCTCTTATTCTTGTTATTACTGGGTGGGGTTATTATGGTCCCTTTATACTTCTTATAAAGTCTATATCTGTCAGTAAATCCTGTGTGTGGTTCTGGTTGAGACAAGATCTGTTAACGTGTATGTGTACTTTGAACTTTTCAAGGACCTGAATCTGGATTTGTATTATTACTGAATCTTGGATAATGAAAACTAATGTTGTTTTGTTATCTCGGTTATATCCAAGAAATTATTTTAATTGAATCTTCCACTCAGAAAGAGATGAGGGAGGTGGGATATCAGTTGTTAGTAAGTCAGACCTGGTTGGCAATCAATGACATGTTCATCCAGATGGACATGAACTCAAGCGAATGTCTTCTAAGAGCTGGCGCTTTTGTCTTGTTTATCTACCATTGAACAATGATGTTTTAGTGGCGAATTTCAAAGAGTAGTTGAGTACAATTGATTTTAATTTATCCCATTTTCTTATAATGGAAGATTTTAATATGCATATTGACGAGCAGTCATTAGCTATGATTGTTGATACATTTTATAAATACTTTAGGCTATATTTTGGACTTCATATTTTATCTGAAACAATTGGAACAGTTGAATGTATTTGACCCCCATCGTTTTATCTCCAGTAGCATGGTCTGACCTCTTTCAAGGGTTTTCCATATCCCTACAATCGGGATCTTATGGTTAAGAATAACTGGAAAAGGACATGTGGAGAGTAATTTTACAAAGCCACACCTAGTTAACGTGAGGTTTAACATGCACCAATTGTGCTTATTTTATAAAATCCAGTACACATTTAACTTATACAAGTTGTAAAGTGCATGCTAGAAGCATTGCACACAGGTGCATTTCTCATCATCAGTGTGAGTAAAATTTTGTGACTGCTAGTGTATGCTTGTGTGAGTTGACAGTGTGAGTACGGGGGAATGAATGGGTAGCATATGTGTGAGTAAATGGGAGGAGCATGTGTATATGACTGAGCGAGAGGGCGGTCTGAGTGGGCCACATACGGGAGTTGGTGACGTATGCGTACACAAGTGGGCAAATTGAATAAGCGGGCAGAGTGTGAGTCATTGTGGTCTGTGAGATTACCAGGTGAATTGATCAGGAGTGTGAGTGAATGAGTGATCTCTGTTAGTGAGTGTAGGGAAGACAGTGAACTCACTAGATGATCTCTCCTTAACACTCAGTGTCTTCCTCACAGCTTCCTCCCTATCCTTTAATTCAACCTGTCTGTAATCCTCATTTTTCCTTTCCTTCTGCCACATCTTTCCATATCTTCTGAACCCTACCTTTTTGACACTCCTCACTGCTGTGCTCCTAATTTTCTCTACCACTCTTTTTCTTTAGCAGTAGCCGACTCCCTACTTAGTGCCCACATCTGCTCATTTTTCCTGGCTTCCGGTCTGCTTTCTTCACATCTTTGGCAGACAAGGCTTGATCTTCCCACCTGTCATGCCGTTCTGCTCCCTTTACTTTGAGGCCCGGGCTTCTCACTTGCTACGCCACTCCTCTCACTTCATTCTTCCAGCAGGCGAGACCTGGGCTCCCTGCTTGCTGTGACGCTCTGCTTGCTTTGCTCCCTCAGCAGGTGGGGTCCAGGCTTCCCGCCAGCCATGCTGTGCTGCTCTTCTCCCTTCATTCTTCCAGCGGGCAGGGCCTGGGCTCCCGCCCTGCTGTGCTGCTCTGCTCCTGTCATCATTTTTGCAGCAGGAGCACCTAGGACTGGTGGAAAAGCCCGCACCTAGAGTTTTAAGGAGTGCACATAAATTATAGTAGTTTATAATTTGCTCTCTGCCCAAGTTCTGCCCATGTGCACACCCACATTGAAAGTACACGCCATTGGCATGATGCGCATATATTTACAGAATAGTGATGGGCTGAAGTATGTGCATAGAGGCCCATTCACACATGTAAATCACTGAAAATGGATGATTTACACACATTGATGGCATGCATCTTTACGCAGCTCCTTGTAAAATTACCCTGAAATGTTCACTCAAATATATCGACAACTGTGTTGGTTGGAAAATGGAAGAAAAAGATGGGGGGGAAGCCTGTATTAGATCAATGTGGAGTTTCTGAGCTAGTGCATATTTGAAACCATGGGGCATGTTTACTAAACTGTGGTAATGTCATTCGCGTTAGGCTCCGCGTTGATGAAACATATACCCATATAAAGGAGTGGGCGGGGCAGCACTAAAGCTGTGTCAGATAAGGCGCGTTATAAGGCACGTAAGAAGGCACGTTAGAAGGCATCCTATGAGGCACAGTACAAGGCACGTTATAAGGCACCTTATTAGGCACAGTACAAGGCACGTGCTGTACATTGCTGACTGAAATGGTTTCTCTCTCCTGCAATTGTGTGCTAACGCCAGGTTTTCAGTTGCATTAGAATTCAGCCCTTAATTTCTCCACGTTAGTGTGAAAGGGGCCTCTCCCCGCCCACTCCCCACCCATTGACCCCTTCTCTCCACCCTTTTCTGGCTTTAACGCGGCCGGGAACGTTAAGGTGCGCTATGTGCCGTTAAGGCGCCTTAACGTTACAGAATGTAATGTTAAGGTGCCTTAACGTTACATACTGCGCCTTAACGTAGCCGCTGCTACGTTACCACAGTTTAGTAAACATGCCCCCATATGTTTGTAGTGAGGCGGACTTATTATGCTCCACTGGTTATTAAAGAATTACAGGATCAAAAACAATTACTTAGAAGGTTAGAATGAAAGTGATGACAGTTATCTGTGCCAGAGGTTACAGCAGATTATTTGATCATGTTATCATCTACCAGGATGCTGTACAATAGGTTCATCAGCATTATTATTCAAAATTGTTTATGTGTTCTACTAATCATTTGCAAAAATTTTATGTAAGTTATGCCATGTCTCGTCTGTTACAGAAAATCAGACTTTGATTCTCAGTTGTATGCAATCTTCTTAGTAGAGGAAACTCCTAAGATCTGTTTTCCTCATCAGAAAATGATTCTACTATAGAAAAGTATCAACCAATTATGTTGCTGTCTCTATTTCTGCTACTTTATGGAATAACTTTATGCCTGTATTGTATGATAGTGTTTGTGTGAGTTTCTTATTCCTTCGTAACACATGAGACCTGTTGTCAAAGAAATTGAGGACCTTCATTTTGATTGGTTAATTTCTGCCTATGATCGGGTATTTTCCTTGATTATCAATAAAAGGTCTATATACAGGGTGGCCCAAAAAAGGGAGAACATCTCGTAAATTAAAAGCTTAAATAGTTTACTTATTTACCTTTTTTAACTATATAATGTCTTTATTTCGACAATTTCCGGCTGCCATCTTTTTTAAAAATGTTTCAATTGTTTACATCTGTCTTTTTAAATTTTTAAATAACTTATATGCTACGAGATGTTCTCACTTTTTTTGGGCCACCCTGTACATCCTATTTAAAAACTGTGGTCCAATTTTGAATTTGTCTTTATTAAGCAAACCTTTGGAACAAGTCACCAGAACAGTTGCAGAATTTTGTGTTATTACATGATATCCTTAATCAACAGCAATATGGCTTTCAGAAGGAATTTAATGATACTGAAATATTACTTCTTTCTGTGTCAACAATATTCTCTTTGGCCTGTACAAAATTAAGGATGCTTACTGATTACTGTTTTTAGACACATCTCACTTGAGCATAGCGCCTATTTTCAATGGTCAAGTGAGGAGAGGTTTTGTCTGTCTGTACGCATGTTTGTTTGCACGTATATATGTACCTCCCTCCCACCCACAGCCCAAAGCAGCAGGCTGGAGAGCCAAGGGGAGCCCCAGTCCCCTCAGCATGAAGATCTGGGGCTGCGATTTGCAAAGTCTGATGGAAAGTCCTGGGTCCCACAGGTCGGAAGAGTAGGAGGGTGGTGCAGAAAGAAGGGGGCTAAGTATAAAGGAGGGGATGAGATTAGAAGGAAAAGAATGGATGGGGCATAAGAGAAGGATCTGTGCTGAGAGAGCAGCATAAGGGAAGGGACAAGGTTAGAGGAGAGAAGCAGAGACGGTGAGTGTATTAATGGAGAAAGGAAGGGAGGGAGTGAAGGCCTGAGTTCAAGGTTAGGCAGCAGGGGAGAGAGGCATAGGTGGGTGGAGAGAAAAGAGTAAGGGTGCAAGAGAGAGCAGTGAAGGATAGGAATGGGGAATAGTTCAAGAAGATGGGAGGGACGGGGAGTAGGTGCTTGAGGACATGGGAAAGTGCCCGTCACTCCAACACACACAGACACTCCCCACCCTGACACATGCACCCCCACACTCCCACTACTGCGACACACACTTGCACACACAGACACCCCCACCACACACACATGTGCATGTACATGTACAGAGCCACCAAGATATACAAGCACAAACACGCCAACACATGCACGCGCCATCATTCCTCATTACACATATACATGCACACGCACCTTCTGACACTCCCCATTACACATACACATGCACCCTCGACACTCTTCATTATATGCACCCGCCAACGCTCCCCGTTCCATGCACGCACTCCCCGTTGCACACAAGCACATACGCACCCACCCTCGACATGCACATGCACCCTCCCTGTGCCTGATTCTGCAAATAGCGGAAATGTGCCCATTGTGTCATGCTGCAAGTGTGTGCTTTCCAGTTTCTTAGCTATTTCTTCAGCCTTCGACATGGTTAGCCGTCAGGTATTGCTTTCTAGGCTGACTTTGAGTTGAGTTACATATTTGTGGATGGTTTGCTTCTCATCTATCACATAATTCTGAAGGTGACTGCAGGGCTCATCATTGTCCTTGTTTTTATTCCATATTTCTCTCCACCCACTATGTCGTCTTTTAGAGCTAATGGATGTAGGCTATCGGGTATATGCCAATGTTCCTTGTTTCTTTGCCTATCACTGTATCTCCTACTCTGTTCTATCTCATAAATGGCGTTCCTTTCATATTTTCCGTAACACAAATGTGGTATTGTAAACCGCTCTGATGCCTCTCGTTCTGAGCGGTATATCAAATGTATAAAAAAAAAATACCATGCTTTTTTTGTCTTTTGACATGGTGTTCCTGAGGGCTAATGCATGTTTATTGACCATAGTCTCAGAATCAATTAGGGTTGGATTTAGAAAAGAAATGTGGGCCTATTAGTCTCCAAAACATTACTGAGAGATTTGCCTGATAATATTAACACTGCAGATGTGTGCTGTAGTCAGAGATTCGCTGGGGGGGGGGGGGGGTCTAATAAAAAAAGAATATTCTATATTATTCTTTAGGTTACATCTTTTGAAATAGCTAAAGTCTTTTCAGTGTTTGGATGATTTTTGCACAGTGGTTCAATCAATGATATTTCTTATTCTTGATTACTGTAATGCTTGGTATATACAGTAGGATTTCCTATAGGAGTTAGACAACACAAAATGATACAGCAAAGTCGTTGACTGGCTACTTTTGTTTTCATCACATGCTTTATGATACCCCACCTGGTTGCCAGCAAACCACAGGTCTCGTTTTAAATTATCCATTGTTTTTGGAATTCTTAGCGGTGGTAAACCCAGCACTTACAATGTTTTTTTGAACCCATATGTACCAGACACAGTGTGCAGTCCCAGAATACTAGGTTCCTTCCTATTGACCTACAAGTGCATTCATTCTGCGGCTCCTCATTACCTTTCCTCTCTTATCTCACTCCACCCCTCCTCGGCAACTCTCCTCCTCTGGCAGATCCCTTTTATCTGTGCCCTTCTCTGCCACTGCCAACTCCAGACTTAGGTAGTTTGTTCACAGAATGAACTGAGTCATGTATCGGGCTCCTTCTCTAGCCCTATTCAAATCCAGGTTAAAAAGGCATCTCTTTGAGGCTGCTTTTGGATCCTGATACTCCTCACTCTTGATCACCACTTATGTGTATTTTACCATATGCTAGTCCCCAGTTTTGTGATGTTTTTTCATCTTGATTAAACTGTAAGCTCTGATCAGCAGGGACTGTGTCTTACATCTATATATACAGCACTGTGTACGCCTTGTATCACTATTCAAATGATTAGTAGTAGTTGTAGTTTTAAATGGCGATTGTCTTCTTGGGTTCACTCATAAATATGTGCTGTTATTGGTCGGCAAATTTGGAATAGAAACATGACAGCAGAAAAAGACCACATGGCCCATCTAGTCTGCCTGTCCATATCAACTACAATAGTTCCCTTTTTTCCTTTAGAGATCCTCTGTCTCATGCTTTTTTGAATTCAGATACTATCCTCGTCTCCACTGGGAGACTATTCCATGCATCTACCACTCTTTCCGTAAAGAAATATTTCGGCATATTACTCCTGAGTCTATCCCCTTTCACTCTCATCCTATGTCCCCTCATAGCAGAGCTTACCTTCAATTGAAAGAGACTCTCCTGTGCATTTATGCCATGGAGGTATTTAAATGTCTCTATCATATCTCCTCTATCCCACCTTTCTTCTTACATATACATATTAAGATCTTAAGTCTGTCCTCATATGCTTTATAACGAAGACCACTAACCATTTTAGTACCCACCCTCTGCACCGACTCCAACCTGTTTATACCCTTTTGAAGGTGCGGTCTCCAGAATTGCACACAATATTCCAAATGAGGTCACATCAGACACTAATACAGAGACATTATTACCTCCTTTTTTCTGCTGGCCATTCCTCTCCCTTTGCACCCAAGCATCCTTCTGGCTTTCGCAGTCACCTTTTCTACCTGTTTAGCTACTTTAAGATCGTGAGACACAATTATGTCCAGATCCTGCTCCCATGGTCAGAAGTACCTTATCCCCTACACTCTACTGCTTCTTTGGATTTTTGCAGCCCAAGTACATGACCCTGCATTTTTTAGCATTAAATTTCAGCTGCCAAATTCTTGACCATTCTTCGAGCTTAGCTAGATCCTTCCTCATGTTCTCTAGTCCTTCCTGGGTGTCTGCTCGATTGCAGATTTTGGTATCATCTGCAAATAAGCAAACCTTACCTGACAGCCCTTCCACAAGTACATTGTGTATTGAAATTTATTTTTTATTTTATTTTTATTTATTTATTTATTTCAGGTTTTTCTATACCGCGCTCTTTAAAATCAGCTCGGTTTACAGTTAGCACAAATTTGTACAGTGCAGGCGGCATCTGCATTGTACTTACAGGAAACACAGTTTACAACTTGGCTAACTGGGGGAGCTATGTACGGGCTACTCAGAACAAGCTACTTAGTTAAGAAACTATATACACCGGCGATATAGTCAAGACCGTGGGGGCGGGCGGCAACATGCCCGCTTGTTGGTTATTTACAACGAATTGTATGCTATATACAAATTGTGTGCTATCTACAAGGTTGTATGCATAACGTGTGTCTGGAGGCTTAGTGGTCGGGGCTGGGGCTGAGTGTTGTTGGGTCGAGGGTGCGGTGTTGGTGAATGCGTGTGGACGGCTGTTGGGCATTTCCGTCATGAGTGTAGTGCTGGAGAAAGAGGTGGTGTTTTAGGGCCTTTCTGAATTGGGTGAGCTCAGTTATGGAGCGAATGTTGGGGGGAGGGCATTCCAGCATGTGGGAGCATAGTACATGAAGCCCCGGCTTCATGTTGCTTGCGAGCACTTTGTTATCTTGCTCGGGATGTTCAGGGTGTTGGCTGCAGCTGACCTTCGGACTCTGGGGGTGTGGTAGTGATGAGGTCTTTGATGGAGGCGGCGGTAAGCCCATTGATGGCCTTAAACATCATTAATAGTATCTTGAATGTGATCCTGCAGTGGACCGGCAGCCAATATAGGTGTTTCAGGATAGGAGTTATATGGTCTCTCCTAGCTGCTCCATGTAGTATTCTGGCTGCTGCATTCATTGCGAGAAGCAGTGGATTCAGTATGCTTTTTGGTAGTCCATGTAGGATCAAGTTGGCGTAATTGAAATGGGGGATTATTAATGTTTGGTAGACTGTCTGGAAGTCCTCTGGTTCCAGCAGGGGTCTAAGGTGACGGACCGTCCTTATTTTGTGGTATATTGCTTTAACGGTATTATTTACGTGGGCCTTCATGTCCAACTGTTGGTCTAGGCTGACTCCGAGGTAGCGGATCATGGGTTTATTTTGGAGCTCCGCTCCCCTCACCTTCAGCGAGACGGGGGTGGGGGGGGGGGGTAAAATCTGGGTTCCTGGAGATGAATAGTGCCTCAGTTTTCTTGAAGTTTATTCTGAGGTTTTGTGTGTGGAGCCATTCGATCACGGCATCGAAGCAGGTGGTTAGGGGTGAGAAATCTGGATGGTCGGTTGAGAAAGGCATGTAGAGTAGTACGTCGTCCGTGTATACGAGGCATGAGACATTGAATGTTCGGGTGAGTGCGCAAATGGGCTGCATATATACGTTGAAGAACAGTGCAGAGAGTGATGATCCCTGCAGTACACCCTGCTCCTGCCGGAACGGACTGGAGGTCTTGGAGCCAGCGTGTACGTGTTGCCATCTATCTGTGAGGTAAGATCTGCACCATCTTAATGCCGCGTCCTGGATCCCCTTCTCTTCGAGCCATCTTAGCAGCAGTTCATGGTCCACGGAGTCGAAGGCTGCGGCAATGCCCAGGAAAATCAGGGCATAACCCCGTCTAATGTTATCCAAACCTGTGGTTAGAGTGTTGAAGAAGCTGGTCAGGAGTGTCTCTACTCCGTGCTGTTCTCTGAATCCGTGTTGGGCTCGGATCGAGGGGAGCAGTGGTCCCAATATGGTGTTGGATTTGACGCTGGACGAGTTTTTTGATTATTTTTGCCATTACGGGGATGCTCGAGATTGGTCGAGTTTGCTGTTCTTTAGTAGTGGTCTAATAGAGGTTTGTTTCAAGCTTCATGGGAAGGCTCCTGTCATGAAGGATAGGTCTATGAATCTGACCAGAAAGGGGCTGAGCTCTTTGCGAGTGTTTTTATCCAGAACGCTGGACACGGGCCGTTTGGGGCTGTAGTGCTGTTGTTTGAAGTAATGGTGTCCTCAATGTCTCTCGCTGACAGTGTTGAGAAGGTGGCCAGTGGGGTAGGGTGGCTAGTTCTGTACGAGGGTGCAGGTGGTATAGTCTTGTTAGTCTGGATGGATTTCGACTGAAGATAGTCCGCAAACTCTTGTGGTTGTGGCATGCTTAGTTGTGTGGGGGATGGTTCTTTTGTGAGGGATCTCACCAGGTTAAATAAGTCCTGGGGTTTGTTTAGAGAGCACTGTAGGAGTTCAGCGTGGTATTGCTTCATTCTCTCCGAGATTGCCAGACAGTGTTTTTCCAATTGTAGGGTGTAGGTATGGTTAGGCAAATAAATTCCAAAACCCCAATTCTTCCCCCAATTCAAAATATACTCATGCCTATCCTACGAAGCTCTAAGCCTATACTAATTTATTGTAAATAGTTGTAAATTATTTGCTGCTGTTATATTGTCTTTAACCCCAGTTATCCTTGTTCCATTTCCTGTTATCTGTAAACTTGACATACTTTTTTATGCTTAAGTTCAATGTTGTTAAAATGTAAACCGCACTGATGATAAATAGCGCAGTATATAAAAACTACTAAATAAAATAAATATAAATAAATAGGTTTCCTGGTCAGCAGTGGAGCATGATCATTGTCAGCGTCTTTCGAGTGACCTTACATAGCGGAGTGACGTTTGTAGCTCAGGGGAGTACCATGGTTCTGCCTTCCTTTTTCTTGGAGACGCTTCTGCCACTGGTTGGCGGGCAATGGCGTTGAGGCTTTCGTTCCAGGCGGTGAGCATTTCCTTAGGGTTAAGGTCTGTGAGGCCGAGCAGAGGCTGGGTTTTACTAATTATCTCTTCTTTGTCGAAAGACCGGAATTGTGTTCTTGGTGTTGCGTTTCCATCGAGTGTGGGTCGGCTGCTGTTGTGTCCTGGCTGTATTAGCATCTGGAACCTCAGCAGGCTGTGGTCAGACCATGGTACTGGCAAGATGGATAGTACAAATTCGTGGTCTGGGTCTGTGGCCATCTGTGGTGCAAAGATGAGGTCAAGTTTGTTGCCCTTTGAGTGAGTGGGCGCATTGACTATTTGTTCATAGCTCAACTCCTTGAGTGCATCGAGGAAGGCATTTGCTTGGGTCTCAGGGAGTGCTGGCAGGTTGAAATCTACCATGATCCAGTTTGGTGTGCGTTGATTCGTGGTGCTGCAGGCTAGATCCAATATCGTCGAGAGGTCGTCTGTAGAGGTGGATGGGGATCTGTAGACTAGGTTGATGGAGTTGTGCTTGTTGGCTATGGAGATGGTGTTGAGGTGTATGGTGCTGCTAGAGGCGGTCTGCTGGAAATGAAGCTCCGATCTTGTCAGGGTGAATACACCTCCCCCCCTTCGGTCAGCTCTACTCTGACTACTGTGTATCGAGTAGTTGGGTGGGATAAGTTGGTTCAAGATGACCACATCGTCATTGGTCAGCCAGGTTTCAGTGACCAGTAAGATGTCCAGGTTGTGGTAAGTTATCAGGTCAGTGATGATGGGCCATTTCTTCCGCACTGAACGGGCGTTTATGAGGACGCATTTCTGGTTGTTAGGCTGAAGGCATTCCTCCTGTTGAGGTCTTTTGGTGTGTTGGAGTGTAACATAGAGTAGATGAGGGTGACGAGTGGCTTTGGATTCTGCTGCCGTTTGGTGGGGAGTGCCCGACCATCTCCTACCTGAGTTCCGTAGAACTGGTATGGATTTGTGGGTGCTAGTGAGGGAGAGGGCACTGTGAAGTAGGCTGGCAAGTAGATAGCAGCTGGCTAGTGTCACGGGGAGGGTGCCATGTTGGTTGCATGGGTTACTGGGTGTGTTGTGACTGCGGGTCAACTATGTGTTGTGCTTGCATGTCACTGTGAGAGACAGTGTTTTCGATTCTGGTGCTTACGCGTGTAGCCCTTCTAGGCGGCATGCACAGGAATCACTTCAGTACTTATTGGGTGGCAAAATCAAGACAGCAAGACATCAGGAACTACTGCTTCTAGCTGGCAAATACAGACAGAAACAATGCAACGTTCTTAGGGGGACAATATATAGTTGGTTCAGGGAGAACTATCCTAGCAGTTAAGTTTGGATTTATCGGCTAATAGTTACGCTGCCTTGTTGACGGTCTATGAGGTTTGTTGATTCTGGTTGCGTCAGTTAGTGGACCACTAGTTGCTGTGTCCTTGCCTGCTGTCACTTTACTAATCCTGGAGAGTCATACTGTACCATGCTGGGATTGTTCTGCCTCTTGTGTGTGTTTCTGTGTTAGCTGGATCTGTGACTAAAGGGCTGTTACTCACGTTGGATCTGGTCTTGGGTCCGGAAGGTTGACCAATTTGCCATCTGGAGAGTTGAGCACTCTATGGGATTGGCCTCGGTCTCCCGCCTAAGGGCCATGACAAAGGGCCCTCTGGCGAGGCCCGCCAGGCATGGGTGCGCCGGATGGTGCTTCTTTTAAAATCCTGACTGACTGCCCCAATTGGTAAACGAACAAAACCAACAAAGTATCTGTAGAAGCCACGAGAACAAAGGGAACAGATACCAGGACTGGCAGTAATTCAGGTGAAAACTCCTTTTATTGATGACCCCTACGCGTTTTGGCCAAAGGCCTTCCTCAGGGGGTGACGTAAGAGGGCAAACCTCAAAAAATATAACAAATCAATAATCAATAAATATAAAAATACAAACATATCCATTAGAACATATAAACAATAATATCATCAAGTGATCAATAAATAAATATGTAAAACATAAAAAGTTAAACATACAAAGTGTATCAACTACCTACATTTGAATTAATAATAATGATACAAATACTGATATGTTAAAACAATCCACTATAAAAATTATAGATAGAAAATGTGATAACAATAAATATAAACTATAAATAACTAATATGTATAAAAATTACATACATAAAAGCATAATAACAAATTAAACCTAAAACAAAACAGAGATGAGGAGGATATACTGGAACCAAAATGACTTTCTTTAAAAACCAATAGATGAAACATATTAAAATATACAAATATACCAATACCTTCAAAACAAATCTTTCATGTAAATAGAGACAAACACCACTGAAATGAAAAAGAACATCATCCACTAAATTGACATGTAAATGTATGCATAATATGAATATAAAAATTGATGAAATTGATAAAAAAAATTTTAAAAAAATTTATCCATGAAAAAACAGCCACAAGATAAAATATGTATATAAAAGAAAAGATTAGACCTATCGAGATCATAAATTATGCTACTATAGAATATATATATATATATATCAAACCTAAAAGTGAGAAAGGAAAGAGGAGCTCTGGGCAAACGAACCATCAGAAAATGTAAAAAGACCTTGGTTAAATTATCTTAAAGGGCTTCTTTAAAAAATATGTATATATGTGTACTAAAAAACATCTATAGGTTAAAAGAGCCATGTCCCATACTTGTGGAATAAAATGTTGCTATTATTTCCATGTAGAGAATGTCAACCAACTAAATATAAAAATCGTCTTACCCATATGGCATAAAAGTGACTAAGAATGCCGTCAGAGAATAGACCTTATTGATATAGATATTTCAAACGAACTATTGAATACTGCAACAAAGGAGCATCTATTAGTGGTAAGAATTTAAATACAATTACAAGAAAACCTATATTCATGTGAAATAGTGAAATGACCATGTAGACGATGTATATTTGCTTTTTTTTATAAAAACAATTTGTTAAGATCGCTCTTCCGTCACCGTGTTTGCCCCCACCACTTCCATGGGGAAGGCATTCCAAGCATCCACCACCCTTTCAGTGAAAAAATATTTCCTGACATTGCCCTTCAATTTACCACCTTGCTGCTTCATGTTATGCCCTCTAGTTTTACAGTTTCCACGTCTTTGGAAAAGGTTTGTTTGTTCATCATTTCTCTTTAAGTATTTAAAGGTCTGAATCATATCTCCCCTGTCCCTCCTCTCCTCCAAAGTGTACATATTTAGGTCTTCAAGTCTCTTCTCATAAGGCTTCTGACGCAGGCTCCAAATCATTTTGGTCACTTTCCTCTGAACCGTTTCCAGTCTTTTTACATCTTTTGCAAGATACGGTCTCCAAAACTGAACACAGTATTCCAAGTGAGGCCTCACCAGTGACTTACACAATTATTGTTGATATTGTTAATAAAGACATTATACACACATACTTTGGTTCCTGGGTTCATACCACGTTCTCTGACTGTGTGCTTGTTTTGACGTGGCTTCTTGCTCTTCGTTGGACAGTACTCACCAGTGACTTATACAGTGGCATAAGTACCTCTTCCTTTCTGCTGGTAATCCCTCTTTGTATGCAGCCCAACATCCTCCTGGCTTTTGCCACCGCCTTGTCGCACTGTTTTGCCACCTTGAGATCATCAGAGATAATCACACCAAGGTCTTTCTCCTGAACCGTGCATACCAACCTCTCGCCCCTATCGCGTACATTTCCCTTGGATTTCTGCTACCCAAGTGCATGACACTGCACTTTTTCGCATTAAATCGTAGTTGCCAAGCATTAGACCAGTCTTCCAGCTTTTGTAGATCTTTCCTCTTGTTAGCCACTCCCTCGGGGGATCCACTCTGTTGCAAATTTTTGTGTCATCTGCAAAAAGACAGACTTTTCCATTCAGTCCTTCAGCAATATCACTCACATACATTTAACAGTGCCGGGCCCAGGACCGAGCCCTGGGGCACCCTGCTAATCACCTTCCTCTCATCCGAGTGAGCTCCATGTACAATCACCTTCTGTCATCTGTCAGTCAACCAATTTCTAATCCAGTTTACCATCTTGGGACCCATCCACAAGCTAATGAGTTTGTTGACCAGCCTCCTATGAGGAACAATACCAAAGGCTTTGCTGAAATCCAGGTAGATGACATCCATCGCATGCCCCTGATCTAGTTCCTTGGTCACCCAGTCAAAGAACTCAATCAGATTTGTTTGGCAAGACCGTCCTTCGGTAAAACCATGTTGCCTTGGATCTTGCATCCTGTTGGTTTTGAGAAAGTTCACTATTTGCTCTTTCAGGAGCGCCTCCATTACTTTTCCCGCCACCGAGGTAAGGCTCACGGGCCTGTAGTTTGTCACTTCTTCCCTGTCACCACTTTTGTGTAGATGTATGACATCAGCCATTCTCCAGTCCTGAGGAACCTCTCCTGTTTCCAAGGATCCGTTGAAGACATCCTTTAACGGTCCTGCAAGAACCTCTCTGACCTCTTTCAGTATCCTGGAATGTATCCCATCCGGTTCCATGGCTTTGTCCACTTTCAGTTTAGCAAGTTGTTCTAACACCTCGTCTTCTGTGAATGGTGTGGTATCTACTTCATTCCCATTTTTATATTTGGGAGTCACAGCTGGTCCATCTCCAGGATATTCTTTAGTAAAAACAGAGCAGAAGTATTTGTTTAGCAATTTCGCTTTTTCAGTGTCACTTTCCACGAGTCCTTTCCCAGCACTTTTGAGTCCTGCAATTCCAACTCTGATCTTCTTCCTTTCCTGAATATACCTGAAGAAAGTTTTATTGCCACCTTTAACATCTTTAGCCATCTTTTCCTCTGCCTTTGATTTTGCTATCCTTATTACTCTTTTAGACTCTTTGAGTTGGATCCTGTATTCATTTCTGTGTTCTTCTGTTTGCAAGCTTTTGAATTTTGTGAAAGTTGTGTTTTTTGCCTTTATTTGAGCAGCCACCTCTTTGGGAAACCAAATAGGTTTCCTTCTCCTCTTGTTTTTATTTACTTTTCTTACATATTTATCGGTTGCTCCTTTTATTGCCTCCTTTAGTTTAGCCCATTGCAATTCCACTTCCTTTATCTCCTTCCACCCCGTCATCTCCTCCTTTAAGTACTCTGCCATTTTATTGAAGTCAGTGTATTTGAAGTTTAGGACTTTGAGCTTGCTATGATTGGCCTGTACCATGGCTTTTATCTCAAACCACACCGTGTGATGGTCGCTGTTGCTCACAGGGGCACTCACGCAGACATTCGACACACTATCACCGTTTGTGAGCACTACATCGAGCGTTGAGCTTTCCCTGGTTGGTTCCATCACCATTTGTCTAAATAATGCATCTTGGAGGGCATCCACAATTTTTTTGCTTCTTTCCAGATGTGCAGAAGGAGTAATCCAATCCACGTCAGGTAGATTAAAGTCACCCAATATGATCGCTTCCCCCTTTGTTGCTATCTTGGCAATATCTATAATCAATTCATTATCTCTCTCTTGAATTTGAGTCGGAGGTCTGTAGACTACAGCAATATGAATGGCAGTGCCATCTCCTCTTTCCAACGCAATCCAGAGTGCTTCTTCTTTTCCCCATGTCCCCTGCATTTCAGTAGTTTTAATATTGCTTTTGACATACAAGGCTACTCCTCCTCCTTTTCCATTTTCTCTGTCTCTTCTAAATAGATTATAGCCAGCTATGGCTATATCCCAATCATGTGATCTATTATGTGTTTCTGTATTGGCCACAATGTCCAAATCCGTTTCCACCATTAGGGCTTCCAGGTCTGGAATTTTGTTGGCTAAGCTCATTGCTTTCCAGCATTTTCCTGGCTTGTGTGTATTTTGCATTCATTGATTTTGTTCTGCCCACTTCTTCCCACATGTTTTTGATGTGTGGTTTAAAAGTGTGGCTGTGTCTGATGTTGTTCTGCTTTGCTGGGGGTGACATGCAGATGTTGACCTTCCACATCCGTCACCCCCTTTTCCTAGTTTAAATGCATATCCACATACTGCCTGAATTTTTCACTTAGGATTCTTTTCCCTGCGACAGAGAGATGTAGTCCATCAGCACGGTATAGTCTCTTGCTGGTCCATCTGTTGTCCCAGTTGCCAATAAATCTGAATCCTTCTTGTTTGCACCAGGTCTGGAGCCATCTATTAAAGCTGTTAATGCGATGCAGCCTTTTTGTCCCCTTACCAAGAACAGGTAGAACTTCTGAGAATGCAACAGTGTTAACAACGTGCTTGAGTTTCTCTCCCAGAGATTGGAAGTCCTTTTGGGCTGTAGAGGCACTGTTTCTAGCCAGGTCGTTTGTGCCTAAGTGGATAATAACATCAAGTTTGGAGTGTTCACTTTTTGCGCTAAGTAATTCAACAACTTGGTTTGTATTCCTGCTGGCTGAAGAGCCTGGTAGGCACATGCCAATCTTCTCTCCTTTGAACTGTGTTCTCAAGTTAGTGCCTCTGATGATGGAATCTCCAAGTAGTAGTAGTTTTCTGTTTGGTGAGGTTTTCTTCATATTTGGTGCTTTAGCAGGGAATTGGTCATTGTCTGACTCATTTAAGGGCCCTTCAGTTTCTTTGGATTGGGCATCCTCATTAGCTAAGGCAGAGAAGGCATTGTGCAGGGATATCTCTTGATGTATAGGATGTCTCTGTTACAGGTCGCAATCTACCAGAACCCACTGTGATCCATTTGTTCCTGGGGCGTTTGATTCTTTGTGGGAGCGGTGGTGGACTTTGTTCAGTTTGTATCCTAGAAGAGGTGCGCTTCATTGCAGCCAGTTCCTCCCTCAGTAGAGACACTTCTTTATGCATGGAAGCATTATGCAAAAGAAGCATTAAAACACGTATAATCGAACACAAGAGCAACATCCGTAGAAAAGTTATGGATAAGCCTCTAGTAGAACATTGGGTCGAAGCCCAACATTCACTCTCTGATCTTCATTTTTTTGGTTCTTAAAGTAGTACGGCCTCACTGGCGGGGAGGAATCTTGGACAAGCTCCTTCTATGCCTGGAACAAAGATTTATATATGAACTTCGCACTTTACATCCTTTGGGCCTTAATCAAGAGGTAGACCTGTCTGTTTTTCTATGGAAGATTTTGTGCACTTTTCTCTGTTTTCCTCTTCTTTTCAATCTCCCCCCTTCTCCTCCCCTCCCCCCTCCCCTTCCCCTTTCCCTCCGTCTTCTTCCCCCTTCCCCTTCCTCCCTCTCCCTCTTTCCCCCCTTCCCCCCTCCTCCCTCTTCCCCCCTTCCCCTCCCCTTCTTTCCCTTCCTTTCTTCCTTCCCCCTTCCCCTCTCCCCTCCCCCTCCCCCTCCTTCCTTCTCCCCCTTCCCCTTCCCCCCTTTTTCCCCCTTCCCTTCTCCCCCTTTTTCCCCCTCCTCTTCCCCACCTCCCCCCTTCCCCACTCTCTCTCTCCCCCTTCTTTTCCTTTTCCCCTCCCCCTTCCCCCCTCCCTTCCCCTCCCCCTTCCTCTCTCCCCTTCCCCTCCCTCCTCTCCCCTTCCCCTTTCCCTCCCCTCTTTCCCCCCTTTCCCCCTTCCCCCTCCCTCCTCCTCCCCTTCTTCCCCCCTCCTTCCCCCCTCCCCCCTTTTTCTTTTCTTTCCTTTCCTTCCCCTTCCCCTTGCCCTCCCTATCCTCTCCCTCCCTCTCTCCCTCTTTTCATTTGCCTTTTTTCTGAATGGTAATTAGACAAGTGCCTTATTTTAGAAGCAGTACACATCGAATCCTGCATGAAATTATTTATTATTATTTATTTATTAATTTTAGCATTGAGTAATTCTACTCAGAATAACAGGTACCAGCTATATTTCTCACAGTCTATACCTAAGGTGCCGTCTTAGAGCAAGTTCTTTTTGCACTGTACGATTGCGCAACTATGACCCTTCCCCTTACTAGGGCGGGAAAACGCCTATATTTCTGAGTAGTCACAAGCAAAGCATTCCATTTCAAAGCAGTAAGCAGTGAAGCCTGCAGCAAATGGTAAGGTCTTCCTGTTTTTCGGTTAAATAATTTAACCCACATTGCTAGCTTTTGTTTTTCATCTTTTCTCCTGGCGGGTCAACTAGGGCGAAAAATGCCTTTTTAAATAGTCGCTAGAAGAATGTTTCAATTTAAAGCAGTAAACATGGAACCTTGCATTAAACGGCAAATTCTCTTTTTTGTTTTTATAATCGAAAAGCTGGTACTTGGATTATGTTTACCACCAGGATTTGGTGATATTGAAAATTGTTCTCTTTTTCACTGCTTATGCACCAAAAAGGTTCTTTTTTAAAATCTTGATTTCTTAGTGTTTCTTCATCTTGATTTTCCAGTGCTTGATTTTTTAAATGTGCATTTCAGAATGCACAATTATTCACACCTCCTTGGTGTTATTGAAATAGCACTTATACCGTCCTATATATGTACGATTTTTTCCTGCAAACAAGTATTCATTCCCCCCACCTTTTTTTGAGTCCTTTCATTAACATGAACGGATGTGTCTCACACTGCTTTTGCTTGCAGAATACCTGTTCGCAGCACATTATACCTTCAGTGGACATTTTACATTCATTTCATACTCCTCTTCTAGTTTGACATTTTGGTTAGCAATAAGAAAGAAATGATGTAGTGGTTTTTAGGATATCAGACAAGTGCAACAATATCTGGTCTTCGTTATCATGATTCTTTCATTTTCTACGTTTAGATGTTTGGTCCCATATGTTATGGCATTTTTACTAGCAAATTTAGATGCTTCGTTTTATAGATTTAAATATTATTGATCATTAATGCTATAAATGGCATAATGTTTCTTTAGGTATGCTGTTTCTTATATCATATAAATTTTAAAGACCTCTAATCTTAACGACTTCTAATGGCAAAGTCTAGTGTCTTACTTTTTTAGATATCCTATTATTTATGGTAGATTTTTATTTTTTTATTGTTCTCTTATGCCTTTATGATTTTTCTATATAATTTATTTATTTATTTATTGTTTTACCTTTAGTGATCATATTTGTACACTGCGAGACAGAAAAGGTATTTTTTAGTGTTTATCTTTGTTTGTGTCCTCCTCATCTTCCTCTCTTTTTATTGTGTTGTTTTTCAGATATGTCTGACTTATTTGATCGTACGTTTTAGCTTTTTCAATATATTTTTTAGGATTACTATATTTATGTTTATAAATTTTGATATCCTATTTATGTTTTTATCATTATTTATAATTATGTCTATATAACTGATCTACATCTTCTATAGAATTTTATAATTTGATATGTTTAGAAGCACTTATAAGTTTTTATACTTTTTATAATTTTAACATTTAGTCAATTTTATTTATATGTAATTAATTGATTTTTAAGTTACAATGTTTATATTTGATGTTTGTTATTATTGTTATTTTTTGAGGTGTGTTTCCTCTAAAGACCCTTTGAAGAAGGCTTTTCCAGCTGAAACGCGTAGGGGCAATTAAAAAGGGTTTTTACCTGAATTGGATTACCGCCAGTCTCTTTCTTGCACCTGCTTGTTTGGTCTTCTGTGTTAGAGTGCAGGTACTTGTTGCTCTCCTTGGTTCTCTGTTCCTTACAGGTCATGCATGTCATCCTGCAGCACCTTGCAGCCCTTAGGCCACACTAACCTAGGGCACCATAATCTTGTTAGGCCACCGTAACCTATGGTTCCGTAACCCAGGGTGCCCTCTAAGGTGCCCTGTCCAGGGGTGCCTAATACGGCGCTCAGCCTAAGGAGCCCTACTATATAGAGCACCTTACAAAGCGCCTTATGAGGCACTTACAAGGCACCTAACAAGGCACCTTATAATGCACCTTACTTATACGGCACCTTACAAGGCGCCTTGCAATGTGCCTTGTAAGGTGCCTTATGAGGCGCCTTGTAGCACGCGTTAGTTTGTAACATGCGTTAGCTGATACGGCTTGCTGTAATGATGCACCGCCCATGCCTTTATATGGGCATCTGTACCTTTACCACGGAACCTAATGCGAATGCCATTACCGCAGTTTATTAAATATACCCCTTAGTCTTGATAATATTCAGCACATTCACAAACACTGGATGCTTGAAATGTAATTATAACTGTCCATTAGATTAGCTGAGACATTAAATTGTTCTTCATGATGTATATGTGTAATTATTTTGTTAACCTTATCATTGAAGTGAATGTTCTCACTCAAATATTGGACATAAGCGTATTGATTCTGGTTTTGGTACGTTGCTGTGCTTCGATCGTTATTTGTGAACATCGTCTGATAATGTTGCATAGCTCAGCCAATTCACCCAGCAACAATATTCAGTTCCTTCTGGGACATGTGCAGTGGACTTAAATGCCAAGCCTCCAGTTCTGCAAGTAAACACAATGTCTATAGAAACACTCTCAATAACAGAACAAAATTAGGATTCTTCCCCCTGTTCATCAGCATTGGGCTGGCCCAACCAACATTTCTGCTGGCCCCTGTATTCCTTACTACGTGTCATCACAATTATCAGCCATGTGGGAGTCTGTGTTCTCAGGCTGATCTCATGAAAGTGAGACTTCAAGATTAGCTTGAAAATACAGGTACGTGCGCAGCTTAAACTCACAGAGAGCCTTGTGATGCCGACAGTGGCAGTTCCTGTTACCACACAGTAAGGAAGACACAGGGCAGCGAATGGAGCTACAGTTACAGCAAAACAATAGATCCTGACAGCCACACAAGCTGGAAGATTCATCGGTGCTTACTTTCACCCGCAGGAAGGAAGGGTAGTTTCCAATGGTCCATTTATCCTTATAAGTGCTTTTGGAGCTTTCCCTCATTGTACATCTATTAATAAAACAAAATGTAATTAAGTATGATGTCAAAATATGCATTTTGAAAGGATTTTCTGGGAGGGATGGTGTTGAGATGATTGTGATTGAATCTAATTATCAAACTCTTGGGGAGGGAGTTCTAGGAGTCTAAAAGCTAATTGTGAGGGGGCGTAAGGTTGAAGATTTGCTTGGGGCGTCTAATAACCTTACACTGGCCCTCTGTGTGATTGTGAGTCAGAGGCAGGAGAAAAAAAACAAGACAAGAGACTCTGATGTGACATCTGAACACAGTCTAGAGGACAAGGGTTAGTGCACCAGCAGTGCTACCAATCTAGTCTCATGCTATAAGACTTTGGTTCGCTTTAGTTTTGTTTTTACCCTTCTACAAAGCCAAGGACTAGAATGTATGGAAAAATTTAAAAAGTGGAATGGGATCAGAATCATATGCTGACCTGGCTAGGTTGATTGATGTCTTTCCCTTTCCTCCCAGCCCATTCAAACTAAGGCTTAGCTAATTACGCCTTCGTGCTTTCTCACACACATACACAAAATATATCTGGCTATTGACTGCATAACAAATACAGTGTCGACCATCTGTGAGGTCAGGCATGTTTGTACAGCTGTGTAGGTACCACCAAAGAGTCATCTGCCGTTGAAAGCTAAGCTTTGTTCTAGTTGGGGAGTGGAATGGACGCTGTAGGAGTGAAGACAAACAATTTTTACATGTTAAAGCAGCAAAACATTTCTTCTGTGCTGACAACAAATGTTTGTGAAGCCTTGCTAATAATTTTACTAATGTCAGGGCCATATCAGAGAACTACACAGCAGCTTATGCTGCTCTAATGTCAAACAAAGATCCTGAAAATTAAAAGTCTACAAGAGTTATCCCAAGTATGAGAATTTATATTGCAATAGGCATCAGTCAAGGACAACAAGTAGAACTCCATAGTGTACTGACTGATGGAGTGTTTGGAATAATGAAAGGAACATTATACCTGATCATAGCAATTCTTGAATTCCTAGAATCTGTGCTAGAATTGGTACCTATGGAAGAAAGAGTTCCATAATTCATTAGCATCTCAATAAATGTCAGCTACATTGCAAAAACATGGCTTTGTGGGTAACTGGATTAAAACTAGTTTAAGCAGAGTTTTCACTGATATATAATGTCAGAAGTGACTATTTGCTAGAGCAGTGGTTCTCAAACAGTGTGTTGCAAGCAGCCGGGAGATGTGTTACGGCTAAGGCCAATATCCAGAAGATGAGAGATGTGTAGAGTCAGCACAAGTAGTGGCAGAGACAGAAGACATGATCGCACCAGCCGCAGCAATTCTTGTTTAATATAGATTCAGCTGTGCTCCTTCTCTGCGCTTGGGGGCTCTTACTATGATTTCAATTCTGAGTACGTTCTGTGCACTCAGGAGTGAAATCACTTAAGTGCCACTTGCTGCTGGGGCCGGGAGGAGGGAGCACATATTAGAAAAGAACTTCCAGGATTGGTGTGGTTGCCGTTCCTGCCCCTGCCCCCGCCCCCGCCGTTGCTTGAGTGGGCTCCGCAACACAAGGAGAAGCTATGCTGTTGTGGCAGGGAGGAAAAAGGAAAGGTGCCGGAGTGTTGATGAAGAGGGAGGGGCTGAGATAGAGTAACCAACCCTCCTATATTATACGGGACAGTACCGTATTTTAAGGATTTGTCCCTGGATATGTATGGGATGCCTAAATGTCCCCCTAATTTAAAACACATGTCTCACCACATTTGTACCAGTGGACTTCTCCACTCCAGCTGAAATTTTCAAAGGGGAACTATTTATATGAGACTATTTCAATCAGAGACACAGAAACATATAAACATGCATGCACTCTGTTGTACTTCAGTCACACTAGGTTGTCAACCAGCTGGTATTCAGCTGGCATGGCTGGTTTTGCTCTTGCTGTGGGACTGTGAGCAGCCAGAGCAGAAAACCATCTTTTCATCTCTCTCATTGTACCCACCGCAGCCTCGTCCTCTCCGCCAATCCAGCCGCGGCTCCTGCGTCTTACAGCTGTGATACCGATAATAATTTAAAATAAAGCCAAAAGTGGTGTGGAGCCTCCCGGCCTCTGTTATGGAACCCCTGCTGCTTTGTCCTGCTCTAGCATAACTTCCTTTTGAGGGCAGGATTCAGCAGCAGGGGTTCCATAACAGAGGCTGGAGGGCTCCACACTGGTTTTGCTTTTCGCAGCCATTGATCTGTAAGATGTAGGAGCCACGGCTGACAGGCGAAGGAGGAGGCAGGAAGGAAGCTGACATGCAGGAAAGGAGGGGGCTGGAAGGGAGCTGATTTGGGGGGGGGAGATGGCAGGAAGGGAGCTGACATGGGGGAAGGAAGGGACTGGAAAACAGCTGGTATGGGGGAAGGAGATAGCTGGAAGGGAGCTGAAATGGGGGGAGAAGGAGGGGGCTGGAAGGCAGCTGACACAGGAGGAAGAAGGGGGGTTGCAAGGGAGCCGACATGGGGGGGGGGGAGGAATGGGCTGGTAGGGAGCTGAAATGGGGGGGGAGATGGCTGGAAGGAAGCTGACATGGTGAAAGGAGATGTCTGGAAGGAAGCAGACTGAGGGGGGAATGAAGGGGCAGGAAGGGAGATGACCCAGAGTGAAGGAGATGACTGGAAAGGAGCTGACATGGGGAGGGGGGAAGGAAGGGGCTGAAAGGGAGCTGACATGGGGGAAGATGATAGCTGGAAGGAAACAGATGAGGGGGGGGGCTAGAAGGCAGCTGACATGGGGGGGGGGGGGAAGAAAGTTGCAGGAAGGGAACTGAGATGGGGAAGGAGATGGCTGGAAGGGAGGAAGTTTCTCCAGGGCCATGTGCCCATGAGGGAAGGGTTAGGACAGCCGTTATAGTTGGTGATTCAATCATTAGGCATGTAGATAGCTGGGTGGCTGGTGGACATGAGGATCGCCTGGTAACATGCCTGCCTGGTGTGAAGATAGAGGACCTCACACGCCACCTAGACAAGGACTTAGATAATGCTGGGGAGGAGTCTGCTTTCTTGGTACATGTCGGTACCAATGACATAGGAAAATATAGTAGGGAGTTTCTGGAGACTAAATTTAGGATTTTAGGTAGGAAGTTGAAATCCAGAACTTCCAGGGTAGTGTTCTCCAAAATGTTTCCCGTTCCACGCACAGGACCCAAAAGGCAGGCAGAGCTCCGGAGTCTCAAAGCGTGGATGAGACGATGGTGCAAGGATGAGGGTTTTGGATTTGTTAGGAACTGGGGAACATTCTGGGGAAAGGAGGGCTCTTCCGAAGGGATGGGCTTCACCTTAACCGGGATGGAACCAGGCTGCTGGCATTAACCTTTAAAAAGGAGATAGAGCAGCTTTTAAACTAAATAATAGGGGAAAGCCGACAGTCACTCAAGAGCACATGGTTCGGAACAATGTATCCTTGAAGAATACTGCCAAAAGAATGAAGTTAGTGCATATCAGCAGAGAGGTTCCAATAAAGACAAAAGTAGCCCAAATGCCCTTGAGTACGGAGCAGACAGAGCTTAAAGATTCCAAATTACCCCTGCCTACTGTGAGCCAGATTAATATGAATAAAATACAGTCTCTAAAATGCTTGTATGCAAATGCTTGAAGTCTAAAAAAATAAGATGGGAGAGTTAGACTATATAGCATTAAATGAGAGGTTAGATATGATTGGTATCTCGAAGACATGGTGGAAGGGGGACAACCATTGGGACACTGTGATACCTGGGTACAAACTATATCGTAATGATAGAGCTGATCAAATTGATAGAGGGGTTGCACTCTATGTTAGAGAGGGCATTGAGTCACAAAGAATTAAAGTTTTGCAGGAAACAAAATTTGCTGTAGAATTTCTATAGATTGAAATTCCATGTAAAAAGGGGAAGGTGATGGCAGTGGGGATGTACTATCGACTGCCTGGCCAGAATGAACATATGGATGATGACATGCTCAAAGAAATCAAGGAAGCTAACAAACGTTACAGCACAGTAATAATAATGGGTGATTTCAATTAGCCCGGTATTGAGGGGGTCAGTGTCACGGCAGGACATGCTAGGGAGATAAAGTTTCTAGATGAAATAAATGACTGCTTATTAGAGCAGCTGGTTCATGAACCAACCAGAGAGGAACACCCAGTCCAAAATGTGATAATGTGGAAAGACAGAGCTTTATTTCTATTGAACCTTTGACAATCCGACACAGGCCGTGTTTCGATACCCTTCGTAAGGGGTTAGTCTGGTAAAGAAACAAAAAACATAAATATACAATTTCAAAAGTCATAAAAAAAACAGATGACTAATAAAATAAATACAAACGAGAGACCACGTGATGCGTGAGTGAGGGTGGACGTGTCCCGCTCGCTCTGGCGCAGCCCCGACGATTAATCGGCTAATTTGTCTGTGAATTTTGGAAGTTGCTCCCCTCCTCCCTCGGGACTGAATCCGCAAGATCTGGGGCACTCTGCACCTTACTTTCTCGTGGCGGGAGATGCCTCTAGCGCCCAAAAAAGACCGCGAACGCTTAACACGAGCGGGGCCTTCCTCCACGGCCTTGGCTCAGCCAGCTTCGCCGAGTGGCGACAGTGTGGAATCGGCCTCCGCTGAGTTAGCTAAGGAGGTGGTCAAATTGCTCGACCCCAAATTTGACCTGCTGCTTAAAAAGCTTGACGGCATGGAAGATGCCTTGACAAATTTTGGGAATCGCATGGATGAAGTTGAACTCCGCGTGGCGAGTGTGGAGGAGGGAGAGGGTGCCCGAGACAGAACCATAGCGGCCCAAAAGCAACAGCTACAAGATCTACAACAGAAACTGGACGATCTAGAGAATAGATCCCGGCGCAACAACTTACGTATTGTGGGCATTGGTGAGGATAAACCAGAACGGGAGCTGCTGACGTTCCTGGAGCGATGGATACCGGAAGCTTTGGGCCTAACAGACCTGGCAGCCAGTTTTAAAATTGAGAGGGCGCACCGGCTGGGTGCCCGGCGGGAGGCAGCGGAGCGACCGCGGGTCATTATCCTGCGTGTGTTAAACTTCCAGCATAAAGTGCAAATCCTGCAGGAATACCGGAAGAAAGGTGAACTGCTGCTGGGGAACCGAAAGATTTTACTGTTTCAGGACTATTCGGCACCTGTTGCGGCACGGCGCAGAGAGTTTGGCCCCATCTGTGCGGATCTATTTCGGCGACGGGTTCGTTTTACTCTGGCCTTCCCTGCAACACTGCGTATTACTCATCAGGGCCAGAACCATATCTTCAATACTGTGAGCGCGGCGCAACAGTTCCTCACGACATGCCAAGCAGCGGTTGTGACTGATTGAGGACTGGCGGGCTTCGGGTGGCTCTGAAAGATACCGCACTGGGACTGTCCCCACGCAGGAATACCCGGTTGGGGGCCTCTGCTTTTGGCACTGATGGGTGACTATATGCTGCCATGAATGGAGAGAATGGATCTCCCTGTTTGAAACCATGGTTATTGTTTTGTGTGTGTCCTCCTGCACATTTCTCTCTCCCTTCCCTGTACACTCCCTTTTGCTTTTCTTTTGTCTACCTTTCTTTCTGTTTTCCTGTTAGTCTTGGGCACCCGTTTCGCAGGCCGACTGTTCACTGTGGATGAGATGCCCAGTGGATTTGAAGGGGTGAGAGGGGGGGTGTAGTCGGGGCTGCCCCAAGGCATCACTTTAGGCTCAGACCTCAGTAAGGGTAACTGAGGATTATGGTATGTTTGGCGGGAAGGGGACTCTGGGGGGGGTGGGGAGAGACTGGGGGAGGGGAGGGAGTTGATGGGATGGGGGGGGATAAGGGGTGGGGGAGGGTTAGTATGGGGTGGGGGGGAGCGGGGATGATAATAGAGGGAGGGGGGGTTAGGGGGACCTTAGCAGCATGGTGGAGCTTATCCTGGGATCGGAGTCGACCCCTGTGCGGGTGGGCTTACTTAATAAATAGCACTCCTCTGAAATGGGCTAGGGTGGAGGCTGGGCTGCCCTATGTCCGCACGACGCTGTTTTTCTTTGGGAGTATCAGTCTCATCCATCTGCTTTACCCACCCTGACCTACATATTGTGACCTGGAATGTGGGGGGGATTTCCACCCCAGTGAAACGTACAAAAATATTGCAGGCACTTAAGCGGCAGAGAACTCAGGTGGCACTCTTACAGGAGACCCACTTAACAGCTTCTGAACACTCCAAGCTGAGGCGAGATTGGGTTGGAACAGTTCTTTCTGCCCCCTCCGATTCCCGTCGGAAAGGAGTAGCCATACTGGTTCATAAGAGCCTAACATGTGAAACCCTCCGGGTGGATGCTGACCCTAATGGCCGCTTTCTTTTTGCTCATTTAAAAATACAAGGGGAAGAACTTTTCCTGGGGAGTGTTTATGCCCCCAACACCTATGACCATGCTTTCTTTAAAACCCTTCTACACAAGGTCCTGGAGGCTCAGAATATCCCTGTAATTTTGGGGGGGGATTATAACTGTCCTCATGACCCTGTACTGGATCGCTCCCATACAACTGCAGCTACCAGAGGTAGTTGGAAGAGGAAGGGTGTCAGTTATCTGTGTGACTTTGGGGACCTGGTAGATGCCTGGAGGGTGCTCAACCTTGCTAGCAGAGACTACACACATCTTTCCCGTGCACATCAGACGTGGTCGAGAATTGATTATTTTTTGGTATCGCAGCCTTGGTTTGGGAAAGTTCTTCGAGCAGAAATTGGGCCCATTTTGATATCTGATCATGCTATGGTAAGCTTGACTTGGCGGGGGGACTGCCAAGGCGCTATCAAATGGTCCTTCCCGAGTCACCTTGCTAATCGAACCGATTTTCGAGATTTTGTGAGTAAACACTGGGATGAATACATCAAGTTTAATGAGGGAACGGTGGATTCGGTGGCAACCTTTTGGGAGGCGGGCAAGGCCGTGCTTCGTGGACATATTATAGCCTTTGTAGGGGCCGAACGGAAACGAGTTAACGCAGAGGTGATTCGATTATCTAGGGAACTTCAACTCGCTAAGTCAGAGGTTCTCCTCCGACGGGGGGCTTTCGCGGAGTATCTGGAGCTCCAGAAACAGCTGAACGATTTGCTGCAGGAGAGAGCTCTTCAGACCCAACAGTACTACCGTCATCAATTTTTCCGGTATGGCGACCGATCTGGGAAGCTGTTGGCCCGTTTGGTGCGAGGACCGGAGGGAACCCGGGGGGTTCTGGTAATTCGCGGTGAGGACGGGGGACGCCATACCAGGGCGGAGGAGATCGCGGAGGTCTTTCGATCCTTCTACGAACGATTGTATACCTCTGAGGAGGCGCCGGAGGCCACCATGAGAGAATTCTTGGTGCAGGTCTCATTATCACAACTGGGGGCCGAAGCCCTGGAGGTGCTGAACCGGGGCATCCAGGGGGAGGAACTCCAGAGAGCGATCAGGGCCGGTAAATCGCATAAGGCCCCCGGTCCTGACGGCTTCACCTATGAGGCGTATAAAATGTTAGAGCGGGCGGTGGTTCCCACTTTGGGGGCCGTATACGACGAAGTGACGCAATCCGGCGAATTCCCGAGAGACATGAAGACGGCCCGCATAACGTTAATACCGAAACAAGGTAAGGATCTCCAAGATCCTGCCTCTTACCGCCCTATCTCCTTGATTAACGTGGACCAAAAACTCTTTGCGTCGATATTGGCTACCCGTCTTCAATTCTTTCTTCCAGATTTGGTGGGCTCCCACCAAGCCGGCTTTGTTAACGGTAGGGAGGCCTCGATTAATATTGCCAAGGTGCTGCTGGGGATGGAACAGACTCGGTCTGCTCAAGAGCCTTTGCTCCTGGTAAGTCTGGATTCTGAAAAGGCTTTTGATAGAGTGTCGTGGTCTTATATGTTTGCGGCGTTGCGAGCCTTCGGATTGCAGGGCCCCTTCTTGCAGGGGTTGCATGCGTTGTATGCTGCCCCACGGGCGATGGTGGATGTAGGGGGGACCTGTTCCCAGCCGTTTTCTCTACAGCGTGGCACCAGACAAGGGTGCCCGCTATCCCCCTTGCTTTATGTGATGCAATTGGAGCCGCTTCTCCTCGCTTTACTAGCCTCCTCGCAGATCACGGGGGTGGAGTGGAGGGGAGGGGGCATCAAAGTCAGCGCTTTCGCGGACGACATTCTGCTGTGTTTGACCAAGCCCACGGTTTCTTTGCCAGCGGCCCTTCGGTTGATTGAACATTTCGGTGGCTTTTCCGGGCTCCGTATTAATCGCACCAAGTCCATGGTGCTTGATGTGGAGGGCCAAACTCGCGGTATTTGGCGGGGTGTCTTCCCACTTAGTTGGGCAGAGGACCACATTCGCTATCTAGGCATTCAGATTCCGGCCCGTCTTCAATCCTTGTATATGGTTAATGTGAAGTCGCTTCTGCGCTCGACTGTTGCACGGTTCCAGAAGTGGGAGGATCTGCCGCTCTCTCTGATGGGCCGGGTAGCGTTGGTGCGGATGGTGGAGTGGCCTCGCTGGCTGTACCTGTTACGTACCCTTCCAATCTGGTTGACTCAACGAGATCTACGGGACCTCCATCGGCATCTGGGCTGTTTTCTCTGGCGATCTCGCCGGGCCCGCATCGCATTGGACCGGCTTATGAGGCCGGTAGCTGAAGGGGGACTGGCGCTCACCCCCCTGCGAATTTACAATTTAGTCTATGGTATGCGACGCCTGAGCGATGTGGTTGTGGGTAATGCTACACGCATCCCGCTTGGTTTAATAGATCAATTTTCGGGCAGGTGGCACAGGGCTTACTTGCTCCATTGTGGCAGTACGGTTTTACCAATGGCGTGGCGAATGTCCCCTTACTTGCGGATGTTGCGAATCGTTTGGCAGTATCTTTGTCGGACCAAGGGCTGTCCATGGCGAACCACGGACTGTCTCCCTTTGCGGGGCAATGGGTGGTTTACCCCGGGGTCTACTGGATGGGGGAGCCAAAGCTGGTTACGGGCGGGTATTGAATATCTTGGACAGTTGAGGATGGTGACGGGGGATGGTCTGGACTCTTTTCAGGCTCTCTCGCAGACCTACCACCTACAGAAGGAATCCTTTTATTATTATTTACAGGTCCGGCACTATATAAGTAGGGCTCCTGGAGGCGCGGTTCTGCTCTCCCGAGGATGTAGCCTTTGGCGGGTGTTGGCACAATGCCAAGAACGGCTTACTACCCGGCAGTTGAAGGACCTTCTTATAAACCCGAGCCCCTTGAGTGATTTCACTCAATTAGTAGAGCGTTGGAAAAACGATGGCCTAGTGAACCTTACGGTGGAGTTCGCGGTGGAGGCTTTTACGGGCATTAAGGCGCTCTCTGAAGCGGTTCGCTATCGTGAACTTCAATTTAAGCTGCTATGGCGCGCATACGTGGCGGAAGCCGGGGCACAGCGGATGGGGCTTATATCCTCTGATGTGTGTGGTCTCTGTAAGGGCGCAGTGGGTACCCTCTCTCATCGTTTCTGGTTTTGCCTAGTGATCCAGGCCTTTTGGGAAGCCCTTCGATCCAAATTGGCTGGTTGGGTAGGTGGGGGGGTGGTCCTACACCCGCTCAGGTGCCTCTTTCATGTCGGGGGTGGGGAGACCTCCGAAACCATGGCCCAGCGAAAGTTCTGTGACCGGAGTTTCCTTGTGGCTAAACACTGTATCTTGCGACATTGGCTCACTGCAGAGGGCCCGGGGATTTTGGAGTGGGAACGACAGCTGAATGACCTCCGCCTGATGGAGGGTCGGACGGCTCGTCTCCTTGGGGAGAATAAGTGGACCCTTTACCAAAACATTTGGGCTCCCCTAATGCCAAATCTCAACACTGATACCAATACTGGTACTGAGTACGGTGAGCGTGCTTAATGCTGAGCTGAGTAGTAAGAGGGTGGCTGGTAGTTATTGGGAACCCTGGGTAGTGCTACCCATGCAAGCTACATGGGGAGGGGGGGAGGGGGGGATAGGGGTGGGTGAGGAGGTGGGTGGTGTGGGCTCTAGGGTTTGATGGATCTCACTCGGGCACGGGTTGGGGCTTGGAGGCTGGGATCCTTGATTGAGTTGGGTAGGCCGCCATTTCGACATTCTCGATGTCTCCAAATGTTACTGTTACTATTATTATTACTATTGAGCTACCCCCAACTGTATCCTGATTGCTAGATTGCTATGTAGCTTGTTGTTTTGTGGTTTTGTTGGCCCTGTGTTGGTCTGCCACACTGTCTCTTCCTTGTTACATTGTGTGAAACTAATAAAAATGATATTACAAAAAATAAATACAAACAATAAATATATATATATAAAAGTAAAATTAAAACTTTAAAAATGAAAGTGAAAATGAAGTTAACCATAAAAAACTGAACAAATTATACATAAAAATGTACTCCTTATATAAACATGCATAATGAATAAATAAAAATGTCATAAAAGGATGTGACAAAATACATATAAAATATGTATAAATACCTCTATGTAAGATAGTGAGGACACAAGGACTTGTGACACTCTGTTAAAATTGTAAGAATCCTGTTCAACTAAAAAATATAATTAAAAACAGTGAGAATGCAATTTAACCAAACATATATATTAAAAATATAATTCAAAACTATAGAGATTAGGACAACATGTACAATCCATTATTCTTGTCTAAAAAGGAGGAGCAATGTAGCAGGAGCAAATAAGCAGGACCAAAGATCCACAAAGATATAATGTGGCAAAAATTATCATAATAGGAATCGCATCTAAACAAATTTAGACTCATGGCACTTCATAAATAATTAATATGTGTAAAGGTAAAACTCCTTCCTTAGTGGAGGATCAGTGCTACAATTAAAATTGTCTATCTTCAAACAACCGACTAATTTTAAAATATGTTAAAATATGTTAAAAGTAGGACCCTATCAGAGGACCAGTGCTGCATTTAAAACTGGCTATCTAAAGGGAAGAACAACGTAGCGGGAGCGAATCAGCAGGACCAAAGATATACAGATGTATATATATAGCATAATAAATTACTATCATAATAGTAATTGCCTCTAACCAATTTTAAACTTATGGCACTTCATAATAATAATATGTGTGAAGGTAAAACTTCTATCGGGAGACCAGTGCTGCATTTTAAAACTAGCTATATTCAAAAAAACAAAAGCCGACCAAAGATAAAACTGTCTTCAAAAATCTCTAAAAAGTGAAACTCTTTCATATATTTATAATATCAAGAAAAATGTACAATTTAACCACTATGCACAATATGAAGTGAAACAACTCCTGTACCTTTCTCAGCAGCACAAACTGTTCCGTGCAAGCCATATATGAAGACTCCTATCAGGAAACGCCGGCTCATGCGCTCTTTGTAAAAGAGACAGAAAAAGGGGGCGGGGTCCAGCAAAAAGGCAGGACCAACGTAAGTACGTTGACAGTAAAAACAATGAGGACACAGGACCATATCCATTCTTCACCGTATATGCTTAGGTACTAATATAATTAACCTTGTTGGACCATATAAATTCCATATTAACAGCAAAAAAAGAGAGAGAGATGGTTTAAAGGAAAACGGAGAGGTCTTTATCTAAGTTTAAGACCATTAGGTGTAAGGGAATCAAGTAAACATATATATCTTTGTTCAAGCCTCATAATTGTCTTATTAATCTCCACCTCTCCAGTTGGTTTTTACTTTTTTGATAACAAAAAACTTTAAATCCATAATTTTATGGTGATTCTCCTGCCAATGTAATACAAGAGGTTTTTCAACTAAACCTCTCTTGATACAACTTTTTTGTGTTCTGTGATTCTTACTCGAAGGCTGCAAGTGTTTTTTCCAACATACAATTTTTTACAGGGACATTGTATAACATAAATCACATTATGAGTTTCACAATTAGAAAATCATCAATATAAAATTTCTGATTTGTGATGGGATGAACAAATGTGTTTCTTACTGATAAACGTTTAAACACACAGAACATTTCCCACATTGGAATTGTCCTTTATATTTTGACAGATAACTCCTTTCTGTAAGTGCTGAGGGAACTAGTAAATTGCGCAGATTCACATTACGCTTATGTGCAATCATTAGTTGTGTATCCTGAAATGCCGGAAGAGTTTGAATTATATGCCACTCGCTTTTCAGTATCTTAATAATGTTACATGAATGTTGGGAATATAAAAGAGGACACACTATTCCTATATCATCTTTCTTTATTCTTGATTTTAAAAGTAAATCACGTGAGGACTCTCTAGCCCTTCTATATGCTTGATCTATACAGTGAAAAAACAATAGGACGAACCTGTGCTCAAACTACAACCTCTGGAATCTTACTATGAAACATAGCCTTAGGCACTAAGGTCTCAGTTTATAACACTGCAGCAATCCATAGGATTTTCAAAAAGCTCGTAATGAAACTTTAGCTGCTATTCACATCAAGGACCTTTACTCAGTGCCTTAATCCTTGCTTCATAATCAATTTTCCTAAAATAAATTATTCATGTATTTTCTTTTTTTCTTTTTTTCTTTTGAAAACGTATTCCTCAATGATCAGTTTTACTCCACTGCATTGTGGTAATATTTATCTTCTTTTCCTTTTATCTTCTTTAGTGATCTATACAGTGAGCTGGATATTTCCTAGCTAAAAATCGTTTCCTCATATCTTGTGCCTGTATCTCAAAATCTTGTAAATTAGTACAAACTCTCTTTGCCCTTAAAAACTGACCCACCGTGAGATTCCTCACGTGATTTACTTTTAAAATCAAGAATAGGAATCAGTTAGGAAAAGGGGGTGACGGATGTGGAAGGTCAAGATCTGCAAGCCACCCCCTGCAAAAGCAGAATAACATCAGAAACAGCCACACTTTTAAACCACACATCAAAAACAGGAAGAAGTGGGCAGAACAAAATCAATGCAAAATACACACAAGCCAGGTAAATGCTGGAAAGCAATGAACACAAATGCTCGAAGCTTAGCCAACAAACTTCCGGACCTGGAAGCCCTAATGGTGGAAATGGATTTGGATATTGTAGCCATAACCAGGTAAGGCGGAGGTGGCCCACAGTTCCCTTCCTTCCCACACACCCCCCCTCCCCCCTCTCTCTCCCTTCACAAATAAACACCACATGATCACTTATTGGCAAAATAACTGGTCGCAGCTTTATTAAACAAGCACAACATAACATTACAACCAAACTGTTAACTTATGGTTCCGGCAGCGGGACAATCCCTCACCAGCCATATGGGTAGCAAAGTGAGTTCCTTCCCGCCTCCGCCGAGAACCATCCCTGGCAATTCCATCCCCCTCATCCGGCTTCGCCATATTACTAGCAAAAACCGAGGGCTTCTCCGGGTCGGGGGTACCCCCACCCCCGCCCTGCATATTGCCATGCCTCCAGACCCCGGACACCTCCGGGATCCCGCATCACCCCTCCAGCTGCAACCCCCCATCCCCCAAGCTCCACCAAAGGGAGGGAGGGTGGGGACGCCCGTCCTCTCTCCCCAGCTTCAACGGACTGGCGTCCGACCGCTCGCTCCTCCTGGTCCCGCGATCACCCCCCATTGGCTCCCGCGGCCACCTGGCAAGCGGGAGCCAATCACTTTAAATCAAAACGCGCGCGGGCGCGCGCCTCACCCCGCCACGGAAGGAGTGCGCGCCACCCCGCCCCCCCGGTTATCATCGGCCGTCGGGCACGTGGGCCCGCGGCCTCCCATTAACCAGGTAAGGCGGAGGTGGCCCACAGTTCCCTTCCTTCCCACACACCCCCCCCTCCCCCCTCTCTCTCCCTTCACAAATAAACACCACATGATCACTTATTGGCAAAATAACTGGTCGCAGCTTTATTAAACAAGCACAACATAACATTACAACCAAACTGTTAACTTATGGTTCCGGCAGCGGGACAATCCCTCACCAGCCATATGGGTAGCAAAGTGAGTTCCTTCCCGCCTCCGCCGAGAACCATCCCTGGCAATTCCATCCCCCTCATCCGGCTTCGCCATATTACTAGCAAAAACCGAGGGCTTCTCCGGGTCGGGGGTACCCCCACCCCCGCCCTGCATATTGCCATGCCTCCGGACCCCGGACACCTCCGGGATCCCGCCACCGGCTCAGTGACACCTGTCCCTGAGCCCCCCCCCCAAATCAAAGCTGCGACCAGCCAACCTGCCCTAAACATCCTAATTCCAAGGCCTCCTGCCAATCATTCAGGAGTAAATCCACCCCGATCGGGGAAAGATGTACTCCATCCGAACGATACAGGCCCGCGCACTCGACCTCCACCCAGGAATGTAAAATCTGATACCCCCCATGGTTCAACACCCAACGGCCAACTTGCCGGTTAACCTTAACTAAACCCCGGGACCACCGCCGCTGGCCCCAGCAAGCAGGCCTAGGAATTATGTCAGACCACAGCAAAATGACCCCGGGGAACATCAATAAGACTTCCCCCAAATCCCGCTGCACCGCTCGGATTAGCTGCTTCACTGTCCATGACACCAAATCGTTGCCTCCGAGATGCAGCACCAAGAAGTCCGGGGATCCTCTGACGCGTTGATGGTGCCGAAGCAAGGGTAATAGCTGTAACCAGCGCAGACCGCGCTCACCCAGCCATGATAACACCACTTCGTCAGCAGGCAGTCCCAAGTTCGCACCAAGCGGCCGCAAAGCTGCTTGCTGGCCGGCCCAGTGCACAAAAGAATGGCCGACCATCCAGCAGGCACCGGGTACCCGGATCCCATCTAAAAGAAAAAACATAGTTAGTACCCGAGCCACCCACTGCCCACCTCAACAACGTACATATCCCTTAAAGGCATTGGAGCGCCAGCGGCCAATCCGCTGAATATCGGTACCCGGCAAACCAGCCAGGGCTGCACTAGTAGCGGCCCCAATCCGAAAGGAATGCGGTGCGAAGTCACCCGGTGATAAGCCCAACTGTCGGACCACCATGCGCAGGACCGCAGCAAACTGAAAACCCGTCAAACACCGCGCATCCTCATGTACAAAGAGCAGGTCGCTACCCGGAGCCCGCACGCGCAGGTATGCCGCCATAGCCGCCACCGGACAGATCACCGAAGCCGGAAGCGGCCTTAAGTGCACCCATACGCCCCTCCCTCTCTGATCGGTCTTAGACCGGGACAACCATATGCTCAGCTGCCCTTGTGCCAAACGCACATGACGGAGTTGCAGAGCTGCCCCCCCCGACCTACCACTGGACGCCACCAATTCCCCCGACCGGAAGGCCCCAAAGAAGGCCACACAAAACACCGCCCGGAACAGCAGAGCCTCGTAAGCGGACTCCACCACCAAAGGCAAGGTTGTGCTCATCCGAACCAGCAGATCGGGGGTAATGGGCCGACGCTTGTCCGACGGGAGGGGGACAGCCCGCTCCCAACCCAATAAAAGCCGGCGAGAAAGAAACCCCCAACCGCGCACTGCCCACCCGACCGCCTTAGAGAAAAAGGCAAAGCCGGCCAGGTGAGCCCGCACAGTGGATAGGGCCACCCCCGCAGCCTTCGCAGCCAATATGTATTCCCCCATGAGGTGATCAGGCACCGGGCCCAGCCGCCAACCCCGAGTCGCCAAAAAGGCCACTACACAGTCACATCCCTTGCAGTAGGACCTCCAGGTCGCCGACGATACGGAACTTCTCAGCAAGCTCAGGATACCCGGAGGCCAAGATGCCATAAACGCTCTGGGACCGACCTCCCCGCCAGGTCCGCCTCTGGAGCCAGTCGCCGAAACAGGTCCCACTTGAAACGAGAAAGAGCATCGGCGATCTGGTTAGCATAACCCGGAACATGCCGAGCCCTCACTACCACATTCAGCTTCAAGCAGGCAAAAACCACCTCCCTCATCAAAGCCGCCACCCGCGCGCAACGAGGCGCATAACGATTAATAATGTGAACTACCGCCTCGTTGTCGCACCACCACAACAATTGCCTATTACGAAGCCTATCCGGCCACAGCTCCAAAACCACCAAGATGGGGAACAGCTCCAAAAACGTAATACTGTCGGTTAATCCCGCCGCCCGCCAGGTGGATGGCCACGGCGCGGCACACCATGCTCCACCAAAATAAACACCGAGCCCGAAACCGCCCGCCGCATCAGTATAAATCTGTAAATCAAAGGAAGACACCTCCGCTTCAAGGAGAACCGTAACGCCATTGAACTCTCTCAAAAACTGATCCCAAACCCCGAGGTCCGACCTCATGCTTCGCGATATCCGGATGCGATGATGCGGACGCCGCACTCCCGAAGTAGCCGCCGACAAGCGTCGTAGAAACACCCGACCCATTGGAATAACCTTGCATGCAAAGTTAAGGGAGCCCAACAAAGCCTGCATCTCGCGCAACGTAACTTTCCTCGCCCCCAGCACGTTCGCCACTAACACCCTTAAAGGCTCCACCTTGCTTTAGCAATCGCGCCACCATGTCAACTGAGTCCAAGTCCACTCCCAGAAACGTGAGGCGCACAGCAGGACCCTCAGTCTTGTCCGCCGCGACGGGCACCCCCCATTCATGCGCGAGCCGCATGAACCCGTCGAGTAACGCCCGACATAGCCCGGACGACGCCGAACCCACAAATAAGAAATCGTCCAAATAGTGGACCACATTCCGAGAGCCGACGGACACCTCCAGGACCCAGTGCATGAAAGAACTGAACATCTCAAAATAACGACAAGAGACGGAGCAGCCCATTGGCAAGCACTTGTCGAAGTAATAGCAGCCCTCAAACACAAAACCCAATAAATGGAAGGAAGCCGGATGTACCGGCAGCAGGTGAAAAGCAGACTCAATATCGACCTTCGCCAGCAGACACCCGCGCCCACACTCCCGTACCAGCCGCACAGCCTCGTCAAACGACGCATACCGCACCGCGCACAATTCCCGCGGAATGAGATCATTCACCGAAGCCCCCACCGGGAAGGACAAGTTGTGAATGAGCCGGAATTTCCCGTGCTCCTTCTTAGGCACAATGCCCAAAGGAGAAACTACTAGATTCGGGTATGGCCGGTCCAGAAAGGGCCCGGCCACCCTGCCAAGGGCCAACTCAGCATCCAATTTACCACGAACCACCTGAGCTAGACGCCTCACCGACGGAGCATTGCGGGCCATCGCCGGGCCCCCCTCCCCAACTACCGGTATGGGGAACCCGTACTGGAAACCCCCCTCCAAGACTCGCCGAGCCGTAACCCGCCTATAGCGCAGCAACCAAGGCCGGAGTGCCGAAAATTTTATGGGGGTAGGGGCCAACTCACTCGAACTAATACTATTGCTTTGCGGCTGGGGGGGCGGGTCCCTTCTTCCCGCAACGGAGAGCCGAGTGTCCTCCCCCACATAAGGAGCAACTGTGCCGGAACTTACAGTCCGGAAAGGGGCAAGACGACTTATTAAAGCGCCAGCAGACGTCCCCAACCCCCTCCCCAGCGCTTTTTGGGACCCCAGGAGCTGGGGCGCTCCGAAATGGCCGCCCCGTACTCGCCGACGCAGCGGCCCCCTTTTGCCCCCCCGCACCTGCCCCTCCTCTGGCAGACATCTGCGTTAACCAGAGGCTGATGTCCTGTGTCCCCCAGGACAGAGCGCGATTCTCCTCCATTTTATCGCGGAACTTCTCATCATAGTTGAGCCATGCCCAACCATCATGAGTCTGAGCCGCTTCCAGAATCGAGTCGGCGTATGCAAGCAACATCCTGTAGTGCCCCGGGTAACGCTGTCCCCAGACACTAGCTAACCGAAGAAAAGCCCTCGTCCAATTGAGGACGTTCCGCGAAGCCTTCCTGACCCTGCCCGCCTTCTCATCCGCCTTCCATTTCCGCCGGCTGTCCCCCGAACGCTTCCTCCCCTCAAGCAAGTGAAAGATATCTATGTACTTCCGCTTCCATATCTTGCGCCTAAGCTTACGCGGCACCCCCTCCCATAATTCGGAAAATGATGCCAATGTAGCCCCCCACCGCCCCCCCCCACTACCCCCCTGCCACCGACAGGTTGCCCGCCCCCTCCCCCAACTGACGAGGACGAAGACGATGAAGACGACGATGAGCCCCCCCTCCTCCGACGCTTGCGGGAGCTGCGGCTCTTCTTCCTCGCCTTGTCACCCGTCCCCGCAGCCGGACTAAACTCCGCGCCTTGCTCGGCCCGAGGCTCAGGTAACTCACCATCCGCCGAAGTCCGGGGCTCTGATGGGGTGGACGCAGAAGCTGGAAGCCCCTCCTGGAAGTCCTCGCGCTGCGCCATAGGTACCTCCGCCGCAGACCGACCTGTTCCGCTCAGCGTCGTCCTTCCCCCGTCTCCCACCGGAACCTGTGGAGACACCGAAAACAAGGAAGGGGAACCAGACAAGCCCCAGGGCAGCTGCCAAGGCCCTGTCCAATCAGCCCTGGAGGAACCCTGTCCCCCCCCCGCCAATAGTCCCAACTTGACATGCCCACCCCCCCTGGAACCATAGGCCAACCCCAAGGGCTTCCCCCAACCCATCCCTCCTGAACCTGCAACCCCGCTGGCAACGGTGTAAGCCCACCCACCCCCAGGGATTCCACCACCGGAGGAGGAAGAGCCACAGTCCCCGCCGCCCCCCCGCCAGAGCCCGCACCCATAACCCCACCAGGCACTGATCCCCTCATATCCCCGGAAGCCATTTCCCGGCCCCTGCCAGCCCCACGCCCCCGCGGGCCCCCGCTGCTAGGGGCCTTGCGCCCAGCCCCAGCCTTCCCCCTGGCCTGCCCCCTTGAGCCCTTAGAAGACCGCCCCGTGGACTGCCCCCCATTCCTCATGCCCCCCCCTCTGCCCCTTGCCCCCCCTCCTCTGCTCCTTGCCCCTCTGCTCCTTGCCCCTCTGCCCCACCATGACACTATCCCTTCACAAAATAAAACTATCCCCTGAGCACCGTATGGCCAGACCGAAGCCCTAGCCCAATAATGCCCCCCCTCCACCTGCAATAGGCCTCAGCCGGCCAATGCACGCTGCTCCTCACACTGCCTCAGCACAGCTCCGACGCTCCTCTCTGCACCCCGGGACAGCGCCGCGATCAACCGGTCACACACCACCGGCAGGAAGCTCTCCCGCAGAGCCGAAAAAGACACGGAGCTGCAGCCGGACGCCCGTCCTCTCTCCCCAGCTTCAACGGACTGGCGTCCGACCCGCTCGCTCCTCCTGGTCCCGCGATCACCCCCCATTGGCTCCCGCGGCCACCTGGCAAGCGGGAGCCAATCAATTTAAATCAAAACGCGCGCGGGCGCGCGCCTCACCCCGCCGCGGAAGGAGTGCGCGCCACCCCGCCCCCCGGTTATCATCGGCCGTCGGGCACGTGGGCCCGCGGCCTCCCATTTACAGAAACATAGTTTAATGAATCGCATGATTGGGATATAGCCATAGCTGGCTATAATCTATTCAGAAGAGACAGAGAAAATGGAAAAGGAGGAGGAGTAGCCTTGTATGTCAAAAGCAGTATTAAAGCTACTGAAATTCAGGGGACATGGGGAAAAGAAGAAGCGCTCTGGATTGCGTTGGAAAGAGGAGATGGCACTGTCATCCATACTGCTGTAGTCTACAGACCTCCAACTCAAATTGAAAAGAGAGATAACGAATTGATTATAGATATTGCCAAGATAGCCACAAAGGGGGAAGTGATCATATTGAGTGACTTTAATCTATCTGATATGGATTGGATTACTCCTTCTGCACATCTGGAAAAAAGCAAAAAAATTGTGGATGCTCTTCAAGATGCATTACTTAGACAAATGGTGATGGAACCAACCAGGGAAAGCTCAACGCTGGATTTAGTGCTCACCAACAGTGATAGCGTGTCAAATGTCTGCGTGAGTGCCCCTGTAAGCAACAGTGATCATCACATGGTGTGGTTTGAGATAAAAGCCATGGTACAGGCCAATCATAGCAAGCTCAAAGTCCTAAACTTCAAAAACACTGACTTCAATAAAATGGCCGAGTACTTAAAGGAGGAGATGACATGGTGGAAGGAGATAAGGGAAGTGGAATTGCAATGGGCTAAACTAAAGGTGGCAGTAAAAGGGGCAACAGATAAATATGTAAGAAAAGTAAATGGAAAACCAAATAGGTTTCCTTCTCCTCTTGTTTTTAAAGAAGTGGCTGCTCAAATAAAGGCAAAAACCACAGCTTTTGCAAAATTCAAAAGCTTGCAAACAGAAGAACACAGAAATGAATTCAGGATCAAACTCAAAGAGTCATAAAGAGAAATAAGGAAAGCAAAATCAAAGGCAGAGGAAAAGATGGCTAAAGATGTTAAGGGTGGCGGACAAAACTTTCTTCAGGTATATTCAGGAAAGGAAGAAGAAACACTACCTCTTCCTCCTATATTACCCTGAAACCAATAGAAGCTCAGTACAAACTGCTGAATCCACCAAAATCTCCACTGACTGAAACCATACGAACACATGACTATTCTGTGATTTGTATATATTGTTATTGTATATAGTTCCCCTGTTAGCCAAGTTGAATCTCCTGTTCATATGTAAACACAAAGTACTATTGGAAATGTGTGTGTTCATTGTTTACTGTAAACCGCGCTGATGCTGAATAGCGCGGTATAGAAAAGACTATAAATAAAATAAATAAATAAAATAAGATCAGAGTTGGAATTGCAGGACTCAGAAGTGCTGGGAAAGGACGCGTGGAAAGTGACATTGAAAAAGCGAAATTGCTAAACAAATACTTGTGCTCTGTTTTTACTAAAGAAGATCCTGGAGATGCACCAGCTGTGACTCCCAAATATAAAAATGGGAATGAAGTAGATACCACACCATTCACAGAAGATGAGGTGTTAGAAAAACTTGCTAAACTGAAAGTGGACAAAGCCATGGGACCGGATGGGATACATCCCAGGATACTGAAAGAGCTCAGAGAGGTTCTTGCAGGACCGTTAAAGGATGTCTTCAACAGATCCTTGGAAACAGGAAAGGTTCCTCAGGACTGGAGAATGGCTGATGTCGTACCTCTAAACAAAAGTGGTGACAGGGAAGAAGTGTCAAACTACAGGCCCTTGAGCCTTACCTCAATGGCAGGAAAAGTAATGGAGGCGCTCCTGAAAGAGCGAATAGTGAACTTTCTCAAAATCAACAGGTTGCAAGATCCGAGGCAACATGGTTTTACTGAAGGACAGTCTTGTCAAACAAATCTGATTGAGTTATTTCACTGGGTGACCAAGGAACTAGATCAGGGGCATGCGATGGATGTCATCTACCTGGATTTCAGCAAAGCCTTTGATACTGTTCCTCATAGGAGGCTTGTCAATAAACTCAGTAGCTTGGGGATGGGTCCCAAGATGGTAAACTGGATTAGAAATTGGTTGACTGACAGACAACAGAAGGTGATGGTACATGGAGCTCACTTGGATGAAAGGAAGGTGATTAGCGGGGTGCCCCAGGGTTCGGTCCTGGGCCCGGCACTGTTCAATGTATTTGTGAGTGATATTGCTGAAGGACTGAATGGAAAAGTCTGTCTTTTTGAAGATGACACAAAAATTTGCAACAGAGTGGACTCTCCCGAGGGAGTGGTTAACATGAGGAAAGATCTACAAAAGCTGGAAGAATGGTCTAATGCTTGGCAACTACGATTTAATGTGAAAACATGCAGTGTCATGCACTTGGGTAGCAGAAATCCAAGGGAAACATACGTGATAGGGGGCAAGAGGTTGGTGTGCACGGTTCAGGAGAAAGACCTTGGTGTGATTATCTCTGATGATCTCAAGGTGGCAAAACAGTGCGACAAGGGGGTGGCAAAAGCCAGGAGGATGTTGGGCTGCATACAAAGAGGGATTACCAGCAGAAAGGAAGAGGTACTTATGCCACTGTACAAATCACTGGTGAGGCCTCACTTGGAATACTGTGTTCAGTTTTGGAGACCATATCTTGCAAAAGATATAAAAAGACTGGAAACTGTTCAGAGGAAGGCGACCAAAATGATTTAGAGCCTGTGTCAGAAGCCTTATGAGAAGAGACTTGAAGACCTAAATATGTACACTCTGGAGGAGAGGAGGGACAGGGGAGATATGATTCAGACCTTTCAATACTTAAAGAGAAATGATGAACAAACAAAGCTCTTCCAAAGACGGGGAAGCTGTAAAACTAGAGGGCATAACATGAAGCTGCAAGGTGGTAAATTGAAAGGCAATGTCAGGAAATATTTTTTCACTGAAAGGGTGGAAGATGCTTGGAATGCCCTCCCGATGGAAGTGGTGAGGGCAAACACGGTGATGGAATTCAAAACGGCATGGGACAAACACAGTGGATTCCTTTACAGCAACAGAATAAAAATAAAATAAACTGAAACATATAAGTTCTGAACCATCTAACGTCTCAACAAATAGGGGTGTCCTACATGGAGTGGTGGGTTCACCCCTAAACAAAGACATGGAGAGGGGTGGCCTGCACCTACTCTTGCCATCTTGCTGGGCAGACTAGATGGACCATGCTGATCTTAATCTGCCGTCATCTACTATGTTACTATGTTAAGAATAAAGAAAGATGATATAGGAATAGTGTGTCCTCTTTTATATTCCCAACATTCATGTAACATTATTAAGATACTGAAAAATGGCATTTAATTCAAACTCTTCCAGCATTTCAGGATACACAACTAAAGATTGCACATAAGCGTAATGTGAATCTGCGCAATTTACTAGTTCCCTCAGCACTTACAGAAAGGAGTTATCTGTCAAAATATAAAGGACAATTCCAATGTGGAAAATGTTCTGTGTGTTTAAACGTTTTATCAGTAAGAAACACATTTGTTCATCCCATCACAAATCAGAAATTTTATATTGATGATTTTTCTAATTGCGAAACTCATAATGTGATTTATGTTATATAATGTCCCTGTAAAAAATTGTATGTTGGAAAAAACACTCGCTGCATTCGAGTAAGAATCACAGAACACAAAAGTTGTATTAAGAGAGGTTTAGTTGAAAAACCTCTTGTATTACATTGGCAGGATAACCGGGTAGCCGGACCCGGCGTCCCCTTTCTCTTTACCCCCCCATCCGCCCTTATTCTACCCCCCACCCCTTCCAGTATCATTAACAACACAGACATCAATTTTTGGTGACAACTGGTCGCAGCTTTATTTCAATCAACATCATTAACATTAACAAATATCTTCCCCCAACTCCCCCCGCGGATTTATGTACCACCAGCCATGCTACTAGCAAGGCAGCCACGCCTCCGCTCAAGCCGTGGTCCCCACCAACGGCCGAGTTCTGCCACCCCTATCCGACTTCGCCATGCTACTAGCAAAAGTCTTCCAGGGGTCGTCCGGGTCGAGGGCACCCCGCCCCCTCCCCAATTCGCCAAAGGCTCCGGACCCCGGACCTCCGGGATCCCGCCACCGGCGCAGGGGATGAAATCTACCTGTGTCGCCCCCCAAAAACCCCAAGCTGCGACCAGTGTGGCCTTTCCTGAACCACCTTCTCCAGTGCCTCCTGCCAATCATTCAGGAGCAAATCCATTCCCACTGGAGATAAGTGCACCCCGTCATTCCTGTACAGTCCGGAGCAGGCCACCTCAACCCAGGGATGCTGAACCTGCCAGCCACCTTGAGCGCAGACCCACCTCCCTATCTGCCTATTGATCTTGGTCAAGCCCCGAGACCAGCGCCGCTGATCCCAGCACGCTGGCCTCGGTATGATGTCAGACCACATTAACAAAACACCTGGAAACATTTTAAACAAAACCGAAAAGTCTTTCTTGGCTGCCCTGATCAGCTGCTTACAAGTCCAAGCTGCTAGATCATTACCCCCCAAGTGCACCAACAAAATCGTCGGCTGTCCCCGTATGCGTCCATGGTGACGGAGCAAAGGCATCAGCTGCGACCACCGCAGACCCCGCTCGCCCAGCCATGACACCGCCACCACCGCAGGATCCAGACTCAGGTTCGCCCCACAAGGTCGCTGCGCCGCCCGCTGGCCAGCCCAATAGACGAAGGAGTGCCCCAACATCCAGCAGCCCCGCACATGCACACCCCCATCTGCAAGAGAAAAAACATAGCATTAGCAAACCCCCCACCCCCCCCGAACATTCACAGTCGGACATAGCCCTCGTAAGCCCGCGAGCGCCACCTGCCAATGCTCCGTATCAGCTCGCTCGACAGGCCCGCCGCCGCTGCACTGGTAGCCGCTCCAATCCGGAAGGAATGTGACGAAAAAAGACGAGGGTCCTCGCTGAGCCGCCGCAAAACCAAGCACAAAACTGCCGTGACCTGAAAATGTGTCAGCGGGGCGGCATCCCCGTGCACAAACAGACCCCCTAAACGCGCCGGGCGGATGGCCAATTACTCGCGCATAGCAGCAAGAGGGCATGTTATCCCGTCCGTCCCACGAAGGACCACCCATAACCCCTTACCCTTTTGGTCCGTTTTGGACTTAGCCAACAAAACCCGCATACGCTCGCGCTCAAGCCATACATGCTGCCGACGCAAACTCTTGCCACTATCCAATTTACCCAAAGCCTCGGCCAACTCACTGACTCTGAAGGCCCCGAAAAAGGCCAAACAGAATACCGCCCGGAAAAGCACGTACTCATAGGGGGAACTCGCCACATGCGTCAACTCCCGGCACACCCTCTCAAGTAACTCGTGTGTTATCGGCCGCCTGTGATCCCGCGTGGTAGGCTGAGACCTTTCCCACCCTGTGAGCAACCACCGAGCTAACAAGCCTCTACCCCCGAACTCCCACCCAACCGCCCGGGCAAAAAATCCAAACCCCGCGAGATGACCACGCACAGCCGACCTCGTGACCCCGTGCTCCTTCGCCCACGCTATGTATTGCCCAAGCAACATGTCAGGCACCCTCCCCCCATGCCAGCCCCTTTCACGCAAAAAGTGCTGCACTCGTGCGCAACCCCGTTGATAAGCTTCCCAGGTGTGAGCTGCCACGGAGCTCTTCAATAGGTGCCTCATTGCTGCAGGCCAGAGCTCCACAAGTTCAAGGGGACCACCAGCCCCACCTCGTCCGCCTCCGGCGCCAACTTCCGGAAACGCTCCAGCTGTAAACGGGAAAGAGCATCAGCTATTTGGTTAACATGCCCTGGAATATGCCGCGCTTTTAAGTCAATATTCAAACGCATACAAGCCAGTACCACCTGACGCATAAGCGACGCCGCCCGACTACAGTGAGGAGAATAACGATTGAAGACAGTGACAACCGCCTCGTTATCGCACCACCAACGAACCCTACGGTTCGCCAGCCTATCCGGCCACAACTCCAACACAACCAATATTGGAAACAGCTCCAGGAAAGTAATGTTGCTCAGCAAACCCGCGTCTGCCCAATCCTACGGCCATCTGTCAGCACACCAAGCTCCCGCGAAATAGATCCCCAATCCAACCCCTCCCGCCGCGTCAGTGTACAACTGCAGGTCGCCGCTGGAGATCTCCGCCTCGTGCAGCACGGACGTCCCATTAAAGTCCCTTAAAAATGTATCCCAGACCCGCAGATCCTCTCGCATCACCCGAGACACCCGAATGCGATGATGCGGCCTTTTTACCCCGGCCGCCGCCGCCAAGCGCCTACTGAACACTCGCCCCATAGGTATGACTTTACATGCAAAGTTAAGAGACCCTAACAGAGATTGCAACTCCTTTAATGTCACTTTAGACGAGGCCGATATATTGGCTACTAGGATTCTGAGCTTCCTGACCTTGTCCTGGGGCAACCGCGCCACCATGCACTGCGAATCCAGTTCCACACCTAGGAAACTCAGCTGCGTGGTCGGACCCACCGTCTTGCCCTCAGCGAGCGGAACCCCCAACTCCCCAGCCATTGCCATGAAACCTTTCAACAAGGCCCCGCAGGTGTCCGACTCGGCCTTGCCGACAAATAGGAAATCGTCGAGATAATGCACAACCGCGGAGGCACCCACCCTTTGCACCACCATCCAATGTAGGAAGCTACTAAGCATCTCGAAATAGGCGCATGATATCGCACAACCCATCGGCATACACTTGTCAAAGTAAAAGGCACCCTCAAACTGAAAACCCAGTAACCGAAACGCTGACGGATGGACTGGCAGCAAGCGAAAGGCCGACTCTATATCCACCTTCGCCATCAGTGCCCCGCAACCAGCCTTCGATACCAACTCAACCGCCTTATCGAAAGAGGCATACCTCACCCTGCAGAGCTCGCGTGGGATAGCATCGTTAACGGACGTTCCGAGCGGCGAAGACAAGTTATGTATAAGTCGAAATTTGCCCGGCTCCTTCTTGGGAATAACACCCAAAGGGGAGATGACAAAATTCGGAAAAGGCGGGTTGCCGAAAGGCCCAGCTATTCTCCCCAAGCTCAATTCGTCTGCCAACTTCTCACGCGCTATCGCTGCCCAGCGACGAATACTCGTGGAATTCCTAACCGATCCCGGGACCACTTCGCCCTGCCGGGGAATAACAAAGCCACACTTAAAACCGAATTGCAACGTCAAACTATCTTTTTTCTTCGGATACCGTAGCAGCCAGCGACATAGCACCTGTACCCGAATCGGGGAAGGAGCTAATTCCTTAAGCGCCGCCTCACTTGGCTCCCGGAAGCGCGGGCGGCACAGCTCCTTTCTTAACACATTTTGTCGCAGAATGGGGCCCTCCGCAAACCGAGCATGCATGGCGGAACTTACAGTCCGGGAAGGGACAAGTGGCCCTATTGAATCTCCAACACAGGTCGGTTCCCGCTCCAAGAACCGACTTCGGCTGCCCCACGGGGGGCGCTGCACGAAAGGAACGACTCGCTCCCCCCGCGACCCCCTGCCCCAACTTGACTCCCCCCGCCCCTCCCGCTCCAGCCTTAACCGACATCTGTGTCAGCCACAGATTGATATCTTGCGTCCCCCAAGTTAAAAGCTTATTTTCTTCCATTTTGTCCCGAAACTTCTCGTCATAATTAAGCCACGACCAGCCGTCGTGCGCTTGCGAAGCTCCCAAGATAGCGTCAGCATACGACAGCAAACTGCCATACTGCTCCGGAAAATGATGACCCCACACACTCGCCAATCTCAAGAACGAACGGACCCAATTAACGACGTTGCGCGATACAGAACGGACCCGCCCGGCCTTCTCATCTTCTTTACGTTTTTTTTTGCTATCCCCGAAGCGCTTCCGCCCTTCGAGCAGGCGAAAGATGTCAATGTACTTGCGCTTTAATATCTTCCGCCGCTACAGGGAGAACTATTCAGGCAATTGGTAACAGACCCCACACGTGAAGGGGCCATACTGGACTTGGTGCTTACCAATGGTGAAAGTGTTTCTGATGTTGTAGTGGGAGATCATTTTGCATCCAGTGATCACCAGATGGTGTGGTTCAGTATTAGGACTAGGGCTGTTAGAATCCATTCCAAGGTGAGGATCTTAGACTTTAGGAAGACTAACTTTGCGAAGATGGGCCAATACCTCAGGGAGTCGTTAGTGGGATGGGAACAGCTGGGGGATGTAGAAAAACAGTGGGCAAAACTGAAAGGGGGTATTTTAAGGGCAACCAACCTTTTTGTTAAAATGGTAAATAAAGGCAAAAGGAAAAGGAGACCGCTATGGTTTTCGAAGGAAATAGCTGAAAAAGTGAAGAAAAAGAGGGAGGCCTTCATGAAATACAAGAGATCACAGAGAGAGGAAGACAGGCATCTGTATTTGGAAAAACTTAGAGAAGCTAGCAAAGTAGTCAAGAAGGCAAAGATTCAAAAGGAGGAGGAAATAGCCAATGCAATAAAATGGGGGGATAAGATATTTTTCAGATATATTAGTGAGAAGAGGAAGGGCAAAAGTGGTATTGTCAGACTCAAGGGTGCAGGGGGGGAATATGTAGAAGCTGATAAGGATAAAGCGGAATTGCTTAACAAATATTTTTGTTCTGTGATCACTGATGAAGAACCAGGAGCAGGACCTCAGAAAACACCCACAAATAAGAACAGAAACGAGGGACATCTTGAACAATTTTCAGAAGACTGTGATGTGAGGAACTAGCTCAACTTAAAGTAGACAAAGCAATGGGACCGGATGGGATACACTCTAGAATACTGAGGGAACTTGGGGGCGTTCTAGCAACTCCACTGACTGACCTTTTCAATGCCTCGTTGGAGTCGGGAGTGCTGCCAAGGGACTGGAGAGAGGCTCATGTGGTGCCTTTACACAAAAGCGGAAGTAAGGATGTGGTTGAAAACTATATGCCGGTTAGTTTAACTTCGGTGGTGAGAAAATTATTGGAAACGCTGCTGAAAGAGAAAATAGTGAGGTTTCTGGAGTCCAGCGGATTACAGGATCCGAGGCAGCATGGATTCACCAGAGGCAGGTCTTGTCAGACAAATCTGATTGATTTCTTTGACTGGGTGACCAGGGAGTTGGACCGAGGGAGAGCTCTAGATGTGGTGTATTTAGATTTCAGTAAAGCCTTTGACACTGTTCCTCACAGGCGACTTATAAACAAACTGAGCACCCTAGGGATGGACCCTAAAGTTACTGCTTGGGTTAGAAATTGGTTGGGTGGGAGGCGACAAAGAGTACAAGTAAATGGAGCTCACTCTGAGGAGAAAGATGTTACCAGTGGTATGCCCCAGGGATCTGTCCTTGGTCCGATTCTTTTTAACATCTTTGTTAGTGATATAGCGGAAGGGCTGTTGGGTAAGGTTTGCCTCTTTGCAGATGATACCAAAATCTACAATAGAGTAGACACCCAGGAAGGTGTAGATAACATGAGGAGGGATCTAGCTAAGCTTGAAGAATGGTCTAGAATTTGGCAGCTGGGATTTAATGTTAAAAAATGTAAGGTCATGCATTTGGGCTGCAGCAATCCAAGGGAGCAATACAGTATAGGAGGTGAAGTACTTTTGTCCACTAAAGAAGAGCGGGACCTAGGCGTGGTTGTGTCTGATGATCTTAAAGTAGCTAAACAGGTAGAAAAGGCGACGGCAAAAGCTAGAAGGATGCTTGGGTGCATATGGAGAGGAATGGCTAGCAGAAAAAAAGAGGTGATAATGCCTCTGTATAAGTCTTTGGTGCGACCTCATTTGGAGTATGGTGTGCAATTCTGGAGACCGCACCTTCAAAAGGATGTGAACAGGATGGAGTCGGTGCAGAGGGTGGCTACTAAAATGATTAGTGGGCTTCATTATAAAGCATATGAGGACAGACTTAAGGATCTTAATATGTACACCTTAGAGGAAAGGTGGGATAGAGGTGATATGATTGAGATGTTTAAATACCTCCGTGGCATAAATGTTCAGGGAGAGAGCCTCTTTCAGTTGAAAGCAAGTTCTGCTACGAGGGGACATGGGATGAGGGTGAAGGGAGATAGATTCAGGAGTGATATGCGGAAATATTTCTTTACAGAAAGAGTAGTGGATCCATGGAATAGTCTCCCAGTGGAGGTGGTAGAGATGAGGACAGTAACTGAATTCAAAAAAGCATGGGACCAACACAGAGGATCTCTAAAGGTAAAAAGTGGACTGTTGTAGTTGTTGTTATGGAAGGACAGACTAGATAGGCCATGTGGTCTTTTTCTGTCATCATGTTTCTATGTTTCTATTAAAAGGGACCCAGGATGGGGGGCGGAGCCTGATGTCCAGCGGGTTAGACACTTCGCGCTGAAGCTCCCGAGAGGCCTACTCAGAATCCTGACTTAATACCTACATAAACTTAATATTTTGCTCCGAACTTACCGGGGTACCTCGGGGGGGATGGCGGCCCACAAACCAGCGTGCTTAGACTTCGGGTCTCCCTCTTCTTCACACGGAAAACGCTCCAAAACAGAGTTGTCTTCCCCACAAAAGATAGTTCCACTTCGGGAAAACCCCGAAATGCAACAGGAGATCTTGGAGGAAATACGCGGTGTGAAGGAACTGGTACAGTCCAACGGAGAAGCGCTCCGAGCCATGCGAGAAGATTTCGGTATGCTTCAGGACCGGCTTGAAGGTCTTTCACTACGGCAGGACAACATGGCGGGGGTCCTCGACTCGCACGCGGTGCGCTTGGTGAAACTGGACAAGGCTGAGCGTCAGATACAGAATCTTCAAAAAGAGTTAGAGGATAGCAATAATCGAGCCCGTCGCAACAATGTAAGGCTCATTGGAGTACCGGAGGGGGCGGAAGCAGGAGATATAAGAGAATTCCTGGTCAAAACTCTTCCCTCCTTGCTGAAGATCACTTTTCACAGAGATCTGGAAATTGACCGAGCACATCGTGTTCCTACCAACATGGCGCTCAATCGGACGACCCCCCGGCCTATCATCTTTCGATTACTGAGATATCAGCAAGTTGAGCAAATTCTAAATGCTGCCCGGGCGAATCATCATCTGGAGTTTGAAAGTCATAAAGTCTCCTTCTTCCCTGACTTGGCAAAGCCCACAGTTGACCGTCGGAAGAGACTCCTTGCTTTTCGTCCTAGACTTCAACAGCTACAGGCTCGCTTTGGCCTATTGTATCCAGCGAAGCTCAGAGTGACTCTCCATAACCAAACTAGAACCTTCGAAGATCCTGATCTACTAGCAACATTTTTAGATTCCAAAGAAGCAGACCAGATGCGCTAATCCAACAACTTGGATCTGTAATCCGCCGGATCTGCCCGCCATTTTGAATGGCCCGACGCGGTGATCACAGCCTGGATCAGAGACTGCCTGGACTTTTCTTTCTTTCTATATATAACTTTCTTGGTCTCCTTTCCCTCCATGATGTGCACCTCGGTTGGATTCGGAACACGCACAGCTATACAGGTTATATGTTTCAATTTAGGCCTTCTCTGGGGTTTCTCCCCGCAGACATATGGTCGCCAGTAATTTCTGGGGTTCTGCTTCTTCTCTAATGCACTTCGGTGCTTATTTTTTTATATGGGGCGCTTCATTGTTTTTCATTAGCTTATTTTCTATCATGTCATGTGTACAGCCATATACAGTTAATATGAGGGACATTGTGAAATTATGTGCGTTATCATGTTCTTTCTCAGAATTTTTAACCCTTCTGAATGGCCTTATGTAAGATCTTATCACTGAACGTAAAAGGCATCAATAGTCCAATCAAAAGAAAGAAAATCCTTAGCTATCTTAATCATGAGCATGCTGATTTAGTGTTTCTTCAGGAAACGCATTTAAACTCCGTTGAAACACTGAAACTTAATGCTAAGCCTTACATGGTGGCTGCCTACTCTCCCGCCGTTTCCAAACGGTGTGGGGTAGCCATCTTGGTTAAGAAGTCTTTGCAAGCTACTGTAATGGATACTAGCTCTGATAAGGAGGGTAGATGGGCCCGTGCACACCTTAAGGTTGGAGATAGTGAATTCACGTGTATTTGTATTTATGCTCCGAATGTGGATAACCCTGCTTACTATGCAAGTATTGCGCAGTTGGCACAGGCCTCTGCCAATACTTCATTAATACTTGGCGGCGATTTCAACCAAGTACTTGATCCTTTGATAGATAGACTGCCGCCTAGAACGAGTGGTCCACCCAAGAGTCTTGATACCCTTACAGCTCTGATGAAAGATCTTGCGTTAGTAGATATATGTAGGCTGTTTCAACCCCTCCGACTTAGAGTTCACCTTTTTCTCAGCCCCCCATCACTCACAATCTAGAATAGATTTTTTTCTTATCTCCAAAGCACTGATATCCCAAGTGGACACGGCTAGGATTCATCCTCTCCATATTTCAGATCATGCTGCCATATCTTTCTCATTACATGTCACTACGCAAGGTGAACATCCTCGTGCTTGGTTTTTTGATAGATCCCTACTAGACCAAAAAGATTTTCAGGTTGACATAAAGGCCGCTATCCAAGACTACTTTCATTTTAATTCACCCCATGACACTGCGAGCTGGGCTTGGTGGGAGGGTTTCAAGGCGTCTATCCGTGCAACTATAACTAGCTATCAAATTCGACAGGGGAAACAAAGAAAGCAACATTTACTGATTCTAGAACAACAGATACAAGCTGGAGAGCGTCTCCTCACGTCCCGTACTGACCCATGTATTTTACTTCGCTTACAACGCCTTCGTTTTCAATACAATCAGCTTTTATATACCGCTGCTGCTAAAAATATTGAATCACAACAAGGGATGTACTATCGGGAAAATAACCGTGCTGGCAAATTGTTAGCCAATGCCCTGAAAGGTCAAAAAGAAGCCAAGCGTGTTACCGCTCTCCGCAATCCGTCGGGGGGGAGCTTGGTCACTAAAGATACAGAAATATTAGAACTCTTTCGTGATTTTTATACTCGGCTTTATCAATCTGAATGTGACTTCGAGCCAGAAGCATTTGAACGATTACTATCAGGGGTACAACGGCCGACCCTATCTGACGAAGATAGAGAGGCCATGGACAAACCATTCACTTTATCAGAAATTCAATCTGCACTCAAGAGATGTGCCACAGGTCGAGCCGCAGGCCCGGACGGTCTCCCAGCTGAATTCTACAAAACTTTTAACGCTGACTTAGCTCCGTTTTTGAAACTTTATTTTTCTGCTCTGGCCGAGGAGGGATCTCCTTCTGGATCCTTCTCAATGGCAAATGTAGTAGTTTTTGAGAAAGAGGGGAGAGATCCGCAACTAACAGCTAATTATCGTCCAATTTCCCTACTAAACGCAGACTATAAAATATTTGCCACCATTCTCTCCACCCGGCTCTCTGACAAGATGTCTACTTTAATACACCCAGATCAATGCGGTTTCATTCCTGGGAGATCAACTGCTGATAATGCTAGGACTCTATGTCATGTACTGACTGCCGCAGTTAATCTTGATCGACCATTGGTTGGCCTCTCACTTGATGCTGAGAAGGCCTTCGACCGCTTAGAATGGCCCTTCTTGTTTGCAACTCTCCGCTGGTACGGATTCGGAGAAGGCTTTCTCCGTTGTCTCCGAATCATGTATGCACAGCCTACAGCTAGTATCTGTGCTAATGCTTTAAAGTCTCAGCCATTTCCCCTGCAACGCGGTACTCGCCAGGGATGCCCACTGTCTCCACTTCTTTTCGATCTCGCACTCGAACCCTTAGCTTTACTAATCCGGCAATCCAAGGATATTCATGGAGTCCCCTTCTCTCATAGGGAAATCAAAATTTCAGCATATGCTGATGACCTTATGCTCTTTGTCTCCCTAGACTCAGTGCCGGCTGTCCTAGAGCAAATTGGTAAATATTCACAACTCTCGGGCTATAAGATAAATTGGACCAAATCGGTAGCCTTTCCACTAAATCCTCTGATCCATCAGGCAGATATGCAATCCTTTCCCTTTTTATGGCAACCTCGCATGGTCAAATACCTTGGGGTGCACTACTGCTCTCCTTTGGAAGACACCATCACCTTTAATGCCAAAGACTTAACCTCTAAGGTCCGGGCGCTTACTCAACGCTGGACTCCTTTAACACTTACTTGGTGGGGCCGCCTAGAAACCATTAAAATGATGATTGTTCCCAAAGTGAACTACATTTTAGAAATGCTGCCATGTCTCCTACCTCGACGTACATATAAAGATTTAGAGGGTCTTCTGACTAGATACTTATGGCAAAACAAGACACCTAGGATAGCGAAACATAAGTTACAAGCAGATAAAGAAAAGGGTGGTGTCAGATTCCCTGATTTCCTGAAATACCACCATTCTTTTCTTCTCAAACAAGGCGCTCGTTGGCTGGAAGACCTAACACCGAGTAGACCAGTGTGGCTAGATATAGAGGAGGACCTTTGCAAACCAATTCCTCTTACTTATCTCCCTGGTATGACTCTCCCATCAGACTCCCACTATCCACCAATGCTCTTAGACACTTTAGGTGCCTTTAATACCCTTGAGCAATCTCTAGACTCCCGACTTTGTCCGCTAGATAGACTCCCGCTTTGGCACAATGCTCGATTTCAAATACAAAATAAACCGATGGCGTGGAGCCCCTGGTACACTAGGGGCATTTGGATCCCTAACCAGCTGTTCTATGATGGTCGCTGGAAAACTTTTAGCGAATTACAAATTGAATTTGGTCTCCCAGCGAAACACTACTTTCAGTTGGTGCAACTTCAGCATTGTCTTCGGAGTGCTAAGGTGCTCCCGCCATCGGAAACCCATACCCAAGGATTGTCGGAGATAATCCGATCTATCGGGAGCTTATCGGGTGTGGCATCTAACTTTTACAAAACTTTATGTAATACTGTAAATAGAGGCACTCCTACAGCACAGAAATCCTGGGAGCGGGAAATGCATGTAACTTTGACCCCGGAGCAATGGAGCCTAGTCTGGAGCAAGGTGACACGGGTCTCTCGATCCGCCTCACTCACTCAGACACTTTTCTTTCTAGCCCACCGATGTTTCTATACTCCTGACAGGTTAGCCAAATGGAACGCCACCCAGAGCAATAGATGCTGGACATGCCATGCGGCCATTGGTTCACTAACTCATGTTATGTATGAATGCCCCGCATTACAGTATTACTGGAGTCGGGTCTGGGGTCGTATTCAATCTATTTTGCACTTTCAAGAGCCCCTCTCTTGGAAGATAGTGGGGACTCCGCTCAGCTGCGGGGATCCCCTCTCTTCCCAAATCGGCTTACTTCCTTTTAGACTTTATGCTGGGCATAGCTATTTCCCTAATTACGAAATACTGGAAAAATAGCTCCCATCTGAGCCCCAATGAATGGTGGAATCATGTCTGTCTCTACAGTAAATATGAGCAAATACCTCGTATGTTAGCTTCTTCCGCTCAGACCCCCCACCACTTGTCTAAATGGAAGATGCTCAACGACTATGTTCAAACTGCTAAATGCTCTCATCTGACTGTTTAAATCTGTGTAAATCTCTGTCACATGATCATTCTGTATCGCAGATACTATTTCTGTTTGTTTTGATGTACAATTACTGTTGTTTGTAAGCGCTTATATGATGATACTTATCAGCTTAGAGAAGAAGCATAGGGGTGGGGGGTAATTGGGGTTGCTTTTTCCTTATTGTATGCTTGTATTTGTTTCCTTTGGTGTGTTGTTTCTTTTTGCTTGTTGTAAAATGAAAATAAAAGTTTAAAAAAAAAAAAAAGGGACCCAGGATATCACTGCTTGACCCAGTACAAGCATTGTGGAACCTGTATCTTTTGGGGAAACTGCTAGGTACTTATGACTTAGATTGGCCACTGTTGGAAACAGGATACTGGGCTTTATGGACTTTGGTCTGACCCAGTATGGCATATCTTATGTTCTTATGTTTATGTTCCTATGACATGGGGGGAGGGGGAGGAGGTGGCTGTAAGGGGCTGGCACAGGGGGAAGAAGATGGATGGAAAGGAGCTGACATGGGGAGGGGGAAGGAGGGGCTGGAAGGGCGCTGACATGGGGGTGAAGTAGGTGGAAGGAAGAGGGTTGACATGTGGAAAGAGATGGCTGAAAGGGAGCTGACATGGGGGCAAAGGAGGGGGCTGGATTGGAGCTGACATAGGGGAAGGAGTGGACTGGGAGGGAGCTGACATGGGGGGAAGGAAATGGCTGGAAGGGAGCTGACATGGGGGAATGAAGGGGGTTGGAAGGGAACTGACATGGGGGAAATGAGGGGGCTGAAAGGGAACTGGCATGGGGGGAAAGGAGGGGGCTGAAAGGGAGCTGGCATGAGTGGGAAGGAGTGGGCTGGAAGGGAGCTGTTATGGGTGGGAAGGAGTGGGCTGTAAGGGAGCTGACATGGGGAAAGAGGAGGGGGCGGGAATTTGTTACCGGAAGGGCTGACACAGGGGGAAGAAGATGACTGGAAAGGAGCTGACATGGTGGGGGGGGGGGGGGAGGAGGGGCTGGAAGGGAGCTGACATGGGGGAGGAAGGCAGGTGACCCAGAGCGACGGCGACCGCTGGAAGGGAGCAGAAAGAGGCGGCTGGAAGGGAGCTGACACAGGGGGGAAGGAGATGGCTGGAAGGGAGTTGACAAATGGTGAAGGAGGTAGCTGCAAGGGAGCTGAAATGGGGGGCAAGGTGGGGGCTGGAAGGGAGCTGACATGGGGGAGGAGGAGATGTCTGGAAGGGAGCAGACTGAGGGGTGAAGTAGGGGACAGGAAGGGAGCTGACCCAGAGTGAAGGAGATGGCTGGAAATGAGCTGACATGGGGGGTGGGGAGGAGGGAGCTGGAAGGGAACTGACATAGGGGAAGAAGATGGCTGGAAGGGAGCAGACAGAGGCGGGAAATAGGGGACTGGAAAGGAGCTGACATGGGGGAAGAAGATGGCTGGAAGGGAGTTGACACAGGGGGAAGGAGGGGGCTGACACAGGGAAGGAAGGAGGTGGCAGGAAGGGAGATGACAGAGGGGTGAAGGAGGGTGCTGGAAGGGAGATGATGGGGGGAAAGGAGGGGGCTGTGAGGTAGCTGACATGGGGGGATGGTGTGGGCTGGTAGGGAGCTGTCATGAGGGGAAGGAGATGGCTGGAAGGGAGCTGACATGGGGGAAATGAGGGGGCTGGAAGGGAGCTGACAACTGGGAAAGTAGAGGGCTGGTAGGTAGCTGACATGGGGAGGAGGATGAGGGGGCTGTAAGGGAGCTGACAAACGGGGAAGAAGATGGCTAGAAGGGAACAGACTGGGGAAGGAGGGAGCTGTAAGGGAGCTGACATGGGAAAGAAGATGGCTGGAAGGGAACAGACAGAGGGGGCTGGAATGGAGCTGACATGAGGGGGGAATTAGGTGGCTGGAAGGGAGGTGATGGGGAAAGAGATGTCTGGAAGGGAGCTGACATGGGGGGGGGGAGTAGGTGGCAAGAGGGAGCTGACACAGAGAAAGGAGATGGCTGGAAGGGAGCTGACATGGGGGAAGGAGGGGGCTGTGAGGTAGCTGACATGGGGGGGATGATGTGGGCTGGTAGGGAGCTGTCATGGGGGGAAGGAGATGGCTGGAAGGGAGCTGACATGGGAGAAAGGAGGGGGCTGGAAGGGAGCTAACATGGGGGAAAGGAGGGGCTGAAAGGGAGCTGGCATTGGTGGGAAGGAGTGGGCTGGTAGGGAGCTGACATGGGGGAGGAGGATGAGGGGGCTGTAAGGGAGCTGACATGGGAAAGAAGATGGCTGGAAGGGAACAGACATGAGGGGGGGGGGACGTAGGGGGCGGGCAGGGAGGGGCCGGGAAAAGAGATGTCTGGAAGAGAGCTGACATGGGGGAAGTAGGTGGCAAGAGGGAGCTGACACAGAGAAAGGAGATGGCTGGAAGGGAGCTGACATGGGGGGAAGGAGGGGGCTGTGAGGTAGCTGACATGGGGGGATGGTGTGGGCTGGTAGGGAGCTGAAATAGGGGAAGGAAATGGCTGGAAGGGAGCTGACATGGGGGGAAAGGAGGGGGCTGGAAGGGAGCTGACACGGGGGAAAGGAGGGACTGAAAGGGAGCTGGCATGGGTGGGAAGGAGTGGGCTGGTAGGGAGCTGACATGGGGAGGTGGAGGGGCTGGAACAGAGCTGACAAAGGGGGAGGAAGATGACTGGAAGGGAACAGACTGGGGAAGAAGGGGGCTGTAAGGGAGCTGACATGGGGAAGAAGATGGCTGGAAGGGAACAGAGAGAGGGGGCTGGAATGGAGTTGACATGGGGGGGAAGTAGGTGCCTGGAAGGGAGCTGACAGGGGGAAGGAGATGGCTGGAAGGGCGCTGACATGGGGGGAAGGAGGGGTCTGTAAGGGAGCTGACATGGGGAAGTGTTAGGGGGCTGATACAGAGCTGACCCAGGGGGAAGAAGATGGCTGGAAAGGAGCTGACATGGGGGGGAGGAAGGAGGGGGCTGGAAGGGAGCTGACATGGGGGAGGAGGAGGGGCTGGAAGGGAGCTGACCCAGTGGGAAGTAGAGGGCTGGAAGGGAGCAGAAAGAAGGGGCTGGAAGGGAGCTGACACTGGGGGAAAGAGATAGCTGGAAGGGAGTTGACTAACAGTGAAGGAGGTGGCTGTAAGGGAGCTGACATTGGGGGGATGAAGGGGCAGGAAGGAAGCTGACATGGGGGAAGAAGATGGCTGGAAGGGAACAGACAGAGGGGGGCTGGAAGGGTGCTGACACGGTGGGAAGGAGATGGCTAGAAGGGAGCTGATTCAGAGGGAAGGAGGTTGCTGGAAAGGGGCTGACACAGGGAAGAAAAGAGGTGTCCGGAAGGGACCTGACAGAGGGGAGAAGGAGGGTGCTGGAAGGGAGCTGATGGGGGGAGGGGGGAAGGAGATGTCTGCATGGGAGCTGACACGGGGAGAAGGAGGTGATAGGAAGGGAGCTGATATGGGGGAAGGAGATGGCTGGATGGGAGCTGACAGAGGGGAAAGGATATGGTTGGCAGGGAACTGAACAGATAGGGGAAGGAGGTGACAGGAAGGGAGCTGACACGGGGAAGGGGATGGCTGGAAGGGAGCTGATATGGGGGGGTGCAAGTGGCAGGAAGGGAGTTTACATGGGGGGAAGGTGGGGCTGGAAGGGAGCTTCCATGGGGGAAAGGAGATGGCTGGAAGGGAGCTGACAGAGGGAGGAAGGAGGGAGCTGGAAAGGAGTTGATGTTGGGGGGGGGGGGGGAAGGAGCTGACACAGGGGGGGAAAGAGGTGGCAGGAAGGAGCTGATGGTGGGGTAAGCAGGTGGCAGGAAGGGAGCTGACACAGAGGAAGGTGGGTGCTGGAAGAGAGCTGACATGGGGGGAATGTAAGAGCTGGAAGGGAACTGACAGATGAGGGAAAGATGGGACAGGAAGGGAGATGATACCTGGGGATGGTACTGGAGGGGGACTAGAAGGGAGCTGACACTTGGGGGTTGGACTGGTATGTACAGTAGCTGGGTAATGGGAGGCTGGAAGGGAGGGGACACTGGGGCTGGAAGGGAGCTGATATGTGGGAATGGCACTGGAAGAGGGATGGGCAGAGAGTAGGCTGACACGGGGGGGGGGGGGGGGCACTGGGACCGGAAGTGAGCTGATGCCTGGGATGGTATTTGGACTAGAAGGGGCTGGACAGTGGGGAAAGAGGCAGACTAGAAGGGAATGGACACCTGTGGCAATCTTGGGAATGCAAGGGGATTGACATTGGACTGTACTGGGAGGGGAAGACTGGAAAAGGTGCTGATACTGGGGAGGGTCAATGGGACTGGAAATAGGCTGATGGAAGGAAATGAAGAAAACAAAAGAAGAGACAAGAAATGTTAGGTGGACTATAGACCATAGAAAGAGAGCTAAGAGAAGACAGGAAAGCAGAAGCCTCAGATCGAGACCAGCATGATCAGAGAATAAAATGGTCAGACAACAAAGGCTGAAAAAAATTATTTTATTTTCAATTTAGTGATTGGACTCTATGCGATCTTTATATTTTACACAGTATGGGAAAACCCATCTCTTATTTATCTGATGTTTCATTGCATGCAGAGTCTGACTTCTTGTATTTTCAGTTTAATTTTTGTCTACATATTTTTATTTTTACTTTAGGTTGTAGTCACTTATTCTGTACTTGGTGAAAGTCTGTGTTCTAAGTGTGTGACTGAGGCCAGATGTTCTGTTAACATGTAGTTTGTATGTAGGGATCTATACTGTACTAGTAATTTGACTTGTTCAGTTTTTCAAATAGGTATATGGATGTTCTAGGGCCCTCTGCAGTACTTAATGCTGCTTTTTTCTGGGTAGGCCCCTTGTTGTATGAGTTTTGGAAGTTTATGTTAGTATGGTATGGTAGATTTGGCCTTGTAGATCTTCAGTAACTTTTGTAGGGTTTTATATTAGTTTACCAATGTGCCTGGTACTGGAGAATGTTTATGTTGTTGTTAGTGAGATGACCAGAATCAGATGTTTTTTGGACTATCAGATTCAATTCTCCAACTGAAAGGTGCTTTTCAATCATGAATAAAGTGTGGTCTACAGAAAAACAACACAACTGCATGGAGAGACTCTCAAATTTCTAATGATTGTAAAGTACAATTTTGAGTTGAGCTGCCCAGAACATTTTAATTATCTTAGTGGAAATGTTGCTATTTTGAAGAAAATTCACTCTGTAGAGAAGTACAAGAAGTAGGCCCGATTGACACATTTTTAAGTAAAGTTATAAACCTAGCCTACTGCTTGAAATGTTGAGTTAAAATTAAAATTGTAATTATAAACATATGTTTTTATTTTCCTTAACTTTGAACCCCCCAGTTTGATTGAATGTCCCGTATTTGAACTTAGAAAAGATAATCAGTCTAGTTGAGAGGGAAAATGCTGCACCATTTTGGGGGGGGGGGGGGGGTGGTAAGAGGATAGAGAAATGCTGGACAGACTACAAAGGCGGGATAGAGGAAGAAATGTTTGGCTACATGGTGGGGAGGGGAAAGATAGGGGTGATGCCAGACTACAAGTGTGGGTGGGGGAAGAGAGAGAGGTAGAGGGAAGATACAGGGCTGCATAGGTTTGTGGGTGGGGGGAAAAAACAGAGAGAGGGGGTGATGGGAAGAGTGGGTGAGAGAGAGAGAGAGAGGGAGAGGGAAGATATTGGGCTACATAAGTGGGAGGGTAAAGAGGGGAGATGCCGGGCTATATAGAGCAGATGGGTGGGAAGCAGAGTGGGAAGCAGGGGGTAGGGCTACATGGGTAGGTGGGAAAGAGATAAGAGTGCGGAGTTGCTAGGTTACATGGATGGGTGGGTGGGTGGTGGAGAGGAGGGATAGACAATGCAAGGGAGGGGAGATACTGGGCTACAAGAATGGGTTGGTTGGGGAAGAGAGGGAGAGCATAGATGCTGGCATGATGCAGAACCTTGTGGGAGGTTGTCAAGGAGACACAAGTGAGAGGAGACTGGTTAGTACAGAGGGTAGAAATGTAGTAATGGGTGAAAGATAGAAGGGAATAAGAGACCGTGGAGGGAGGGAGATGGGGAAATAGCAGAGATAAGGCAGATGGACTGGGAAGAAGATGGAAAGTTGATAGATAATGTGAAAATTAAAGAGGAGGAGCTTGAAGACTAGAAGGTGAAAAACAGGGTGAAATTTGAGTGGACAGCGAAGCAGAAAAGAAAGAAAGGAATGATCAATATGTCAGCAACAGATGTAGGGAGGTAATGGAGGAAGAAAGGACAGAGGAGAAAGGATAAATGGACAGAAAACACTGGAAAGAGTTGGCAGAAGACAAACGAAGAAAGCAGAAAAGAGAAAATGGAACCAACATGACTAGAAAAATAAAAAACTCAGACAACAAAGATAGAAAAAAAATTATTTGAATTTATTAAAAGGAATATATTAGCTTTGGGAGATGTACATTGCTGAAGTTTTTGTATTTTGTTAGTACAAGAGGAAATGCATTTCTATTTTTAGTTTTCCAGTGTTGCAGTATCTGCTGAGTTTGACTTTTGGGGATCCCCAGTTCAATTTTTGTCCTCATATTTCTAGTTCTAATTTGTGGTCCCTTATTCTGCATTTGGTGAGATTCTGTTGGGTTTTGCATGTGACCAAGGTGCGGTGGCATTAGTGTGTAGTTTCTATAGAAATCTTTAGCAGTCCCACTAGTTCTGTTTTACCAGAAGTAGGTATGTTGGTGTTCTACGGCCCAATGTAATATTTTTAGTGCTGCCTATTCTTTGGTAGAGTTTGTGAATATGTCACATATTTGCGGTATATAAAAGATTTTAAATAAGAATAGCTGCTTGAATCATAGGAATGGCATATGTGAGTGGTTTTTCTTTCAGGTTTTGTGCTGTTTTACAATGTTCTCGGTAGTGGGAAGAGTTATGTTGCTGTTACTCAAATGAGATGTGTATCAGAATATATTTTGTGTGGTTACTTCCATAGAGAAATATCCTGTTTTGATCTGCACCCTTCGTAAGATTTTTGCAGATGCAGAACATGCTTACATTTAACTACTATACTGTGTCAGACCAAAGGTCCATGAGGGTCATTTGTGTAGTGTGTCACATATGCAAGCATGATGAAAAAGTTTGAGAACCACTGTGCTAGAGCCACAAAACCAAACTTTGTACATGTCCACAGGGAATTTTATCTGCCATTTGAGTGTCCAGATGGCAAATGAAGTTTAATGTGGACACATTAGAAATCACCACCCAAGAAAAGGATCTAGGTGTCATCATGGATAATACCTTGAAATCTTCTGCCCAGTGTGCAGTGGCAGCCAAGAAAGCAAATAGGAATCCTAAGGAAAGGAATGGAGAATAAAACCAAGGATATTATAATGCCTCTGTATCACTCCATAGTGGGTTCGAACCTTGAATATTATGTGCAGTTCTCGTCACCATATCTTAAAAAGGATATAGTGAAATTAGAAAAAGTACAGAGAAAGGCCACCAAAATGAGAAAGAAGATGGAAGGATACCCCTACAAAGAAAGGCTTAAAAGGTTAGGGCTTTGCAACTTAAAAAAAGGACAACTGAGGGGAGATATGATAGAGGTCTATAAATAATGAATGGAGTGGAACAGATAAACGTAGATTGGTTGTTTACTCCTTCAAAAAGTAGAAAGACTAGGGGACATGCAATGAAGCTACAATTTAACACATTAAAGGCTAATCATAGAAAATATTTATTTACTCAATGTGTAATCAAACTCTGGAATTTGTTATTGGAGGATGTAGTAAAAGCTGTTAGTGTAGCTGCACTTAAGAGAGATTTGGACAAGTTCTTGGGGGAAAAGAGTAGTCACTCAACTGTAACAGGTGTTCTCCAGGAGCAGCAGGAATCAGTCCTCACTTATGGGTGACATCGGCGCCGATGGAGCCCCCGTGCAGAGCATTTCCCCAGCTTTCTAAGAAAGCCTTTGGGAATACTGCACGCATGCGCGGTCCCCTTCCCGCCTAAAGGTGCCATCTTGCTCAGTCAAATGACATAGCTAAAAAACAGCACACAAAAATGTAAAAATAAACTATGTACAACTGCAACTCCCAGGGGAGGAGGGAGGGTTGTGAGGACTGATTCCTGCTGCTCCTGGAGAACACCTGTTACAGGTGAGTAACTACTCTTTCTCCAGGACCAAGCAGGAAGTCAGTCCTCACTTATGGGACTCCCCAGCTTCAGGCTACCGGGGACCCAGAGCTGAAAAATGAGCTCCCTCTAGCCTCAGCATCAGAGAAAGGATTTCACTGAAACATACCTCCACCGGTAGCCCAACCAGAGGGCTGGAGGGTAGGAGTTGCCTAAACCTCAAAGAGATTCTGGAGCACTGCCTGACCGAAAGCACTGTCCCTACGGGACTCCCTCTCCAGGCAGTAATGGGCCGCAAAAGTCTGGCTTGAGGACCAAGTTGCAGCCCTGCAGATGTCTGCCAACGGTACAGAATGGAGATGAGCTACTGAGGCAGCCATTGCCCTGACACGGTGGGCTGTGACCCGACCCTGCAAAGGAAGGTCAGCTGCCCTGTAAGCCCAGGTGATACAGTCAGCCACCCAGATGGACAAGGTACGTTTGGACACAGGTACCCCCAAGTTATTGGGGTCAAAATATACGAAGAGCTGAGTAGCCCTCCTATGCCCCTGCGTACGCTCAAGGTAGAAGGATAAGGCCCTCCTACAGTCCAGGGTATGCAGGACTGTCTCAGCCCGGCTGGCATGGGGCATAGGGAAGAATGTTGGAAGAACCACCTCCTGGTTGAAATGGAAAGAGGAGACAACCTTGGGGAGGAACTTAGGATGAGTCCTAAGGACTACCCTGTTCCTATAGAAGCGAGTGTATGGCCTGTCACAGACCAGGGCTTGAAGTTCACTCACTCGCCTGGCCGAGGTCAAGGCCACTAGAAATAGAGTCTTCCAGGATAGGAAGCATAGAGGACATGTAGCCATTGGTTCAAAAGGTGGGCGAGTAAGTTGCTGCAAGACCACATTCAACTCCCACTCAGGGGCCGGTGGACGGAGAGGAGGCTTGAGCAATAGTAAGCCTCTGAGAAACCTGGACACCAAAGGGTGAACCGACAAAGAGTGTCCCTCCACCATTGAGCGGTGAGCTGCCAGAGCAGAGGTGTGGACCCGAACAGAATTGGACTTAAGGCCCTGATTGGACAAGTGCAGAAGGTACTGGAGCACTACTGGCACAGTGCAGCCGAAAGGATCTTCCTTGCGTTGCTGACACCACAAGGAGAACCTCCTCCACTTCAGGGCTTATGTTTTCCTGGTGGATTGCTTTCTAGAGGCCAAGACCACCTCTTCCACTTCCTGAGGTAGGCCCCAGGGAGCCAAGACTACCCTTGCAGCCTCCATGCCATCAGATGGAGAGATTTGAGATTGGGATGCAGAAGGGAACCCTGATCCTGAGAGAGAAGGTCGGATTGGAATCCCAGAGGCATGGGTGTCTCCACTGCCAGCTGAAGTAGCAGGGGGAACCAGGGCTGCCTCGGCCACCTGGGAGCAACCAAAAGTACTGAGGCCTTGTCCCAGAGAATCTTGAACAAGGTTCGGGCCACCAGAGGCGTGGGAGGAAACGCATAGAGCAGGCCCTGGGACCAAGAAATCAGGAAGGCATCCGCCGCCACCCTTAGGGGATGGGGTTGCCTGGAACAAAACCTGGGCAGTTGGTGATTCAGGGGACTGGCAAAGAGATCCATGGATGGAAGTCCCCATTTCAGGAAAATCTGTTGAACCACTAAAGGGTGCAGCTGCCATTCGTGGGGCTGCAGAATTCTGCTTAAGCGGTCTGCCAGAAAGTTCTCCTGGCCAGGAAGATAAACAGCCCTCGGCAACATCTGGTGCCTGAGGGCAAAAGAGCAAAGGGCCTGTGCTTCCAGGCATAGAGGCCTGGACCCAGTGCCGCCCTGTTTGTTCACATAGAACATGGCTACTTGGTTGTCCGTCTGAACTAGAACAGACTGGTGGGCCAAGATGTGAGAAAAAGCCCTGAGGGCTAAGCGAATAGCCCGCAGTTCCAGTAGGTTGATCTGTTGCGTGGCTTCCCATGGGGACCAGAGGCCTTTGGTGCAGTTCTCTTGACAGTGTGCACCCCAGCCCTGTAATGAGGCATCGGTTGACAACACCACTGTGGGGGCAGGCACCTGAAAGGCACCCCCTGCAGCAAGTTGGGGGGGGGTGTAGCCACCACTGAAGAGAATTCAGGAAGGGTTTTGACACCCTTACTTTGTCTTCTAGGCTCCCTGTGGCCTTCTTCCACTGAGTTCTGAGGCACCACTGTGCAGACCTCATGTGGAGGCGGGCATTGGAGGTCACATGCACAGTCGATGCCATATGTCCCAGGAGTTGCAGACAGAGCCTGGCAGGAACCCTTGGCAGACTGAGAAACCGGGATGCCAACTCCATGAGCCTTTGAGCTCTGTCCTCTGGCAAGTAAGCCCTTGCTTGCAGAGAGTCCAACCGTGCTCCTATGAACTTGAGGTTCTGGGAGGGGAGCAAAGTGGACTTTGCGAAGTTTATGACAAAGCCTAGGTCTTGAAGGAGTGTGACAGCCCTGAAGGTGGCCTGCCTAGCCTCCTGGTAAGTCTGACCTCTGATGAGCCAGTCGTCCAGATAGGGGAAGACAAAAACCCCTTGAGTCCTCAAGTAGGCCGCCACCACAGCTAGGCACTTTGTAAAGACCTGTGGGGCAGAGGTTAGGCCAAAAGGCAGCACCCTGTACTGGTAATGGTTTCCTCCCACCACGAACCTGAGGTACTTTCTGTGGTCTGGATGAATGAGGATGTGAGTGTACGCATCCTTTAGATCTAAGCAGCATAGCCAGTCTCCCTGCTGGAGGTAGGGCAGAAGTGTTCCAAGAGTAAGCATCTTGAACTTCTCTTTCTCCAAGAACTTGTTGAGGTTCCTGAGGTCTAGGATAGGCCTTAGGCCTCCTGTTCTCTTTGGCACCAGAAAATACCTGGAGTAGAACCCGTGCCCCTGTAGGCGAGGAGGTACAGGCTCCACCGCCTTGTCCAGAAGCAGACCCTGAAGTTCTTGGAGGAGGAGGTTGGTGTGCAGGAGAGGCCTCAGAGGCTCTCCTGGAAAGTAGACAGGAGGTAACTGTTGGAAATGAAGCATATAACCCTGGTGAATGATGCTTAAGACCCAAGCATCCCCTGTAATGGGTGGCCACCTGTGGGCAAACAGGGCTAAGCGACCTCCTGTGCAGGGATGGGGCAGCAGGGGCGGAGAGGCTATGCTTTGGGTGTCAAAACCCCCTCCCTGCTGGGTAGGAGCAAGAGCCGGAGGCTTGGGGGTCTTCTGCCTATGGGGCCCATGTCCCTGCCCCTTGGCCTGCTGCCCCTGTTGGGGAGCCTGGGAGGCCTGGTACTGAGGGAAAGGTTTGTAGGCAGACACCTTTCTTGGGTAGAAGGACTTTTTACCCGAGCCTTTCTTTTTGTGAGAAGGGGCAGAAGTCTTTCTGAACAGCCTTGTCCTGGTCAGATGCTCGGTTTCGAGCTCAGCCACCTTCTTGGCCATGGGTTTGCCAAAAAGGTTTTCACCTCGGCAAGGGACATCGACCAACTTGTCCTGTACCCAAGGCTCGACGTCAGATGACTGAAGCCATGCCTGGCGTCGGGCCCCGATGCCGGCTGCTGCCACACGAGCCGAAGCCTCGAAGCCAATGTAGGCCGCTCGGGACATGAACTTGGAAGAGTCCCGGATTCTTGAAGACAAAGACTGGAACCTCTGCAAAGGTTCCCCGGAGAGGCCAGCAGAGAACCCGGCAAGCTCCTTTGCCAGGTCTCGGAGGTATATGCCCATGTACAGCTGGTATGACTGGACACGGCAAGCAAGCATCGAGCCCTGGAAGCACGTTCTGCTGAAAGCATCCAGGTTCCGGGCCTCCCTGCCGGGGGGCACCGCAGAGTGCATCTTCTGACTCTTCAGACGATGCATGGCTGATTCCACCACCATGGAATGGTGCGGCAGCTACGCCTTTTGGAAGCCAGGGCTCTTACGGAGTCCATAAATGGAATCGACTCGCTTGCTCAAGACCGGTGCCGAGGCCGGTGCCTCCCACATCCGGAAGAGGAGCCGTTCCGGCATCGGAGGAACTGGAACAGTAAAGGCCTCCTTTGGAGGAGAGTCATACTGGAGGGCCTCGAGCTCCTCGGCTCGAGGCTCCTCCTTGGGGTCCGCGGGAATCGCCAAGGCCTTGGCCATGTCCCGCATGAACTACGAGAACCGGGTGTCCTCCTGAGGGGACCTACTCCGAGGCTCGGACTGCGGTGAGTCCGAAGGGACGCACCGAGTCCGGAAGGTGTCGGGCGACTCCTTGTCCTCCGTCTCCCATGCTGACTCATCTGAAGAGTCGTCGAGGGGCTCCGACCGCGCGGGTCGAGGTGGCACCCGCCTCGACGCCGAAGGCACCGGCGTCGATGCCCTCAGTTCCGAGCGGGAGGTCGAGGGAGACCTTGACCGAGGACGACTTCGAGCCTTCATGGTCTCGAGTATCGGCTCGGTCTCCGAGGTCGACTTCGACGTCGATGTCCCGGTGGTCGGGGCAGATGCACCAGTGAGGCTGGCCATCAGTACCCGCTGCTGCTCCATGAAGGCAGACAATCTGCACTCCAAGGCTGTCAGCCTGAGTCCAAGCTCAGGAAACTCAGCAGCCACCGACTTGGGCCCCGGCGGCGCCGGGCCCGACGTCTGCTCCCTCGGAGGAGAGTCCACGAGGACTACAGGACTTACATGTCCGATGGTCTCCAGCTCTACACGAGGTACTTTGGACGGCTTCTCCTGCTCCAAAGGCCCGGGAAGGCGGTCGGGGGTCTTAGACCTGGCTCTCGAGGAACCAGGGACCTCTTCCGACGCCGCCCTCACGAGCTGTTTCTTCCTCTTGCGTTCCCGGTCGGGGGACCCCCTGTCCGAGGAACCCCGGTGATGCTTGGGATCAGACTCCCGAGACGTCGAGGCCTCAGACGAGGTCTGGGCCCGGCCGGAGGCAGAATCCGAAAAAATCCTTTCCTTCTGGTGCTGACGGCTTCGAAGTGCCTTGATGGACATTTTGCCACATGGGCCACAGATCATGGGATCATGATCTGGGCCGAGGCACCGAAGGCAGCAGTCGTGTGTGCCGGTGAGAGACATTAGTTTCTTACACCGATCACATTTCTTGAAACCACTGGAAGCCATCAGGGAAAAAAGGGCCCCCGTGAGGTCAAAAGACCGGCCTTCCAGGGAAAAACAGAAAAAAGGGCGTGAACGCCAGCCACGAAGGGCAAAAACCAAAAAATAGAAAACAAGCTCGATACCGGTGTACCGAACCCAGCAGGAAGGGGAACCGGCGTCGAACTCGGAGAAAAAGGTGAAGAAATCTTCGAAAAAACGTCAACTTTTCCGGGTGACTCGGACATACGTCCGATGGGCTCCACGGAAAAAGAGAGACTGAGCAAGATGGCACCTTTAGGCGGGAAGGGGACCGCGCATGTGTGCAGTATTCCCAAAGGCTTTCTTAGAAAGCTGGGGAAAAGCTCCGCACGGGGGCTCCATCGGCACCGATGTCACCCATAAGTGAGGACTGACTTCCTGCTTGGTCCTGGAGAATGTCCATATACCATTATTAAAGAGGACCAGGGAAATGCACTGCTTACCCCGGGATAAGCAGCATGGAATCTGTGTACCTTTTGGAAACCTGACAGGTACTTGTGATCTACATTGGCTGCTGCTGGAAACAGGATACTGGGCTTGATGGACCCTTGGTCTGACCCAGTATGGCATATCTTATGTTCTTACAAGCTTGAAACTGCTTAGCTATACATAGAGCAGCACCATTGCCTATTTCATAGGGAGGCTAAACATACATCAGGGTGATATTCAAAACCATTTAGGTGGTTTGGAGGCTTGCTGGATATTCAGTGGCGCTTAGTGCTGTGGAATATCCCTGGTTTTGGCCACTAGGGACCCTGATGCTAGCTGGCTAGTGTTGGGGCACTCTGCGGCAGAGCAGAGGAGACATCTGGGGATAACCAGCTAGCAGCAATATGCAGTTGCTAGCTGGTTATCCTAAAGTGGCAAAAGATAGGGACTTTAATGGCTGGCCTAACTTTAGGCCGCTTTAGCTAACTAGCCAGCAGTTGAATATTGCTGCTAATTGGTTAGCTAATGTGCTATCCGGCCAACCTGGATATGGCCCCGGCATTGAACATCCAGATTCGAGGTTCAACAGCGATGACTAGCCATTTTATCTGCTCTAGCCGATGCCGCTGAATATCCCTCCCCCCCCCCCATTGTTTTTTAAACACCGTAGCTAGTATTTAAAAAATAGGTTCCCTGTTGCCATTGAAAATTGATCCAAAAATTACTAACTATGTAAATAGACATGGCTTAACGGGAATGGGTCAGCATGAGTTAAGCAAAGGAAAGTCTCGTCTTACTAATTGATTAGATGTTATTGAAGGTGTAAACAAACATTTGGATAACAATGAGCTGGTTGATTTATAACAGGACATTTAAAAAACTTGGCTTAGTGTGCCTACAGTAAGCTTATTTTCTAAAGATAACCGCACACATGTATAGGTCTTTCTCAGAGGCAGCTCTGCCTCTGGGAACACTTACATCCTGCATGAATTGCAGATCATGCGCTAGTGTACTTCAATGCATGTATACAGCTTGCGATTTCCGAAAGGCCATTCATTCGGATGTTCAACAGGTTTACCATATCGAAAAGCCTTTCTAAAATGTTCTCCATAGTAGGTGTTTGACAAAGAGATTCATCAGGGAATTAAAAGTCATGGACTAGGAGGCAATGCGCTGTTGTGGACTGGTTAACAGTTAGCAAATAGAGAGTAGGAGTAAATGGTCAATTTCCCATATAGAAAAAAGGCAAATTCAGTGCCCCTGGGATCTGTATTAACTCTTTTCTCCTCTTTGCACATATTTACCTTGTTCAACAAAAAAAGATGTTCGTCACAGGTAACGTTTGCTCTGGAGTCTTTTTTCCTGTTCTTTGTTTAAACCTGTGGTAGCTATACAGGTGCTTGCCTGTCTTTATTTATCTTTATCTTTATTTTGAAACTTAATATACTGTGTCTTCACAACCATCAGGGCGGTTTACAAAAGTAGTAATAGTGACTGCCAAAAGCAAAAGCAAAAGCAAAAGAATGCTATTAGTAGACAGGACAGGATAGTGCATTCATACGAAGCAGGGGAAATGAGAATGAGGGAGAAAAGAAGGGTGGAAGGGGAGTGGGAAAGAGAGATCAGGAGTTAGAAGAGGGGGGTCAAAAGCAGATTGGAATGGGTGTGTTTTGAGTAAGGTTTTGAATTTTCTGGAAGGAGGATTCGAGGTGGAGGTCAGCGGGTAAGGAGTTCCAGAGGGAGGGGCCTAGGAAAAAAAAGGCAGAGTGATGGGTGGATTCAAGGTGGGCTCGTGAGGCAGGGGGAAGGTGCAAATGATTGGCATGGATAGAGCGCAGGACAGAGGTGGAGTGCGGAGGTCAAGAGAATCGGAAAGATACAGAGGAATATTAGTGTGAATGGATTTGTGGACCAAGGTGAGGATTTTGCACTGAATGCAGAATTTGACAGGAAGCCAGTGGAGATGGATGAGTAATGGGGTAATGTGGTCAGAGCAAGTGGCATGTGAGATGATCCAGGCTGCAATGTTCTGAAGTAGCTGAAGGCAGCAAAGCTGACATTGGGGGAGACTGGCGAGGGCAGCATTGCAATAATGCGTGATATAACAAGAGAAAGGAGGAGGTTGGTCAGAGAAGAGGAGGACATAAAAGGACAGATAGCCTGGATTTGCTTGAGTGAATAGAAGGAACGAAAGATGAGCAGGGAGAGGTGATATTGGAGCAATAGAGCAGAATCGAGTGTGACGCTCAAGTAACGAAGAGAAGGGACCAGAGGAATGGGGGAAAAAGGGAGAGGGCCAGAAAGGGATAGGAGCCACCAAAGGTGAACCAGATAGCCGCTGTTTTGGTTGAGTTAAGGTGCAAGAAATTAGATGCCAACCAGTGAGCAACTTGGGAGAGACATGCATTTAATGGGGACAAATCAAGAGCAAAAAGGCTAGTCTGATATAGGATGATATCGTCATCATAGTAGTATGATGACAATCCATGCTGTTGGATGAGCAAAGTGAGGGGTCCAGGAAAATATTAAAAAGAAGTGGGGCCAATACAGAGCCCTGGGGTACACCACAAGTGAGAGGCGTGAAAGCAGAGGAGGTGGTATCCAAAAGAACAGAAAAGGACTGGGAAGAGACAAAAGAATAAAACCAACAGAGAACCAAACCGTGAGAGAAGATTGGAGTGGTCAACCAGATCCTAAGGAGAAGAAAGCCTGGCTGAGACGTGAGAGAAGATTGGAGTGGTCAACCAGATCAAAAGGAGAAGAAAGATCCAATGAGACAGCCAAAGCAAGATCACCCCGGTCATGTGAGATGTAAAGTTTATTGAGAAAGGAGAGCAAAATAGTTTTGGTGCTGTGACCAGACCTGAAGCCAGATTGATGGGGACGAAGAAAGCGAATAGTATCAAGGTGTGAGGGGAAACTTTTCCAGGATCTTAGAGAAGAAGGGAAAATTGGAGATGGAACGGTAATGGGCAGGAATAGATGGTCCAGGGAGGGCTTCTTAAGGAGGGGGTGGACCAGAGCTTGTTTCCATGGAGTGGGAAAGGTAACTGGGGAGAGGCCAGTGTACAAGATAGTAAGTATAGGTAGAAGGAGGGTGAGGGAAGGTTTCAACAGCCGAGCAGAGGGAATGGGATCAGAGCGGCAAGTAGTCTTTTGTGAAGTGGAAAGAGTCCTAAACAGTTCTGCAGAAGTGATAGGTTGGAAGGTGGACCACGTGTGAGAGAGGGAAGGCAACAGTGGGGGAAGATGGGAGAAAACGAGGAAAGGGGGTGTGGGCAGTTGGGAAAAGAAGAGCGGAGAGTTTGAATTTTGTCATGGAAAAAGGAAGCAAGCGGGGTGGGACTCAGGGGGAGGGGAAAGAGGTGGGGAAAAGGGATGGCTGTGTAGTAGAGGGATCTCAGAACCAAAAACAACAGGCGGGAGAAGTTAGAGGATGAGGAGATGAGGTTAGAATAGTAAGACTGATTAGCATCATGGACAAGAGAACGATAATGATGGTGGCAGTACTGAAAGTGACGTAGAGAATCAGGGGAACAGTATTTTTTCCAAAGGCATTCTGAGCAACAAAGATAGGAACTGTGCAGATGAAGCCCGGGATGACACCAAGGGTGGTGATTTGAAGTACGGGGGGAAAGGGGGGAGTGGACAAAGGGGGGTGAGCTGATCGAGGGACAGAGCGGAATTCCAGATTGCAACCTGGTCGTCTGAGGAACGGGAGGCAAAATCTGTAAGGAGAAGTAGATTGGAGGAAGGGAAGCGGTTGAGAATTGGATGGAGTGGTATGGCGGGAGAGCTGAACAGGGGAAGTGGTGGGAGGGGACCAGCAGAAGAATGGGAAGCGGAATGAGTCTGTATGGAGAACGTAATACAGAAATGGTCAGTCCCAGGGTAAAGGGGTAGCGGAAATGGAGGATGGGAGGAGAAGGGAGCTAGAGGAAGTGATAATCAGATTGAGAGTATGATTGGCGATATGCGTGGGGGAAAGAATATGCTTTGAGAGCATGAGGTCGTGGAGGTGAATAATGAAAATGTGGTCCTGGGGTGATGGAGAGAATCATGAGATGGGGGAACTGAAGGGAAATCTCAGATACAGTATGAAGAAGAGCATCCCAGAGGTGAGGGTGGACAGAAGGGGGGGGGGGGGGGGGAAGTAGATTAGAAGGAAGTAAAGAGGAGGGGAAGAGTTCAGGTGAAGTAGAAGGGAATGCAGGGGAATGAATCTGAACCAGAGGTAGAGGGGAGCGATAAAAGGCAACCACCCCGCCCTCAGTGCAACTCAGATGAGGTGTGGCTAAAGCCGAAAAAAATGGGGGAGGCAACGACTGAGGAGAGGGTCCCTCACCCTCCTTCAGCCATGTCTCTGTAACGAGTAAGATGTCAAGGGAACGCTGGACAATAAGGTTCTGAATTAAGAGTTTTGGATCACAATTTGCGAGGGCTAGAGAGATGAAAAGGTAAGAAGGAGCAGCAGTGGGACAAGTGGGGCGAGGGAGCAGCGACTGAGTACAAGGAACAAGGTTGTCAGGAATGCGAGACTGGTGGCCAGGTAGACGAGGGAGTGGGTCCATAGGACGCCAACCCCAATGAACAGGAATGGCAGACATCGTGGGGAAGAAGGAAGTAAGGAGCAATAGCAGTATGAAAACAAAAGAGTGCCTACCAAACAATAAACGATCCGTGGGACAAGGCAAAGGATAGTCAGGGGTGGAGAGTCCTGAAGTTTTGTTCAGTAGTGCTGGTGGCGTGCCGAAGGAGTTCGCCCTAGGAGCACATCCTGCTCTTTGGGTGCACTCCTTTGGTGCGCAGTTGCAGTGCTGAAGGCCACCACAGTCTTGCTGTTATCTGTGAGCAGTGTACCTTGCAAATACCGGCCACGTTCTCGCGGCTGGTGGCTCACTTCCAGATAGGTGGGAACTATTACAAAATGACAGAGGAGCTTTGCAAACGCATTTCTTCTCTTATAGGTTCAAACCCTATCACAGGTAAATTACATAAACCAATTCTGTTTGTTATGATCCTATTTCATACTTTCTGAAATAATCTCCTGTCCTTTTGTTACATAGGTATGCTGATCTTTCCCCAGTAGACAAAACAAGCATAGTCCAGTGTATTTCCTAGTTATCTAAATCCTTTTAACAAGCTCTAACAGAGCTCTGATTTCTACTAATTTTCTGATCAGAATATTTATGTAAGTCTGTTTGTCCACTGTGCATACAACATAGTGCCTTAAGCTCTGATGAGCAGTGACTGTGTCTTAAGAACATAAGATATGCCATACTGGGTCAGACCAAGGTCCATCATGCCCAGTATCCTATTTCCAACAGTGGCCAATCTAGGTCATAAGTACCTAGCAGTTTCCCCAAAAGACACAGATTCCTCAATGCTTGTATTGGGTCAAGCAGTGATATCCCGGGTCCCTTTTAATAATGGTTTATGGACCTTTCCTCCAGGAACTTGTCCAAACTTTTTTTAAACCCAGCTACACTAACAGCTTTTACTACATCCTCCGGTAACAAATTCCAGAGTTTGATTACACGTTGAGTGAAAAAATATTTTCTCTTATTAGTCTTAAATAGGTTACCCTGTAGCTTCATTGCATATCCCCTAGTCTTTTTATATTCTGATGATGTAAACAATTGATCTACGTTTACCTGTTCCACTTCATTCATAAATTTATAGACCTCTATCATATCTCCCCCTCAGCCGTCTCTTTTCCAGGTTGAAGAGCCCTAACCTTTTTAGCCTCTCCTCATAGGAGTATCCTTCCATCCCCTTTACCATTTTGGTGGCTCTTCTCTGTACCTTTTCTAATAACGCTATATCCTTTTTAAGATATGGCGACCAGAATTGCACACAATATTCAAGGTGCGGTCGCACCATGGAACAATACAGAGGCATTATAATATCCTTTGTTTGATTCTCCATTCCTTTCCTTATGATTTCTAACATTCTATTTGCTTTCCTAGCCGTTGCTGCATACTGGGCAGAGGATTTCATCCATGATGATGCCTAAATCTTTTTCCTGGATGGTGGTTCCTAATGTGGAACATTGCATTGTATAACTGTAGTTTGGGTTGTTTTTTCCTAGGTGCATAATTTTGCACTTGTCCACATTAAATTTCATCTGCAATTTGAATGTCCAGCCTTCCAATTTATCGAGGTTCTTTTGCAATTTTTCACAATGTTCTTGTGTTTTAATCACTTTGAATAATTTTGTGTCATCTGTAAATTTGATCATCTCACTTGTTATTCCCATTTCCAGGTCATTTATGAATATGTTAATAAGCAGAGGGTTCAGCGCAGATCCCCGAAGTACTCCGCTAGTCACTTTTCTCCATGGAGAAAATTGGCTATTTAGCCCTATTCTCTGTTTTCTATCTTTTAACCAGTTCCTGATCCACTTTAATGTGACTAACTTACTTTGCTTTTCACAGTATAAGTTCAAAAGAAGAAACAAAAACAAAGAAAATAATAACAGATAAGGACTATAATGCCCATTTTTGCTGTTCATTCCTGATGCACTATCCCAAAACCTATACAATCTGAGATTTTAGTCTTTTATCAAAAGGATCCTTCAAGCTTAACCCATCCTTTTTGAATTCTATGACTGTTTTGGAATCCATTGCCCATGCTGGAAGGCTGTCCCATATATTTACTACCCTTCCTGGGAAGAAACATTTCTTTATGGTACACTTAAGTCTACTAATTTTGACCGTCACATGAAAAATGCTTCCTTGTTGTGGATTATTAAGGTCTTTGAAGATTGCTATCATAGCATCCCGCTCCCTCCTCTCTTCTGGAGTATACATATTTAAATTCCTAAATTTCACTTTATAGGCCTAATGGTATGAATCCTTTACCATTTTGGTAGCCTTTCTATGCCCTACTGAGCCGCATTAACATTTTGCAGTTACAGTGCATAAATTGTCAAAAAAATATACTGTAACTGCAGCTGTGTTAACATTATCGTCCCACACAGTTAACACAAAGACAATACACATATCACATATTTAACTGCATCTGTATTACTGTTATGCAGTCATCACCAAACTAAAAACCTATTATGGAACTCCGTAAAAAACTAAAAACCTATTTATTCTCCATGCACTACGGCAACATAGATAACCCCTGGATACACTCAGATAAAGGTTAAAAATTATGACAGAGTAATACTAATCCCAACAATTTAACAGACAATACACAATTATAAAAACACTATGATCCAATTCCAAAGTACCCACAACATGTATTTGTATATAGTTTTTTGTACATAGTTTACAAGCCAGTTTTGCTATTTTGCATTAGTTCATGCTGTTAACCATTACGTTTATTGTTACAAAATGTTCGATGTAAAACTAAGCTTTTGCTTTGTGGATTGTTGTTTTATTGTGAACCGCAACTGAACTCTGGAAGTTGCGGGTTATAAATATATGTTAAATAAAATAAATAAAAATAAATGTTCCGCAATATCTACTGCATTAAGTTAATGCATGATATTTTACTGCGTGTTACGTGTAAGCACAGTTCCCATCCAGTCCCTATCGATTCTATGTTTATCAGTTAATGCAGGAATTAGTGTGTGCTAAGTGTCAAGCCATTGCATTGACTGTTAGCACAGGTAAAATGCTAACCACAAACTAATTCTCACATTAACCTCTTAAGCTCTTTGGTAAAAGGGACCCTCAGCCTGAACTCACCCACAAAAACTGTTAGTGCTCTGAAACTATCTTCTCTCTTTCCATTCAGGGCCATCCCAAGAATATCTGATGCCATAGGTGGACCATTGTCTATGTGCCCCTGTTCCACCCCCACCCATAGTCCAGCATCTCTCCTTCCTTTCCCAACCCTCCAAGGTCTCCAGCATCTCCCCTTCTCTATACCCTCAGGTGTCCAGCATACAATTGTGGTCAACATTATTGGCACCCTTGTGGTTCAACCCCTTATTGTCCAATATCTCCTAAAGAAAAGTAGCCAGTGAAATGGCTATGGACTATATATGCACACATATTTACACACAAAATAATCAAATAAAACAAGACCAATTGAAAAAGGAAATAGTTTAAAAACTAGGACATTGCTAGGACATAATTATTCCAGTAGAGAAGGTACACATCAATTTATCCCTAACCTACCAAATATTAACACCTGTACTTTAACGGACAGAACTACCTACTTCTATATTTATATTTTTTGTCGGATCGTCTGTTATGAGGATGAAAAAACATACTCTTGCAACAGACCCTCCGTTTTAATCACATTTAAAAAGGCCAACCAGGCCTACAATGCATGAGGCTATACAGTCCTCAGACCCAGCCACCGTCAACTCAAATTTCTTTAGAACAAATTCCTAATCTCAGCTCACAAATTCATATGTCATCAGTCCTGAGATGATATCAATATTGCCCAAAAATGTGAATACTCATTTGATGAAATCAGCGGTGAATTTCAGCCTGCGGTGAACTGGTTCCATGGTAAAAACATGCCGTTTTTCCAATGATTCAGCAGAAATTACCATCACCGATCAAAAGGCCACTCTAATCACCGACATTCTCTGCGATGAAACAATACAGCTGGGCGCTCAGACATTCAGTTGTAGGCCTGGTTGGCCTTTTTAAATGTGATTAAAATGGAGGGTCTGTTGCAAGAGTATGTTTTTTCATCCTCATAACAGACGATCCGACAAAAAATATAAATATAGAAGTAGGTAGTTCTGTCCGTTAAAGTACGGGTGTTAATATTTGGTAGGTTAGGGATAAATTGCTGTGTACCTTCTCTACTGATAAATTATAGTGGTCACACTGTTAGGGTTTTTGAGTTAATAATTAAGGACATGATTATTGGCACCCTTATAAACAATTCAAATCAGTTTGAATAGAAGAACCACATTCGTAAAGCGTAGTTACTCACCCGTAAGAGGTGATTGCCGGGAACAGCAGGAATTGAATCTTCACATATGGGTATCGTCAGCACCGATGGAGCCCTCGCGGGAACGCTCCCCAGAGTCCTATAGGAAAGCTTTTGGGAGCATCCCACTGCGCCTGCGCTGCTGCCTTCCCACCTTTCCAACTCTCCCTGTGGTCTAGTGGTTAGGACAAGGTACTTCAGGCCGGAGGTTCAAGTCCCACCTGGGGACAGCAATCTCAGGCCGGAGGAACTGGGATTTCTAGTCCTATAGGCACTCCTTGTGGTCTTGGGCAAGCCACTTAACCCTCCATTGCCCATGTTCCCTGTATGCATTAGTGTGTGTGTCTCATATCCCCTCGTGTTAAATGTATCCCCCAATTGACCGCTTTGACCCGGTGAAAAGTGGGATATAAATACAGATAAATAATAAATAATAATAATTCAGTTGGGTTTGTAGCTGAGACAAAAGGAGAGAAGGAAAGAAGAGCGAGAGATATAGATACAACTCCTAGGGGAAGTGGGTGGATTGTGAAGACTCAATTCCCGGAGATCACCTGTTACAGGTGAGTAACTACGCTATCTCCAGGAACAAGCAGTAATGTAGTCTTCACATATGGGGACTCCCAAGCTTAGAGATGCCAGGGAGATGACCCCAGAGAGCAGCTAAACCCAGGCTGAGGTGGGTCATGCTTCCTCCCAAGGATCTCTGGTATCGAAACCCGGGACGGGGGGTAGGAGTTGTTCTAAGTCTGAAAGAGATGCTGGACAGCCTGGCCAAACAAGGCATCCTGACGGGTGTCCTTGTCTAAGCAGTAATAGGCTACAAAGGTGTGGACCGAGGACCAGGTGGCTGCTTTACAGATGTCGTCAATCGACACTGAGCGAAGGTTGGCCATAGAGACAGCCATTGCTCTAACACTGAGCTGTGACATGACCTTAAAGAGAAAGCTCCTTACTCTCATAGGTAAAGGATATGCAGTCTGCAATCCACCTGGAGAGTGTTCTCTTTGAAACTGGTAACCCGAGGTTACTGGAATCAAAGGCAACAAAAAGCTGTGAAGCCTTTCTATGCTATCTAGTCCTCTGAAGGTAAAAGGTTAAAGCTCTTTTACAATCTAGAGTGTTGAAGATTCCTTTCTGCACTAGAGGCATGAGGCATAGGGAAGAAGATAAGAAGATAAACCGACTGGTTCAAATGAAAAGGCGAAACCACCTTTGGGATAAAGTGAGGATGAGTCCTGAGGACTACTTTATCATGGTGGAACCTTGTGTAAGGAGGATCAGCCACTAAAGCTTGTAGCTAATTGATGCGTCTTGCAGAAGTGAGGGCAATTAGGAAGATTACCTTCCAAGAAAGAAACTTCAGGGATGTAGTGGCTAAGGGCTCGAAGGGTGGTTTCATAAGCTGTCCGAGGACAAGATTTAAATCCCATGCCACGGGTGGTAGCTTAATGGGAGGCTTAGTTAAGAGTAGACCTCTCATAAACCGTGCTACAAGCAGCTGAGAGGAGACAGGTTGTCCATCAAAGGAATTAGTCTTAAGTCCAGAAGATGAAAGGTGGAGGAGATACTTCAGTAACGCCTCTACTGGAACTGAAGAAGGATTAAGTTCCTTCTTTGAACAACAGATAGAGAACCTTTTCCACTTGAAGGCATAGGCACGCCTTGTGGAAGGTTTCCTTGAGGCCAAAAGGATATCTTTAATCTGTTGAGAGAGGTTGACATCCTGGAATTCTAAGCTCTCAGCAACCATGCCATCAGGTGTAAAGACTGAGGATTTGGATGCAAAAGCATCCCGTTCTCCTGGGATAGAAGATCTGGAGCACATCCCAACTCCAGAGGCCTGGCTTGAGAGAGACATAGAAGCAGTGGATACCATGTCTGTCGTGGCCAGCGTCAGGCTATGAGGATCATATGGCCCCTGTCTCTCTGCAGTGGGAATGAGGGGAATGGGTGGGTAGGCATACAGGAAGTCCTTACCCCAGTGGAGGTGGAAAGCATACATTGCCTGACTGTTTCGAGCTGGAATTCTGGAACAGAATCAGGGAAGTTTGGCATTCTGAGGACTTGCAAATAGGTCTAATATATGGGGTTCCCCAGATTCAAAAGGTTCGAGCAATCTGTTCTGAATGAAGAGACCACTTGTGTGGCAGCAGCACTCAGCTGAGTTTGTCTGCCAGGAGATTCTGTGTGCCTGGGAGATACACCGCTAGTAGGTGAATCTGAAGGCCCCTTGCGAAGGACCAGAGGTGTAGAGCTTCGTTGCATAATGCCTGAGAGCCTGTTCCACCCTGCTTGTTCACATAGAACATGGCTACCTGATTGTCCGTCTGGACAAGAACTGTCTTGTAGCGCAGATGGTCATGAAATACTCGAAGAGCGTAGAAAATGGCTCTGAGTTCCAGTAGATTTATGTGAAGACAAGTCTCCTGCTGGATCCAGAGACCTTGAGTGGAGAGATTGTCTGTATGAGCCCCCCAACCTGACTTGGACGCATCCATCATCAAGGTAGCTTGGTGCAGTGGCTGATGAAAAGGTGACCCTACGAGAAGATTTTCAAGTGTTTGCCACCACTGAAGGGATGAAATGAGGCGTGCAGAGTTTTTGATTATGTCTCCCAGACGACCTGACGCCTGTGTCCACTGAGAGGCTAGGGTCCACTGGGCTGCTCTCATGTATAGGTGAGCATAGGAGACCACTTGTACAGTGGATGCCATATGCCCAAGCAACCAAAGCATTTCTCGAGCAGTCAGGAAAGTTTTCATAGCTGCTTGAGAAGCCAGTTGAACTATTCGAGCGCAGCGGAGTTGTGGCAGGAAAGTCCTTGACTGCCGTGTGTTTAGAAGAGCACCTATGAACTCTAGAGACTGAGAAGGGGTGAGATGGGATTTTACAAGATATATGACCAATCCCAAATATTGCAGGATTTGCATCATGCAGGAAAGAGCGGAGCTGGCTTCTGGAGCTATTGGTGCTCGGATCAGCCAGTCGTCTAAGTAGGGGAAGACGAATATCCCGAGTCCTTAGAAATGCTGCTACTACTGCCATGCATTTTGTGAAGACTCTTGGAGCAGAAGACAGGCCAAAGGGTAGAACTCTGTACTGGTAATGTCTTCCCTGAAAGAGGAATCGAAGAAACCTCCAGTGTTCTGCATGAATAAGGATATGTGTATAGGCTTCTTTTAGGTCTAGAGAACATAGCCAATCCTGACTCTGAATGTAAGGGAGCAGTGTTCCGAGAGAGATCATTTTGAATTTTTCTCAGAAGAGATACTTGTTTAATTCCCTGAGGTCCAGTATGGGCCTGTACCCTCCTGTTTTCTTTGGTATAAGAAAGTAGGGGGAGTAAAAGTCCAGGCCTTGTTGAGAAAGAGGTACATCCTCTATCGCTCCCTGAGCAAGGAGTGAGGTGACCTCTTGATACAAGAGTGGTAGAGGGGGCCGAGAACTGAACTCTCTTGGAGTAGAGAGAGGGGGCATACTGTGGAAGTGGAGTTTGTACCCCTCTGTCACTATGGAGAGAGTCCAATGCTCTGATGTTATCTGCTGCTACCTCTTGGCAAAGTAACACAGTCTGCCTAGAATGTTGAGAGGCTCTGGTATTTTTAGAGGAAGGATGACTAAGTTCTCTAGGAAGGAGTCAAAGACCTTGCGGAGGCTGTGTCTGCTGAGCTGGTTGAGCTCTGGGGACTTGAGCCTCTCTTTGTTGTTTTGGCTGCTGCTGCCCCTTCTGGGGAGCATGGATTGGGCAGTGGACAGTTTGGGTGTAAGGACAATCCAACAACTTAGACCACTGATAGATAACACTGATTTCAGAACCATAGTACAAACACTTATTACACCACATTTAGACTACTGTAATGGTATTCTTCAAGGGACCTCTAAGAAAAATATTCACACTCTTCAATTAGCCCAAAATGTCACCGCAAGGATTATCTACAAAGCGAAAATTTCAGATCATATATCTCCGATCCTCTACGCTCTCCATTGGCTACCCGTCTCATGCAGAATCATCTACAAGTCCTTAGTCAATACGTTTAAGATCTTTAATAATATAGCACCATCTTTCTTATCTACGCTGATCACCATCCCACATGATAATAGATCGAGACGAAGAATAAACCTTCACACGATACAAGTTCCTGATTCTATTCGAAAAACAAGTCAGAAGACAAGTAACACAGCTTTCTCATACTTCGCTCCTACGCTATGGAACAACCTCCCGATTGAAATCAGAGAAATCAAAGATCTTCAATTATTTAGAAAAAATCTAAAAACCCATCTATTTACTCTGCACTACAATAACCTCCACATTGAAGATAATCCTAACACAGAAAAAAACACCGTTCATCAATCACTCACTGACCCTACTTAGACAAAGCATAAACCTTTCTCACACATTCACATTACTCACCTAGATTAACCTTACCCTTAGAAAGCAATTTGCTTGTCGCTAATGTGAATAACTGTAATTTAATGTAAATATTTGACTTTACTGTTGATGTACTGTTGGTACTATGTTTTGAAACATTATCTAATTAATACCCAGTTCATATGTTCCTACCCCTCCTGTTATCTCATTGTATTTTTAAGTTACACTTAATAGTTGAATGTTCTTTGTTCTAAATCTGTTCTATGTAAAATAGTTCTTTGTTCTAAATCTGTTCTATGTAAAATAATAGTGCTCTATTATTAATGTTTGTTACCTGTAAACCGCCACTGATCTCTGGAAGTGGCGGTATAGAAAAGATGTATAAATAAATAAATAAATAAATAAATAAAGGATAGAATTTCTTTTTCTTGTTGAAAAAGGGTTTCTTAACTGTCTTTTTCTTAGCTGGGTTGGTAGTGGTCCTGGATAGTCTATTTAAGGTAGTGTTCTCGAACTCAAGCTGAGAAGCTTTACCCTGCCAGTCCTTTCCAAAGAGGTTTTCTCCCGTGCATGGAATATTCCCCAGCTTATCTTGCACCCACTGCTCTAAATCAGATGCTTGTAACCAAGCAATCCGACGTGCACCGATAGAAATAGCAGAGGTCCTGCTAATGCATTCGAAACAATCAAAGGTTGCCCTGTTCATGAACTTAGAAACATTTTGGGCATGCTTAACAAGAGTAAGGAAATCGTCCCTCTTGTCTTCGGGGAGGAGCCATGAGTTCCAAATCCTTAGTAACCTCTCGAAGAAACATACCCATGTAGAGTATGTAAGAACTTATTCTGGCCGATAGCATAGAGGCCTGAAAACATTGACGAGCAAAGGCATCGAGAGTCCTCACCTCACAGCCCAGAGGATTAGAGGAATGTGTTTTGGCACTTTTGATGCGCATCGCTGATTCCACAACCATGGAATGGTGTGGTAACTGCGTTTTTTGGAATCCAGGACACTGCGGTACCTGGTACATTGTATCAAGCCTTTGAGAATGTGGAGACACTGTTAAGGGTGTTTCCCACATTCTAAGCATGAGATCATGCAAAATCCGGTGTATGGGAAGGGTTACGGCCTCCTTAGGGGCTGCCAGATACTGACGGATTTCAAGTTCTTCAGCTCTCGGTTCCTTCTCGGGGGTCACGGTGATCGAGAGGCCCCGAGCCACATCCCGTATAAAGTCTTCAAAAGACATGTCCTCCGGAGGAGACATCCGACATTGCGGCGAAGGAGAGGGATCCTCTGGAAGAACCGCTCCGGTACCGATGGAGTCATCAGAATCATCGGAATCGGAAGACTCTTAGTATCGATGGGCCGGGTGCTCTCGTACTGCCTGGCGACGGTACCGATCGAAGTCGGTATCGGAATGCCTTGATACCAGACCCTCTATGCCAGACACCGATTCTAGGGCTGGCATGGGTGGTAGCATGGAGAGCAGCGCAATGGTAGATGAAGATACATCCGGTACCGGTATCAGTACAGATGGTTGCAGAACCGATTGTAGCGGCTTTAGCGGTACGGAGGCTGCTAACAATTCCACAAGACTGCGCTCAATGGCTAGGATACGTTGATCCATGGAGCCTCCCGATGTCTTGGTGTCGGTACTGGCGGAGCGGGCCACAACCTCAGAACATGGCACCAAGAGCTCTCCGGAGGTGGACGCCTCGGGAACATCTTGGGACCCAGTTAATGCTTTGGAGGCAAGGACCTCCCGCCGGGGTTGTTTGGCTGGTGTATTCTTTAGAAAGAGATCTACCCTTTGAGGACCGACCGGTCTTCGAAGAAGACCTGCGTTTGGTTACCTGAGATCCATGGGAGGAAGATGAAGCCCTGGACGACGTCGATGCAACGGACATTGCATCCAAGGCAAAAAGGGTGCCAAGTTTCGCAGCTCTATTCTGCAGGCCCCTCTTAGTCATCTTTCTGCAGAGGAGACACTCCAATGGAGAATGGTCTGGGCCCAAACATTTAAGACACCAGTCATGGGTGTCAGTAGCAGAAATGATACCGCCACATTTTGAACATTTTTTGAAACCACTAGTTGGTTTCTCCATTTTGAAAGAAATCAGGGCCTAGTGCCAAAAATGGTACCGAAGCACCAAGAGGGGACAGACCCTCAAGAAAAAGCTTTTTTTTTCTTTTTTTAGAAGGAAGAAGAAATTAAAGAAGACACTGGTGGTACCGGTATAGGTGTCGATGGGAAGGCAGACGGGACCACAAAAAAGAAAAATTTCTGCAGTGACAGGAGTTGCTGCCTGTTGGCTAAGCGGAAAACGAAAAACTGAAGAGGGAGAGTTGGAAAGGCAGCAGCGCAGGCGCAGTGGGATGCTCCCAAAAGCTTTCCTATAGGACGTTGGGAAGCGTTCCTGCGTGGGCTCCGTCGGTGCCGACAATACCCATATGTGAAGACTACATTCCTGCTTGTTCCTGGAGATAATTAGATGCACCTGTGATCAACTGTCAGTTCTCATGTGACGTGAGTCAACCAGTGAATGATACGTCTAGTGTTTAAAATGGCCACATTCACTCCCTGTTCCATTTTCACAATGGTGAAGACAGGAAAGCTGCCTGAGACAGTCAGAAAAGCCAATATCACCAAACACCAAACTTAAAGGGCTACAAGGCCATCTCTAAAGACCTTGGGACTCCTGTGTCTACAGTTCGCAATGTTATTAAGAAGTTTTCTGCTCATGGAACTGTCAGTAACCTCCCAGAACGCGATGGGAAGAGGAGCACATTTTCAACCGGACTGCTGCATGATCTCCAGCAAAAAGAACTCTGCCACAAGAACAGCATGGAGGTAAGCTCCTCCTCACTTCACACACCATCCACCTGCATCCACCGATTGTTCACAGCTCATCCAAGACATACCCGTGCCTTAGGGCCATGCCAAAGGGCCCTTTGGCTTGGCCCTTAGGCGAGGACTGTTCTTAAATGCAAAAACTCAACTATGTCGTACCAAGGGATCAACTCCACATGAACTCAGACATGCCGTCAAACTCCAAACATCAACCCCTCAGTGACCCCCAATGCTAGCATCAAAGAAACCAACTCCATAAGAACTCTGATACACAGACTATCAACAAACGGGTTACCGCTATATATAACCCTTTACACTCTATTCCTACTCCTCCTATTATCCACCGCCCACACAGCACCCCACATCCCACCGCCTACCATGTAGACTCCACTCCCACCTACTAACAAACATCTGGCACCACCACACCAGGCAACGCAACCCCCAATCACTAACAACCATACTGCACAAACCTCAACCCACAGAACTCTCACACAACCTCTGAAATGTGCACTCAAACTTACGCTCGGTGAGGAACAAAATCCCCATCATCAGAGAACTGCTCACAGCACACCACCTGGACATTCTCTGCATAACAGAAACATGGCTCGCAGACACAGACAACGTTCTCCTGAACAAGCTCATACCAGAAGGATTCACCCTCTTCCACTGCCCGCTATCTTACCAAAGAGGTGAAGAGTAATGATCATAGCCAAGTCACACCTCAATCTCTGATACCACTCAACTGAAAGCACAGATGAAACAGACTTCTTTACCATAACAAACAATTGACCATCTTTCTCACATACAGAATATCAACCTCATCAACCATGGATCTATCCAACATACTGAATAAAGTACTCGAGAACACCAAATCAAACAAGGACCTCCTCATCTTAGGAGACTTCAGCCTCCCCTCAGTAAACCAATTCCTCCTCATTCCTAGAAGCAATGTCAGCCATGGACCTCACACAGATCATACTAACCCTCACACATGAAAAGGGCAATACTCTCAACTTAATCTTCATCAATAACCATACAACACACAAAGGCTCCCATTTTCTATACAATCCTATACAGTACCCTAGTCAGATCACAGACTAATTAGTTTCTCCCTTGAAGACCCAATAACCAACTCCTCCCACTACAAGCCACTCTACCCCAACCCCAAAGGCGCTTCAAACAATTCAATAAAGACAACTTTCTAGAAATCATGCTCCCACAGCTGGAAATTGATTCAAACGACCCTAGCATACTCACAAACAAATGGAACCTAATCATTGGCAAAGCGGAAAACCATAACAACCACCTCACCACACTCAACCAACAAACACCCCAAGATACCATGGTACACCCCCATCTTCCGAAAACATAAAACTCTGCTTCGAAGACTTGAATGAAAATGCTGCTAAACAGTCCTCAATGAGGATCGCACCAACTATCTGAAACTACTAGACAACTACTGTACTGCAACCGACAATGCCAAGCGTGAATAGCATACCAAACTAATCAATAGCTCCATCAATTGACCAAGAGAACTCTTTGACCTTATCAAACAGCTTACAATATCACCCCTGAACAGCTAGCAACCCACTACAAGCAACTCTACCCCCAACCCGGTCCCACCTCCACATTCCCCCCACCCAAACCCCTCACTTCATCACATGGTCCTCCTTTGACACTATCAGTGAGGAAATATTGAATCCATCATCTGATCACTCAACACGACCACCTCATCTCTCGACCCATGCCCAGTCAGTTGGATCAGAACAGCAAACATAGAACTCAGCCCTATTCTCACAAAAATCACCCAATCAGCACTATAGCAAGGTCATATGCCTGAATGCCTTAAACTCTCCTCCATACGCCCTACCCTAAAGAAGCCTGACCTCAACCCCTCATATCCAGTCTACTACAGACCAATTGCCAGTCTCCCCTTTGTAACAAAAATCATAGAGAAAGCCGTTCAACAACAACTCCAGGACCATATCAACCGAAACACCTTCCTTGACTCCCAGCAACACGGATTCCACTCGGATTCCACATGGAGTAGAAACACTGACGGTCTCCCTCATCAACACCCTAATAAAAGGCATACAAGACACCACCCAAAGATTCCTCCTGATCTTCTTAGATATCTCGGCCATATTGGACACTGTCAACCACAACATCCACCGGAATCCAAAACTCAGTCTCCAATGGTTCCACTCCTACCTAACCAACAGACACCAACAGATAAAACTGGGAACAAACATTTCTACCCCCTATCGCCAAACACAAGGTGTACCTCAAGGATCCACCCTATCTACACTCCTCTTCAACATCTACCTACAACCTCTCTGCTCTATCATCAAATCCCACAACCTCAACTTCTACATCTATGCAGATGATATAATGCTCTTTGGATCATTCAACATAAAACAACCATCATACACAAATCACCAATAATGCTTTGCTGATATCTCCCACTGGCTAACAACTGCATTTGACACAGTAGACCACATAATTCTGCTGGACAGACTACAGAACATTGGATTGCATGGATCCACACTGAAATGGTTCCAATCATATCTAACCAACAGACACATACAGGTCAAGATCGGCCCCAACAAATCTCTGCCCATAAAAGTCAAGCAGGGAGTACCACAAGGCTCCGCCTTATCTGCACTATTATTTAACATCTACATTCAACCAATATGCAACATCATGAAAGAAAATAACATACGGTATACAATCTATGCCGATGACATAATGATTTATACACCCATCTCTATCGACAACCCGGACTACTCCAAAATAACATACTGTCTCATGCAAATGAACGACTGGTTCCAGACCAACAACCTATCCATAAACTACAGCAAGACCGAGGCACTAATCACCACCCAAAACACCGACTTCATCTCCCCACCTAACATCATGATGAAGAACACAAGCATACCCATAAAAACCGAAGTAAAATACCTGGGAGTAACCCTGGAGAGCGAACTGAATCCACAATCTCACATAAGCAAGACCACCAAGAATGCATACCACAGGATGAGCCTAATCCGACGTCTCAAACCCCTCCTCGCCCCAGAACACTTCCGCACTGTCTGCCAGGCCCTAATAACACCACTCCTAGACTTCTGCAACCCGATCTATCTTGGCCTCCCAAAACAGACCCTCAGACCACTACAACTGGCACAGAACACGGCAGCACGAATAATAGCCGGCACTTCAAGACAAGACCACATCACACCTATCCTGAAAGACCTACACTGGCTTCCAATCACTGCACGCATCAAATATAAGACAATCATAAACATTTTCAAAATTAAACAACAATCATCAGCCCTTAGCTTACAGACACTCATACAACCTGACAACAGCACTCGACCAAGGAGAAAGGGCACATCCAACCGCATCAACACACCAAAGGAGATAACCAAGGTACGGAAGGACACCTCAGAACGAGCCCTTTCCCTGGCTGCACCAACAATTTGGAATAAGCTACCAGACGAACTTCAACTAAATACAGACATCAAAGATTTCCGGAAGCAACTAAAGACAACACTATTCATTGAACACTATGGGGACGTTACATGATTCAAATCTACACAGACGACCAATCCCCCGCCCCCACTACTTGTATAATAGCGCATACTTGTATAATAGCGCATAATGTAAATAATGCATCACGAATCTAATATACCCTAACACACTCGCACACATGGAACACTGCATGACCCCCCCCCAAAACACATTTGTGATTGTTTGCTGTGAAAACCGTCTTGATTCAATGAAAAGGCGGTATAGAAATCCTTTTAAATAAATAAATAACAACCTTCCCATCACCCCAAGAAGATGGAAGTCTTATTTATCACAAGTGACAACACATTTACCCCCCCTCCCCCCACCTCACTAACCTTAAACAACGTTCAAGTAAAAGTACAATCTGAAGTGAAATACCTTGGCATCACCCTCAATCATAAGAACATAAGAAATGCCATACTGGATCAGACCAAGGTCCATCAAGTCCAGTATCCTTTTTCCAACGGGGCCAATCCAGGTCACAAGTATCTGGCAGATATCCAAAGTCCAGAGCTTCCACAATGTTCATCTGGGATAAGCAGTGGATTTCCCGCTATGGACCTTTCTTCCAGGAACTTTTCCAAACCTTTTTTAAATGCAGATACACTAACAGCTTTTACTACATCTTCCGGAAACGAATTCCAGAGTTTGATTACGCGTTGAGTGAAAAAGTATTCTTTTATTAGTCTTAAATGGGTTACATTGTAGATTCATTATGTGTCCTCTAATTTTTTTACTTTTTGATGGCTTAAACAACCGATCTACGTTAGCCCATTCCACACCATTCGTTAATTTATAGACTTTTATCATATCTCCCCCCAGCCTTCTCTTTTCCAAGTTGAAGACTCTAACCTTTTAAGCCTTTCCTCATAGCAGTATTCTTCCATCCCCTTTACCATTTTGGTGGCTCTTCTCTGTACCTTTTCTAATTACGCTATATCCTTTTAAGATATGGTGACCAGAATTGCACACAATATTCAAGGTGCGGTCGAACCATGGAACAATACAGAGGCATTATAATATCTTTTGTTTTATTCTCCATTCCTTTCCTTATGATTCCTAGCATTCTATTTGCTTTCTTGGCTGCCGCTGCACACTGGGCGAAGGGTTTCAAAATATTATCCATGATGATGCCTAAATCTTTTTCCTGGGTGGTGATTTTTAAGGTGGTACCTTGCATCTTGTAACCAAAGTTCAGGTTGTTCTTTCCTAGGTGTACAACTTTGCACTTGTCCACATTAAATTTAATCTGCCATTTGGACGCCCAGTCTTCCAATTTATCAAGGTCCTCTTGCAATTTTTCACAATCCTCTTGGTTTTTAACAACTTTGACTAATTTTGTGTCATTTGCAAATTTGATCACCTCACTCGTTATTCCCATTTCCATGTCATTTACGAATATGTTAAAAAGCAGTGGCCCAGTACAGATCCCTGGGGTAGCCTATTTACTTTTCTCCATTGAGAAAATTGGTCATTTAGCCCTACTCTCTGCCTTCTATTTTTTAACCAGTTTCTGATCCACAATACTACACTGCCTCCAATCCCATGACTTTTTAATTTTGCCAAGAGTCTCTCATGAGGGACCTTGTCAAAGGCTTTCTGAAAATCCAGATACACTATATCAACTGGCTTACCTTTGTCTACCTGATTATTCACACCTTCAAAAAAATATAACAGATTAGTAAGATAAGACTTTCCTTGGCTAAATCCATGTTGGCTTTCTGCCATTAAACCATGGTTATATACATGTTCAGTAATTTTATTCTTTCTTTCTTTATTTATATTCTCTTATAATGGCTTCTACCATTTTGCCCAGTACTGATGTCAGACCCACAGGTCTGTAGTTTCCTGGATCACCCCTGGTACCCTTTTTATATATGGGTGCTACATTGGCCATTCTCCACTCTTCAGGTACTGCTGTTGATTTTAAAGATAGTTCACAAATTACAATTACTAATCGTATTTATTTAACAGTTTTTTATGTTTATTTATTTATTTACATTCTCTTATATACTGCACCAGTGTGGTTTACATTGAACAAACTGAAATTACATTGAACAGGGCATTATAACTTGGAGATAACTATTTTACAGGGAACATGGGCTATGGAGGGTTAAGTGGCTTGCCCAAGACCACAAGGAGCACCTGTGGGACTAGAAACCCCAGTCCTTCTGGCCCAAGATTGCTGTCCTCTAGTGGGATTTGAACCCCTGACCTTCTGGCCTCAGGTACCTTGCCCCAACCACTAGGCCACTCCTCCACTCATTATCATTTCAATCAAATGGTTTTAATTATAACTTAAACTTGGTAATGTACATTAAACAGGGACATTGATAACTTGGATTTTTCTGAGCAATGGATGGTTAAGTGACTTGCCCAAGGCCACAAGTAGTGCTAGTGGGAATTGAACCCTAGTCTCTTGGTTCTCAAGCCAGTGCTCTAACCATTAGGCTACTCCTCCACTCTGCAAGCTCATATTTCAGTTCTTTCAATACCCTTGGATGTATATCATCCAGTCCAGATGATTTGGTGCTCTTCAGTTTATCAAATAGTTTTAATATATCTTTCTGGTTTATCGATATTTCTTTCAATTCTACCAACCTCACCTTTATATACCATTTCAGGCATGGATAAATTCCCTACATCTTCTTCAGTAAAGACCTTAGCAAAGAATTCATTCAGTCTCTCTGCTCTGGCCTTGTCTTCACTTAGCGCCTCTTTTACTCCTCTATCATCCAGTGATCTAACTGACTATCTCACAGGTTTTTTGCTACGAATGTATTTGAAAAGTTTTTTATTATACATTTTTGCTTCCACGCCAAGCTTTTTTTCCAATTCTCTCTTTGTCTGCCTTATCAATGCCTTGCATCTAACTTGGCAATGCTTGTGTTTCCCATTTTCATCATTTAGCTCCTTTTTCCATTTCCTGAAAGATGCTTTTTTGGCTGCAACAGCCTCTCTGACCTCACCTTTAAACCATGCTAGCAGCTTTTTGGACTTCCTTCCACTTTTCTTAAAGTGTGGAATACATCTGTTCTGGGCTCCCAAGATAGTATTAAACAATGCCCACGCTTTATGCAAATCTTTAGCCTTTGCAGCTGCTCCTTTTACTCTTTTGTTAACTAGTTTCCTCATTTTATCATAGTCTCCCTTTTGAAAGTTAATTGGCAGTACTGTGGATTTCCTTGCCACCCTTCTTTCATTTATTAAAGCAAATGCGATCATGCTATGATCACTATGGCCAAGTGGCCCCCATACACTTATCTCTTGCACCAGATCCTGCGTGCCATTAAGGACTAAGGGCCTGCATCTTAATGTAAAGAAGACAAAAATCCTAACAACTGGCAAAATCAGTAAGTTCATTGTTGATGGAGAAGAAATTGAAATAGTGGACAACTTTAACCTACTTGGATCAACTATTAATAAAGAAATAAGCCAAAATAAGCCAACGACGCATTGCTCTTGACAGAATGGCTATGAAGGACTTAGACAAGATTCTCAAGAGCAGAGATGTCTCTCTCCATACAAAAATTCAACTTGTTTAAGCCATAGTATTTTCAGTAACGCCATATGGATGCAAAAGTTGGACAGTGAAAAAGATAGGAAGAAAATTGATGCCTTTGAATTATGGTGCTGGTGACGAATACTGTGTATACCATGGACTGCCTGAAGAACAAACCAGTCAGTACTACAGGAGATCAATCCTAAGCTTTCTTTAGAAGCTCAGATGACAAGACTTCGACTTTCATACTTTGGACACATCATGCGAAGAGAGAGATCATTAGAGAAAGACATCATGCTTAGCAAGGTAGAAGGTCAACGCAAAAGAGGAAGGCCAGCAATGAGATGGATTGATATAATAACAGCAGCTATGGGTGTCACTTTATCAACAATGAGTTGCCTGACTGAAGACCAAATGCGGTTTAGGACAACTATCCAGAGGGTCTCCATGAGTCGACACAGACTTGACGGCACTTAGCAACATTAACAACCATGGATATACACACACACATACGGATAGATCTATTGAACCCTGGGTAGTGAAATTCTTCTGTTGGTGGACCCAGGTTGAGCACATGATAAAACATTTCCACTAACAAGATTTTTCAGCTGATTGGCAACTTATAATGAAGTCACAACCAATGTAGTTGAGGATATTTGCCTATTTCAGTTTTTAACCCTAAACATACACGAAAGGAGGTGGGGGGTATCACTCCTCACAAAACAGACTTACCCACCTGGCTCTGGTAGCTTTATTGTTTGCTCTACCATCAAATTATAACATCCCTGTACAGATAACCAGAAGTGGAGGAGTAGCCTAGTGGTTAGAGCAACAGCCTAACACCCAGGAGCTTGGGGTATGATTCCCACTGGCACTCATTTTGACCTTGGGCAAGTCATTTTACCTTCCCTTGCCTTGGAAGAAAAGGCCTCGCAATCTACTTCTGGTCATATACCCTGCCAAGAAAACCTAGGTTGCCAGGAGTCAGCACATAAAAAACAAACAAACAGATAACCAAAACTTTATGCACACAGTGCATAAATGATTTTTTCCAGACTTTTATTTATCATCATTAGGAAGTACAGTCATTGCAGAAATCAACTTACTATTATTACAAAGGATAAGGAAAACAATTTATCACGCATTTGGTACAATTTTCCTTTCATTCCTAGCTGTGGTTTACAAGGAAAATTATGGGGAGACCGGTAAGAGGGGAGCAAAGGTCAAAGGGGAATAGTGATGGGGTCAACCTAGGAGGAGGAGGAGGAATAGAAAAGCAACAGCATAGTGGCTATGGCCGTGCTGGAAGGAGAGGAAAGAGCGAAGATGAAGGGGTGAAACGTTAATAGGAAAAATGAGAATGCATTTGTAGAGGGAAGATAGAAGTGCTAACCTTTGGCCTAACCATAACTGTACTGGCCAAGCTCTGTGCTTTGACATTTAGCATCGATATGGCTTCAAAACATCTTATAAGGACAGTGCAACAATTTTCCACTTCTAAACTTTTGTTGATGAACATTCAAGCAATAAACATCCAACTAAAACAAAATTTCCAGCAATCAGATTTTCAACTAAAAAGAAAGTCTGCGTAAACTGTAGATCAGTGGATCCCTGGGGGTCTGTGAGATCATTACGGGGGGTCCAAAGGACACAAATGAGAAAAACAGAGAGAGAGGCTGGTGGAAATTTGCTAGGGTGAAAAGAGAGAGACTGGGAGGGGGGGGGATGAGGAAAGACTGAAACTGGTGGGGATTGGCGGGAGAGAGAGAGATTGGTGGAGACAGGAAGGGGAAGGGAGATAAAGAAGTCTAGTGGGGAAAGGCTTGGCACGAGGGGAGGAGGCCTGGGAAAAGTAATGGGGATGAAATGGGGTCCCTGAACTTTGTGGAGGTTAATAAGGGGTCCACACAACCAAACGATTTGGGAACCTCTGATGTAGATTAAGGCTATGCAGCGAAGAAAATGGATAGTCACTAATACCATAAACGAATGTGATGTCTAATGACCCTTGTTGCTGTTGCTGTTAATTTTGGCAGCTGAATTAAAACAAATAGATCCTTTTTGGCAATATTGAGGCATAAAAACATATGAAACACAAATAATATCCCAAAAAATCCCAAACATTTTAAGGCAGTGCCGCAGGTTGGACCCATGACTCGGAAACAGTACTGTGTGTGGTGGCACAGAAGACTCAGATGCAAGCCTCGTGTTCAACAAGGTTCAGGCACGTGGTAGAGGTAACATGCCCGAGATGCAGGTGGGGGATGGGAGAGAAGATGACTGTAAATGCCCTGGATAGATCTTACCATCCAATGAGCGCTCTAAGGGTTAGTCTGGGAGAAGACTCCTCCAACTTTCAGGCCAACAAAGATGCCTGGACATGCTGTAACATCTAGGTGAGGGAGTGGGAATTTAAAAAAAAAGAAAAGCTGACTTCTCCTCTCACCCCCACTGCCGCTCTTTGGGGGGGGGGGGGTCATTTAGTAGATGTTAGTGTGTGTTACTTGCCACAGGGCTCAAAGGAAAGAAATGAGCCCTATGGTACATAACACAACAATTAGTAAATAAACCCTTAATGCACTGAAACAGTTTAACAAATCATTCATGTTTATTTAAGAGCAGAAAATCAACTATTATAGTCTTAGACCACCAATTTTTCTATATTTTTTCTAAATGTGGATTAACAATGCTTGAATAATCTTAGCTTGTTAAAGAGCACTTCATATTTTGTTTAAACAAAACCAGATACAACTGGGTAATGCATGCTGGTGATTTCACTTTCTACGAAGTGCAAATATAGCCAATGATCAGGCAAACTAAAATTATTCTTCAAACATCAGCAATGTCAATGTCTGTCTTGCGAACAGTGGCGAGGCATGGGGGGGAGAGGGTGCCTGTGACCCTTAAAATTAATTTCATTTACTACTATTATCAGAATGACCTGGGACGTTTTTCTTATTTGTTTTCTTCTGTAGGAATTTTAAAAAACCTCCACATAACTGGAAAGGTGTGCTCCAAATTTCCAAAGGTATTCTTTACCTTTAGTAGTCATTTGCAAGGAATAAAGGGGCCAATATTCAAAGCCCATAGCCGGCTGGTTAACAGTGCTCACCACAATGTTCAGCAGCACTATCCATGGGCAGTACTGGTGCTAACTAGATAAGTGCCGATAACTATCTGGTAGTGGATTTTCAGATCCAGCCGACTTAGCCACATAAAAAGCTGTTACAACCCAGAAAAGTGCCGAATGAAAATTCTCTAAACAGATAGGTGTAAGCATTTATCTGGTTAACACGGCTTAGTCGCAATATTCAGTTGCAGCTCCTATCCAGCTAAATATTTCACAAACATTTACGTGCCATGGCTGACCATTGTGGCATCTGAATATTGGTCTTTCTGAAAATTGGGCCCAAAATGCTCTTGTCAAACCCAATACATTTTTTTGAGGGTGATGTGTAGCATGGGTGATTTCTGTAAGGATTATTTTTGTTGCATGTGTGGTGGCTAGGTTGTTTTTTGGGGAATGTGTGTGAGGAGAGGGGATATTTCTGAGGGGGATGAGGTGAATGTGGGTGTATTGGGGAGCATGTGTGTTTTGAAGGTGGTGGTGGGTGTTGGAGGAAGATGCATGTGTGTTTTGGAGATACAGTATATGGGAGAATGGTTGAAAGAGTAAGGCAGACATGTATGTTGATGGGGAAGGGCTGAGTAGTGTATGTGTGTGGGGGCATCTGTACGGTTAGCAGGGCTGTGCAAGGCCAATAAAGTTCTGTTCGTATTTTTCGTAGATTAATTTTTTTCAGATTTTTGGGCACTGTGTCATGCTTGCTTCACCTAGTCGCCCTTGGTATGCCACTGCATATGCGCTAGAACTAAGCATGCAAATAGATTGAATTAATGTGCGCACATCAGTATATGTGTGTATAAGCAATTCACACACTTTAAATTTTTAGGCACCCAAATGACATGAACGCAACCTTAGGAATGCATATCCCTAATGGATGGTTTATTAAGGTGCCACCAATCTCTGTCATTTATATTTTGAAGGGTGTGTGTGCAGTGAATGGGCTTTTTTTGGAGAAAGGGTGTGTGTTGGTGTGTGTACGGGGGGAGGTGTGTGCATTTGTGGAGTGTATGTATAGGCTTCAGCTTCGTACTCTTTTTGCTGTTTTCCTGTGTTGGCTTGCAGTTGCCTGTATGTGAACACTTGCATACATAAATTTTATACTGCCTGTGTAATCTTGCCCAGAGAGGAAAATTGTGCATGTCTGCATACAGGCAAATGAATTTCACAGATTGTCAAATTGGTAGGCTTATAAATGCATTCCTACAGTATTCACTGTAATGCACTGAAAAACGAATACAATCTTACTGCAAGCCACCCCAACTGTTAAGAGCAGAAGCAAGTACCTGAACGAAACTCAGCATAACAACTCAAAAAGAGTTAATGGAAAAACACACATGCTTTAACTAACTCATTAACAGGATGGGGGTTTCTGCCCGGTTGTTTACAGCAGTGTGAATACTGATAGGCCGCTGTTGCAAAAATGTAATTCTTTCGCAGGCACTGCCTCAAAGAAGCAGCGATGCTATGCTCTAGGTTTGAGTGGGTTCAGACCACCAATGGATACCGTTTCTCTGGAAAGCAATATAGCTCCTTGCCGAGCATGAAAAGACCTTTGCCACTGATGTTCAACATTTGGCAGCATCTGCAGCTTCTAAATGTGTCTCAGTGAGCCATATTCACATAGTGCCATAGTGTAATGCTGAAAATCTAAACAAGCTCTTCTTATGGTACTTCCATTTCATTTGAGGATTTTTTAAAGAGCCCCTTTGGGCAGAAATACACATATAGCCCAGGACATTCAGCTGTGGACACTCTGAAGCTTAAGTAATTCTTATGCTGCACTTTCCACTAATACCTGTTCTGTTTAATGGAATGTGGTAACTGAACAGGATTGGCTGAAATGCCTAGCAGGTTTTAAAGGTGCGGCCTCTCACGTCAGAGGTAAAATCAAACTTCACATCTTGCTTGCTTTTACTCTCACATTCAAGCTCGTTGAGTCTGAAGTGGCATCCACCTGAAAACACAGCTGCATCACAATATGTTACACTCCACTGTGATGTCATAACCAGAGGATTCCAAAGCTTTTCTCCTCAATGCTTTCTTTAAAATTCTAACTCATTAAAAAATAATGCCTATTTTAAAAATGTGTGGGGGTGGGGAGGCAGTAATTAAATAGGAATCAAACTGGCCGTCATTAAATACTGCACCCTTCCATTTTGGTAAGAAACCTTTTTTCCCCTGACACTGCATGCCTCTGTCATCAAAGCCCCAAGCCCCATTCTGCCCTACTCTTGATTTTGCAAAACACTGTTTAATATGTAGCACAATAAATGTGCGGCTTGTGCACTCTAACATAGAGCACAGGAATACAGCACCAAAAAAGTGCCATTCTAACCATCTCCACAGTGGAAAAGTGCAAGGTTAAAAACAGACACGTGGCATAACACAAAATATTCAAAATTCGTAGAACATAATCCTATTTTAAACTGTCAGTCTAAGGAGGTAAATGTCCAACACTGACAAAGTATGCTGTGCTGTTGATTCAGCTGTTTATAATACTCAGAAAAAGTTACTGTAGACAAAAACCTTGGATTAAAAAACTGGACATGCTCCAAAACGAATCCCACAAAGCAACTTCAGGGTGTTAACAAAGAGAGCCACCTTTGCTCTCCGTATCAGCAACCAATGTCCCCTCAACTAGATGCCAAACCAGCCACAGCTCAAAATGGTCTCAGTGTCATACACTACAAGAAAAATTGCACTTTCAATAGCAGGTACAAAAATAGAGATTGGCACAATCTTGACACAGTGAAATTATCATTTTAAGTCCTTTATACAACATTAAAGTGTTTTGTTTTGTAAGATGCTGAGGCAGGTCTGCAGGAAATTATTCTATAGAAGAGCTCATGGGGTTCTGAGACATAGCAAGTGGCTCTCAGAGACCCCAACATGTTCTCTGCAGGTCACAGATTGTTCTCACTTGGTCCTCATAGAAAAAGTGTTTGTCATGGATCCTTGAAAATTTACGTCCTACTTCTTTCCATCCGCGCTATGCATGCTACACAGCAACTCAGGAAACTCAATGTAGTGCTCTTGACAGACCGAAGACAAAATTGTTTGCTACTTTCAAGTCTTAGGTTTTGCGTTTCCAGTACTGATACCTGGGCACCCTTGTTCACCTGTGCTAGGAACTCTGCATTAAACGTCTGTAATGTGGCATCACTTCATGGTCGGGCAGGTGAAGGGCAAACTCCAAGGCCACTAACACGGGGAATTCAAAAGCCATCAGCTCTCGCCTGTTCAGACGGAACTTTTCTTCCAACTTCTAAATGGGAGAAAATACAAAAAGGGACTGAATTAGCAGGAGCAGCACCAACTGTCAAGTCTTCAACCGTACATGCAGGAATGAAGAGGTGTCAAACAGAAATAAGACTCCTATTTATGCAAATATATACATATGTTTTGAAAATCCTTTAAAAATGTAAGAAAATGGCTATAGTCCTGTTTTGTTTCTTTTTTTTAGCTGGTAGTTTTTTCCCATTATTTCGGGCTTCAAGTTTGATTGGAAACAGCGCTGGGATCTGATGCTGAATCTTCATTTGCAATTCATTGTTCCCTTTATAACACCTCCTAATTCACATAGCCCAGTTGTTGCAGTGACAGTCCTCAATTGAGGGGCCATACACCAGGACTCCTTTGAAAACCCTGCAATCATGAGCCTTGTGGAGAGTGGAAGACCTGAGCCAGAAACTAACCCAGTTTCTCCACACAGCACTGTCACAGAGAAACTGGCTACCCCTCCATAAGAGGTAGTTACTCACCTGTAGCAGGTGTTCTCCATGGACAGCAGGAATAAGTCCTCAAGTATGGGTGCCCTGCACGGGAACGCTCCCCAGCTTCTATTGGAAGCTTTTGGGAGGCTCTACTGCGATGCACGCCTGTCTTCCTGCAAGCCGTGGCACCATCTTGATAACATAGCTGTAGCAGAAAACACCACCTCAGAGAGGTAGGAGAGTTGTGAGGACTTATTCCTGCTGTCCATGGAGAACATCTGCTACAGGTGAGTAACTACCTTTCCTCCGTGTACAAGCAAGGAATGAATCCTCACGTATGAGACTCCCAAGCTACAGGCTACCGAAAATAGAGGAGACCACCGAAAGTCTAAAAGGGGCAAACTCATCTGTGGTATGGCAACCGGCCATATGGCCAACTATATACAATAGCACTGATTCTCTTTTCCCTTTTTTTTTTTTTTTTTGTAATCCGGACAGAATAGAATGGGCCTAGGGGGGGATGGAGTTGGATTCTAATTCCCAAACAGATTCCTGAGTACAGACTGGCTGAAGTTGCTTTCATGTCGGGAATCCCCATCTAGGCAGTAGTAAGATGTGAATGTGTACTGAAGTTGGCCATGGATGCAGCTATAGCTTTGACATTATAAGCAGTGACATGACCATCAATGCTCAGGCCTGCCTGGGCATAAGCAAAAGAGATGCAGTCTGCTAGCCAAATGGAAAGAGAGCGTTTGGAAATGGCAGCCCCAAACTTGCTGGGGTTAAAAAAAACAAAAAGTTGGATGGACTTTCTATGGGCTTGTGTCTGCTCCAAGGAGAAAGCTAAGTCTCGCTTGCAGTCCAACATGGGCAACTTAGCTTCTCCTTTGTGTGCATGTGGTCCTGCATGTGCTTTTTCAAGCTCCCTGCCATGTGGTTTAGGCCGCACTCAAGCACTACTTCCTGCGGCCTTATTCCAGGTGTCTTGCTGCTTGGCGCTCTCTCCCAACACCGGTGAACAATGCCACCGTGTTCTGTCTGCTTAGCTTACCTCATTCCTGGGACAGCCGCACTCATCGTCTCCTTTCTTTCCCTTCCCCCTCACGCTCAGCCACTGAACTTAGGCTTCGGCGCTGAGGGGGACTTTTCCGGGAGCTGTCTGCTCAGTCTGCAGTGATGTCGGTGGCTCCTCACCCGCTAACGGGTTCGAGAGCTGCCTGTCTTCCCAGCACAAACTCGGTTCCCCACTGCCTTCCCCGCAGATCTTGGAGAAAAGGGGGAACTCCTCTTCTATCTGATGGCTTTTCTTCTACCTGATGGCTTTTCTCTTCTACTTTCCTTATTTATTTTTTTTTAAATAAAGCAAAACCAATCCCAGCCCCTGCAATACAGGACTCTTGAGACAGATATAAAGGAAATAAAGGTAATGGCCCTATCTCTCTCCTTAGTTGTCCCTCAGTGAGTTTAGCACCCTGGCTCATGACCTCCTCCGGCTGCTTAGAGACTGAGCTTACTGGGGCTGGTAGGCGGTGCCAGCTGCATAAGTACTGGGGTGTCATCAAAAGATGACATGCTCAGTCTCCAAGCTTCTGGAGGAGGTGCACTACCCAGAGGTGCGGGACCGGACTAGAGAGATAAGGAACAAAAGTTTAACAATGGGGCTCCGCAGAAAACAAAAAACTGGATCAAAATGGCGCTGTGGTGGCAGGTGGGAAAGAGGCACGCAGGTGCAGTGGAGCCTCCCAAAATCTTCCAGCAGAATCTGGGGAGCGTTCCCGCATGGGGTTCTGTCAGGGACATCACCCATATGTGAGGACTCATTCCTGCTTGTCCACAGAGAATCACATTTTCAGGAGAAAGAGAGAACAGCTTTTCTAGACTACTTGTTTGGGAAAATCTTTGTAAAGTCACTATCAGAAGAAAATCAAGTCTTAATCGAACCTGAAGTAAAAAAGCACAGAAGTTTTCATCCTCAAATGCAGTACACTTTTAAAAAAGTAATTTTTAAAAGGATTTTTCATGTAAAGGCTTTTTAGTGCATGCAAAATATGCGCAGTAACAAGGTAGTGCGCACTTTTAGGTGTCTTCTGGTACAGTTTGGGCAGAGCATGGCACAATCACGATTTATACATGTACTTTATTTGCTAACATTTACATCTGCTGCTGAGTAGGTATAGATGTCTGCAGCTTCAGTCTAGTTACTGTTTCTGCTAGTTTACCCCTATTATTTTATAAAGACATATAGGCACCTATGGAGCATGTTTACTAAGCCCTGTGCTGATAATGCACATGTGGGTTGTGTCAGCAGCACGGGACTGGGAGCTAACTGCAGGGGGGCAGGTGCATCTATCCCTCTAAAATCACTGCATCGCACTGTAGTAAACCAGCCACAAGAGCGATTAACACCACCCACTGGCGTGGCATTAGTTCCTCTTGTGCTGATTGCAGTCCATGCAGGCTACTAACGCCCATGCTATGTGTGCTGTTACAGGATCACCCCGGTTCCGCAGTTACCATCCACATATGTGCTACAAATGTACCATGGAATTTGTAATGCACGATCCCACACTACCTTTTAGTGCAGCACCTGAACCACATGCTAAACCCCACGCTGTTGTGTAGTGCGCTTTAGTAAACATGCCCCTATGTGTCTTTATTAAATAGACTAAAAATAGGCACACACCCATAGGCGACCTGTTATAAAATTACCTCCTAAATTCATGAGAAAATATATATCTACATTTCACAGCACATCTCTGGGTGCATCTAAAAAGGATTTGAGGCAGAAAAATGATTGCAATTTCCCAGTTGAAGGGAAGCTATTAACTAAGATTTTATTCCGTTGCTCAATTTGATCTTTTGCCTCGTTCTAGAGGGGAACAATGTGAGAATGCACACACGATATTAAAGGTTGTCTCCCACTCTGCATCTATTGGAATATTATTTTTGCACATAAATATGGCCCATTAAGTAAACCAGAATGCTCAAAACTTTGTCAAAAGGTCAGCATGACTTCTGAGCTTTAAAGCATCACATCCTATTACTCACGGCTCATTACTTCTTCCTCTAACTCCTCTAGGCGTTTGTATCAGTTTCTCAAATCCCTTTCCTCGACCTCCGTCTCCTCTCCTTCTTTTACGCCATCTGTCCTTAGCCCAACCACTCTTGCATCTTTTTTTTCAGACAAGGTCCAGACTCTTCGCTCATCCTTCCCTACCTGCCCCCCGCCCCTCTCTCCCCCTACCCCTCCCCTTCCCTGTGATGTACTCTCCGCCGCTTACTCGCACCTTCCCCCATACTTGGTGCACTTTCAGTCCTATTACCTCCACTGAGCTCATCAATGCCATTTCCTCCTCTCATCAGACCACCTGTCCCCTTGATCCCCTCCCCTCCTCTTGGCTCCTTAACCCCTCCCTCACTCTTATTCCGTATGCTTTGACCATTTTCAATTCCAGTCTTGCCTCTGGCCACTTCCCTACCAGCTGGAAGCATGCTATAGTCCACCCCCTCCTCAAGAAGCCCACCCTAGACCCTGCCGTTCCCGCCAACTGGCGCCCAGTAGCTAACCTTTCTTTCCTCTCTAAAGTCCTCGAAAAACTTGTTTTCTCTCAGCTTGCTGCTCATCTCGATTCCACCCTCTCCCTTCACCCACACCAGTCAGGATTCCGTGCCTGTCACAGCACCGAAACTATTCTCCTCGCTCTCCTCTCCGAAATTCACCGCTCCCATGACCGCGGTGACCTCTCTCTTGTCGTCTCACTAGGCCTCTCCTCCGCCTTTGATGTTGTTGATCACCGCAGCCTTCTTTCACGTCTGTCTGACCTGGGTATCTATGGTACAGTTCTAGAGTGGTTTCGGTCTTTTCTCTCTTCCCGTACCTTTGCTGTCCACATGGGTTCTACCGCCTCACCCTCACTCCGATTGCATTGCGGGGTTCCCCAGAGCTCTATTCTTGCTCCCCTACTTTTCAATGTCTTCCTCGCTCCCCTTGCTTTACTTATTCAACAATTGGGTATTTCTTCCTACATCTATGCTGATGACATCCTCCTGGTTTATCATACTTCCTCCTCTGCTCCTGATCTCTCCCCCCTTAATGAGTACCTTGCCCTTGTCACCACCTGGTTCAACCACAACTTCCTCCATGTTAACCCGTCCAAATCTTCCACTATTTGGTTCTCCTTTGGTGCACCTTCTCCCACCCTGTCTCCCACTATGTCTGCTCGCCCCATTCCCCTTGTTTCCACTCTCTGATATCTAGGTGTCACCCTCGACTCCTCCCTTTCTTTCCACCAACACATCTCCTCCGTGGTGCGCGCCTCTTTTTTCCATCTTCGCAGAATTAGATCCATTCGCCCATTTCTTTCCACCGCTGCTATTACCACTCTCGTTCTGTCCCTCGTGATTACCCGTCTGGACTAGTGCAATTCTGTTCTTGCCTGCCTTCCCCATTACCAACTTCGCCGCCTTCAGTTAGTTCAAAATACTGCCGCTCGCCTTATCACTCACTCCCCTGCTAACGCCCATGTTACTCCCTCTCTCCTCTCCCTTCACTGGCTTCCTATCTCTGTTAGATTCATCTACAAACTCCTGAACATAACCCATAAGGTTCTGCATACCAGTACTCCTCAATATCTAGCCGATATCATTTATCTTCAGCCAGCCCCCCGTCTCCTCCGCTCTGCTCACGGCAACCGGCTTTTTCTCCCTTCCCCTTCTCAGGCTCGCCTCGAGCACACTCGCCACTCTGCCTTTTTCTTCCTCAGTCCTGCTCTCTGGAATTCTCTCCCTCACTCCCTCCGCACCGAACCTTCTTTCCCTCAATTTAAGTCACGCCTTAAAACTCACCTTTTCTGCCAGGCTTATGATCTTCCTGTCCCTGCTGGTGGCTCGGATTTTCCCCCGTCGGGTGCCCCCCTACCGCTGGCTTAGTGACCTCCTTGCCCGAGTCACCTGACGGCTCCCTCCCCTTCCTCCGCATCTCTGTTTCTCCTGCTCTGTGTCTCTTTCCTGTCCTGCTTTTTATTTGTTTCCTCTCCTTCTCTTTTACTTTCCTGTCTATTAATTAATTAATTTTATTTATTTATTTATTTATTACAAGTTCTTATATACCGCACTATTCGGCATCAGCGCGGTTTACATTATAACATAAAGACCATAACAACAAGCTGTTTGGTTTACATCAAACAGGAGTACCAACTTGGAGAACCGGGTTAAACTATATACATGAGATATTTACATAGAACAGAATAGAGTCATAGTAATATAAAGCACGGAAGGGTGGTTTCATGAGTGAGTCACTTCTTTTTTTTTTCTTTTCTTTTGTTGTATTAATGGCGTTCCTTTCTCCTCTTTATTTTCTGTAGCCATTCGGATTTCTGTATTGTACACCGCCCTGACGCCTCTGGTAAGGGCGATATATCAAGTTTTACAAATAAAGATAAAGACTTGAGATTTTCTTTTCAGTCTGTGCCATCCAATTCCCCTCCAATCCCTCCTGCTGACTTCTGATCCCACTTCTCTCCCCACAGGAACCTCCAATTTGATCCATCAACTGTGGTCCAACACCTCCCCAAACCATAGCTTCTCATCTGATCCTGCCTCCGTTCCATGTGAACCACCAAACCAATCCATTTTTTCACCTTGGACCTCTGATTCCTTCCCTCCCACAGACCTCAGGGCTCTTGTGGTACTGTCATCAGAAGGCAGTGAATAAGGGGACCGCGTTGGGCCATACCTACAAGTCCTGCCTTCCATAAGGAAGCCTGGAAAGTACAAGGAGTAACAATATTTCTGTGACAACTATCTTTTGCTTACAGTGTTGTCAGCATGGTGGGAGAGCTGGGATTGGCAGACAGTGGGACAGGCAGGAAGGTGTGTTGCATCCATAATTTTGGTACTCAAAACACAGGCCAACCAGCACTGTGTGTAAACACAAGGCTTCTCTAGGGATAAGAAAGTCATTCAGTTTGAGACTGCCAAGAATGATAATTACTGCAAAAGTGTGATGTGAACACATATTCATTGGGAGCTGAATATAATTCATTTTACCTAGATTACTAGAGGGCAAGGGTGCACATGCTCAGTCCTCAAAGGCCGTAAACCAATCAATTTTCCAGGATTTTCTTAATGAATATGTATGAGATAGATCTTCATGCATACTATTCCCATTATATTCAAATTATCTCATGCATATTCATTAGGGATATCCAGCAAACATTATCGTTTGGAGCCCTCAAGGACTGAACTTGTGAACACTTGCTATAGAGCTTTTAAATTAATAATGACTCATTCACCACTGATCTGGGTCATAATTGAACAGCCTAGGGATGAGGGGCCCTGTACACCTGTGCCTCGCGCCTGAGCTATCAGGTTCATGAATTACCACTTATTTTCACAAAAACATAAAATTAAGGCTAATGCAAAAATAATCTTTTCTATGATACAATAGGGAATGGCTGCTTCCCATGGACCAACGAACACTAGTCCCGCAGTGAAGGGGGTTAAAATGGCTATCTGGAAGCATTTCCGTGAGGTCTGAACCATACATGGTAACTACTTACGTCGATAAGATGCTTCACTTCGTGTTTTCTAAGGTCGCTGCCGATTTTGGCTGCAAGGAGGATGCATGCTCCAGCACACAGTTTTCTGTTGTGCTTGTTCAGTTTTCCCTTCAAAGCAAGTTTCTCAAAGTACACGAAGGCCATGGCCACGGTTGGTTCTTCATAGCCACACTCCTCCTGAGCCAATTTGCGCATCTCTCGCTTCAGGCTAAAGAGGAAACCACAGTTTGTTAACCGATAACAGACTTGCCAGTGCTAGTTCTGAGCCATCTGAACCAAACAAGAGCTGACTTTATTAGCAGAGTTGACTTTATAGCTTCAGCAGCACCCTTTGTGAGAAAGCACAGTTACTTACCTGTAACAGGTGATCTCTGGGAACAGCAGGAATAAGTCTTCACATATGGGTACGTCGGTACCGACGAAGCCTGCACGGGAACGCTCCCCAGCTTCCCAAAAAGGAAAGCTTTTGGGAGCATCCCACAGCGCCTGCGCACTGCCTTCCCGCCTTTAATAACCAACTCTCCTCAGTTCGAGTTTAAAGCTGAGACAATAGAGAGAGAGAGGAAAGGAAAGATAGAAAAGAGATACAACTCCTAGGGGAGGTGGGTGGGTTGTGAAGACTTATTCCTGCTGTTCCCAGAGATCACCTGTTATAGGTAAGTAACTATGCTATCTCCAGGAACAAGCAGGAATGAGTCTTCACATATGGGGACTCCCTAGATGAGATGCTTGGGAGATCCCCAAGGATATGAGACCCTGAAAGGGGTCTGCGTCCTCCTATGGATCTCAGGCATCCATCCAGGGAAGGAGGGTAGGAGTTGTTTAAGAATGGAACAGGTGTCTGAGGACAGCCTGACCAAACAAGGCATCCCGGCGGGAATCCTTGTCCAAGCAGTAATGGGCTGTGAAGGTATGAACAGAGGCCCAGGTGGCTGCTCGACAGATCTGGTCGATGGACACAGAATTTAGATGAGCCATAGAGGTGGCCATGGCCCTCACATTATGAGCTGTGACATGGCTCTCCAGAGAAAGGTTCTTACTCTGGTAGGCGAAAGAAATACACTGAGCAATCCAATTGGACAGTGTTCTCTTAGAGACTGGAAGTCCCAAGTGAGAAGGATCAAAAGCAACAAAAAGCTGGGAAGACTTTCTATGTTGCTGTGTCCTATGTAAGTAAAAAGCAAGAGCTCTTTTACAATCCAGAGTATGAAGATTCCTCTCTGCACTGGATGCATGAGGAGCTGGAAAAAAGACAGGTAAATATACCTCTTGATTAAGATGAAAAGGTGAGACCACTTTAGGCATAAAGTGTGGATTTGTCCTAAGGACTACCTTGTCATGATGGAACCTTGTATAAGGTGGATTAGCCACTAAGGCCTGCAGTTCACTGATGCGGCGAGCAGAAGTGACTGCAATGAGGAAAATAACCTTCCAGGAAAGAAATTTCAAGGAGGTAGTGGCTAAGGGTTCAAAAGGTGGCTTCATAAGCTGACCAAGAACCAAATTTAAGTCCCATGCCACCGGAGGAGGCCTAATGGGAGGTTTAGTTAAAGTTAGGCCTCTCATGAATCTTGAAATAAGAGGATGAGAGGAGATAGGTTGTCCATTGATGGGCTTAAGGGATGCTGCAATAGCACTCAAATGGACTCTTACTGAATTTGTCTTAAGTCCTGCATTGGAGAGATGCAGGAGATAGTCTAACAAAGAAGTTAAAGGTAGTGCCAGAGGGTCAAGACCCTTTTTAGCACACCAAATGGAAAATCTTTTCCACTTAAAAGCATAGGAGCGCCTGGTGGAAGGTTTCCTGGAAGCATGGAGGATATCCTTCACCTGCTGAGAAAGATTCAAGTCTTGAAGGTCTAGGCCTTCAGTAACCAAGCTCTGAGGTGAAGGGACTTGGGGTTTGGGTGCCACAAAGTCCCTTCCTCCTGAGACAGAAGGTCTGGAGCAGCTCCCAAGTCCAGGGAGGGGGCTTGGGAGAGATGCAGAAGTAGAGGGTACCACACTTGGCGTGGCCAGCGTGGAGCTATGAGGATCATAGATCCTTGATCCCTCTGGAGTTTGAACAGAGTCTTGGGAATCAAGGGAATAGGTGGAAAGGCATACAGGAAGCCCTGACCCCAATGAAGGAGGAAGGCATCCTTGGCCTGAACCCCCTGACACGGAATTCTGGAACAGAACCGGGGAAGTTTGGCATTCCACGGACTTGCAAAGAGGTCTATGTCCGGGGTTCCCCATTCTTGAAAGATTCTGAGTACCTGATCCATGTGCAGGGACCATTCGTGTGGAAGCAGAACTCGACTGAGTCTGTCTGCCCAAGAGTTTTGGATTCCTGGGAGATATACTGCCAGGAGATGGATTTGATGCTCTCTGGCGAAGGCCCACAATCTTAGAGCTTCGTTGCAAAGCGACAGAGAGCCAGTTCCTCCTTGCTTGTTTATATAAAACATAGCTACTTGATTGTCCGTATGGATGAGGACTGTCTTGTAGCTGAGGAGGGTATGGAAGACCTTGAGAGCTAGAAAAACTGCTCGAAGCTCCAAGTGGTTGATATGAAGAGAGGTCTCCTGAGGGGACCAAGTGCCTTGAGTGGAGAGGTCCTGTAGATGAGCTCCCCAACCTCTCTGGGAGGCATCTGTTGTGAGGGTTGCTTGGGGCAAAAACTGTTGGAAGGGGGACCCCAGCAACAGATTTTGAGTGGACATCCACCATTGGAGAGACCAAAAGAGACGTTTGGAGGTTGCTATTTGGTCTGAGAGAGCTCCTGAAGCTTGAGTCCACTGGGTGGACAAAGTCCATTGAGCTGCTCTCATGTGTAGGCGAGCATAGGGTACCACATGTACTGTGGAAGCCATGTGGCCCAGCAGTTGTAGCATCTCCCTGGCAGTTAAGTGGCTCTTTGACTGAATCTGGGAGGCTAGCTGCACTAGACGTTGGCAACGGGCCTGAGGAAGGTAGGCCCTTGCAGTGGTGGTATCCAACCAGGCCCCTATGAATTCCAGGGACTGAGTAGGGATGAGCTGGGACTTTGGGAGGTTTACCACCAGTCCCAGATACTGCAGAATGCGCCTTGTGCGGTCCAGGGAAATCTGGGCCTCTGACTGAGATGGAGCTCGGATGAGCCGGTCGTCCAGGTATGGGAAGACAAATATTCCCAGAGTGCGTAGAAATGCAGCAACTACTGCCATGCATTTGGTGAACACTCTTGGGGCAGAGGCCAGACCGAAAGGAAGCACTCTGTATTGGTAATGTTTTCCTTGGAAAAGAAAACGCAGGAATCTTCTAGAGAACAAAGCCAATCCTGACTTTGAAGGTATGGAAGGAGAGTGCCCAGAGAAAGCATCTTGAACTTCTCCTTGCATAGAAATTTGTTCAATTCTCTGAGATCTAGAATGGGTCTGTATCCCCCTTTCTTCTTTGGAATGAGAAAATAGGGGGAGTAGAACCCTGACCCTTGTTGAAGAAGAGGAACTTCTTCTATTGCCCCTTGGGCAAGAAGGGTAGTTATCTCCTGACCTAAAAGGTCGAGAAGAGATGTCGGAGAATTGAAGTGTCTCACCATGGTGTGGGGAGGAAGGTCTGAGAAATGAAGTTTGTAGCCCTCTCTTATGATGGAGAGGGTCCACTGCTCTGATGTGAATGAGCTAACCTTCCTGGAATGGTGAGAGGTTCTGGCTGTGTTAAAGCCAGAAAGACTAAGTTCTCTAGCATCAAGTCAAAAACCCTGAGGGGGTTGGGACTGCTGGGTTACAGCAGCCCCTGTAGACTTAGGCCTGGCCTGCTTAGGTTGCTGACGCTTAGCGGTAAAGCGACCCGTAGAAGATTGTTGGCCAGAAGTGGAAGGAAACCTGCCCTTTTTGAAAAAATACTTTTTAAAAGTCTTTTTCTTGGCAGGAATGGAGGTAGACCTTGAAAGTCTATCCAGAGCAGAATTCTCTGCATCCATTTGAGTGGCTTTAATTTGCCACTCTTTGCCAAACAGATTTTCACCTGTACAGGGCAGATTTCCTAAGCCATCTTGAACCCAGGGTTCTAAATCAGAAGCCTGGAGCCAAGCAATTCTGCGAGCAGCTATGGCAATGCCTGTGGCTCTACTGGCACCTTCAAAGGAGTCCAAAGGCTTGCCCTGTTTGAAAACATTGGAGATGTCTTGAGTATGCTTAAGCCACATGCGGAATTCTTCCCTTTTATCTTCTGGAATAAAAGGGAGGAAAGTGTGCAGCTTTTCTGCCACTTCTTTCAGAAACATACCCATATAAAGGCTATATGAGTTGATTCTGGCAATAAGCATACTGGCCTGGAAGATTTTCCTACCAAAAGCATCCAAGGTCCTGCATTCTCTTCCTGGAGGAGCAGAAGAGTGTCTCTTTGTACTCTTTTATATCCTCTTCATAGCTGACTGCACCACAATGGAATGGTGAGAAAGCTGAGTTTTTTGGAACCCAGGACAAGGAGGGACACGATACATAGTGTCCAACCTGCGAGAATGAGGAGAGAGAGTGAGAGGAGTCTCCCATAAATCAATCATGTGTTCATGAAGAATCTCATGAATTGGTAAGGTGACTGCCTCTTTAGGAGCCTTAGAGTATCCTAAAATATCTAATTTTTTTTGCTATAGGCTCTGATTCAGAGGTTACTGAAATAGAGAGTCCTTTAGCTACTTCTCTTATGAAGTCTTGAAAGGACAAGTCCTCTGGAGGAGACATTCTTCGTTTTGGAGAAGAAGGCTCCTCAGGAAGGGCTATGGATACTTTAGGAGACTCATCTGATGTATCAGAATCATCAGAGGAATCGAAGTATCGCCTGTCAGGGTGCTCTTCTAACGCTCGATACGCGTATCGAGCGGTATCGACATCGGGCGTCCCGGGTACCGGATCGGTACCGAGAAGTAGCCCTGGACAAGGAACCGCAGCAGTCGGTATCCTGGTCGATGTCGATGCAGTCAGTACCGGCATCGGTGCTGGTGCCGGTACCGGAGCCGATACCGACAACGGAGCCCGTTGCGGTATCTTCGGCGTCGTAGCTTGAATGAAAGACTGTATAGCCTGCTGCATGGACAGAACATTCTGATCTATCGACGCCATGAAAGCCTGGAAGTCGGTACCGGGAGAAGGTGCCGGTACCCCAGAGCAATCTAACAGGTGATCGGTCGAGGCCGTGCCATCGATGTCAACCTGTAACCCCATAGGAGGAGCTTTGGAAGCCGGAGCTTCCCGCCGGGGTTGTTTGGCTGGTGCAGGATCCTCGAGGGCAAGCCCGGAGGCATCTCGATGCTTAGAGGGAGATCTACCCTTCGAGGACCTGCTAGGTTTATGTTTGGTTACCTGAGATCCTTCAGGAGAAGAAGACCTGGAAGATGTCGATGCTACTGCCGGTGCCTCAGCGGGAAACAGCACATGGAGCTTAGCTGCTCGGGTTCTGTAACCCCCGTTTAGACATTAGGGAGCAGGACGGACAATCCGGAATGGAGTGTTCAGGACCCAAACATTTAAGACACCATTCATGGGTATCTGTAACAGAAATAGTACCGCTACACTTAGTGCATTTTTTGAACCCGGAGGTTGGTTTTTCCATGAGGGAAATTTTCTTGTGGGCCCTGAGGCCTTAAGAAGAAAAATACACCAAGTGAGGAAAAATATCAATATATTTTTTTTTTAAAAAGAAAGAAAAGACCGGCGGTACCGGTCCGGAGTCGGGGAAGGCAGACATGCGACCAAAGAAACAAAATAAAATAAAGAACTTCTTCAGCGGTGACAGGGCTTGACCTGCTGGCTCCGCGGCAAAGAAGAATTGAGGAGAGTTGGTTAGGAAAGGCGGGAAGGCAGCGCGCAGGCGCTGTGGGATGCTCCCAAAAGCTTTCCTTTTTGGGAAGCTGGGGAGTGTTCCCGCGCAGGCTCCCTCGGTACCGACGTACCCATATGTGAAGACTCATTCCTGCTTGTTCCTGGAGATTCAGCAATAGTGTCCTTTCTGGGGGAACATTCCCCCCAGAGCAGTGCAGCAGTGGCACTCCCTCCCCCCAAAACTGTGGTACTTGTGTGATTATGCAGGTTGCACAGCCTTAAAGATGGCCCGGTTTATTAGTAAGCACTGGGGGAGGGAGAGGAAGAACGTCAGTCAAATTGTTTGACTGGCCAACATGTTAATGTAATTCCTGCACAGTGCTGCTGTTGCACAGACAAATGGCAGTTGGACTGCTCCATTATAGGCCAACAGATATGGGGAGAAAGGGGATTTTTTAGTCCAGCGCATTTTGTAAAATTTGAAACAGAAGAGCTAATATTCTTTCACATTGTATTATTTATGGATTTTCAGAGTTGCAGGCCATTTATTTATTTCTTTAAAGAACTCATTTTGCCCCAACAGGCTTCTGCTCCTTTGTTATTTTAGCTCAGTGCTGGAATCTGCCACTATGAGTCATTCATTCACAATCCTGCCCCCCCCCCTCCCACCTAGACCGGCCTTTGAAGTAATAGTCTTTGATCAGGGTTTACAGACTACATAAGCCAGGTTGCATGCAACTTAAAACTGTTCAATAGGTGTCACCATTGTGCAATGATATTGATGTCCTCTCCCCCCAGGAGCTGTAAATGTGTCCTCTTCAGCATCCTGCGGGAACAGAAGTCCTGAGCTGGAAACTGAACCCAGGTCCTCAGCTGACGGCACTACCACCAAGCCTTTGGGTCAGGCCCAGTTCAGTGTTCTAAAACATCCAATTCTATGGAATTCATAGGCAGTTTATAAATTGAAATGTGCTTGGAGGAGAGTACCTCTTCTCTACAAGGGATACTATGCATAAGTAGTGCATATGGATTTTCAGAAAGCATCTGACAAAGTACCTCATGAACACTCTTGAGGAAATTAAAAAGCCATGAGATAGGAGGTGATGTCCTAAAGTGGACTGGAAACTGGTTAAAACATAAAAAATAGAAAGTATGGTTAAATGGTCAATTTTCTCAATGGAGGAAGGTGAACAGTGGAGTACTGTAGGTATCACTACTGGGACCGGTGCTTTTTGATATAATTTATCTGGAAAAGGGAACAATGAGTGAGATCATCAAATCTGCGCATGATGTGGTAGCTGTGGCTTTTGGAATCCAGGGCAAGGGGGAACCCTGTATAGGGTGTCAAAGCGCTTACTGATGGCAGGAGTTGTAAGAGGAGCTTACCACATCCTAGACATTATGGATCCGATATTCAGTTGGGCAAGCTATGCTTCATGTCGGCGCATAGCTCTGTCTGTTGACCTCTAAACCCGTGGAGACGGCACTGACTATCCGGTTTGGGCGCCTGAGGAAACTGCTGCACAGCCTAACTGGGTAGCGGCGATATTGGACAACTACCTGGTTAGCATCCGTGGCTAGAACTAGGCGAGCCAAAATCTTGCCTAGTTTTAGCCGCAGATGGCTACCTGGGTAGTGGTCCAATATCGCTGGTACCTGGTTATCAGGACTCCCCACCGCCACTCCGCCCCGGAATGCCCCCAACACGCTGAATAGCACCGGGGCGGGTAGGGAACATAGATGGGGATATTCAACGGCACTAGCTGTAGATGCCGTTGAATATCCCCGTTTAAGGCATTTACATGGTTTACTTGGCTTTAAACAATGTAAAGTAGTACATTTAAAACAAACAGGAGGAAATGTATACCCAGTTTATTGTCCTGTTCATTGTAAGCACAGATCAATTTTTGAGACGTGTAGTTTTATGTTCATTGTAAACCGCACTGATGTCAAATAGCGCGGTATAAAAGAAACTGTAAATAAATAAATAAATAAATATTTTTTCTCTCAACACATATTTAAGCTTCAGAACTTGTTGCTAGAGGATGTGATGAAAGCAGTTAGCGTGGCCAGGTTTATAAGAATGGCCATACTGGGTCAGATCAAGGGTCCATCAAGCTGAGAGTCCTGTTTCCAACTGTGACCAATCAAGATCACAAATACCTGCCATATCCCGAAAATAGCCAGTTCCATGCTATTCATCCCCAGGGCTAAGCAGTGGGTTTCTCTTGGACTACCTTAATACTTTATGGACTTTTACTCCAGGAATATGCCCAAACCTTTTTTTAAACCCAGCTACATTACCTGCTTTTACCACATTTGTCAGTAATGGATTCTAAAGGCTAATTATACGTTGAGAGAAAGCGTAGTTACTCACCTGTAACAAGTGTTCTCCAGGGACAGCAAGAATCAGTCCTCACTTATGGGTGACGTCGGCACCAATGGAGCCCACACGGAGCAATTCCCCCATCTTTCAAATAAAGCCTTTGGGATTGCTGCCACATATGCGTGGTCATCTTCTTGCCCAAGGGTGCCATCTTACTCAGTCAGGCTCCATAGCTAGAGCCCTACTAAGCAGATGGCAAGGGAAGAAAAGAAAAATTGGCAACTCTTAAGGGGAGGTAGGAGGGTAGTGAGGACTGATTTCTGCTGTCCCTGGACAGGTGAGTAACTACACTTTCTCCAGGAAGAAGCAGAAAGTTAGTCCCCACATATGGGATTCCCCAGCTACAGGCTACCAAAACCTGTAAGCAAAAAAACCCTTCACGAAGCTGTGAGTAGATGCCGATGAACTGAAGGAAGCCCGAGTCCTCGGGTCCAAGCTCCCGGTAGCCGCAGAAGAAGGGTCGGAGGGCAGGAGTTGCTTATACCCTGAACAGATTACGGAGTACAGCCTGGCCGAAGGCGCTGTCCCGGTGGGATTCCCTCTCCAGGCATTAATGTGAGGCGAAGGTGTTCGCTGAAGACCAGGTCGCAGCCCAGCAAATATCCGTCAGAGACACTGAGTGCAGCGAAGCTACCGATGCTGCCTTGGCACGGACGCTGTGCGCGGGGACTCACTGCCCCAGCCTTTGCCTGAGCAAAGGCAATGCAGTCTGCCACCCATACGGAGATGGTGCGCTTGGTGACTACAAGCCCCAGGCGATTAGGATCGTAGGCGATGAAGAGCCGGTCGGACCTGCGATGACCCTGGCTGCGCTGCAGGTAGAAGGCGAGAGCCCTCTTGCAGTCGAGTGTATGCAGGACTGCCAACACCCGGTCAGCGTGGGGTCTCGGGAAGAAAGTCAGTAGGATTATCTCTTGGTTGAGATGGAAATCCGAGACAACTTTCGGTAGGAACTTGGGTTGAGTTCGGAGGACACTCTGTTCCCATAGAACCTGGTGTAGGGAGCCATGGCCATGAGAGCTTGCAGCTCAATGACTCGCCGGGCCGAGGTCAGTGCCACCAGGAAGACTACCTTCCAGGAGAGGTACTGAAGTGAGCATGTCGCCATTGGCTCGAAGGGCGGCTGTGTCAGCTGCATGAGCACGATGTTCAGGTCCCACTCTGCCGGCAGAGGCCGGACGGGGGGCTTGGAAAGTAAGAGGACCCACATGAAGCAGTAGACCAGAGGCTGGCTGAGAGGTGTCTACCCTCAACAGGGAGGTGGTTGGCCGAAATGGTGCTCAGGTGAACCCTGACCGAATTGGTTTTCAGCCCCACCTGCGAGAGGTGGAGGAGGTCCTGGAGAACCCACTGGGTGGAGCAGGAAAACGGGTCAATCAGCAGCTTGGAGCTCCAGGCTGAGAAGCGCCGCCGCTTCAGGGCGCAGGCCCGTCTCGTCGAGTCTTTCCTCAATGCAAGGAGAACTTCCTCGATCTCCTCTGGGAGGTGCAGCAAGGTTAAAGAGACCCGTTCAGCCACCAGGCTGTTAGGGATAGCGAGACTAGGTTTGGGTGAAGCACCCATCTCTCCTCCTGTGTCAGCAGACCCGGGGTATTGCCCAGGAGGACCGGAGGCTCCTACGAGAGTCGGAGTAGAAGCAGGAACCAAGGCTGTTGAGGCCACAAAGGAGCCATGAGAATCACTGAGGCTCGGCCCCGCTGAATCGTGTGGAGGATCCTCGCAATGAGAGGAGTGGGTGGGGGGGGGGGGGGAATGCATACAGAAGCCCGAAGGTCCAGTTCAGGAGGAACACATCTGGGGCTACCCTGCTTGGGTGTAGTATTGGCCCGCAAAGGCAGGGAAGCTGTGCATTCGCCGGACTGGCGAACAGGTCTATGGACGGAGTCCCCCAGCGGCAGAACAGTTGGACAACCACTTCTGGACTCAGGTGCCACTTATGCGGGCAGAGAAGAATGCTGAGTCTGTCCGCGAGGACATTGTCCTGGCCCGGGAGATAGACAGCTCTTAGGTCATGCCCCTGCGTATGGCGAAGGAGCAGAGGAGGACTGCCTCCCAACAGAGGAGGCAGGAGCCCATACTTCCCTCCTTGTTTATGTAGCATATCGCGACCTTCCTGTCAGTCTGCACAAGCACTGACTTGCCTCGCAAGTGGTACTCGAAGATCTTCAGGGCCAACCGGACCGCTCGAAGCTCGAGCAGGTTGATCTGCTGCTGAGATTCTTCGGGTGATCACCGTCCCTGGGTACGGAGGTTGCCGTAGTGGGCTCCCGAGCCCAACAGCAAGTTATCCGTCGTCAAGATGAGCTTGTGTTGCCAAGTCTGGAAGGACATGCCCCGAAGAAGGCTTTGGGGATTCTGCCACCAATTCAGGGAACTGGATAGGCTGCGGGGACCGAAATGGGATCCCAGAGGCGGCCCCAGGCTTGGGCCCATTGCGCTCTGAGGCACCATTGGGCCGCTCGCATGTGCATGTGAGCATGGGGGACATGGACGGTCAAGGTCATGTGCCCCAGAAGGCGCACCATTGCCCGCGCTGAGACCCTAGACCGGCCTTGGACCTCGGCAGCCACAGCGCGGAGACGGTCCATGCATGCTTGAGGGAGGAAGGCAGTCGCCTATTCCGTGTCGAGTAGAGCGTCGATGAACTCCAGGGTCTGCACTGGTTCGAGGTGGGATTTGGAGTAGTTGATCAGGAAACAGAGGCGCTTGAGGAGGACTGTGTGCGACGCCGATGTGCCCGTGACAAGCCAGTCATCTAGGTAATGGTAGACGGATATGCTCTGCAGCCAGAGGTAGGCTGCGGCTGCTGACAGGCATTTTGTGAAGACTCACGGGGCAGACATGAGCCCGAAGGGGAGCACTCTGTATTGGAAGTGACACCCTGAAACGCAGGTACTACCTGTGCTTGGGGTGGACAGGGATGTGGGCGTAAGCATCTCAGAGATCCAAGGAACATAGCCAATCGCCCTGCTGGAGGAAGGGCAGCAAGACGTCAAGTGATAGCATTCTGAACTTCTCCCGCACCAGAAATTTGTTCAGATTCCTGAGACGGAGGATGGGGCGCAGGCCCCCCGTCCTCTTTGGAACGAGGAAGTACCGGGAGTAAAACCCCTGACCTCGAAAGTGCGGCAGAACCCTTTCGACTGCCTGTTGACCGAGGAGGTTGTTCATTTCTTGCTGTAAGCAAGTCTGGTGCGAGGGAAGCCGAGTAGGCTCCACTGAGGAGAAGGGAGGAGGGAGTCTGTCCAGATGAAGAATATAACCATCCCGGATTACCTGGAGGACCTAGGTGTCCGATGTGATGGCCTCCCACTCTGAGGCGAAAAGGGACAGATGCCCTCCCACCGTCGGGGGTGCTGCCGGGAGGTGAGAGGCTATGCACTTGGTGTCAAAACCCTGGGGCTGGCTGGGGTAGCACTGGAGGTTGGGTCTTGGGCCCCTTAGGTTTCTGGTGACCCTGAGCTCCCCCTTTGTCTTGGCCGCTGGGCGCCAGCTCAGCGGCAGGCGGGTAGGGTGGATATCCCCGGTAAGGGAGCCCCTTCCTCTGGAAGAAGGGTTTCTTACTGTGTTTCTTCTGGGGAAGAGAAGAGGTTTTATGAGAGAGACTGGTGCGGGTCACGAACTCCGTCTTGTCCTGCATGGACTTGCCGAACAGTTGTTCACTGAGGCAGGGGACATCCAAGAGTTTCTCCTGGACCCACTGTTCCAGGTTTGAAGACTGAAGCCACGCTTGATGCCCAGCTCCGATGCCAGTCACTGCCACACTGGCGGAAGTCTCAAACCTATCATATGCGGCACGGGAAAGGTATTTCGAGCAGTCTACAACCGATCTCAGGAGGGTCTGAAATCTGAGAAGGTGTTCGCCTCCGAGGCCTGCGGAGAAATCGCTGAGCTCTTTAGCGAGGTCGTGAAGGAACATACCCATATACAGTTGGTATGCCTGGATGTGGCATGCCAGCATGGATCCCTGGTAAGCCTTGCGCCTGAGGGCATCAAGGGCACAGGATTCTCTACCAGGTGGGATTGAAGAGTGCGACTTCGGGCTCTTCTGCTTCCGCTTTGCGGATTCCACTACCATGAAGGTATGGGGAAGTTGGTTCTTTCGAAACCCCGGACCGCGCTGGACCCTGTACATGGCATCGAGTCTTTTATTGACAATAGGGACCGAGGCGGGTGCTTCCCACATGCGGAAGAGCAGCTGGGTCAGGATGGACGCTACAGGGACCATGAGAGACTCCTTAGGGGGAGACTCATATTGCAAGATGTCGAGTTCCTCTGCCCTTGGCTCTTCCTTGGTCTGCATGGGCAGATTGAGGGCCCGAGCCATATCCCGCACAAATACCAAGAAGGAAGTATCTTCGGGAGGCGACCGCCTTTGCGAGGTGGGTGGGGATGGATCAGAAGGAAGGTCCCTATGGGCACGGGTTTCAGGGGACATGTCCCCGTCCGATTCCCAGACCAAGAAGGACTCAGAGTCGGGCTGATCTCCATGTCCAGTGGCTGAGGCCCACTTGGAGCCAGAGGCACTGACTTTGGAAGACCTCGCCCCCAAGGAATGGGACGGCAAGCAAGACCGGTGCCGAGGACCCTCACAAGGCCCATGGCTCTCAGGGGTTTCCAAGGCAGTTTTCGGGACCCCAGTCGAGGCACAAGCCAGCCGTGCTGGGCAAAAGCACCTGCTGGGCAGCTAGGAAAGCAGAAATGCTGCGCTCTAGTGCCAGCATACGGGACTCCCACTCAGGGGTGGGTCCCTGTGATGCCGATGCCGGGGTTACTGGGTCTGGTGTGGAGGAGGAGAGGGAGTCCTCACCGGGACGACCCTCAGGAGACCGGGCGCCATCACTGGAGGCCTCCATATCTGTACGAGGTACCTTTTGAGGCCGCTCCTTGTCCAACTCTCGGGAACGCCAGGGAGGGCTGAGGGAATGAGTGTGAGAACACTCACACTTATCCGGGGTTCCTGACAGTGACTTTGAGGTCTTCTTTTTTCGCTGTTCCACCTTGGGTGAACCCTAGTCGAAGTGACGCCTGGGGCGTGGAGTCACTGCGGGGGACCCCGCAAGTGGTGGATTGGTGGAAGGGGGCATCACCAGGGACCCCGGGGCTGCCTTATGGAAAATGTTGTCAGACTTCTGCTTACGGCTTAGCAAGGCCTTAGTGGACATTTTCTTACAGAGCGAGCAGAGCTCCGGGTTGCGGTCAGCTCCGAGACACAGCAGACAACAGTCGTGGGTGTCTGTGAGCGACATATTTTTGGAGCATCTGTCACATTTTTTGAAGCCGATGGCCATGGGGGCAAAAAGAGCTTCTGCGAGGTTGAATACCCTCGTGGCCAGCAGTTAGACAAAAAGGTGCGAAAAAGGTCTGTAGCAAGAAAAAAAAAGGAATCCCCTAGCCTCCAGCCCAGGCAGAGGTGTTGGGGAGGACGGGAGAAGACCGGTGTAACCGGAAAAAAGGCCGAAGGGCCAGAAGAGAAGAAACTTTTTCAGAGGGACAAGGACGTGCGTCCGAAGGGCTCCGCGGAAAAAGGGAGACTGAGCAAGATGGCACCCCTGGGCGTGAAGAGGACCACACATGCGTGGCAGCAATCCCAAAGGCTTTCTTTGAAAGCTGGGGAATTGTTCCGCGCGGGCTCCGTCGGTGCTGACGTCACCCATAAGTGAGGACTGACTTCCTGCTTGTCCCTGCAGAAAAAATATTTCTCCTATTTGTTTTAAATATACTACTTTGCAGCTTTATGGCCTGTCTCCTAGTCCTTGTATTTTTTTGAAAGAATAAGCAATTAATTCACATCTACTCATTCCATCCCCTTTATCATTTTGGACAAGTTCTTGGAGAAAAAGTCAATAAATTGTTATTAAGGTAGATCTTGGGAAAGCCACTATTTATCCCTGAGGGTAAGTAGCATGAAATCTAGCCAGGTATTTATGGCCTGGATTGACCACTGTTAGAAACAGACAATGGGTTTGATGGATCTTTGGTCTAACCCAGTATAGCAATTCTTATGTTCTTAAATTTGCCTGGCTGCATTTGTCCTTTGGCCTTCTCGGCAAATGTGGATGCACAGACACTCACTCACGGTCTGTCTTAAACTTACAAAATCAGTGTCACTTAAAGCAAGGCATCAGAGCCAGACTGCTTTCCTCAGGTCTCTTGAGAAGATTCACTTATATCACAATTTCTTTTTAAGAAAATGGAAGAATGTCTTGAATTTTTTTTTTGCTGAAATGATAACAGTTAGGATACAAGTTCCTGATGGGTGTACTTAATTTAAAAACTATTTAACTTCAAACATCTGAACCTCTTTTTTTTTTTTATTATTATTATTTTGGTGACGTCTGCCTGTTTGTCCACCATAATCACAGTTATTCAGTAGGTTTATGGATGGAGGGCAGAGAACCATGATCAAAACAATGTTTTTTAACTGAAGGTTAAACAGTAGATTTACACAGAAAGACCATCACCACAGTAGCATTAATTACAGAAGTGTCATTTCCAGGGATCGTTCTGTGAATTGTGTGGAGAGGGAGAAAATCCTCAAGTATCAAGAAATGCCGTCAGAGACTAAGAAATGTGGCAAAAAGATAGAGAAATATTTCCCAAGTGCCTCTGGATAAGCTGTCTATGTTACATCTTATGAATGCCAGGAGGCGGCTCTCTTTGGCATGATGTAAGTACTATAGTGAGGGCTAGCAGTAAATCTGAGAGACTGAGATCAAACTCCACATACCCTGCCTAGGAGTGAGGTTCATTACTGCCACGGTATACACAAAACTAATTCATTTGGAGACGCTGTCCCGAAGAAAGAATATTTGATAGGTTTTAAAATCTACTTGAACTCAGGAATCAAAAGCCATTACCTGAATGATTTTGTTTTGTGTTACCCGCTGACTGCACTGTTGCCTGACATTCTGCTGCATAGTGAACAGATCCTATGACTTACACAGCTTGCTATTCTGAATTCTACTACAAATAATGCCAGGTCAAAAATAGCCGAATCCTTTATCTTTAAAGCTAATTATTGTACGGGCAGTGAAACACCTTTGTGGTTAGGAGAATCAAACATACCAACATCTACCCCCTCCTTCCAGGTCCCTAGCTGCTTATGCTTTCTGAACAAAAATCAGGTTAGGCCATAGCCTTGCTGGTTCACCCCACTGTACCTAATATATCTCAACACAGATGACAGCTGTATCAGGGTTTAAGATCACATACAGTGCTGTTAACTAGAAATTAGAAAACATACTATAAATGTAATTTTCCTGCATGAAAACCTGCAATTTTCCCAAATTTAATATTGACCACTAATACACAAACTGTGTTAGGAGTATGCATGATTTTCAGTGGCTAGCTCCATGGCAAGTTTGGAAGCAAGGCCAGTTTTGTGGGGCAAGCGGAAGGGGCAGGGTAGTTTCCTGGGTCGCTACAGTGAGGTAGGGTGATGTCATTGTGTCAAAGGGTGAGAGCACATTAATTTCTGCCCTGAGCCCCGGTATGTCTAATGGCAGCCCTGTTTGGAAGTTTTGTTATTCAGGTAGACAAAGGTGAGTTAGTTGATATACAAGATGTGACAAAAAAGAAACGAGACTGTGGCAGCCATGCCCATGACTCAATGTCAATTGGCTAACCACTTATGTCACTCTGTTGTGCAACATCTCGTCACTATTCTGCTATAATATTCTCTCTCATTCTGTTTTTCTTTTTCAGGTCTTTTTTTAGCACACTGCTCCATCGCTTTGTCACGTAACTGGAGGTGGCAGAAATATGGAGCAAAGAATCGACTTGAAATTTCTGGTTAAGTTGGAGAAGGGCCCAACTGAGTATCTCCAACTTCTCCAAAAGGCTTATGGAGAAGATGCAATGTCAAGGCCACGAGTCTTCGAGTGGCACAAACGTTTCAAGACTGGCCGCGAGGAGGTGGAGGATGACCCCCAAGTCAGGACGGCCTTCCACGACAAAGACGGCTGAGAACATTGACAGAGTGAACCAGCTAGTGCGGAGTGATCATAGATTGATGGTGCAGATGATAGCTGAGGAGCTCAGCCTGAACAGGGAGTCAGTGCGGACCATCCTGATGCAGGAGCTGGGGATGCGGAAGGTGTGCGCCAAGATGGTGCCCAAGCTTTTATTGGACGACCAGAAGGAGCACCGGGTCAATGTTTGTCGAGACTTGCTAGAGAAGATCGGAGAAGACCCAGAGTTCATTGGCCGAGTCATCACAGGAGACAAGTCTTGGGTCTTCCAGTACGACCCTGAAAGCAAGAGACAGAGCCTGCAGTAGAAGACTCGACTGTCACCCAGAACCAAGAAGGTGCGCATGTCCAAATCAAGGATCAAGGTCATACTGATTGCATTCTTCGATCAGAAGGGAGTGGTCCATCACGAGTTTGTGCCTGAGGGTCAGATAGTCAACCAGCACTTCTACCAGCAGGTCCTCAAAAGCCTCCATGACCTGATTCGGCACAGCAGGCGGGCTCTGTGGAGAGACAAGTTGTGGCTGCTCCACCATGACAACGTGCCCGCACACACTGCGATCAGTGTGAGGCAGTTCTTGGCCAACAAACAGATCACAGCTCTCAACCACCCTCCTTATTCCCCAGATCTCGCACCGTGCGACTTCTGGCTCTACCCCAGGCTGAAGATTGTGCTCAAAGGAACTTATTTTGTCTCTGTAGAACAGATCAAGGCCACTGTGACGAGGGAGCTGAGGGATCTCAAGGAGGAGGACTTTACCGAGTGCTTCCATTCGTGGCAGAAGCGAATGCAGAAGTGCATTAATTCTGGGGGGATTACTTTGAAGAGGACAATGCGTAATTTCTCTGTAGATTTTGTAATAAAACGTTTATGGGACAGCCTTGTTTCTTTTTTGTCATACCTTGTAGTGTATCTGGATTTTCACCATGCCTTTAACAAAGTCCCTCATGAGAGACTCTTGGCAAAATTAAAAAGTCATGGAATAGGAGGCAGTGTACTATTGTGGATCAGGAACTGGTTAACAGATAGAAAGCAGAGGGTAGGGCTAAATGGGCAATTTTCCCAATGGAGCAAGGTGAATAGTGCAGTATCCCAGGGATCTGTGCTGGGTCCGCTGCTTTTTAACATATTCGTAAATGACCTGGAAATGGGAATAACCAGTGAGATCATCAAATTTGCAGATGAGACAGAATTATCCAAAGTTGTTAAAACCCAAGAGGATTGTGAAAAATTGCAAGAGGACTTTGATAAATTGGAAGGCTAGACATTCAAATGGCAGATGAAATTTAATGTGAACAAGTGCAAAGTTATGCACCTAGGAAAGAACAACCCAAACTATGGTTACATGATGCAAGGTTCCACATTAGGAACCACCACCCAGGAAAAAGATTTAGGCATCATCATGTATAACATGTTGAAATCTTCCGCCCTGTGTGCAGCGGCAACCAACAAGGTGAATAGAATGCTACAGTAGTAATCATAAGGAAAGGAATGGAGAATAAAACAAAGGATATTATAATGCCTTTCTAACATTCCATGGTGCGACTGCACCTTAAATATTGTGTGCAATTCTGATCGCCGTATCTTAAAAAGGAAATAGAGGAATTAGAAAAGGTACAGAGAAGAACCCACCAAAATGGTAAAGAGGATGGAAGGATATCCCTATGAGGAGAGGATTAAAAGATTAGGGCTCTTCAACCTGGAAAAGAAACGGTTGAAAGGAGATATGATAGAAGTCTATAAATTAATGAATGGAGTGAAACGGGTAAACATAGATCAATTGTTTACACCATCAAAAAGTAGAAAGACTAGAGGACATGCAATGAAGCTACAGTGTAACCCGTTTAAGACTAATAAGAGAAAATATTTTTTCACTCAATGTGTGATCAAACTCTGGAATTCGTTACCGGAGGATGTAGTAAAAGTTGTTAGTGTAGCTGGGTTTAAAAAAGGTTTGGATAAGTTCCTGGGGTGAAAGGTCCATAAAACTATTATTAAAGAGGACCCAGGAAATCTGCTGCTTGTCCCAGTACAAGCATTGTGGAACTTGTGTGGCTTTTTGGGAAACTGCTAGGTACCTGTGACCTGGATTGGCCACTGCTGGAAACAGGATATTGGGCTTGATGGACCACAGTCTGACCCAGTATGGCATTTCTTATGTTCTTATCCCAAGTCTTACTCTACCTTCGTATTTTACTGAGGGTTAACTTGATGTGAGGGAACTTTTCCTTGAAGGTCTCATTCATGTCCTTCTTAAGGTCGGATGGCTTCACGTACTCAATGACTGTGGTCTGTAATACATCAGGCAAAATAGATTATTCCAGCTACAAAAGATAATGCTATTTCAGAAACCAAATTAATCCATAGAAATAATATGTCTGAATAAAGAACCGAAACACAAGAATGACTGTGAACAGTCAGCCTTAAATCTACAAAATGTCAGTTGCATAAAAATGGAATTTCAATACTGCCACTCAGCTTGTGTGTGTGTAAAGCTACCCAATGATCCTTTACAGGCTAAAGCACCAGGAAAAAAGCCTGGAGTAACTGCATGTAAGAGTGCAAGTCCTACTGTGGTTTAGTCAGGTTTCACGTTAACAATTTTTCCCTTTCCAGAGCTTATGTCACACTCTGCTTTGAAGTCCCTGTATTGCACATTCACTGTGCAATCCGATGACTGCAGCCATGCTCCTTTTAAACTATGCACTTTTTAAAGTCCAAATAGATTTAAATTCAGTTTAACATAATAAAAAGTTAACATATAATTTATCTCTGAGTGTTAATAAGTAACATAGTATATAACGGCAGATAAAGACCAGCATGGTCCATCTAGTCTGCCCAGCAAGTTGGCAAGAGTAGGTAAGAGAATGAACTATTCATTTAATCTGTATTATAAAGTTTCAACAGGATCCTTTCAGAAGTACATCCTTGCTTTGGTAAATCCCACTGCCATCCCTCACTGAGATAATGTCAATTCTCCCTGTACTGATATTTACCTGAACAGTGTCATATTCGTTTTCTTTTTTTACTTAAATTTCTTTTATACTTCAACAAATAGAGAGGGTAATCTGCATAGAACGGCAGTACCACCCTCAAACTCTTTAATTGCTGATACTGTATTGGGCAAAATTATTGGTGGCGCCATGGTCCCACTCTATTCCGCTGCCTATGCCCCTTACTGGGCAGACTAGATGGACCATACTGGTCTTTATCTGCTGTCCTCTACTATGTTACTGATATAAATTAATGATAGTCTGGACTCGCTAAAAAGGAGCGCACTTGCAGTTCATTGTCCACCTCATCCCCTTGTACAATAAAAGCTTCTCTAATTTCAAGAGAGTTAACTAGCTTGAAGTCTACAATGACATTCTAAGTTTTCTTGTCTCCCTGTGGTTCCTTGAATTGCTCTACACCCAGGAAACTGGACAGCATTTCAAAGCACATGCACTACTGAAAGCACCTCCAAATCTCCACAACATCCCAATCACACACATACACTACATACAGCCCCCCTCACGTCTCCACTGCACAAATATCACATGCCCTTCTTACACTTCCTCCAAACTGCTACTGCAGCCCCATCACAGGCACTACTTACAGCCCCCTCAAGCATCCACAGCACCCCTGCCATGCACATTGCCAGCTTTCTCCACACCGCTACATCATCCCTGTCACACACAGTACAAACAGCCTCCTCAAGTCTCCAATGCACCCCATCACATGCCCTATTTACACTTTCTCCAAACCTCCACAGCACCCACACCAACTGCACCTCCTCTGAATTTTGAGCACCTTCAAATTTATCACTGATCTTCAACACCACATTAGATTCCTGTGTCTGAATGATCTCCATTGCCTGCACTCTGGCAACATAAGCACGCCTAATATGTGACCTCTAGTTTTTATTTTGTACACTGTTGTGTAAGTTTGCAAGTTATATTTAATAAGTATGTAATAGTGATATGTATATATGGATATACAAGTTGGAAATATAAATGAATACATTTTGGCATTCGACACTTAATTTGCTACTAGCGGTTTAAGTCAAATAGAATTTTTTGAACCTGCCTACTGTATCTCATATGACTGCCCTCTCTCACAAATAAATATTAATCCTGTTTGCATTTACGCCCTGGTGAAATATCTTACTGGCCTTTCTTTCTGCTCTTCTGGCTTCCTGTAGAGCTGGTTTATTATTTTCCTTCTCTGATCTCAGAGACCTGAATCAGCTAACACTGGGACAAACATAAGCTAAGAATACAGATGGTAACTTTGCTGACCCTGTGTGATCAAATCAAACAATTCCATTCAGTCAGGAAATCTGAGGGAGAAGGGGATGGGGCTGCGCACAGACATAACTTTTGCCGCTGAGGGATAACCGGGCAGCAACTGAATATCGCCACTGACTGGCTATCCCTGGGTACAATCCCAACACGCCCCGATGCTACGTGGTTAGCATTGGGGCATACTGCAGCATTACTCTGGGATATTCAGCGGCACTAACCTGAAACCGTGTAAATGCCTTGCAATATCGGGCCCTACGTAACCAAACACTTTTCATTTAGCTTAACATTGCACTCCCAAAACAGTCTGGCTTCATTAAAAACTCCTAGTTATTGCTCTACTAAATATGAGTATCTAATCAAGTCCCAGATAGCTTAAAAATAAATGAAATGGATATTTCTGGTGTTTGGGAGGCTTTCTCCCATATGCCTGCATATCCTGAGAGGCTCGAGTACTGAGACAGTAAGATTAATGCTTGCACAGCACACTGGCCAAGGCAGAAAAACACCTGACGATCAGCCCTTTTTGGCATTCTCAAACAGCCAGTTATCAAAACTTGGCTCGGGGAATGCAGCCTGATGAAAACAGAAAAGTAGCACACGCTGACCTGGTGCAGGAAATGAGTAATATTAAATGTACCCTCCCCCAGGCTCTGTGGATATGGTGTACAGGCTATGCCGGCACATCTTTCCCTGCAAACACCTAGGGAAGAAGAAATGAAAGCAGGCGGTGGACGTTTGCTGCCTGCTTCCAAACAAATAATTCCATCTGCAGAATCACCATTAGGAACCTAAATTTCCACCAAGTGTACTGAAAACCCCCTTAACACATGAGACATTTTGATGGTCAACAGAAAACAAATCAAAATACGCATTAAAGGCCATAATGCTGAAGGTCCACTCACCATGTACGAAGGGAATATTAAAACCCGTTTGTGTTTACCACATGGCCACTGAGGATCATCCAAGAGGTTCGGATCGTATTCAATATAGTCTCCCATCTCGCTACCTGTGAGGGTAACACATAAACATATGCATACAAGACCACAGAAAGTTGGCAATGGTGTTCTCAAAATCAAGTGACCTGGTGGGCAAGCGGCACACATATGAATGAAACCGCATTAATGGTGCTTCTTGTACTTAGCACTGTTTGCAAAGAGGCATGCCAGCCAGTTTACTAACTAGAAAAGAGTAGTTACTCACCTGTAACAGGTGTTCTCCAGGAGCAGCAGGAATCAGTCCTCACATATGGGTGACATCGACGTCGATGGAGCCCCCATGCAGAGCATTTCCCCAGCTTTCTAAGAAAGCCTTTGGGAATACACCCATGCATGCTGTGGTACTGCAGACCCCGTGCAGTCAGAGAAAAGTGTTTTAAATTCAGAAAAAAGACTCCAACACAGGATGCAACATTACGAGGAGCCAGATAGGGGGAGCAAGAGAGACTTTCTAAGGCCTAGGGAACCACGCCCCAGAGCTTATGACGTAATGCCTACCAGCATCCAATCCAGGAAAGGAGGAGTTCCTTTTAAGAAAGGCTGGGAGGACTGGAGAGAGAGAGAAAAAGAATCAAGAGTCTTAGCTGAAGAGCCAGAGCTAGCAGACTCAGCAGAACTCGGAGAGGAGGTTCTTTGCAAGGAGACCGGGAGTAAAGCAGGTACACTTTCCAAAGAGAGAAGGTACCAAGAGGAAGCCAGCCCTGGAGAGAGAAGGACTAGGGCAACCGTTTCTGGACCAGAGTTGGGCAGAAGCCAGCAACCTGGGAGGCAAGGTATAAAGAATTCCCCAGAGGAAGAAAAAGGGGTCTCCATAAGAAATAACACTCCTGGCTCAGAGAAGAGAAGGTACGGGTGTGACTGTGGGTTAACACCACCCGAGGGCCGGCTGGAGAATAGAAGGCCTGCAATACGAGCCAGGCCAGATTCCAGCAGGACTAGGCCTCAAGCCTCAGCTCGATTGGATCAACCAAAAGAAAAAGGTAATCCATATTTCTCTGATAATAATTGCTATAACCTTGAGATACAGAAAGCACAGGAGACAGGGGAGAGCTGTCCCTACCGAACTGTTTGTAAGACAGGATGTAAACTTTTATCAAGCAAAAGACTTTTTAATAAGAAGCCTTTGGATAGAAGAGGCTGTTCTCACATTGAGAGGGCACAGGACCAAGGTTTAACCTTGAGCCCAGAACATTGGAAGCTGGTACAAAACTTATACGAAAAGCCTAAGGATAATCTACCTGACTTTGCTGACACGGCTTCAGAGCTCTCATACTCTGAACCAATGCAGGTGGAGTTTATTACGGACCCATCAGACACAGAAATGGATTGTAGTTATTGCAAGGTTGGAAGCCTAGAGTCCCTGACCAACGCTGAAAGCTATAACTTCTGAACCAGGCTGAGGGTTTGATATATATAATCCCTGTGAACATAACTGACTGTAATGCAATAATTGTTTATTTTTCTCTTAACCTGAATCAAGGTCATTTTGAGTTGATGTAGATTCTAAACATTGAACCTTTTTTGCATTGAGGGAAATAAATGCCTTTTTTCCCCTCACTCGGACTTTGTGTTCCTTTTTGGGAGATTTTGGTATACGGAAGGCTACTGGGACCAAGATACCTAGACCCCGCATAGAAGAACCAAACCCAAACCTAAATATAACTCATGTCCACCCGACCTACCTTAGCAACCTTTGGCCACTAGGGCGGCAGTGCGACAATTCGCGGTCCCCTTACCACCCAAAGGTGCCATCTTGCTCAGTCAGATGACATAGCTAAAAGACAGCACAAAAAACAGAAAAGAACTATATACAACTGCAACTCCAAGGGGAGGAGGAAGGGTTGTGAGGACTGATTCCTGCTGCTCCTGGAGAACACCTGTTACAGGTGAGTAACTATTTCTCCAGGACCAAGCAGGAAGTCAGTCCTCACATATGGGTGACTCCCTAGCTCTGGGCTACCAGGAACCCAGGCTGAAAAATAGAGCTCCCTCTTTGAAGCCTCAGCATCAAGGAAGGAATTTCACTGAGAAAAGATCCCACCGGTAGCCCAACAAGAGGGCTGGAGGGCAGGAGTTGCCTAAACCTCAAAGAGATTCCGGAGTACTGCCTGACCAAAAGCACTGTCCCTACGGGACTCCCTCTCCAGGCAGTAATGGGCTGCAAAGGTCTGGCTTGAGGCCAAGTTGTAGCCCTGCAGATGTCTGCCAGCGGTACAGAGCGGAGATGAGCTACTGATGCAGCCATTGCCCAGACACGGTGGGCTGTGACTCGACCCTGCAAGGGAAGATCTGCTGCCCTGTAAGACCAGGCGATACAGTCCGCCATCCATATGGACATGGTACGCTTGGAGACAGGCAACCCCAAGTTGTTTGGGTCAAAGGAGACGAAGAGCTGAGTAGCCCTTCTATGACCCTTAGTACGCTCAAGGTAGAAAGACAAGGCCCTTCTACAGTCCAGGGTATGCAGGACTTCCTCAGTTCGGCTGGCATGGGGCCTAGGGAAGAATGTTGGAAGAACCACCTCCTGATTGAGGTGGAAAGACGAGACTACCTTCGGGAGGAACTTAGGATGAGTCCTAAGGACCACCCTGTTCCTATAGAAACGAGTGTATGGCCTGTCACAGACCAGGGCCTGAAGTTCACTCACTCGCCTGGCCAAGGTCAGTGCCACTAGGAAAAAAGCCTTCCAAGAAAGGAAGTGGAGAGGACACATAGCCATCAGCTCAAAGGGAGGGCGAGTAAGCTGCTGCAAGACCACATTCAACTCCCACTAAGGGGCTGGTGGACGGAGAGGAGGCTTTAGCAAGAGCAAGTCTCTGAGGAAGCGGGACACCAAGGGGTGAACCGATAAAGAGTGCCCTTCCACCAGTGAGTGGTGGGCTGCCAGAGCAGAAAGGTGTACCCAAACAGAATTGGACTTAAGACCCTGATTAGACAAGTGCAGCAGGTACTGAAGCACCACTGGCACAGGGCAGGAGAAAGGGTTCTCCTGGCGTTGGTCACACCACAAGGAGAACCGTTTCCACTTCAGGGCATAGGTCTTTCTGGTGGATTGCTTCGTAGAGGCCAAGAGCACCTCTTCAACTTCCTGAGGCAGGCCCCAGGGAGCCAGCACTACCCTTGCAGCCTCCAGGCCATCAAATTGAGAGTTTTGAGATTGGGGTGCAGAAGGGAACCCTGATCCTGAGAAAGAAGATTGGGTTGCAACCCCAGAGGGAGTGGGGTGTCCACCGCCAGCTGTAACAGAAGCGGGAACCAGGGCTGTCTCGGCCATCTGGGGGCTACCAATATGACCGAGGCCCTGTCCCTTAGAATCTTGAACAAGGTTCGGGCCACCAGGGGCATGGGAGGAAACGCATACAGAAGGCCCTTGGACCATGAGATCAGGAAGGCATCTGCTGCGAATCTCGTGGGATGCGGTTGCCTGGAGCAGAACTGGGGCAGTTGCCGGTTCAGGGGACTGGCAAAGAGGTCTATGGATGGAAGACCCCATTTCAGGAAAATGTTCTGAACCACCAAAGGATGCAGCTGCCACTCGTGAGGTTGTAGAACCCTGCTCAATCTGTCTGCCAGGAAATTTTCGTGGTCAGGAAGATAGACTGCCCTGAGCAGCATATTGTGTCGAAGTGCAAAAGAGCAGAGGGCCTGTGCCTCCTGACACAGGAGCCTGGACCCCGTGCCCCCTTGTTTGTTCACATAGAACATCGCCACCTGGTTGTCTGTCTGCACCAAGACAGACTGGTGGGCCAGGGTGTGCGAGAAGGCTTTGAGGGCTAAGCGTATCGCCCGGAGTTCCAGCAGGTAGATTTGTTGCGTGGCCTCCCATGGAGACCACAGACCCTGTGTGCACTTGCCCAGACAATGTGCACCCCAGCCCTGCAAGGAGGCATCGGTTGTGAGTACCACAGTGGAAACAGGTACTTGAAAAGGAATTCCCTGTAGAAGGTTGGGGGGGTGTAGCCACCACTGCAGGGAGTTCAGGAAGGGTTTGGACACCCTTACTTTGTCCCTGAGGCTTCCTGTAGCCTGCCTCCACTGAGTCCTGAGACACCACTGTGCAGGCCTCATATTCAGGCGGGCATTGGGGGTCACATGCACTGTTGAAGCCATGTGGCCCAGGAGCCTTAAACAAAGACTGGCGGAAACCAGTGGGCTGTCTAGAAACCAGCTGGCCAAGTCCATCAGCCTTCCCGTTCTGTCTTCTGGCAAGTAAGCTTTTGTGTGCAGGGAGTCTAACTGTGCTCCTATGAACTCCAGGTTCTGGGAGGGGAGCAAAGTGGACTTTGCGAAGTTTATGACAAAGCCTAGTTGCTGAAGGAGAGAGACAGTACAGAGGGTGGCTTGCCTGGCCTCCTGGAGAGTCTGACCCCTGATGAACCAGTCGTACAGGTAGGGCAAGACAAAAATACCCTGGCTTCGCAAGTAGGCCGCCACCACTGCCAGGCACTTTGTGAAGACCCGTGGGGCGGAGGTTAGGCCAAAGGGCAGTACTCTGTACTGAAAATGGTTTCCCCCTACCACGAACCTTAGGTATTTTCTGTGGTTTGGATGAATGAGGATGTGAGTGTACGCATCCTTCAGATCTAAGGAGCATAGCCAATCTCCCTGCTGGAGGTAGGGCAGCAGTGTTCCAAGAGTAAGCATCTTGAACTTTTCCTTTTCCAAGAACTTGTTTAGATTTCTCAGGTCCAGAATGGACCGGAGACCTCCAGTTCTCTTTGGCACAAGAAAGTACCTGGAGTAGAAGCCCTCCCCCAGCAGGTGGGGAGGTACAGGCTCCACCGCCCTGTCTTGAAGAAGACCTTGCAGTTCCTGAAGAAGGAGTTCCTGATGCAGAGTAGGCCTTGGAGGCTCCCCTGGGAAGTAGGAGGGGGGTACCTGACTGAAATGGAGCAGATAGCCCTTCCGGACTATGCTCAGTACCCAAGCATCTCCTGTGATGAGCGGCCACTGGTGGGCAAACAGGGCCAACCGACCTCCCGTGCTGAGATGGGCCAGCAGAGGCGGAGAGGCTATGCAGTGGTAGTCAAAAACCCCCTCCCTGCTGAGTAGAAGCAGGAGCTGGAGGCTTGGGGGCTTTCTGCCTATGGGGCTCATGTCCCTGCCCCTTGGCCTGCTGACCCTGCTGGGGAGGCCTGATAGTGAGGGAAAGGTTTGTAGGCAGATGACTTCCTCGGGTAAAAGGTCTTTTTCCCCGAGCCCTTCTTCTTATGAGACGGGGCAGAAGTTTTTCTGGACAACCTTGTCCTTGTCAGTCTCGGTCTCGAGCTCAGCGGCCTTTTCGGCCATGGGCTTGCCAAAGAGGTTTTCACCTCGGCATGGGACATCGACCAACTTGTCCTGTACCCATGGCTCGAGGTCCGATGACGTCGAGCACCGATGCCGGCCGCCGCTACTCGGGCCGAAGCCTCGAAGCCATCGTAGGCCACCCGGGAGATGAATTTGGAGCATTCCCGGATCCCCAAGGACAAGGTCTTGAACCTCTGCAAAGGTTCCCTGGAGAGGCCAGCAGAGAACCCGGCTATTTCCTTAGCCAGGTCCCGCAAGTACATGCCCATGTACAACTGGTAGGACTGGACACGGCAAGCAAGCATCGAGCCCGGGAAGCACTTTCTGCTGATGGCATCCAGGCTTCGGGCCTCCCTACCGGGGGGCACCGCAGAGTGCATCTTCTGGCTCTTCAGACGATGCATGGCCGATTCCACAACCATAGAATGATGCGGCAGCTGCGCCTTTTGGAACCCAGGGCTCTTTCGGACTCGATACATGGAATCGATCCGCTTGCTCAAAACTGGCGCCGAGGCCGGTGCCTCCCACATTCGGAAGAGGAGCCGTTCCAGCATCAGAGGAGCCTTTCCAGCATCAGAGGAACCGGCACAGTAAAGGCCTCCCTCGGGGGAGAGTCATACTGGAGGGCATCGAGCTCTTCGGCTCGAGGCTCCTCCTCGGGATCCGCAGGAACAGCCAAAGCCTTGGCCATGTCCCTTACGAACTCCGAGAACCGGGTGTCCTCCGGTGGGGACCTACTCCGGGGCTCAGACTGCGGTGAGTCTGAAGGGACACACCGAGTCCAAAAGATATCGGGGGACTCCTCATCCTCCGTCTCCCACGCAGACTCATCCGAGGAAGAGTCAAGGGGCTCCGACCATGCGGGCTCCGGTTGCACCCACCCCGACACCGGGTGAATCGGCGTCAACGCCCTCGGTCCCAAACGGGAGGTCGAGGGGGACCGTGACTGAGTCCGGACTCGGGCCTTCATGGCTTCAAGAACCGGCTCGGTCTCTGGGGTCGACTTAGACGTCGATGTCCCGGTGGTCGGGGCAGATGCACCAGTCAAGCTGACCATCAGTACCCGCTACTGATCCATGAAGGCAGACAGTCTGCACTCCAAGGCTGTCAGCCTGAATCCAAGCTCAGGAGACTCAGCAGCCACCGACTCGGGCCCCGGCAGTGCCGGGCCTGACGTCGGCTCCCTGGGAGGAGAGCCCTCGAGGACAACAGGACTTACGTGCTTGACGGACTCCGGCTCTATACGAGGCACCTTAGGCGGCTTCTCCAGCTCCAAAGGCCTGGAGCGGCGGTCAGGGGTCCGGGACCTGGCCCTCGAGGAACCAGGTGTATCCTCCAATGCCACCCTCACGAGCTTTCTCTTCCTCTTATGCTCCCGACTGGGGGACCCCCTTTCAGAGGAACCCCGACGAAGCTCGGGGTCGGACTCCCGAGACGTCGAGGCCTCTGACGAGGTCCGGGCTCGTCTGGAGGCAGAGTCAGAAAAAATTTTCTCCTTCTGATGCTGCCGGCTTCTGAGTGCCTTGGTGGACATCTTTCCACACGGGACACAGACCTTGGGATCAAGGTCTGGCCCGAGGCAATGCAGGCAGCAGTCGTGTGTGTCGGTAAGAGACATGAGCTTCTTACAACGATCACACTTTTTAAAACCACTGGAGGCCATCGGGGGAAAAAAGGGCCCCCGCAAGGTCAAAGGACCGGCCGTCCAGGGAAAAAGAAAAAGAGCACAAACGCGTGCCACGAAGGGCAAAAAAAACGAAAAATAGAGATCAGGTCGATACCGGCGTACCGACCCCAGGCGGGAAGGGGAACCGGCGTCGAACCGGACAAAAGACAGCAAAAATCGCAGAAAAAAATCAAACTTTTCTGGGTGACACGGACTCATGTCTGTTGGGCTCCACGGAAAAAGAAAGACTGAGCAAGATGGCACCTTTGGGCGGGAAGGGGACCGTGCATGCGTGGGTGCATTCCCAAAGACTTTCTTAGAAAGCTGGGGAAATGCTCCGCATGGGGGCTCCATCGATGTCTATGTCACCCATATGTGAGGACTGACTTCCTGCTTGGTCCTGGAGAAAGAATAAAATGCTTGCAATAGTTCCCATGTGCTATCACTGCCGAAACAAGAAGTTCATGTTCAACAGCTGCCAGCCTCAAGCCAAGGGAAAGCAGGGCCAGCCTGTCCACTAAGCGGTCACCTAGGTTTGCAGACCCTGGTGGGTGGCACCACAATCCCTCCACCATTCTTCAAAGTGGTGGCAGAGCATGCCGCTTCGGTGGGCCTTGAAGCATCTTGTGCATGCATGCACTCATGGTCTGCCGCTTGTACCACCTCCAACAAGAGATGGCAGGAGCGGCAGGCCATGGGTGCTTCAAGTCCTGTGGTAGTGCCAAAGCAGCTTGCTCTTCCACTGCTTTGAAGAATGATGGCGGGATAGCTGTCCTGCACCCTCACCCCAGGTGAGGGAGAATGGAAAGGAAGGGGGAGATGTTGGATACCAGGGTGGGAGGGTAGGGACCTGGAGCGGGGGGAAGGGGCAAAGGTGGACTGGCCTGCCTAGGGCGGCAGAAACCCTTAGGCGGGGCCCTGCCTGCAGTGGCAACAATGATAATAAGACAGCAATGGAGCACTTACCCAGCACTTACTTCAATGCTGCATGCTTTTGGTGCTGTGCTTTGACTAGCCGGTTCCACCCCATGCAAACACATAGTCTGCATCGGATGGGTAGACTGGCCGGTCAAAGCACAGCACCAACACAATGCAGCATCGCTGTTTCATTATTACTGCCACTGCTAGAGGTCCCAGAGAGGGCAAAAGGAAAGAGTTTGCCTTGTATCTGGATTCAAAACAAGTTTGGAGGAGTTCCTGGAGGAAAAGTCCATAAATATTATTAAAGAGGACTGGAGAAATCCACTGCTTATCCTTGGGACAAGCAGTATGGAATATGTATATCTTTGGAGCCCAACAGGTATTTGAGATCCCAAATGGTCACTGTTGGAAACAGGATACTGGGCTTGATGGACCCTTAGTCTGACCCAGTATGGCATATCTTATGTTCTTTGCATCAGTCCTGAGGGAAGGGCACTCAGTCCATTCCTTAAACTTACAAGATCTTGAATGAGGAATAATTCATTGGGGGGTGGGGATGGGGATGGGTGTGGAAGAAAGTAGGTAAGTGGGGAGAAAGTGGCCACCAGAGTGTGAGTGTATGAGTGCAGTGCTGGGTTTTAAACAATGCATAGAATTGCTGCTATCTGCCTTTCTTAGCAATTCTGTAACATCCGAGTAAAGCTAGGGAAATACAATGGCCTGACTTTTTCAGAATGATTACATGACTTCATGATACACAGTTTGATTTTCTGACCTCAAAAACATTATGTAGTGCAAAACCAAATCTGTACTTGAAGGCACACTCCATTCCTGAGAGAAGCTGTGTTTGTAACATTGATCCTTACATTTTTGACATTTAAGGGCTTATTTATGGTGACTGTGGTAGGGAGAGTTGCACAAAACTCTCAATGGGTCTTGTGCAATATAATTGTGGATGATGGAGCTGACGACAAGAACAGCAAAACGCGATGGGGTGACATTGTGTGCCACCACTCTACAAACTGACCTCTGTTGACCCTATATCAGCACTTAGTTTTCTTATTCACTATTTCTTTCTTTTCCAGCTTCTTTCAATTAAAAAAAGAAGTTTGAAAATTGGAGGACGGAAAAATTACAGTCAGTTCCAGCTCCAACCTGACGTTCCAAGGTGACCCGAATGAGACTCGACGCCTACGTGTGCTGTAATATGGAGGTGTGCTGTGGCTAGAAGCTAAAACTTACTGACGATCCCACAGCATTACCAGTGAGGGTAAGCAGCTGGATTAAGAATTTACCATAAGCTATGCCAACTGCATCCCACTGTCATACCTTACGAAAAAGTGTCCTCTTTAGAGGAATAAAACCCCATGCTAATTCTAAACCTCTTTTACAAGTTCACATGAGGCTCCACAGAACCATGCAACTCAAAAATGAGTTTGCATAATTACAGTATTACCTGTTTCAATACTCCCTTGGGTGCTGCTAGCCCTGGCAAAGATGAGGCTACGATGACTTGTGTTGCGAAACTGGCAAAAGGAAGTGACCGAATCTATTGTGCTTCTCCGTGCTCCCAAGGCATTTGTTGGATACATAAACTGGGTGTAGGAGACAGTCTAGGTAGAAGAAAACAGAATGGATGTGCTGTGACTAATGGAACTGCAAAATCATACCAACACCTGTAAACACTGACAATTTTATTAGACGTCTAAAAATCATTAGGTCTTATATGTATTTACAGCTCAGTCAAAACATTTTTCAGATAATCTGTTATTACTGGGCATGCAGAAAAATTAAAATTACTTTACACATGCAATATATCTGCATGGAAAATCTAAGTCCATGGAATCATTTCATAACCGAAATGAAAACCACATTGCATGCTATTACACTGTATAGCATGCAATACAGTGTCTGCGGCATCAAGTCAGGGCTCTTGGGATGCTAAAAGCTGGCTGTAGGGTTGGAATAGCTGCCATGGAAAGGTCAGCAATTTGGTCTCTCTTCAGGATGGAACCTGAGATCTGCTGCGCTTTTTGTGCTTTCAAGAGCAAACGAGCTCAATAAAATCAATAGCACATACGTACGAGCATTCATGTGAATTTCTTCTTTAAGTCTTCCTTACCTTACCATCAGCCCCTAGTTCTACACCTTCAAGACCCACTATTGTCTCCTTGGAGCTCACGCCTCCAGAAGAATGTCGCTGCCGCCCACCTTCCAGTTTCATATCCCTAGAAACCCAAGGGGATAAAAACATCACAGCTGAGGTAGAGAACAAGAGATGTCACACTACATCACAACTCCACTTGCAATTCTGTGCTACTGAAAAATGTCAAATCCCATTTTAAACATTAGGAAATTAAACTTTGACAGAGAGAGGAAGCTCATTTTATTTCAATATATTTTATGACCTGGATGCTGTTTAATAGGCTTCTCCAGGGGAACCAGTTGCTCCAGAGCGAATGCCAGACATCAACAGTTATATTTATGAGTGAGAATCAAGGTGCACATGTACTGGGTTCCAAAGGGTTCACATCGCCCACCTCCTGGCTGAGTACGGTCACTATGATGTTTGAGTTAGGAAAGGGAGGAGGGAAACTCCCATATAATTTTGAATGGAGACACAGGCCTAGTTGAGGCAAGTTCCTTTTGAGCTGGAAACTCAAATGAAGAAAGCAGCAACAGCCAGGTCAAAAAAGAAAAAAGTATTATTTTATTTCCATTTCTGAAAAAACAGAAGCAAGAGTGGCACTTGAGGACTATTTAAAATGCCTTTGGAGAAGCAATTCAGTATCCTCTATGCAGAAAACAACTTGTTCCCTCGGCCCCATTCTGTCATCTTGGATTCTCATTGGCTCTCTTGTTCTTCTATCAATTGCTTGTTCTATTCTGCACAATAGTCTTTCATCTGCCACTGCCTCTCCCTCTAGAAAAGTTCTGGTCCACCCCATCCTCAAACATAACACTCTTGACAGGGCACTTCCAACGAGCTATAGACCAATCTTTAATCTTCCATTTCTATCAAATGTACTAGACAAACTAATCTTCTCTGAACTCAGCGAACACCTTGAGAGATCTAGCATCCTACATCCTCGCCAATCTGGCTTTCGCTCCGTTTACAGCACTGAAACTATCTTGGCCTCTCTTCTTAGTGAAATTCACCAGTTTTTTGATCAAGGTAATATTTCCCCTTCCCTTCTAGTTTCTCTCGATCTCTCTCCTTCTTTTGATCTAGTAGATCACTCCATCCTACTCTCTCATCTTCATGACATAGGTTTACGCGGCGCTATCTTTACCTGGTTTCGTTCTATCCTTTAGGACTGCATTTTTATGGTTACAGTTAATTCCTCTACTACTTACACCTATCCGTTAACTTGTGGTATCCCCCAAGGCTCTGTTCTCTTTTTTTTGATCCACTAAGACTTCTCATCCAGAAGTTTGGAATACCAGCTTATTAATATGCTGATGATATTTTGCTTGTTCTTCATACTCACCCAATTGCTCCTGATCTTACACCTATTAATGACTGTCTTTCCAAAACAGCTTCATGGCTAAGCGATAAATATTAAACGTAATATTCTTAAACGTAATATTCTAAACGTAATATTCTAAAAACCACTGCAGTGAGGATCTCTAATTCTTCTACAATATATTCCCTTTCTCCTCAGATCCATAATGTCCCCATTTCTCTCACTCCCTCTATTAAATACTTAAATGTTATCCTGGATTCTTCCCTGTCCTTCTGTGATCACATAAGTTCTGTCATAGTGCTCTTATTCTTTTCACCAAATCAGATCTATATGTCCTTTCCTTTCTCCACATGCACTCACTACAATTCTTCCCAGCCTGGTTGTAACTCGCTTTGATTACTGTAACATTGTAAATGCTGGTATTCCTGAATACGAGATCAAACGCCTACAGGTAATTCAGAATTCTGCTGTCAAGATTGTTATCAAATGCCTCAAAGTATGACCACATCACACCCCTGCTAATCCATCATCGGTTGCCCATACATTACAGGACACAATATAAAATCTTGACACTAGTATACAAAACACTATACAGTGGATTACCTCCTTACCGTTTGTTTCTAACCATTCTCCACACCCATCATAGGATTCTTCGCTCAATTCATAGCAATCATCTTCTTCTTCCCTCTGTTTCTCAAGCTAGATATGAATACACTAGATGCTCCACTTTCCATTTTCTCGCACCAAGTCCATAGAACAACCTTCCGAGGCCAACCCGACCACTAGGCAAACAAGGCAGTCACCTAAGGCGGCAACGTCCATGGAGTGGCAAAGAGCAGGGCATTTAAAGCTAAACAACAGATTTTGACAGCCAATGAGGGTATAAAGCTTAACGTTTGTCTAGGGTGCCAACACCTTGAACCAACTCTGAGGCTGGCCCTGAAACCTTTCCCCAGAACTCTGCTTGGAACCCTCCTATGCTAAATTCAAAGCTTTACTCAAAACCCACTTATTCCAGCCAGCCTTTCACCTCTCCTCTCAGATTATATAATTGTCTGTTGTTTTTACATTACCTGACTAGACCTCTGCCCTTCCCTGCCACTTCCCTTTCCTGAGATTTCCTTTTATCTGTTGTCTCCATTTCTGTTAGGCTTTTAATGTCTTCTTCATTTTTTCGATCATGAATGGAGTTCCTTTCTATTTTATTAATTTTATTTATTGTAAACCGCTTCACTGTTACGAGAAGCAGTATATCAAAATTTAATAAACTAAACTATCCTTGGCTCATAGTCAGCTAGGTCGAAATGCTCCTTGAAAGGGTGAAGCAGTAAACATACTACTATACACCCTCAAGACAAGAAAATAATTTACAACTTAACTTGGAAATGTGTAGAGAAGGGAGCGAACAACCCATGGAAGCCATCAAAGATCTTTGCATTCTCACAGGCAGGAGGGGTTAAAGGGCAACTGACTGCATGACACCTGAAAGCAAGCCCCTACGAAGTGGAGAATCCAGCAAATATATTACATCCTTTGGCATATTCTGTCATGAAGTGCCCCGGAGAACTAATTCAACTGTGCCAGCTTTTAAGTTAATGAGATCAAAGTGCCTCTGACTGCTCCTGCTGCAGTACACAAGAGGATATTTATAGCCAGTGCTCCATTCTCTTAAGGACAGGGCCAATCCTGGCACTGGCTGGGGGCGCTAGAAGCCTGCCTCACTGTTCACCCCGTCACAGCTTCTTTTCCACGGCTGTGCTGTGCTTCAGGGGCTAGCACCGTGATGTTTCTAAGAGATAAACAGGAGCACGTCCCGTTTCGTGCGAGAGACCGGAAGCACATTTGTTTGCCTTTTAAAAACGCTGCAGTGCTGGTGCCTAAAGCACAGCATAGTCTTGCTGTGGGAATGAATGGAAACACTCCCATCAGTGATGTAAATTCTGCCCAAGCAGCTCCAGCAATGGCAGAACGGCAAAATTACTTTCAAATCTTTGCCGTGCTGCCTCCTGATCCTCTTTTCTCTTCCTTTACATTTTCAGGTCTGTGAGCCAACACCTCTGTTACTGGACCGATAACAGTCACAGTTTGTGAAAGGGCCCCTTTATCCATAGGTAAATTCATCCCAACTCCAGTCTCCGTCTCAGCACAAGCAGCGCTGCTGATCTTCATCTTATGACTGTGCCTCCCAGCTCACTACCCAACTCCCATTCAGGTCACACTGTTCAACGGTTCCACTCCCTCCTCTGTGCGCAGCTGCACAAGTTCATATTAATACACCACTGCTGCCACCATCATTCCGCAGCATTGCCACATGTGTCTGCAGACCAGGCCCCTTCTCTGATCCACTTCCAAAAACACCCTGGGCCTGATATTCGAAAGGCATTTACACGGTTTACAGCCCAGTAAACCACATCAATGCCTTGAACGCGGATATTCAATGGCACTTACACGGTTAGTGCCGTTGAGTATCCCCGTCTAAGTCCCCTATGTGCCCCGATGCTATCAGGTTAGTATCGGGGCACGTCGGGGCGTTCCGGGGTGGAGCAGAGGCGGAGAGTGCTGTTAACCGGGATGCGGCAATGTTGCACCGCTATCTGGTTAGCGATCTGAGGCTAAAATTAGGTGAGCTTTTGGCTCGCCTAGTTTTAGAGGTGGATGCTAACCGGGTAGCGGTGCAATATCGCCACTACCCAGTTAGCTTCGGCGGCTCTGGGGCATGTGCGCCAAACCCAGATATTCAATGCTGTCACTGCAGCATTGATTATCTGGGCTGAGGGGATGGCGGGCATGGCTAAGCGCCGTTGCAGCACATAGCCTGCCCAAATCAATATCAGGCTCCATGTGTCACTGGACATGGTCTATGGCAGCAATGGAGAAAAACGGAGGGGGGGGGGGGTTGCTGGCTGCTCTGCCTCCTGTTTTCCCATGTGACTCAAGAGTGCATTCTATGTGGTGCTGCGCAGATGCAGTTCCTTCTTGCATGCACAGAGTTTTGGGCACGTGGAGTCTGAGCATGGACAGTGGGGCCAGGGCTGCAACTCATCGTGAGCACTCAGGATTTATGGTGTAGGCAGCAATGGACATAGGCAGAGTAAGAGCGGTGTTTTGGGTACATTTTTATTATCATGGCACCACCTGCTTCTCATGTCCTTAAAACAATGAAACTGCGATTCTTACTTAAAGGTCTTAAGGGTGTGAGACGCATACCAAAAATCCTTCAGTAGGAACTTCTCAAACAAAAAGCAAATCCTGGATTTAAAAATACTCTCCAGCCCTTGATAAAAGGGAAAAGTGGTTGATCTGTTTCCGCCGCTTTCCTACTGTCCATCCATAGCACTGGGCACTAACATTTTATGTTCAAATATTTTTATTGATGCAAACAGCAACGCTCCCAGCATGTGGGTGTTCTTACAGTGGCAGGAGCTTACAACCAGAATATAAATCCTTTTTATATATTTATACAGTTTTATTTTTCCCTTTCCACCCCAACCCCCTCCTCTTCTATGTTTAGTTGAAATCTTATTTGTTTCTTACTGATAAAAAAAGAAAAGAAAAACAAAAATAAATTACAACAAGCGCTCCCAGATTGTGGTTGTTCTGACACAATACCGGGAGTCAATAAACAGTACACAAAACCAGTTATTCATTTTTACACTTTCCCAACCTCCCCATTTCCCTCCCTTATCCCCACCCTCTCCCCACCACACCCATCCAACATTGCTTCCCCTCTTTTGAATAACCTAACAAAGTATTCTAATGTATGGTATGGTAGGGGAGGCAAGAGCAAAATACACCCGAACAGAATGAGCCAGAGTGAGAGTGTTCTGACCACTCACCATTACCAATATATAGTAGAACACTATGGGCCCGATATTCAAAGGCATTTACACAATTTACAGAGCTGTAAACCATGCAAATGCTGCTTAGGTGGATATTCAGCAATATCCCCGATTATCGGGGCATGTTGTGGGCGTGTAGCGTGTTGCTATCCGTGTAGCGGCGACATTGCTCCGCTGCCGAGTTAGTGACCTGTTGTTAAAATATGGGTGCCGCATATGACCCTGGCATTGACTATCCAGGGTTAAGGTTTGGTGGCGGCGGCTATGCACCGTAATGGTGTATAGCCATCGCTATGGAATATCAGACTCTATAGGCTTAGATATGTTCAGCATTCCATGACCACCGTTAAGCAATGAAAATCCCCGCCAGCCATTCTGCCCTTACCTTCCCGGACCTCCCCAGTACTCACTCCATCCAACACTCAAACACGTATGCAACCCTTCAACCATCCCTTTCGCAAGAAGGTATCGCCCCTAGCCTCCATCTCTCTTGTGATCTATGCTACCCCTACTATTTACTCCCCTCCCTGTTGTGTGAGGCAGAGCCCCCCGAGGTCTAGTCTAGAACCAGTCACTAACAATTATCCAACACATTCATTCAGAACCTGACACCTGATTTTGAGGGACAAAGTTTGGCTATAGGGACTCCAGGTCCCCAGAAAACTCTCCCAATTCCTCTCAGGGCCACTGGCCCTTTCTTGTTAGAAAAGCAGAAGATTGTGCCCCAATGCTCCATCCCAACAGCGCTATCCGTGTCTGACCCTCTGCACCAGCCATCAGAATTTCTTCCATCCTAGTACAGAACAGGCTACGAAGATCTACCGCTGGGAGGTGCATGAGGTAACTCCGCACCTGCACGTACATAAAAAGGTCACCCGCCTGAAGCACATAACGATCCCTCAGGTCAGCAAAAGCCAAAGGACAACCCGCCTCAGTCAACAGCTGTTCCATGCGCTCAATTTCACGCTCATCCCATCGAACATATGCTCTCCCCATCTGTCCCAGCAGATAATCATCATTTCCCTGAAGCGGAAGGTATGGAGTGACTCTGGCATTAGAATGTAACTTATGGCACAGCAGTCATCACCCTTGTGGAAATAAGTACATTACACTGAAGGGGTGCACAAGCTCTTGACTGAACCATATGCAATGCATACCAAAGAGATAATGGGGCCACCAATGACTCCTCCATCTCCAAGGGATACAGTCTGAAGTACTGTACAACCAGTCCCGCAAGTGGTGGCCTACACAAGCCAAGTTATACCGCACCATATCCGGGAGGCCCAACCCACCTGAGGCCCAGGATCTCTTCAGTTCTGAAATTTTGATGTTTGAGCGCCTCCCCCTCATAAGAACATAAGATATGCCATACTGGGTCAGACCAAGGTCCATCAAGCCCAGTATCCTATTTCTAACAGTGGCCAATCTAGGTCACAAGTACCTAGCAGTTTCTCCAAAGGACACAGGTTCCACGATGCTTGTATTGTGGAAAGCAGTGGATTTCCCGGGTCCCCTTTAATAATGGTTTATGGACCATTTATGGTTTATGAACTATTAGATAAACTGAAGAGTAGCAAATCACCTGGGCCGGATGGTATACATCCTAGGGTGTTGAAAGAACTGAAATATGAGATTGCAGACCTGTTATTAGTAATCTGTGAACTATCATTAAAATCATCTCTAATACCTGAAGATTGGAGGATCGCCATTGTAACACCAATTTTTAAAAAGGGTTCCAGGGGTGATCCGGGAAACTACAGACCAGTGAGCTTGACGTCAGTACCGGGAAAAATGGTAGAAACCATCATAAAGAATAAAATTACTCAGCATGCAGATAGTCACGATCTAATGGGAGACAGCCAACATGGCTTTAGACAAGGAAGATCTTGTCTTACTAATCTGTTATGTTTTTTTGAAGGAGTGAATAAACAGGTGGGCAAAGGTGAGTCGGTTGATATTGTGTATCTGGACTTTCAGAAAGCCTTTGACAAGGTCCCTCATCAGAGACTTTTGGCAAAACTAAAGAGTCATGGGATAGGAGGCAGTGTACTATGTGGATCAGGAACTGGTTAAAAGATAGAAAGCAGAGGGTAGGGCTAAATGGCCAATTTTCCCAATGGAGAAAGGTGAATAGTGGTGTACCCCAGGGATCTGTGCTGGGTCCGCTGCTTTTTGACATATTCATAAATGACCTGGAAAGTGGAATAACGAGTGAGGTTATCAAATTTGCAGATGACACAAAACTAAAGTTGTTAAAACCCAAGAGGATTGTGAAAAATTGCAAGAGGATCTTGATAAATTGGAAGACTGGGCATCAAAATGGCAGATGAAATTTAATGTGGACAAGTGCAAGGTTATGCACCTAGGGAAGAACAACCCAAACTATGGTTACACGATGCAAGGTTCCACATTAGGAACCACCACCCAGGAAAATGATTTATGCGTCATTGTGGATACCATGTTAAAACCCTCGGCCCAGTGTGCAGCGGCAGCCAAGAGAGCAAATAGAATGCTAGGTATGATAAGGAAAGGAATGGAAAATAAAACAAAAGATATTATAATGCCTCTATATCGTTCCATGGTGAGACTGCACCTTGAATATTGTGTGCAATTCTGGTCGCCGTATCTTAAAAAGGATATAGCGATTTAAGAAAAGGTTCAGAGAAGAGCCACCAAAATGGTAAAGGGGATGGAAGGATACTCCTATGAGGAAAGGCTAAAAAGGTTAGGGCTCTTTAACCTGGAAAAGAGACGGCTGAGGGGAGATATGATAGAAGTCTATAAATTAATGAACGGAGTGGAACGGGTAAACGTAGATCGATTGTTTACGTTATCAGAATATAGAAAGACTAGGGGACATGCAATGAAGCTACAGGGTAAACTATTTAAGACTAATAAAAGAAAATATTTTTTCACTCAACGTGTAATCAAACTCTGGAATTTGTTACCGGAGGATGTAGTAAAGGCTGTTAGTGTAGCTGGGTTTAAAAAAGGTTTGGACAAGTTCCTGGAGGAAAGGTCCATAAACCATTATTAAGAAGTGACCGAAGATATCAATGCTTGACCCAGTACAAGCATTGTGGAACTTGTGTCTCTTGGGGAAACTGCTAGGTACATATGACCTAGATTGGCCACTGTTGGAAACAGAATACTGCGCTTGAAGGACCTTGGTCTGACCCAGTATGGCATATCTTATGTTCTTATGACCTTTCCTCCAGGAAATTATCCAAACCTTTTTTAAACCCAATTACACTTAAGGTTTTTACTACATCCTCCGGTAATGAATTCCAGAGTTTGATTCGGCGTTGAGTGAAAAAATATTTTCTCTTATTAGTCTTAAATAGGTTACTCTGTAGCTTCATTGCATGTCCCCTAGTCTTTCTATATTTTGATGGCGTAAACAATCGATCTACGTTTACCCATTCCACTCCATTCATTAATTTATAGACCTCTATCATATCTCCACCTCGACCGTCTCTTTTCCAGGTTGAAGAGCCCTAACCTTTTAAGCCTCTCCTCATAGGGGTATCCTTCCATCTCTTTACCATTTTGGTGGCTCTTCTCTGTACCTTTTCTAATAATGCTATATCCTTTTTAAGATACAGCGACCAGAACTGCATGCAATATTCAAGGTGTGGTCGCACCATGGAATGATACAGAGGCATTATAATAGCATTTTTTTATTCTCCATTCCTTTCCTTATTTATTTTATTTATTTATTTATGTAAACGGATTTCTATACCGCCTTATCCTGCAATCAAGGTGGTCTGAACAGCAAACAATCAATAAGATACAGTGTCTAGTGTGTGCATGCAGTGAGTAGTGTATGCGTGTGAGTGTGTCTGATCTTGATTCTTGGTGTGCTATTTACAGCGTGCGCTATTTACAACGCTATGGGTATCAGGTCCTTGCTTAATTACTATTATAGTGACATGGGAGGGGGGTATTAAGGTGTCTGTTGCATGGTTTAAGTAATGTCACCGTAGTGTTCTATGAAGAGGGTCGTCTTCAGTAGTTTCCTGAAATCCTTAAGGTCTGTTGTTGAACGCTTATGATTCCTAGCATTCTATTTGCTTTCTTGGCTGCCGCTGCACACTGGGCCAGAGGGTTTGAACATGTTATCCACGATGATGCCTAAATCTTTTTCCTGGGTGGTGATTCCTAATATGGAACTTTGCATCATGTAACCATAGTTTGGATTGTTCTTTCCTAGGTGCATACCTTTGCACTTGTCCACATTACATTTCATCTGCCATTTGAACATCCAGTCTTCCAATTTATCAAGGTCCTCTTGCTTTTTTTCACAATCCTCTTGGGTTTTAACAACTTTGAATAATTTTGTGTGATCTGCAGATTTGATTACCTCACTCGTTATTCCCATTTTCAGGTCATTTACGAATGTTAAAAAGAGGTGGACCCAGCACAGATCCCTGGGGTATTCCACTATTCACCTTTCTCCATTGGGAAAATTGGCCATTTAGCCCTATCCTCTGCTTTCTATCTTTTAACCAGTTCCTGATCCACAATATACACTGCCTCCTATCCCATGACTTTTTAATTTCGCCAAGAGTCTCTCATGACGGACCATGTCAAAGGCTTTCTGAAAATCCAGATACAGGTAGACTAACCTTTGTATACCTGTTTATTCACACCTTCAGATTAGTAAGACAAGCCTTCCTTGGCTAACGCCATGTTGGCTTTCTCCCATTAAGCCATGACTATCTACATGTTTCGTTATTTTGTTCTTTATAATGGTTTTTACCATTTTTCTAGGTACTGACGTCAGGCTCACCAATATGTAGTTTCCCGGATTACCCCTGGAACCCTTTTTAAAAATTGGCATTACATTGGCCATCCTCCAATCTTCAGATATTACAGATGATTTTAATGATAGTTCCCAGATTACTAATAGTAGGTCTGCAATCTCATATTTCAGTTCTTTCAACACCCTTGGATAAATACCATCCAGTCTAGGTGATTTGCTACTCTTCAGTTTATCAAATAGTTGTAATAAATCTTCCCGGTGTATCAATATTTCTTTCAATTCTTCCGCAGTATCACTTTTAAATGCCACTTCAGTCATGGGTAACATCCCTACATCTTTCTGAGTAAAGACCGCAGCAAATAATTCATTCAGTCGCTCCGCTATGGCCTTGTCCCCTCTTAGTGCCCCTTTTACCACTCCATCATCTAATAGTTCAACTGACTCTCTCACAGGTATTTTGCTATGCATGTACTTGAAAAAGTGTTTATTACTTATATGTTTTTGCTTCCACAGCAAGCTTTTTCTCAAATTCTCTTTATGACTAGTTTATCAATGTCTTGCATCTAACTTGCCAGTGCTTATGTTGTTTCCAGTTTTCATCATTTGGCTCCTTTTTCCATTTCCTAAAAGATGTTTTTTTGGCAACAGCAGCTTCTCTGATCTCACCTTTAAACCATGCTGGCAGTTTTTTGGACTTCCTTCCACTTTTCTTAAAGCATGGAATACAGCTGGTCTGAGCTTCCAAGATAGTAGTTTTAAACAACACCCATGCTTGATGTAAATCTTTAACCTTTGCAACTGCTCCTTTTAGTTTTTTCTTAACTATTTTCCTCATTTTATCATAGTCTCCCTTTTGAAAGTTAAAAGGCAGTACTGTGGACTTCCTTGTTGTCCTTCCTCCATTTATTAAATCAAATTGAATACACAAAGGACGCAGAAGCCTTCCTACAAGCTATGGGATCCTTACAATACACCCAAATGATCAACACACCAACACACAAACACGGATCATCACCAGACCTCATATTCGCACCCAATTTTCTAACGGACAATGGTAACATATCTACACCAGATGTCACCCCCGTCCCATGGTCAGACCATCACATAATCAAAACAAAGGTCATGCCACAAGGACAAAACCATGACAAAAACCTAGACAAACCAACAGCACAAAGAAGATTTAAAAGCTTCAACAAGGACCAATTTCTCAAGGACACGATACCGCACCTGAATACGGAAGAAGAGGATTTAGACGATCAAATCAGAAAATGGAACAGCATCATCAATGCAGCCTCCAAAGCCACCGAACACAGACCCAAGAAAGATCACCGCACTAGGGCACATCTCACACTCTGGTACTAAAAAAACATACGGATCAAAAAAAGAGAACTCAGGAAGTTAGAACGGCAATGGAGACACACCAAGTCTCCCAACAAACAGGCTCTATACTTAGCAAAACAAAAAGAGTACAACGATCTCATCAACCAAACAAAGAGAGAATACCACACCAACCTCATACTCAAATCAAACAACAAACCGAGAGTGCTCTTCGAAATTGTGAAAACACTCACCAAGGAGAACAAATCCGACAGCGAAGTGCAAATAGACCCACAAACATTCGCAGACCACATCCAAGACAAATTCCACTCAGCTCCACGAAGGAATACTAACACAAGCACCAAACCAACCACCACCCCAAGAAAAACTTGGGACAAATTCAGCAACCCATCCACAGAGCAGCTCTCACACATCATCACCGCCCTCAACACAAGCATGGCCCAAACAGACCCATGCCCAGTCACATGGATCAAAACGACAAAGTCAAACTTCATCCACACCATACACAACATGGTGAAAAGTTCTCTAACACAAGGTATCATGCCAGACCAGCTAAAACTCGCCACAATAAGATAAATCCCGAAGAAATCAGCACTCGACAAACACAACCCAGCAGCCTACAGAACCATCTCAAGCATCCCCTACTGGCTAAGATTATTAAGAAAGTGGTACAACATCAACTACAAGACCACATCGACAACCACGCACAACTCAACCACAACCAACATGGTTTCTGCCCCAACCATGGAGTTGAAACACTCCTGCTATACCTCTTTAACGACATGCTACACCTCACAGACAACAGCAAGAACGGAATACTCATGATCTTCATTGACCTATCATCAGTGTTTGACACAATCGACCACGGAACACTACTAGCAAGACTACAGAACATCGGACTACACGGAGCCACACTGAGGTGGTTCCACTCTTACCTAACGGACAGACAGATACAGGTCATGATTGAGCCCAACACATCCCAACCCATAAAAGTCATGCAAGGCGTACCCCAAGGATCCGCACTATCAGCTCTCTTATTCAACATCTACATCCAACCAATATGCAACATCATAAAAGAGCACGGGATAAAATACACAATCTATGCGGACGACATAATGATATACACACCAATCACCCTCAAAAACCCAGACCACACCAAGATAACAGACTGTCTCACACATATGAACATCTGGTTTCAAGACAACAACATGACCATAAACTACAGCAAGACCGAGGCGCTAATCATCACACGAAACTCCGACTTCATCCCCCCCCCCCCCCCGCGACATCAAGATAGGCACCACAACCATACCCATACAATCAGAAGTGAAATACCTCGTTGTGACAATGGACAAAGAACTTAACCTTCAGTCCCACATCAGCAGAACCACCAAAAATGCATACCACAGGATGAGACTAGTACGACGACTCAAGCTCCTCCTCACTCAGGAACACTTCTGCACAGTTTGTCAAGCACTAATAACCCCAATCCTAGACTTCTGCAACCCAATCTATCTAGGTCTAATGAAACAGATACTAAGACCATTGCAACTGGCACAAACACTGCAGCACGCATAATTGCTGGCACCACAAGACAAGAACACATCACACCCACCCTAAAAGAGCTCCACTGGCTGCCTATCAGTGCCCGCATTAGATACAAGACAATCATAAACATTTTCAAAATCAAACATCAATCATCAGCTTTCAGCCTACACCCACTCATACAACCAGACAACAGCACAAGACCGAGAAGAAGAGGCACATCCAACCGTGTCAACACACCTAAAGATATCAACAGGGTACGCAAGGACACCGAAAAACGAGCCTTATCAAAGGCAGCACCAACAATCTGGAACGCCCTCCCCGACGAACTGCGTTCAACACAACAGACCTTAAGGAGTTCAGGAAACTACTGAAGACAACCCTCTTCATAGAACACTACGGTGACATTACTTAAACCATGCAACAGACACCTCAATTCCCCCCACGTCACTATAATTGTAATTAAGCAAGGAACTGATACCCATAGCATTGTAAATAGCGCACGCTGTAAATAGCACCACAAGAATCAACGTCCAGACACACTCACACGCATACACTACTCACTGCATGTACACACTATACCCTGTACCTTATTGATTGTTTGCTGTTCAAACCGTCTTGATTGTAGGATAAGGCAGTATAGAAATACGTTTAAATAAATAAATAAATGAGATCATGCTATGATCACTATTGCCAAGTGGCCCCAACACCCTTATCTCTTGCACCAGATCTTGTGTTCCATTAAGGACTAGGTCCAGAATGGCTTCCTCTCTTGTCTGTTCATAAACCAGTTGCTCCAAGAAGCAGTCATTTATTTCATCTAGAAACTTTATCTCCCTAGCATGTCCTCTAAGAAACTGACCCAGTCGATACCAGGGTAACTGAAATCACCCATTATTACTGTACTGTAACTTTTGTTAGCGTCCCTGATTTCTTTGAGCATTGCATCATCCATTTGTTCATTCTGGCCAGGTGGTCAATAGTACACCCCCACTACCACTGCTTTCCCTTTCCATTGTTTACATGGAATTTCAATCCATAGAGATTCTACAGTGTATTTTATTTCTTGCAAGACTTTAATCCTTTGTGACTCAATGCCCTCTCTAACACAGTGCAACCCCTCCACCAATTTGATCTGCTCTATCATTATGACATAGTTTGTACCCAGATCACAGTGTCCCACTGGTTGTCCTCCTTCCACCATGTCTCTGAGATACAATCATATCTAAAGCGTAGTTACTCACCTGTAAAGGGTGTTCTCCAGAGACAGCAGGAATCAATCCTCACATATGAGTGACATCGGCACTAATGGAGCCTGTGTGGAGCATTTCCCCAGCTTTCAAAGAAAGCCTTTGGGAATGCTTGCTTCCCAAAGAAAGCCTTTGGGAATGCTTCCCGCCCAAGGGTGCCATATTGCTCAGTCAGATGATATAGCTTAGGCAAAGGACAAAAAGGTAAAGGAGACAACTCCCAGAGAAGGAGGGAGGGTTGTGAGGACTGATTCCTGCTGTCCCTGGAGAATACCTGTCACAGGTTAGTAACTATGCTTTCTCCAGGAACAAGCAGGAAGTCAGTCCTCATATATGGGATTCCCTAGCTCCAGTCTGCCGGGGCCCGAACCACGACAGTAGCAGCGGTGACCCAAGGGAGGTCGTGAGTTGCAGAAGGTGAGACCCTACCGAAAGACTCTGTAGACGCCGCGTCCAGCATTACCATAACTCTGGTAGCCTGAACACTGAAGGGTTGGAGGGCAGGAGTTGCCTATACACTGAGAATGCTTCTGATCACTGCCTGGCCAAAGGCACTGTCCCTGTGGGACTCACTCTCAAGGTAGTAGTGGGCTGTGAACATATAGACTGAAGACCACGTGGCGGCCTTACAGATTTCTTGCACTGGCACTGCGCATAAGTTGGCCAACGATGTGAGAATAGCCCTCACGCGATGAGCAGTGATCCAGCGCTCCAGAGAGAGGCCAGCTTGCTTATATGTGAGGGAAATACAGTCTGCCACCGAGGCACTTAAGGTACATTCCAATGTATAATTCAAATGCCTGTATGTGGCACCCGAGCATGGTGCCCTGGAGCACTTGCGCCCCATGGCATCGAAGGCCTGGGCTTCCTGCCGGGGAGAATGGAAGAGTAGGTCTTTTGACTCTTCAGTTTTTGCATGGAGAACTCAATCACCATCGAGCTGTGGAGGAGTTGTGGCTTATGGAACCCAGAGCCCTTCCAGATGCAATAGATGGCGTCCAGGCACCAACTGACCACCCGCACAGAGGCCGGGGACTCCCACATCCGGAGAAGCTTTCTCTCGAGGATAGGTGGAACTGACACCGTAAGAATCTCCTTGGGAGAGGACTCATATTGTAGGATCTTTAGCTCCTCGGTGTGCGGATCCTCCTCAGACTCCATCTGGATTGAAAGAGCCTGGGCCATGTCATGAACTAAGTCATGAAAGACTATGTCCTTAGGCGAGGAGTTGCACTGAGGCTCCAATGGAGATGGCTCGGAGGGGACATCCCAGTGTTGGGAGCTCTGCGGGGAAGCCTCGTCCTCGGTCTCCCAGTCGGAGCCTGAGGGTGTCGAGGAGTCAACCTGTGGGTGGCTCTGAGGAACGCCCCCCCCCCCCCGGAGGACATGGAGTCAGACTCCCAGAAACTCGCCGGAGAGGATTGGAACCCCGAGAAGCGTGATCGAGACCTTAATCAATGCCGAGGACTTACCCGAGGCCAGTGGCTCTCGGTGCCAAGTTTGATGGCTGGAGACTACCCCGAGGCCAGGGGGGCTCGGTGTTGGGGCCGATGATGCTGGGGGGCCTGACATCAATGCCCACTGCAAGGCCAAGATGGAGGAGAGGCTCTGCTCCATGACCGCCATGCGTGACTCGAGGCCCGATGGCAGTGTGCAGCACTCGGCATGGACACCAAAGGCCTCGGGACCAATGCCGGCACTCCGGAGAATACATCCTTGAGGAGGACTATAGGTTCACGGGTCCTGGCACTGTCTCTGCTGGCCGAGGACTCTTATCTCGAGACTTTCTGAGGGCGCTGTTCGGAGTCCCCTGAGTCCCGTCGAGGGACCTTGCCTGGTTTGATCGGAGGCACCTCCTTCAGGACCTTCTTCTTTTTTTGGGATGGTCTGGGGTCGCACCGGAGGAGCCGCTGCCGTGGGACTCCGAGGACGCCCGGATCTCTCATGAAGGGCCGTCTTCAGGGCTCAGCGATGGGGAAGCTGGCGCAGAGTCAGACCTTGGGAAAAGCTTCCTCTGCAACTCAGACCACCCACTGTTGGTTTTAGAGGTCATGGCCTGGTACTGGTCGCAGGTGGAACTATCATGGTCTGGGCCCAGGCAACAGATGCACCAGTCGTGAGTATCAGTGACTGAAATAGCCTGACTAGAGCGGTCGCATTTTTTGAACCCACTGGGAGTCATGGTGGGAGCACACCCGACTGGGTGAAGAAGACTTATTAAACGTTGGCTGCTACACAGAGCCCTGTCCTGTGCTTCTATGGTAAAGTCTTACCAATTTACTGGGTGATTCAAACAGCTTTTGGTTTGATAGAAGGCACCTTTTAAATTGCCCCTTTGATCTGTCACTTGCCTTTAACATGGAATTCTAAAATACACAGATTTATCAGCTTTACCCCAAAAAGTCCCTTTTATCCCAAGATTTAGAGTTTATTCCAGAAGATTATACTCACAAGTGTAGATCTACTTCCAGTTATAGCAGTCCACAAGAAGGACCCCAGCAAACAATCCATCCACCTCATTTCCTTCCGCCAGAGAAAGATGGGCAACACCTGGAGTATGTAGAGCCACTTGGGGAAAAGAGACACTTTATATAGGCTAATATGACTGCAGAGAGACAGCGGCAAAACCCTTCATCAACTCATTTGAAGCTCTAGGTCCCGCAAGAGCTCCGTAACATTAAGGGCATACAAATCTGCCGGATCATTGGGGAGCTAAACCCCTAAATATTTAAACAAACCCTCCGCCCACTTCAAGGGGAAAATCCCCCCCCATCTCAGGTCCACCTAAGTTCAGAATGTAAAGGAAGAGCCTCAGATTTATCCATATTTAATTTAAGCCCTGCAAAGCTTCCATAATTTCTGAACTCCTGCAGTAACAGCTCCAAGGAAGCTCTGGGGTCCGCCAAACATGTGAGCATATTATAGGCAAAGGCAGAGATTCAAAATTCTTCCATTCCTACTCGCCCACCCCCCAGCAGGTCATGCGTACACAAACGTTCCAGCAGGGGTTCAAGATGGAGAACAAAGTAGGAAGGGGGAGAGAGGACACTACTTTCTATTGCCTCTCTGCAATGGAAAGTCTGCGATCAGCACCATTAACCAGGATGCTCCACATTGATTCGCATAGAGCAACTGCTCCACATCCACACAGAACCTATCAATGCCAAACGCCTCCAGTACCATATACATATAGTCCCACTGCACCCGATCAAATGCTTTTTCAGCATCAAAACTGATAAGCATCGTGGGGAGTTTCTTCTGATGACTGGTATACTGGGCAGCTAAGATCTTCTGCACATTCCTGGCAATGTTCTTCCCCTGCACAAACCCTACCTCAGACTCTCCTATGAGAGGCATGAAAGGGGCAAGTCCATCCGCCATTATCTTGGCCAAAATTTTGATATCAATGTTAAGCAGTGATATGTGCCTGTAGGACCCAGGCAGCATCGGTTCCTTTGCAGCTTTCACCAGAACCGTTATAAGGGTCTTGCTGTGCTCATAGGGGAAGCACCGCAGTTGAATACAATCCGAGTAGTATTCAGCTAACAGGATAACAACCCTTTCTTGTAGCAGTTGATAGAATTTACTCCGATATCCATCCAGGCCCGGTGAACAACATTTCCGAAGCTTCCGTATACAACCCTGCACTTACTGCGCTGTCTGCAGAGCATTTAGCTTAGCTACCTGGTCCAAAGCCAACCGAGGTAACCCACATGTATGTAGATATGAGCATGCATGCCCCACATCACAGGTCTCCGCCTGACAGAGGTCCTGATACAAATCTCAGAAGGCTCGCTCAACCCAATTGGGTAATGTGCACCTGCCCCTTACTATCCCAAGGTGCCCAGACAGACCTCTACCCATCCCCTTTTGAACAGCAAGTAGAGCAACTTCCTGGTTTTATTCCCATACCAGTAAAGTTTGTAACAATAAAAGAAGGGTGATTTGTGTGCCCTCTGGTGTATGAGGGCATTAAGCTCAGCTTGAATCGCCAACATGGCCGCCCCCTCCCGTCCCCCGAGGGCTGCACAGCATACCAGCATCGCACGGCACACAGGTCCTTCTCCTTCCGCTTCGTCCAACAGTACTCTAAGAATGTGACTCTGTAGAACAACCTTGGCCATCTCCCAAAACAGAGCAGGGGAACTCAAATGCTGTGCATTGTGGAACTCAAAATCTGTCCATTGGGTGCAAAGGAAGAACAAGAACTCTATCATCTGCCACATGCAATGAGAACGCCACACCTGACCTACAGATTCCGCATCCCAATCCAGATCAACCCAAATTAGTGAGTGGTCCAAAATCACGATGGGGCCCTGTCCAACATCTCTGCTGCCACAAGGAAGTAGTCTATTCGTAAGTCCAACCTGTGTGCCCTAGAGATGTGAGAATAGTCTTTTTCAGAGGCTACAAGACCCTCCAGATATCCAGTAAGTCATAGCCATCACATAACTCCCGGATCTGGTGGGCTCACTGAGCATCACTGCCTCTCACCTGGGACAATCTGTCCAGGGTCTCATCCAGGACACAACTAAAGTCACCACTGAGCAGAGGTTTGATGTGCTCCAACTCAGAGATATACCTCGTCACCTCCTGATAAAAATAAGGTTCATATGTATTGGGCCCATAGTCATTACCCAGTAAAATTGGCTGCCCTTGCAGCTTCCCCTGAAGGAGCAAAAAGCAACCCTTTGGATCAGCACGAACAGTGGTCACCAAAAACCCTACCTGTTTTCTGACAAGAATGGCCACTCCTGCCTTCCTATCACCGGAAGAGGCCCCATACACTTCACCCACCCACCACCTCTTCAGTTTATGATTTTCTGCTTCAATCTGATGGGTCTCCTGGAGGAAGGCAATATCAGTTTGTTTATCCCGCAAAGCCTGCAGGATTTTGTGCTGCTTAACCGGTGTCCCAATGCCACAGACATTCCAAGCCACAACACGTATGGCCTTACCCATGACCCATTCAGGGCACAGCATCCGAGAAATAAGTTTTTGTTTTTAAGTTATTTGGCCATGAGAGCCCTCGCAGCCCAGTGCCCCCTGCTCACTAGGGTGGTCCATAAAAATGAATTCCTGAATTCCTTTGTTCCCTGGCCTGATTCTGGTTCCATTTAGGTAGAAAACACTGTGTACAAAGTTTGAAGCCAATCAAATAATATTTAGGGGTGGCTCAACAAGTCTTGAGATTTCCCCCTGGGAGCAGATGACGAAATGTTGCATCATCTTGTATCATCCACTCAGTTCCACGCTGATTACATTTGATTGCGTCATATTTGAACTAATCTCGTCTCTGAGAGGTGGCAAAGACATTGTACTATTATCTTTGTATCTTTATTCTTTTCAGATGGCGAAAAAACGTGGTTTTTATCTCACTGAAGAAATGTCCACCACAATTCTGGGGGCCAAGCTCCCCAGCAAGGAGCAAATGTTAAGTGTATTTTTACATCACCATATGACATTAAACAAAGGCGTTAGTGAAAGTGCATCTATTGTAACAAGTGAAGTAGAAGCTTACTGGGAAAAGGCCAGGCTTCCTGTTCAAAGAAATGACAAAATTCAAGAAAAAGTAAAGAAATTGTTCAATCAGTGGAAACCTTTGAAGAAAAACAAAGGGAGAGGAGGGAAACAAGAGGCAAATGAAAAAGAATTCCAGGTTGCAATGAAAAACCTATTTGATGTGGCGCATGCCAATGCAATGTCTTTAATTCATATTCAAGAAGACAAAGAATTCTTAATAGCGCAACGAGAACCAGGGCACCGCGGCTCAATGTGCGCGATGGACAAGAAACTGGCCAACACGGAAGCAAGATCGCAACAGCGAGAAGAAGAACTGAAAAGGCGCAGACAAAAACATGTTGCCAAAGCCGAGGCAACTACAAGCCAAATTCAGCTGGAAGGATCTTCTTCCTCAGCAGAGTCAGGTGAAGACTCGTCGACATCTGCGGATTCAGATAACGGACTGAAGAAAGCAACTCCACAAACGAAGCAGTTTCGACCTAACAATGTCTGGACCCCAGAGCTTACAGCAGCCCTGGATCGGACAGGGACAACGGATCGCAATGCTCTGTTTGTGGTAGCTGAAACCGCCAGAAGTCTGGGACATTATCCTGGGGAGCTCAATATCAGCCGCTCCAGCGTCAAGCGCCATAGAGAAAAGCACCGTCAGCAACAATGGACAGACCTGCACAACGCATTCAAAGCCGAAGGCAAAACATGCATTGTGCATTGGGATAGCAAGTTATTGCCATCTCTCCTCTGTTCAACCACATCCGTTGACCGCCTTCCAGTTTTGATAACGGCTGTCTCCACTGGAGAAACACAACTTTTTGGTGTACCAAAACTGACATCAGGAACAGGTGAGAATCAAGCTGCAGCAGTTTATGAACTGTTACAGGAATGGTGTTTGGATGAAAAGGTTGCAGGCTTCTGCTTTGATACAACTGCATCGAACACGGGATGTCGATCAGGAGCGTGCATTCTTCTAGAACAGAGACTCCGTCGCACAGTCCTTCATTTGGCATGCCGCCATCACATTTACGAAATAATTCTTGGTGCAGTATTCTCTACATGCTCTGGAGCTTCATTGGGTCCCGATGTCCAACTCTTTCGCCGGTTCCAAAAGAATTGGGGCTCCCTTGACAAGTCCAACTATCAAACTGGAAAAGACTTGGAGGTGCTGCAACCTGACAGGGATCGCATCATGAAATTTGCGGAATCCAAGTTGGCACAGGGCAATCACCGAGATGATTACCTGGAATTCTTGGAGTTAACGATTGTCTGCCTTGGAGGGAATCTTCCTAGTTTCAATTTCAAGAAACCCGGAGCTTTCCATCATGCCAGATGGATGGCAAAAGTCTTGTACTGTCTCAAGATTTGGATGTTCCGAGGACAACTCAAAGATCTTACCCAACGGGAGGAGTCCTGTGTTCGTGATGTGAGCATTTTCTCCATCCTGATTCATGTGGAAGCCTGTTTTTCTGCCCCTGATGCCGCAGTTGCTCCTTGAACAGATTTGGAGATGCTGAAGAAACTACACTCTTACCACAATGACCATGTTGGAAGAGCGGCCAGAGACAAACTGCAACAGCATCTGTGGTATGTGTCAGAGGAGCTTGTGGCACTGTCACTGTTCGATGAAGCTGTTTCAGCACCGACAAAGCGGGCCAGTGTCGGCCATGATCCCGGCAGAATCAGATGAAAGCAATGAGGATGATGACGAAGACGAAGATCCCCCAAAGCGGGTCGAATTGAAAAGTTCCATGATTCCACCACTTGAATCTTTTGCAACTCGCAAGTCAATCCGTTTCCTGAAACACCTCGACATCAACAGTGATTTTCTTAATGCAGACCCAGAAGACTGGGAAGAGAATGCATCATTCAAAGACGGTCTGAAGAAAGTAAAAAATCTTCCAGTGATCAACGATGTGGCTGAGCGAGGGGTCAAACTCATTGAGGAGTTCAACGGCCGACACACCACAAAAGAAGAGCAACTCCAGTTCCTTCTGGGTGTTGTCTCGCAACACCGTAAGATGTTCCCCACATCGTCAAAGTCCTTACTAGCATCTGGACCACATTGAGTGCTTGGCAAGCATGATACCCCCGTCTATGAGCGGATAATACCCAGTGGTCTGACGAACCCTGGGGGGGATCCAGGGGCCTGATAGATAGGGACCTTGAGTCACCCCTAAATATTATTTGATTGGCTTCAAACTTTGCACACATTATTTTCTACATAAATGGAACCAGAATCAGGCCAGGGAGCAAAGAAATTCCTACGTTTATTTTTTCCCCTATGGCAGTGGACCACCCTACTGCTCACCTTACCTCAATCTCACCCAACCAACTACCCCTACATCCACTCTCATACACCAAAAGAACCCTGGTCTAGCCCCACCCCACACAGCACCCCCCTTCCTCCCCCACTGCCCCTGGCCCCACCCACTTCCCCCTCACCTATCCATCTTATTCCTCCCATACTCCTGTCTCATCTTACTCCTTGCTCCAGGAGTCCCTCTGACAGATCCGCGATATGTAAGGCTCCCTGTCCCACCCCTCCCCCCAGACCCTAACACCAGCTACTGTTAGCTAGACTCTCTCTTCCCATCCATAGGGGATCTTCACAACCTCTATAAGGACAGGAACAAGTGTAGCCTCCCACACAGCCACTCCCATCCATTGCAACCACCTACATCCCTTCCTACATGCGCGCTTTGCTTACCCTCTTATAACAGTCACATCTCCCCTACCACATTCCGCATACCACTCCCAGTCAACCGACACAGGCTCAAGTCCCCACCACATTCACCCACGTCTGACAACAAAGTCACTATCCTCCCTCACCAATCCCTCCATTCATACCCTGAACCTCATCCACCATGCTCCCATATCATGCACATACATGCCCCAACCACCCATCAAGCCATTAACCATACTCCCATCCTTAGCCACACAAAACCAACCATACAAAAGCATCCTACAACCACGCACTCCCCACCCTTCCTGCCTCACTCCCAAACCCGTTCTGACCAGTGCAATGATACGTGCAGCAGAAAGATCAACCACACTTCTCCCAAATACCTGTGAGACAGAGAGGCTGGAAAAGAGAAGAAAAATATAAGACATAGGAAGGAGAGAGAGAGAGAGAAATGAGTAAAATGAAGTGGGCAGCAATAAAATAGAATAGAGAACCAAGGGCAAACAGAAAACCCACAAGAGACCCCCCTGTACTTGTCAGCGATGTGGAGACCAAAATGGAGAAACTCGCAGGAGGAGAGATGAGGGGAGACAAGGTCAGCACATTACCTAACCAACAGAAAAAAGAGGAGAGCCCTCTCAAGGTCCCCATTAATACATGACTGAATACACAGTGTCCCCCACATTACCATCATGAAAGGAAAAGGAAGGAGAGAAGAAAAAAGATAAACATCAAAACAGAGAGGAATAATGCAGAACATTATTCACTGCAGTGACCGGTTAGTGTGCAACTCTGTTGGCAGCCACCAAGTTTCGAGAGGTGTAGAAATTAAGTGATAGCCACTCCTGGCTAAATGTTCTGACTGAAAGTCCAATATCACAATCCAGCATGCCAGGCCCCTGGTAGAACCAGCCTAAAGAGATCCAACCTCCCCACTCCTCAAGTTCACCACTGCAGAATCAACAGCTCAGGGGTCAGGATAACAGTCTTTCCCAGAATAACTCAGCTACCCTAGTATTCCCACCATTCAAGGCCCCACCAGATGAACGTACCTTAAAAAACAGTGTCCTTGGAAAGGTCACTCAGACTGGGGCTGCCAGAAAGTCTCAGCAGTACCTGCACAGCGTTCAAATACGCTCCACTGCATTAGGGCACACATGCCTCCGTACTGCCTGATTACAACTGTTCAGTGCAGAAAGCCTGGGTCGTCTCTGGCTGGGTGATCTGGCGTTGTTGACCATTGTGTATAATCTGCAGCTTTGCCGGATATGCTAAGGAGAAGCGCATTCCCACAGATGCCAGAAAAAGCTTTCTGGGCACAAACATTTTAAATGAAGCTCTAATCCGACTTTCTTCCTTTCTTTTGTGGAGTTAATTTATCGTTCACTCAGATATTTAGATAATGTCAGCAGTTTTCTGCATTATTTTGGTCGGGGGGAGGGGGGGGAGGGTGTCTTTGGTTTATGTGTGCCACAATTTTGGATGGGGAGATGGCAATCCTTTCCTGCATCTATCCTTAAAATCCATCTCCGATTTGTTATCTTGATGATTGGGGTGGGACTAGAGAAAGGCAAGACAGGCAGTCAGATGCAAGCAGAGCCAAAACAGAATGAGCGTGCGAGTCACAGCGCAGTCAGTGAGTGGGGAGAGCAAAAGTGGAGAGAGCTATAGATGGAATAAACGAGGGTGGGGCACAGAGAAAGCAGTATGAGAGGGAAATTGAGTTGAATGTGTGTGAGGAGACAGAGAGTGTGTTCGTGCTGGGGGTGGGGCTGAGAGGAGAGAGCAACAGAATGAGTGAGGGTGAGGCACACAGAAGAGAATGTATGTAGATGTGTGAGTAAGTGGGGAGACACTGGAAGACAGGAGAGAGCTGGGTGTGTGTATGAGAGAACAGCAAACAAGTGAATGAGGGTGGGGACACACAAAAGAGAGAACAAGAGTGCAAGAAGCAGAGGAGATCCAAGAACTGGGATCTTGCAAAGGTCTGAGCAGAGAGAGGAAAGAGCAAGAAAGCGTGTGTGTTTCTGGGGGGGGGGGGGGGGGCAGTGGGAAAGCAAAAGCATGCGAGTGACAGGACTTAGAGAGCAAGAGATTATGTATATTGGCAACAATCTTTCTAATTAAGAATCATTCAGGTACGTAATGGGCAGCACTTTAAAATAAATGTTATAGAGGTAAAATGGCATAAAGTTTTTCATTTCCTTATATGGAAGTGAGGTCAATGTGGGAAAAGTAAAAGGGGGCCCAACCTCAAACATTTTCCCAGGACCCCATGAGTGGTTAAAGTGTTCCTGGCTGCGCTGCCACCTCTGCTCTGACAATGAGACCCCTTCATTAGAACTTAAGTCACTGATTCCCATGCAAAACAAATATGGCACTATTTGGGTGACGAAGGAGAGGAGGTAATTGGCAGGGGGATGGAAGGAGACTTGGAATGGAAAAGAGCTGATGCTGGGGAGGCTGGGTTTAGAAATGCGCCAACCGGGGCTGGTCTGTCCACTAGGCGGCCGCCTAGGACAGCAGACCTCCATGAATGGCATGGCACACATCGCCTGATGCGCCACACAGCCATTGATTCCAGTGGTGGTCCAGTGGTGGGGGTACGCTCAGAGGGATACCTGGCAGTATCATTTGTGCCGACATGGATTAGCAACATTGGGTAATAGTCAGTGGGCTTGATGAGTCTCGGCAAACTCTGTAACATCTCGGATTTTGGCACTGGCAGACAGCATACCTCTCTGGACATCAAGTCTGGTCGGCAGATGGATGCCTCAGTACTCCTCAGAAGAAAGTCACCAACCACCACTACCCTTCGCTTCCTTGTGGTCATTGATTCTGCAACTTTGGGGTGCTCGAGCTCTGGTTTTTCCCTTTCCAGGGATGCTTTCACCTCCTCCACTTCCAGGGCTGCATAATGGTTCTTCATTTCAAGGGCTGGAGAAGTTGGATTGGTGATTCTGCAGGCCCTGGTGACTTGTGTCCAACCTTCGTCATTCTGTAGGCTCCCATCTTCTTCTCTGCTGGAGAGCTTGGATGTTGCAAGAAGCATCTCATCAATGTATTTCTCATTGTCTTGAATGCTCCTCAGCCTCACCACCTCCTCTTTGAGTTCCTCCACTTGTTTCCTGAGAGCTTTAGCATGCAGGCATCCTGTACATGGAACCGGTCCTTCAACTAGTATTGGAACCTCTGTCTGGACAGAGGCAGAAGCTGTAACGGGGACAACAGCTTTGGTGATATGATTTTTCCCAGCCATTGTTCAGTTGGTGGAGCTTAGGTAGTATCTGTTAAAGCAAAAAAGAGAGAGACCTACGAAAGTACTAATCGGTTTCCCAGCTGTCCTTTCAGAGAAAAATCAGTTAAATCTCTTTTAAATGTGTTCAAAATGTGCTATTTCAAGTCCCTGTGTGTAGTTAATTGGAGAGGTGCCCTATAAAGCAAGGTTGCTCACTAGGAGTGGGTGGGAGTTTTCAACTAACACCTAATGAGGTATCAGTAGCTTCAAAGAGCTGAGAAAGATACTAAAGCAGAGTTTCTAAATCTACCCCACTAAAGAAAATATTTCCCCTTTTAAACTAAAGCACCAAAAAGAATGTGACTTTGTTTTAAAAATGCACCAAAACCCTTTAAGAGCTCCCAGGCAGAGAGCTAGTAATTTAAAAAACCACAAACTCTTACCTTTGCTTGAAATGTATAGCCCCTGTTAAGAATGCCTCAACAGTGCAAGACTCTGAAGCCTTCTATGCAGGCCTCAGCTGCTGTCAGTTCTTTCACAGGCTAATCAGGCCCACTAACTCCTGATGAGGTGTCAGTGGCTTCAAAGGGCTGAGAAAGATACTAAAGCAGAGTTTTAAACCTACCCCAATAAAGAAAATATTTCCAAAATGTGGGAGGTAAAGCGACATGGCGAGCAAGTAGGAATTGAACCCAGCATATCCAGGCACCATGCCAGTTTGATAACCATAAAGCCATCATGCCACACCATAAATAGTAGCAGGGTGGGTTCTGAATACACCACCTTTGGACCCAGGGACAGCCCACATACCAGCAGGTCATGGTGGCACACTGCTGTGAGCAGGAGAAGAGTAAGCATGGATGATAGCGTAAGGAGAAAAAAGTGGATGAGTTGGTTCTGCAGAAGGGGCAGAAAGTCAGATACTAGGGACATGGGAATGTGGATGAACAGGAATTTGGACAGGTGGAAACTCTGAAATGGGGTGAGAGTATAGAAGATGATGAGACTCTAAGATTGAGAGTTAAGTGAGGACTCAGAGGCTGGGTAGGGTGGAGTAGTGGGGACTTAGGGATTAGCTGGGGGAAAGTGGGGACTAAGAAATTGACCAAAGATTTGGAGGACAGTGGGGACTAAGTGATTGGGTGAGGGGTATGAGTAGGGCTGTGAGACCAAGTACAGAAATATGGGGAAGAGAGAAAGATTGAAGGACCTGGAGGGACTGGGAGGCAGTTGAAAAGGACAGAGGGCTATGGAATACATAAGAGACAAAAGAAGGAGACAAGTCTTTGAAGGAGGTGAGATAGGGTAGATATGGGGAAGGTAAAGGGGGAAATGGAAGCCTGGATGGGGTAAGACAAGAAAGGGACAGCAAGTGGGGAAGGAATGAGTGGTAGGGAAGGAAATGGGGATAACAGGAAAAAAAAGGCAAATGGGGCAGGGGAGGAGATGGGTACAGAGGGAGGAAATGGGGGACTAGACAGTGTGCAAAAGACGGAATAGGAGACCAGAGAAAGAATGAGACAGCTGTGAGGAATGGGAGTTCTAGGGAGGTAAGAGCAGGAAATGGAAAGCTGGTTAAGTAGGTGAAAGGCGAAGAGAGACTGAAGACCAGAGGGAGGAGACAAGGGGGAATGAAATCTAGCTATAGTTAGGTAAAAAGGCAGATGACAGAAATGGAAAAAAAATATTAACCAGAAGGAATAACTTTAGGAAGAGATGGAGGAAGGAAGGAAGGGGCAGTGAACCCCCCCAGCTGAGCCCCAATCGGCATCGGGGTAGGAAGCAGGTAGCTAAACCCCTCCCTGCTCCCCACCGCAAGGCCAATCGGGCCTCCCCAGCAAGAACTTCAATTCGAAAGTGCCATCAGGCCCTCAGCATAGAAATGAGCATGTACCTCCCCTAAAAGCTTTGTCTTTCTCACTGTAATGTCTTTAATGCTGCTGTGATATCTTTGCTGCTGTTGTGTCCTACTGAACCGTTCCAATCGCAAGCATTAGGATCTAAGATACTGTTAACATTCAGAAGTACAGAACTAAACAGAGTGATCAGCACAGGTAGACAGAAACATGGAGCCTAAGGAATATGTACCATTGCTCTGTATTATCACCTTATTACTACTAGTATCGCACACATACTCTCTCACTCAGTATACTCAAGGAATGCCAATTATACGTCATCAGAACAGAATCAGAATAATCACTCTTCAGGGTACAACCAACAGGACCCATCATCTCAACACTAACAGGTGTGGTGAGGAGAGCAGCCAAAAACAGAGGGAGATAGAAGAAAACCATGTTTCTGCCTTTAAACCAAGTGACAGACAAGCTGTGCACAGAGCTTGCAGAGCAGGAAAGAAAAAAAATCCAGTCTCTGCTGAGGCTAAGCCACGCCCAGACTCTGAAGTGGGGGCAGGCTTAGATACTGACTGGAAAGGCCTGTGCGAAGGCAAGGGTGTGGCAGGGAAGAAACGGTTTTTAAAACCTCACTCTGACCAGAGAGGAGAGAAGGAAGGGAGAGACGCTTCCACAGGAGAAGGAGAGATCCTGGAGCAAGGGGATTCCAGTGGGAAGAGATATCCCAGAGCCCTGGGAGATCCTGGAGAGGAAGAAAGATTCCAGGAAGGCTTTCAGGAGAGATCTCATGAGAGAAGGAGTGGAGAAAGGCAAAAGAAGTCTGACTTCCAGAAGCTGAAAGAGGTCAGTAGAAAAGGAAGCAGTGGGTGTCTGAGAAATGCTCCTAGAAGTGAAGCCAACAGATGTATAGCTGAACAGCTTACAGATGAACAGGAACAGTTTGCAACAGCTAGTGTACAAGAGCCAGACCTGAGCCCTACAACTGCCAGAAGGTAGGTGGAGACGCTTGAGAGTGGAAAAAGCCAAACCCCAGCAGTGAGCAGAGCAGCTGAGCTAAAAACACTAGAGACATTAGCACAAGTGTTCCCTGAGAGAAAGGCTTATTCTCCCAAAGTAACTGTGCCCAATCAGAAAGATTTGCTGTGGAGCCAGTTTCAAAAGTTCCTACAAGACAGAGAAGCTGAGGAAGCTTTTAAGACTGTAGAAGGCAATGAGCATTCTTTAGCCCAGGAGGAAATGCAGGTCAATTCTTATGTGCCAGAGTCTGACCTAGGAATCTCTCCAATGGATTGCTCATTCTGTTTAAAAGAAGACTGAGCCTTACTAAGCAGAGCTGAGAGAGTGAGAAGCTGTACTGTGCATAACTCTGTAACTGCTAATAGTCTTCTAAAGCCAAGGATGTGTTTTACCAAGTGAGAATTTTCTTCTAAAGCAAAGAAGCTGTGTGTTACCAGAAGTTTGTTTGAACTGGGAAAACCTCAGTTGTGCAAAAGCTGTGGGTTACCAGAAGCTTGTTTAAAAGGGAAAGCAACAGTGGTGTCAAGAAGAAAGTTTACCTTTTGTTGAAAGAGATAGAAGAAGCTGTGCTGAGTACTGTTTTGTTTAATGAAAAACAGCTGCTAAGGTTAGCAGGACTTTTGTTTTTCCGTTTACCTCAGTTGCCAGTTATCTTCTGTTATCCTTTGTGTTGGAGAAGTATCCTAATGCCTTGTGTTTGAATTTTAATGCCTTGGAAATCCCCATAGAAAAATAAATATTCTTGTATGCCTTACCAACGGTCTCACACTACATTTTGTCCTTGCTCAAGAAAAGCCTAACTACAAGACCCAGAATTCCACTGGGAACAGTCAGAAAAGCTTTATTTAAGGACATTACAAGGCAGCCCTAAGCCTGTAAGCCCTAGGGTCCCACACAGACTAATACATATCTCTAAATGCCAACAACCTCTGCATAAGAATATAGATAATAGAACTCATACACCTAAATTAAGATGTTGCCTGGTGAATGCAAGGTCAATAGAGAATAAGATCCCAATCATAGTAGACCACATTTAAAATAACAAACCACATTTAAAATACCAAACTGATACCGTCCTTCTCAACCAAAAGAAACTCTCAAATTATGACAATGCGCACTGCCCAAGATGTGAAAAGAAGAGGCGGTGTACTCGTCATAAGTAAGGACAAATTAAATGCAACACTCTCATCAACAGTTAGCATAGATGGGTTATACACGGTGGCCCAAAAAAAGTGAGAACATCTCGTAAATTAAAAGCTTAAATAGTTTACTTATTTACCTTTTTTGGCTATATAATGTCTTTATTTTGACAATTTCCAGTCGCCATCTTTTTTTTTAAATTTGTCAATCGTTTACATCTGTCTTTTTGAATTTTTAAATAACTTATATGCTACGACATGTTCTCACTTTTTTTGGGCACCCTGTATATGTTGATGATTGAGAACAAGCACCTGCATTCAATTTACTTTAGATATCCCTAGCCTCTGATCCGAACAGCATCTCCACAATTCTGGAATCAACTTGTTCAGACAAACCAATTAACAAATATCTTATCTTGCTGGGTGATCCTAACCTACCATCTATGCACCATACCCATGCTTCGGCATTCCTGAACGCCATGGATGATCTGGGCTTTCAACAGATCATTAATGCACCCACACATAAGGGAAACAAATTAGACCTCATATTCCTACCTAACGACATACGTATATATGATGTGCCAGAAAGCTCCTATACAAATACAACCTATACCTATACCAGATCACCACTTAATATACTTCTCCATCGAATATCAGCTGACCAATCATAGAGCATTAAGAAATGAAATTGCAGAACGCCGGTTTAAAAGATTTGATAGAGAGACCTTCCTGCATCAGACCATACCACACTTGAACGGAAACGGAGCTGCAAACAAAATTGATCAGATAATGAGCAACTGGAACACTGTGATAAGTAAGCAGCCTTAGCTCCCAATCCACAAACTAAAATAAGAAAAAGAGGGCCACAGGTGGGGTATACTCAAGAATTAAGATCTCTGAAAAGACAAATAAGAAAACTTGAAAAAAAATTGAGAGTTACTGAATCACAAGATGATAGGACCTATATATGAACATCCTTCACATTTACCATACAAGCATAAATGACCAAAAGAGAGAGCATCATACAAAGAATCTTATGAAATCCCTTAATCATCCAAGGGAACTTTTTGATATTTTAAAGTCATTAGTTAGATCCACTACCACACCAGACCACAAATCCAGCTTAGACCCGCAGGTGATAGCAGACCATTAAAAAGTAAACTTCTTAGGCTAAACGTAGCCTTAGTGATGGACAAACCTGATAACAGCAAGTGTCACTTCATGGAATACTTTCTCCAAAATAAATACTGACCAGTTACTCTGGACCATTACATCTATAAATACGACATCCCATCAAGACCTATGTCTGGTAAGCTGGGTCAAACTAACAAGAATTGAAATGGCACCCCATATCCTCAAAATCGTGAACCTTTCCCTATCTTTGGGTCATATGCCAAAGACCTTAAAGAAAACAACTATCCGTCCCATCCTAAAATTCATTCATCACTGACAATTCATTCAAGGACCAGAACAGTGAAACAAAGGAACCTGAACACACTACTTGTTCCAAACAACTTTTCAAAACTCAATAAAATTACAACAAATAGGGCATTCAGCTTCAATGCTCCTTTAATATGGAACGCTCTGCCGGATAAACTCAGAGATATCACAGATCTTTCAGCATTTCGAAAAGATCTTAAAACTCACTTATTTATAGAGTACTTTGGAGACTCATTCCCAATAGATGAAATATTTCCCACTTAAACTCATGTATACTCATATTCATTAATTCACAACTTACTTTTTCCTTTTTCTTACTCTATCTTACAATACCCAATTCTCCACATTATCACATTTACTCTTTACACTAATAATTCTAGTGAACTACAATACATTTTTCCTTGCTCAGATAAGATAAGATTTTTGAAATTTGTAAATATTTAAATCTGTATATATGTTTAAACTATCTATATACCTAATCAGCATTTACTCAGCATTGTAACCCTCAAATTACCATTTTTATTATATACAATTTAATGTTCACTGTAATTTCAATTGTTTGAATAAGTTTCAATGTAATGTTCAAGTTTTGTTCTATGTAAACCGCTTTGATTTTTCTGAAAGGCGGTATATAAAACCGTTCAATAAATAAATAAAAATAAATAAAAAAGATCACAATGGATAAGAGTTGTCCCAATTCATAAAGGCTCATACCAAACTTCCCATTCTTAGCCAAAATTATTGAAAAAAAACACGACAACTCCAGGACCACCTTGACATGCACGCATCTCTGGACATACATCAACATGGCTTCAGGTCTCACCAGGGCATGGAAACACTACTAATAACTATTCAACAAGCTCATACAAGGAGTAGAAAGAACCAAGCAAGCCTACATATTAATTTTCTTAGACCTATCATCAGCATTTGATATACTTTTGGTAAGGCTTCAACAGTTTGGCATCAACGGTACCATACTCCAATGGTTTAAATCATAAGTTTTGGACCAGACACAAGCAGGTGAAAATAGGGAACCTAACATACAGAACATACAGTATCAAGGATTACCACAGGGGTCCACCCTATTGGTACTGTTGTTTAATATTTACCTCCAGCCGATCTGCAAGATATTCCAAGCACATGAGGTAAACTACTGAATCTATGCAGATGACATTATGTTGTTCACCTCTTTTGATATAAGGAAACACTACTTTGAACAGATCACAAACTGTCAATGAAGCTTTGCAATGGCTAGACTCCTGCAACCTCAGTATAAATCATAACAAGATGGAGGTCCTCTTCGTCACCAGAGATAAGGACTTTATGCCACAAGACAAAATACAAGTCTGAGATGCATACCTTTAAGTCAAGAATGAGGTTAGATAACTGGGAGTGATCCTAGATCAAAATCTAAACCTGACTAAACACATTATCTCAACAACTCAGACAATATACAATAAAATCAGGATGACCCAACAATCTTTTCCCAGAAAGTGGGTTTGGGCAAAGATCAGGCATCCTATTTATGTCTGTCTTTGAACAGTGGGGTCCTCCTTGGCCTTCACCCATGAAGTCCTTTGTTTAGTGTGCTCCAAGTCAGCCTAAGATCTCTGGATGTTGTACGTGGTGTTTTTCCAACAGTTTGCACTAACCTTTGAAGACTTCTTGAATTAATTTTCCTCTTCCCGCCACGTCTTGAGAAGTTCTTGACAGTTCCATGAGCAGAAAACTTCTTAATAGCACTGCAAACTGTAGACACAGGAATCCCAAGGTCTTTGGAGATGCTCTTGTACCCCTTTGACTTTTGATGTTTGGTGATAATGGCTTTTCTGATGGTCTCAGGCAGCAATCTTGTCTTCATCATTGTGAAAATGGAATAGGGAGTGAATGTGACCATTTTAAACACTAGAGTCATCATTCATTGGTTGATTCAAGTCATGTGAGTACTGACAATTCCTCACAGGTGCGTCTAATTTTAATGGAAATGTGGTTCTTCTGTTCAAACTGATTTGAATTGTTTATAAGGGTGCCAATAATCATGTCCTGACAATGTCCCAATATTTATACTATTTCCTTTTTTAATTGGTCTTGTTTTATTTGATTCTTTTTTATGTCATATGTGTGCATATATAATCCGAAACCATTTCACTGGCCACTATTATTTTTAGGAGATATTTTAATGTTGAACTGTAATGATGCCAATAATGTTGACCACAACTACATGTCATCTTTGAAAATGTGCATTTCTTTAATTTTTCATTTCATTTAATAAAATTTCATATACCGCCCATCTAGGTGGTATTCAGGAGGAAATGTATTTCCGTTTGTATTTCTTCATTGTTTCACATCTTACATGTAGTCTGTTCTTTGGGTTTTCCATTTCATTTTTTGTATGCATGTTTTCTAATATATAATCTCGTATTAAGAGATGGTTTCTCTGTATTTTGCATGCGTAGCTAGGTGAAGGATTCTGCTCGCATGTAGGATCTGTGTGAGAATCTGTAGCAGTCCAGCTTGTACTCTTCTCCCAAATGGAAGTATACTTGCACTCTAGAACAGAAGTTCCCAACATTTTTGCCTGTGTGGACCCCTTAGTAACCTCCAAAAAGTTCAGGGACCTCTCATTCATCTCCACTACTCTTCCGGGACGCCTTCCCTTCAGCATCAAACCTCCCCATCGGTCCTCTTTATCAGTCTTCCCCCTTCCTGTCTCTACCAATTTCTCTCTTTCCTTCCAGCTAGTCCCCACCAATCTCAGTCTCTTTCTTCCTCTCTTAGCCTGTTCCTCTAGTTTCTCCCCTCCCCTCCCCACCCAAACCCCCAACCCCTCTCACTCTTTTCTCAGTCCTGTGGACCCCTTGTAATGATCTCATGGATCCACAGCGGTCCACAGGTTGGGAACCACTGTTCTAAAATATCTGCAGTGCTGATTTTTCATAGGTAAGGTTGGTGCAGTTTGAGTTCTTGGACTTGGTGCTGGCATAGTAGGGTATGTTTCTGAATGTCCATGTGCAGGGTCTTGTGTTACTACACACAATGTCTGGCAGTGGCAAGAGACTGTGTTATTGTCATTGCTGTGACACTAGACTTTGAATAGAATCCTCTCTGTAGGCGAGTTGTAAACTCAACTACCGTATTTTTGCTCTATGCCCATTGTTGGGAGAATGAATGAATACACTTTGGTAATTATACAAAAGGAATAATTATACAAAAGGTAATTAATTATGTGTTCACCGGCGAACACATAAATAGCTCATCTGTGTATTTTCAAAAAATAAATGAATAATATTGGGCCATTCAAATTGCTAAATGGCCAGATATTATCCATAAGTTTGTTATGGACCATGTTAGGGGAAGAGTGAGGGCAGTCCAGGAAATCATTCAGATAGTGGTGATATTCAGCCACTATACAAAAAAGTTACAGTACACATTTAATTTAGACCTGCCAAACAGCAAGCCTCAACTAAACCGTGCTGGCTTGATCATGGCACTATCCATATTGCTATTTATATGGATGGTGGTGCTGAATATATGGATTAAGTTAAACGGCAGTACCAGATTTTAACTTAAGCCAGGGTCTGCACCGGATAAAAATTACCCCTCTTTGCACAACTCATACTGCGAGACTGGCTCCGAGAGAGAGGGGGGGTGCAAAAGCAAATGTTGGCTCAGGATACCACAATCCCATGAGCTGGCCCTGGCTAAGGAAGAGGAAATGCTAAATGCGGTTGTACAGTGCGCTCATGCTCTGGGTCTGATCAGTTTGGACTCTTCACGGTTAGATGTGGAGGCTCCTGCAGAGGGTTATGGAATATGTAACAGACAAAGTGCAGCCTCTTTCCCCTACTGGTTGATATTGGGCTGATTTTGTAAAGGGTGCACAAAATGTTACACACTAGATCTCCAGGAACAAGCAGGAATGAGTCTTCACATTATGGGTACGTCGGTACCGACGGAGTCTGCGCGGGAACGCTTCCTAGCGTCCAATCAAAGAGCTTTTGGAAGCATCCCATCACGCCTGCATGCTGCCTTCCCGCCTTTCCCAACTGCCTCTCCTCAGTTTTCGTTTTCCGTGGAGCTCGGCAGGACGTCCTCCTGTCACCGCAGAAAATTCTTGTTTTATTTCTTTAGTTTTCTTGTGGTCGCGGCTGTCTCCCCGACGTCAACGGAACCGCCGGTGTTTTCTTTTCTTTTCCTGTGAAATCTCCTTTTTCAAGGGATATTTTTTCTTTTCCTTCATGGAACCGCCAGCCACTTTCTCCAAGAAATGTTCAGACTGTGGGGTACAACTTTATTTTTAGACCCTCAATATCGGTGTCTAACCTGCTTGGGTCTTGACCTTTTTCCTCCGGAGCCGTTAGGCAACAGTTTGGTGAGAAGAGGTTTTCAACATCGAGGTTCCCTCGATACATGGTTTCCCTCTGACGTCAGGGCACCGTCCCTTTCTTCTTCTACACAGGATCAGGTAACCCACAAACAGTCTGTTAAGACTAGCCAGCCCTCGAGTGGTAGGTCTCATGCACAGCATGTAGACGGCTCCGGCCTTGCCCTCGAGGGCCCACTGGCTTCAAAACCCCGGCGGGAGTCTTTGGTCTCCAAAGCCTTTGAAGGGTTTCAGGTTGTTCCTGGGGTTCACCCCTCACAGAACATACCTGAGCCGTGTCTGGTGGTGGCATCCGCTTCGAGCGGTACCGATACCCCGGCATCGGCACTGGTGTTGGATGATACACTCCTCACCAGGGATGGTCATCTGGCGTCCTCGGTACCTTTGGGACCGGTGGATACCCTCCAGACTGACTTTCCATTATCAGTACCAGTACCGATTCTACCACCGACGTCGGTACCCTCCAGACGTGCATCGATAGCCTCGCTTCCCTCGATGCCGAGTCTCGAATCGATCTCCAGTCTGGAGGACTGGGTACCGACTCGCCTTGGTACTGGCTCCCGGTGGTACCCAAGGCTCGGTTCCGATAATTCGGATCTGCAACTCTCGGTTCCCCAGAGGCCGTTTGAGTTGCCACCGGTTGGCCTTCATCCACTGGTATCAGACACGGTACCGAAGTCGGTACCGATGTCCACATTACTCTTGCGGTAGGTGCCTTCCATGCTTCGCTCACCAGGCTCTTTGCCCTCGATGCCGAGTTTGGAATCGATCTCTAGTCTGGAGGACTGGGTACCAACACGCGTTGTGTGACGGCGAAGGCCAGGAAGAGCATAAGAAAGAGGAGAGAAATACAGTGATTTTCCCAGAGAAGGGGAGAAAAACCAGAAAATCAGGGGTTAAAACCTCTGATTCTGAAAAAAACTCCACACAGAAAGCTGGTAGTCAAGGGACACGCCCAGGTTCCCTAGTTACCAACCCCATGCATAGGAGAGAGTTGGGGGTGGAGTTAGCAGGCAGTAAGAGAAACTGCAGATATAAACGTAGGAACTTTGAACAGGAAGGCAGTCACGGCAGTAGCAGCAAGAGCAGCAACAAGAGTGCAAGGGAGGAGTGCAGAGCCGAGGGAGGAGTCCTCAGCAGGAAGGAAGAAGCTCGTGGAAGTGTCTGGAGAGTCCAGCAGAAAAGTCCTCAAACTGCCCAGCCAAGAAGTGCCCGAGAGGGAGGTGCTCAGGGAGCAGGAAGGAGGTACACAGCAAGGAAAAGCAGCCTGAAGGAAAGGTGCTTTGAGAGGCCAGCTTCCAGAGACCGTGAATCTTCCATTGAAAGTGAAAGGAGAAACAGGAGTTCCAGCACTGAGCCCAGTCTTGAGGTAATTGGGTCAGAGAATTCCAAGAGGGGAAGAGGCCCTAGGAGTTCAGGGGGACTACCAAAGAAAGGCACTCGCAGAGGGACAGAAAGCTTTCCAGAAACTCCAGGCAGAGAGGCCAAACCAGCCCAAGGTGTTAAAGCTTGCCAGAGAGAGTTCACAAGCCATGGGAGTAAAACGGAGTTACTTACCTGTAACTGAGTTCTCCGGGGACAGCAGGATAAGTCAGCCACACTTGGTGACGTCATCCGACGGCGCCGAGACGGAAGTACTCTCCATAGCTCAGAAGGGCTTTTGCCCTTCTGAGCATGAGCCAACTGGCCCCACCCCCCCTAGCCCGCCCCTAGCTAGCCAGTTCGTCACTAGCTGAGCCTTTGCTCCTAGGAGGCGGGCACCAGGTCCGCAGGCCAAGGCCTTCCCCCTTCCAGGGGAGGTGGGTGGGAATGTGTGGCTGACTTATCCTGCTGTCCCCGGAGAACTCAGTTACAGGTAAGTAACTCCGTTTTCTCCTAGGACAAGCAGGATGAGTCAGCCACACTTGGTGCCTCCCAAGCTGCCAAGCGCTGTGGTGGATGGGGGAAGGCCGAGGTTTAGGTCACCTCCTCAGAGCCAGCATGCAGTCATGTGGCACAGTATCGCAACAAGAGCATGGGGGCTTGCGGTCAGCATGTCGCCAGAAGAGCATGTGGGCTTGCAGTCACGAAGCCTGCATGTGCGACAGTTGCATTTGTGAAGTATGCAGATACTAGGCGACCCCCAGATCACCGCGACCAATGCTTAGAGCAATGGTGGTGGGGTAAACACAGCGGTGGAGCCACGAGGGTGGTGAAAATGGGAGCCTTACCAAGGCAGCAGTAGAGAGCTGGTCACTGTCGCAAGCGTAGAACCTTCCCCAGTATCGGCAAGCTGTGAGAGTGGTGGAAATTGAGAGTGGCGTGACAGAAGCATTGAGACAACTCGGGAATCACCATTTGGTCCAAACAAGCATAAAGGAACATGTGTCTGACTGTTAGGTGCTTAAGACCTAGATATACTCTTAACTATGGAAGGAGAACTGGGTTTGGTGGGCCCATGGGACTTGGGCCCTGGAAAACTTGGGCCCACGGCGTATCTTATGTTCTTATGCGGTGACTCCTAGGTGCTTACAACCTACATTTGCCACTTTAGAAGGAGAACTGGTTTTGGTGGGCCCATGGAAAACTTGGGCCCATGGCATACCTTATGCTCTTATGTTAGCAGCGAGTAGCAAGCAGTATGAGATTGGCGTGAGATTGACCCTTAGGCCTGCAGTAGGTTTGGCTGGGGTGGATCCTGTTGCGAGGTATAGGCATAGTCTATGACCTTGTACTTCTCAATACGGTACCGAGTGAGTTGCCCAGGTGCTGCCACCAGGGTCCTGGCTGGAGATTTGATAGTCTCTGTTGCCGGGTCAAGGTGGTCTGTTACATGCGTGATGTGCAGCATGAGGAAGGGTCTTTTGGGTGGAGATGCAGATGGAGTCCCAGAGGTGTAGTACGCTGGGGCGGTAGCTAGGCCCTTATTTGTCAGGTTGTTTGTACATTTATTTGGTGTCTGTTTCTGTGTATGTCCCGGGCATTTGTTCTGTGTATGTCCTGGGCATGCAGTAGCCTAGGGTCTTGATGCTTTTTAGAGGTTGCAGTATCAGCTGCTCCCGGGAAAAGCTCCTGTAGGCCGGAGGGTCAGCTGGCCAGGGGCCGGAAAGCTGGTAGCATAGCGTGTGTGGCAGGTGGTGCCACCAGGACTTAGGCCGCTGGGTCTATTTCCGATATGGATGGAAGATGGTTGCCATGACACGGCCGTGGGATTGCCCAGAGCCCAGCCCTAGAGGAGTTCCCGTATCAGCTGGTAGAGGGCTAGCGGGGGTGGCCACGAGGCAGTGAGAAGGCTAGCGGGGTGGCTGCGAGGCAGTCAGAGGCTAGCGGGGTGGCAGGGTGACCTGCCCAGCTGTCAGTGCTCGCGCTAGGCACTGCTGAGGACGGCATACTGATGGGAGTACAGTAGCCGATTAGCTGTAGTGCATTGGAAGGTAGGAATTAACCTGGCCATGTGAGGATTATAACCTGACGACGTGGTTTACCATCTGTTGACAGGGTCAGTAATGCCTCAGACAGCCTTACTCATTAACCACACTGTGGGATTGAACTCATGACCCCGGGTCCAGCAGTCAATGTATGAACCATTGTGCTACCCCTCTCTTGCTGAGTGTTTGAGGGGAGACACTGGCGTAAAGGGAATGTGTAAGACAGACTTACTCATTGAGCCACTGGGGAATCGAACTCATGACCCCTGGTTCAGCAGTCATTGTATTAACCATCGTACTACAGCTCTCTTTCTGAAGAAGGGCAGGGGGCTACCCATTTCAAAGTTGCCCTTCGTGCTCGCCACGTGGTGAATAGATAGATTCGTGGTCAGCCCACGGCTGATTATTATTATTATTTTTTTTTTTTTGTCATCCACTTTCCTTGAGTAATGTTTTGAGGCCATGGTCATCTTGTCAACTGCCTGGAGCATCCACAATCAAGGGCAGAGTGTAGGGCATTAGGCACCGCCACACGGCGTATTGGGGTGATGCTTTGTATTTTCACAGCCTGGTCCTCAGCCAGGTATTGGACCGGTGACTCATGATGCATTTTCCTTTGTGCGCGTGGTTGGCTATACCAGTTTTGTGTATGCCAAGTCGAGTGCTGCCCTTGGGTTGATCATAATGTAAGATGCAAATCCGGTGCTCACCAGGCTGGCCTTGAGTCTGCCTCTCTGTCTTTACGCACACCGTGGCCTTAGCTTCAGTGGTTAAGTGCCACCGAGGTTGCTAGGGAAATCTGCCTGGTGTGGGGGCTCTCTCTGACATGAGCCCGAAGGTGATGGTTTTCCCCCCCAAGTAATGGGAGGATTGTCTTGGACACTGCAGTGTTGCTGTCGCCCCCTGAGGCTGAAGTGGATGGTTTTCTCCCAAGTTATGGGAGTATTCCCTTGGAGCCTGCAGTATTGCTGTCCTCTCCAATGGCCTCTGGTCGATATGGGTCCTGAGGTGGTTAACCGGAAGGCCCAGGGTACACAGGAGGGTATGGACCGCTGAACGGTGATGGTGGGGTTGAGGCGAGCACATCTAGAAGGAAGACCGATAAACTTTCCATGGGGGTGTGATGCCCCTGCGTGTTTTTGAGGAGCACCTGTGGGCACAGTGGCGCGGCCTCAGCTGTCCGGATAGGGTCTGCTGTCCGGATAGGGTCTGGATGTTTAGCAGGGTAAAGGGGGTAGCAGGGTCCCATTCAGAGAGTGGCTGCTCCTTGGCAACGATGACAGCGCTGCTGTCCGATAAGTGTAAGGCGTTCCCAACATGATGGTGGGCGCTGTTCACTTTGGGACCTCGGCTCTGACCTCCTCAAGCTTTATTTTAGTTGCGGAGTCTGGGCACCCTCTCTTTTGGACAGCCTCTACAGGACAACCTCAGTCCTGCGGGAGCAGAGGCAGGTCTCTGCAGGGTAAGTGTGCCTAGCTCTGACCTTCAGATGACATCTGCATACGAATAGAAGATGCAGGGTCCGCAATGTGCCTCCAGTGGGCTGTCTGATCGATGCAGGCCTTGTTTATAAAAACCATTGAAATAAGGGACTGGGCTGGCAGGAACCACAGCTGAGCTGGGGCTTGAACCTGTGACCTTCTGCTTCTGAACACACTGGCTGTGTGTACTACACCTCCGTGTTGCCATGGAGATGAGGATTGCCCTCTGCATCTTCTCTGTATGGCAATGTGCGGTGGTAGGCCCTGAGGAGTAACCCCGATGTGGGAATAGCTGGTCATTCCCTGTAGTCATTCGAGCCTCTTGATCTTCTTGGATGTGCAACGGAGGTGGACTGGCAGGCGTTTCTTTGGGAGAGACCAGAAGTGCATCTCACTGTAGTTGGTTAGATCGCCAGGCTCTTCCTGGGGGCCACAGCAAGCCAACACATTGGGCAGGCAGCAGCCTTGCTGTCCTGTATGGGACCTGTTTGTCCAAGGGGGAGGCAGCAACTCACCATCCATGGCAGGAGGGACTTCCTTGTGGACTGCTCTTCCTCGGGCAGGCACTCGGAGTGACCTGTGCTGTCTGATAGGGCTCATGTAGTGCCTTCTGCACTCAGAGCGACCTGTGCAGTCTGATAGGGCTGACGTAGTGCCTTCGCATCCCTTTGGAGCAATAGGGTGAAGAGTGAGGGAGGCTCACGCAGGTTGTCATGGGACCTGTTTGTCCTTGGAGAGGGCAGCCCCCCATGGATAAGCGGCACTAACACAGCCCCACTGACACTTCATGTTAAGAACTGAGATCACACAGAGGATGTACTTGTGCAGGCATCAAGATGCTGAGACATAGTGCTCCAGGTTGCCTGATGTTACTTATGGCTGCCCCAATGTGATGTGGGTCGTAGTGGATAGCAATGGAGCAGAGAGCAATGTCTGTCCGCACGGCAGGGTACCTGTAGCGAGGTTGGCAGCTGGAGCAGGAACGGGAGACGGTATCTCGGCGCTGAGGCTAGGGTATGCGGAGCATAGTGATAGATCCGGCGGCCAGGGGCCAATGAATGCTGTTTAAAGCAACGGATGCGGTTGTTCGGGCTCACAGCAGCTGGCCGCGAACACCTCCCCTCCTCCAATGGTTGCCGACGTGAATCTGCTCCGGAGGGTAGGTTTACAAGCGCAACCGCCCGGAGCACTGAACACTACGCACCACTCCTGCTGGTGCTGAGGGACTTTTTCCTGCAGCACGGGGAATCTGCTCCTTGCTGCTGCCGTATCGTCGAGTCAGCGCCATGAGAAGAGTCTCTACTCATGTCCAAGGCCAGAGCATCGGCACCATCGTGGCCGGCTATGCCGCTCCATCTCCAACAAGCCTCGGTAGACGGAGAGCTCCTGAGGTGAAGACATCTCTCTCTCTGCACTGAGATCTGCATTCAGGCTCAAGATGACACGCCGGAGCGAGATGCTCGGTAGTGATCTGGGTAAGCGGCAATCCTTACACCTGGGGAGCTCATGCAGGCTTCCAAGGGCTTGTGGGCCGTCTGCTGCTGCCATTTACGCTGCCAGAGCCCAGAGTGATCGGTGTCAGGCAGGAACACCGGCTGGCCCGATTGGCATTGAGGCAGGCGTGTCGGCGCTGACGGAGCCGTCGGGTGGGCGTGTCTCCTGACTGAGCGGTTCCTCCTTTCCTGTGACGCTGGATTGGCAATGACCAATGGCGCCTGAGGGGAGGAGCCGGGAGCTGATGATGTCATCAGAAAGATGGCCGCCGCCATGGGAGCCTCGTGGCCGGTTGGAGCTGCTGTGGGCAGGCAAGCAAATCAACCGGAGGGGCAGCATAGTCCAGGGCTGCGGCTGTGAGCGGAGGCCCCTGAGGGCGCACTCAGAGCCACCGGGATGGTCAGCAGAGGCAGCAGCGATGTCGCCGATCCAATTCCCCGCGGTAGCAGCAGCGTAGGTGAGTGGAGTAGGCTGGCCGGGGACGGAGGCCTTCTCAGGCACGTCCCGGGTCGCCGGGAGAGACACCCTCTGCGGGCTTCCATCTGCTTTCCCTTGGGATCCCTCTGCCGTCGGAGAGAGAGAGATGTAGGAGGCTAGCAGCACTCGAGGTCCGAGGAGGCTGGCCGGGGACGGAGGCCTACCTGGCACGTCCTGGGCTGCCGTGGCCACTGCTGCCTGGGAATTTCCTGCTTCCTTCTCAGCCGTAATTCTTACGATGATACGACGATCGGTGTTGCAGCGGAGGGGAGACCCTCCAAGTGTCTGCTGTTGGGCAGGCTGTGCTGAGGCTAAGAGCACATGGCCTGTGAGGAGCTGCTGAGACTGGGATCACACGGCTCATAGGAATTCGTACTTTGCTGGAACAGCTCTGAAGGAGCTGGAACATTCAATTAATGGCAGATTCTAAAGCCGAAATATACATACGAAGTAGATGAATTTTTTTTTTTTTTTTTTTTTAATTGTTTAGATTCGGTGGAGAGTAGAAAGATCCGTCTTGCTGGCAAGGCGGAAGAACTGAAACTGGCTAGCTAGGGGCGGGCTAGGGGGGGTGGGGCCAGTTGGCTCATGCTCAGAAGGGCAAAAGCCCTTCTGAGCTATGGAGAGTACTTCCGTCTCGGCGCCGTCGGATGATGTCACCAAGTGTGGCTGACTCATCCTGCTTGTCCTAGGAGAACAGACAGTGTTCCCCAGAGGATTTCATGGAGATTGAGCAAACAGCTGTAAAGTCGGCTAGAGGCTTATTTCCCCGAGATCAGGTGAGCTTGGCAAGGACTTTTAATAACCGTTTGAAAGGCAAGGAGTTGTCTGAGAGAAAAAGCATTTCTCAGAGAAAGGGAGAGTCTGCCTTAAAGAAGGTTCTAAGGATTTTAGAAGGTTTGCAGCCAGGGAGAGCTGGATTCAAACCTAATGTTTCTGTAACAGAATCTGAAGCTGAAAGCATGGACTTTGAAACTTCCATAGCCCAAGAGCTTAGTTCTTATAATGAGATGGAATGCTCCATTGTAGCTAAGTGCTAGAGTGTTTGTGAAACGTGAAACTAGCAGCTGTGTTCAGAACGCTGAGTTGAAGAGGTTATGCAAATGAGGTTTGCTAGAAATCCTGAAAAGCTTAACTCTTGCTGTGAAAGATTGTTTACAAAGTATACAGAGCCTGCTAGAAGAGCAAGCTGAGAAACCTGGTTTGGGAGAGGAAGAAAGACATTATGCAGGGAGAGTTTTGCATTGCTAAACTGCTGAAGAAACTGCATATGTTTTAAAAGCCATTTTGGGAAGAAGGTTTTTGTTTCTCCAACCTTGTTTTCATTTGTATGAAGAAATACTTTGTTCTGAGTTCACTGACAAGCTGCATTTTGAAAGCTACTTATTTTTGTTGCTTTATTCTGGAATACCCACCTTTTGTGTTTGATATTTGGGGACTGTGTGCAAAGAACCCCTTTTGACTTTGAGAAGAATTAAAATCCTGTGTGCCTATATCACTGCTCGGCTGGAATTATTTGCCATTTACACAACTACAACCATAGGCACTCTTATAAATACTCTCACTGCTTCATACACCTAGGCAACCGCCTAGGGAGGACGAGGCGGTGACAGTTGGTACCGACACCAATCGATACCGGAGACTCTGTACCGAGAATAGCGACCGGAGGCTTTCGGTTACTTCGGTACCGATTGAACTGCCAATGGCTGCTCCGATGTCTGTGTCGGGCTCGGCTCCGACATCGGTACCGGTATTAGCATCGGTACCGGTATCCACAGTAGAATCGTGGCCAACTCCTGCCATGCTTCTTCCAACGGAATCGCTCCCTTCTATACCAAGCTTGGAGTCGATACCTGGCATGGACAATGTGGTAATGACGGTCGCTGCTCCTGACAGCCAGTACCGGCGACCATCCCTTAAGCATTCCACACTGCACCGTGCAGGATCTTCTATTCCTATATATTTGGATAGCTCTTTCGGTGCTCAGGCTAGTTCTTCAGATCTAACCTGTCCAAGGGAGATTCCTGTTGGGGATCCCTCTTTTCAGAGTTTCCTCCTGAATATAGCAAGATCCCTTGCCATTCCTATCCCTGGACATGATCCTGCACAAGGCTCTGTTTCTACCAAAGCAAAGGAGAACATAATGCTTCCTTTGCATCATTCCTTGCAGGATATCCTTCAAGGAATGTGGGAAGCACCTTTAAAGGTACCCCCACCTTCCAGAGCAACTGATCTTCTATATCAGGTGCCCCCCTCTCCAGGGTTTCAAAAGACTCAACTTCCTCATCATTCCATAGTAGTGGAATCAGCAATGAGGCGGGTAAAGAGTAAGAAAAGCACTCTTCTTATCCGCCAGGTCGTGAGTCTAAGACACTAGATGCCTTTGGACGTAAAACCTTCCAGACATCTATGCTTTCTGCAAGAATTCTCTCATATATTTTTTATATGAGTCTATCTCTTGAGGAGGTCACAAAGCAATTACATTTTTTGACTCCTTCCCTTCCAGAGTCCAAGAGTGCAGGCTATTCTTCACTGCTTAACAACAACAACAACCCAGTGCCCAGCACTATCCTTGAGCCTTGCAATCAAACACCACTCACTACCTTCACGACACCGCCCAAACAAAGCATCGAAGACACCATAGCGGCCATCAACACGACCACCGCTCAAGCTGATTCATGCCCGGCGTTCTGGGTCAAAGAACTACGGACTGACCTCAGTCCCGTCATATCCAGACTCATGGAACAATCATTCACAACAGGGTCTTTCCCACGCACCCTCAAACACACATCAATAAGACCTCTACTAAAAAACAACAAGCTCGACCAACTGAAGCCGGAATCCTACAGACCGATATCAAGCATACCGATGCTAGCAAAAATAATGGAAAAGGAAGTTCAGAGACAAATACAAGATCACATTGATTCCAACGCACCACTGGATCCATGTCAACATGGATTTAGAGAAGCCCACGGGGTTGAAACCCTTCTCACCACACTCTTCAGCAACATAATAGCAGGCATTGACAACATCCGCCAAGGGTTCGTCCTTGTCTTCCTTGACATCGCTGCAGCGTTCGATTCCGTGAGCCATGAGTGCCTCCTAGAACGCCTCGAAGAGAAAGGAATCTCCGGTAAAGCACTCGAGTGGTGCAGGTCCTACCTCTCTGACAGATGGCAGCAGGTACGATCCAGAGACACATCATCAGATCCATTCCACCAAAGCCAAGGGGTCCCACAAGGATCCTCCCTCTCTGCCCTGCTGTTCAATATATACATGCAGCCTATATGCAACCTGATCCGGTCTTTCAACGTCAACTGCATGATATACGCAGATGACGTGCTGTTATACATACCTTTTGCAACAGAGAACCCCGACCTCACACCAATAACAAGCTGCATAAATGAAATATCCAACTGGCTACAATCCCAAAACCTCAGGATTCAACACAAGAAGACGGAGGTGATGTTCATTACAAGAAACCGTAACTTCACCGCTCCGGCAGTCTTAAAAGTGAAGGAAGCAGACCTCCAGACCAAATCCGCTATCAGGTACCTCGGCATCACATTAGATCAGAACTTGGATATGAAGGCGCACATAAGTAACACTGTAAGGGCAGTATATCATAAAATTAGATCCCTTAGATACCTGCGATCCCTGCTGGAGCCAGACGACTTCAGGACCATCTATCAGGCACTAATCATCCCGCATTTCGATTATGCAAACGCAATACTGCAAGGCCTCCCCCAAACCACTTTGAACCCACTGCAAATGACAATGAACGCCGCAGCAAGAGTACTACATGGAGCATCCAGGAAAGACCATGTCTCACCCATTCTGAAACAACTCCATTGGCTCCCGATACAAGGTAGACTTACATTCAAGACCTTGCTACTCACCTTCAAAGCCACCAAAGGGCTCTCGTCAGCATCGCTAGCAGAGCTAATCCAGACGACACCACACAACAGGGACAGAAGGTCAGTAGCGCAAAACACCTTGATAGTCCCACGATCAATAACGCAATGCACCAAGTCAACATCTAGCAGGGCCTACAAATTCTATGCACCAATAATCTGGAATAACCTCCCACACAACATCCGAGCAATCCCAGACATATTCCAATTCAGGAAGGCCTTGAAACACTACCTCTTCCTCCTGCATTACCCGGAAACCAATAGGAGTTCAGCACAAACTGCTGAAACCACCCAAATCCCCCTTGACTGAAACCAAAATGAGCACATGACCATGTTATAAATTTGTAAATAGTTACCCCTGTTATCCAAGTTATATGTCCTGTTCATCTGTAAACACAAAGTACTATTGGAAATGTGTCTTTCATTGTTTTATTGTAAACCGCGCTGATGCTGAATAGCGCGGTATAGAAGTGACTATAAATAAATAAATAAGCATCTTCAGAATATCTCTTGCTTTCTTACTCGTGCTTCCCTAGACTCTTTTGAGTCTGCTAGCAGGACTTCTGCTATATCTATAGGGGCACGACGTAGAGCCTGGCTCCAAGCTTCAGACTTAGACAAATGGGCACAGCAAAGACTGGGACATACTCCTTGTACTGGAGACTATCTTTTCAACAAGGAGTCTTTACGTCAGGTTACTCAGTTGTCCACTGACTTACCTGTTCCTAGGGGCTGTTCTGCACCTTCTTCTGTCCCAGTAGGTAGGAAATGTCCTGCCAAACCTTCTTCCCATAGAACAAGGTTTTATGCATCATCTGCCCATCATGCAGATGTTCCCAAACAAGGGAAGCATCATCCTGGTCTGCAGAATTCAACCTCTCACCAGGCTCAGCAAACCCAGCAACTGCAGGGTTTCTGATCAATCTTCATCAGATGCTTGTGACTCTGGGGGTTAGAATCTGCAGTTGCTTCTTCTCAATAGAGGCAATCCACTGCTTTCATTCTAAACCCTAGACATGGATCTCTTCCCAAAAGACATCCATTTTTTCTATGTTCTATGAGCTGTCAGGATGTTCATGCCTATAGGGCACAGGGTTCTCCTCTTCTTCCTGCTAGGGAAAGAGGTCTAACCACTATCAAACGATAGTTTCCTGTGCCAGCATGTCTTTTTTCCTTTCTATAGACTCACTACTTTGTAAGTCTTCTTCAGCTCCATTCTCTTTACCTTCTTACCAAGCTTTTCCTCTGTAAGAGCGGTATTGCTTCACTGGAGGGCTTTTTCTTCAGCCTCTCTAGTTTTGTTACTTTTCCAGTGCGGAGTTTTCCTCTCTGAGTTGACTCCTCTTTTTCAATCTTGCTTTGAGGCAGTTCATCAGACATGTCCAGAGTTTTCTACTCCTGTTCTGTCTGTTCTTTCTGTTTTTAAACAGTAAGATTCTTTCTGCTGTCTAGCAAGCAGCTGCCTATGCAGGAGCCTTAATGTTTGGACCACTGGTTCTTGTCCACCAGCAACCAGATTTGTCCTCCACTAACTTTCTGTCTAGTTTTAGTAGTGATTCCAAGTCAGTGCTGTTATCTGTCTTGGAAATTATTTCACTACAGGCTTGTTGGATTGTCTTCTCTTCCTGCCATCTCCATTCCCCTGGGTTTGGCAGCATAGTTGACATAGGTACTGGCTCTCCAGCAGCAAGTTCTATCTCCTCATTCTCCTGCATCATGCTCTCTGCAATTCTACAGAGAAGCTCTCCACTATGGGCCCTTGCTAGAGAGCATGGGTTTTTTTTCTCCAACAGCTATCCTAGATGGTTGGAAAAGGCTTTTTCAGTCATTTCTCCCATGACTAGAAAGGTTCTCCCTTTGTTCACTATCTCCTTTTTAATATAAAGGACATAGGCCTTCTCTTACGTGAAAGCTTAAGGAGTTGCCAATTCCCTGCTTTGGTCCATAGTATTTCCAATCGGGAATATGCTTTTCTCCTTGCAGCTCGTCCTCATGGTAAGAACGCATGATACCTTTTTTGCCCTTAAGCAGGTCAGCATGGTATCTCATTTTTATGCATCTTCTGTTCACTTACCATGCTAGAGTTCTAGAATACTCGGGACTTGCTGGCTGCAGACTGATATCATCCTCTGCTTTTCACGTAACCGTCCTGGTTATTTCACTAGCTAGCATCCCTGTAGCTCATAACCAGTGGGAATAGATTCTCTATATATCTTCTCAAGTAGGTTCCACCTTCTTGTTATTAGATGAATTTTTCCTCTCCACATTTCCTATGTGAATACCGTTCTGTAGGCATATCTCTGTCTGCTTCATTGCAGACACCCATATAGAGGCCTATATATTCATATCTATAGCATACATCTTACAGATGTCTATGTCTATCATTTGTGTGTATTTTATGCCCTTCATATCTCATTATAGATATATTCTTATCTATCTATCTATCTATATGTTACATATATATATAACATATAGATAGATATATATCTGTCGAGATATTTTATTATCGGTAGATATGTATTCTGCATTTATCTACCTGACTGTCGAGGCTCATATAGCTATATGATTCTGACAGATGGGCTTTACCCATACCTATGCTATCCAGCATGTTTGGGGTTCTACACTCACAACCACTTCTGTGGTAGTTAACAACTTCCACCATAACCTTAAGGTTTAGGTACCTCTGAAGCTCTCCATGTTCCAGTATCTCTCCTAGCTGACTCCAGTTAGGAGAGACATTGCGGATCTTCAGCTAATCACAGGCTCTAACGCCTCAGGCGTTTGTCCTTTCTTTTGGGATACAAGGGGTTTCCATACCTTTTCCTCCCACAAGGACTGTGCCTGTTTGTCCAATTCGGTCGGCCTTCTCTTTTTGCTCCCAAGGGTGAGCCACTCTGTCGCCAAAAGAGTTCGGCTTTTATCATAAAGCCTTCCGCTGAAGGCCCACCGTTTTTTGGTACTACCCCAGTTATTACTGGGGTCCCCTCTTACCTTTCAGGAATCTGACTTCCACTGTTTTTTCCTACAGGTTTATTACCTCCACTTCACAGTGAGGTCCTCCTTGAGGTTCCTGTACTGGGTTCCCCAGTAGATCCCATGAACCTCCTTACTGCTGTGTAATCCTGTTAGGGAAGGTCCATATTGCAATATTTCTTTCAATATCATTGATGATAATTATCATCCACTCATGGACTCCTTGTCTGCAGTTCTATGCTAGGTTAGCTGTTCCACAGCACCTTTCTTTCTTCAACTCCTACCCTCCATCCTCAGGATGCCTGGTGTTGTGGGGGATAGCATGTTCCAACCTATGACATGCTGGGACTCCAGGCATCTTAGCTTGGGAGTCCCCATATGTGAAGACTCATTCCTGCTTGTTCCTGGAGATAGCACAGTTACTTACCTGTAACAGGTGATCTCTGGGAACAGCAGGAATAAGTCTTCACAACCCACCCACCTCCCCAGGAGTTGTATCTCTATCTATCTTTCCTTTCCTCTCTCTCTCTTTGTCTCAGCTTTAAAACTTAACTGAGGAGAGGCAGTTGGGAAAGGCGGGAAGGCAGCACGCAGGCGTGATGGGATGCTTCCAAAAGCTCTTTGATTGGACGCTGGGAAGCGTTCCCGTGCAGACTCCGTTGGTACCAACGTACCCATATGTGAAGACTTATTCCTGCTGTTCCCAGAGATCACCTGTTACAGGTAAGTAACTGTGCTTTATGTGCGTGTCCCTATTCTTACATGTGTGCTTTAGGCAGTTGCTATTCTGTAAGCGCATGCATAAGTTGCATCGCACGTATTTTCAGTTAGGGTGGGCAGAAGAGCAGAGCATTGGCAGGCCTAAATTCACACACACAGATTATAGAATATTATAACTTAAGTGCATTTTCTCCACATCTAGATGCGGGCATTTGCACCTGCTCTAGAGCAGGCCTAACCTATTCCATACAGTAAAGTACATACATCATTTACTTAATAGAATAGGCCCCACATACAAATGCGGCAACATGCATTAATTGTGCAGGAGTTTATAGAATGACCCTCTATTTTTATATGCATATGCATGCGCATGCAACCAGACAGTTGTGCAGAAGCATTTCTCCACTCCTGCTTTAAAATTGAAAAATACACAGGTTCCACCATAAGTCACAACCGACCATCAGCACTGGGCAAGCTAGCTCCTGTTTCTTCTATAGAACCCTAACAGAGGCTTGTGCTTTACTCCACAGGGGACAGAAGATTGTATTGGTAGCTTCTGTTATGTTTGAAGAACTTAAATGCACAAAGCAAAGCTTGATGCCTGCAGCTCCACTAGTGCGATGTAAGTGCCCTGTCCAGAGGTAATTGCACTCTTGAAAGCTACTGTATATTCTAAGGTTTTTATATATTTTATTTAGGGGGAAAATGCTGCTGACCTGAATATTCTTAACACTTATGCGCATGAACCAGGGGATCTCTGGAGAATTAGGGCCCTGTATTTCAGTTTCTACCCAGACTAACTAAAAAGATCTATTTACTTTGCTCTTCCACACAGCTACCTGCTATTCCTAAACATATAAACTACCACTGTTTATGACATTCTGTTCAAAATGTGTCCAACAATTCTTGCTATATAGCTGATCACAAAAAATAGCCATAAAACACTGACAAAGAGGAGCAGAAAAGGTCCTTAGCAGGGGCATAAGTTAATTAAATGGATAACATAACATGGCATGCAGCTCTTTCTTCAGGATGACTGCATTCTCGAGTTGCTAATATTGCCTTGTCCAACTCACTAATATTGCTCTCTGTGCGGAAATTAAAATGCAGTGATTAGTGGGGCCTGGGGCTATTGCAATCATGTGAGTGAAGCTTCAGACCTTGCTATTGAACAGGGCAAATGGACTGAGAGAAACATCTCTTCTGAGGAAAAGACTGAATCCTCATCCGTGCACCCTGATATCTCCTCTCACTGGAGTGAGGATCAGAAGTGGCTGTGACGAGTGTGTGGTGTAGAGCAGTAAGCTTCTGAAACTCATCCCTTCTTTGACTTTATCGCCAAAGAGCTTTTATTCACTACATGGCACAACAGAAAAGTCTGTCCTGCACATTTTCTCTGAGGCCTGCAGCTACAAGAGTCTGTGTGTGTCAATTTCCACGCCATCTCAAAAGACTCATAGGCTGACTGGACCAGATGCTTTCTGCACTCCTCTTTGATATTCATCAGGTGAAAAAATTCTCCTTGTTTCTCCTAGAGGGAGAAACCTTGGAGAACATTTGTCCAAGAGTGAGTGCATATCCTCGAACATGGACATCTGGTAGAGTGCTATGTGGGAACCAAGCGTAGTATTCTGTTAGAATACAGATTACATTCAAAGAGTGGAGGAGTAGCCTAATGGTTAGAGCACTGGCTTGATAACCAAAAAAACAGGGTTTGCTTCCCACTAGTACACTTTGTGGCCTTGGACAAGATGAGGACAGTACTGAGGTCATTCCGAGGCAAGAACAGCAGGGATGGATATCCCATTGGGATGTCCATCCCCACTATTCATGCCCTCTCCCGATCCTGTCTAACTTCTCTGCACATTGTATGGAGAAGTTAAAAGAGGGTGGGAAAGGGGCAGATCAGGGGTGGGGTTAGGGCGGGCAGTGGGCGGTTGTTGGCCCCGGACGTACAGGGCCGATTCTAATATTGGCCCTATACGTCCAAGGCTGGCGGATTGAATGGGAAACTTATTCCACTTTGGAGGTCGAATACGTCCCCCTAGTCGGCGGAGGATGGTGGGCCTGGGGTTCAGAAAGGGCAGGAGGGGGCAGAGGACATTCCTCACAGCCCAACCTTGGCCTTGGGAGACCAGATCAGGGGTCAGGCTGTGGGGAAAGAACCTTTTGAGCCTGCAGCCAGGGATCACGGCTTTTGAATGGAACTGCGGTGCCATGGCAACCAGATGCCATAGCACCGCAGCTCCATTCAAAAGCCCTGACTAAGCTATCCAGGCAAGGCCTGTAGGTGCAGGCCTACCTGAATCGGGATCCCGGCCTGCATGTACAGACCAGGACGTGACTGTGATCCCATGGGATCAGAATACAGGCTAACTCTGTGCGTCCGGTTCCATCATGAACCTCACTTCTAAACCAGGATTTGTGGAGTATGATGTCAATCTCTCAAATTTACTGCTAATTCTTGGTGTAGTATTTGCATCGTGCCAAAGAGAGCTTCCTTCTGGAGTTTCGTAAGATGTAACATGTATGGGTAGTTGTCAAGATGTACTCGGAAGTTCTTCATCATCAAGCCTGTGGCTCCTAATACGATGGGAAATATTTCTGTATCCTTCTGCCACATTTTCTTGGTACTTCAGGATCTTCTGCCTTTCCACGCGATTCACAGAATAATCACTTGGAATTGACACCTCTATTATCAACATCAGAGTGGAGGAGTAGCCTAGTGGTTAGAGCAACTGCCTAGTACCCAGAAGATCAAGGGTTCAATTCCCACTGGCACTCCTTGTGACTTTGGGCAAGTCACTTTACCCTCCATTACCTCAGAAGAAAAGGCTTGCAATCTACTTCAAGTGATACATTGCCAAGAAAACCCATAGGTAGCTGGGTCACTATGAGTCAACACTGACTTGATGGCACTAAAGAAAAAAAAATTATTAACATCATTCTGGTGTTTTTCTTCTTTTCCACTATGTTGGGTTTCCTCGCATCCAGTTTCTTATCCGTTAGAATGGGTATATCCCAGGTGATCATAACCTCTTCATTCTCTGTAATTCTCTTAAGGTCATGACCCCAATGCTTTTGAAGCACAGTGATATTGCAGTATTTGCAGTTTCTAGTCTATGAGGTGTGCTACTTTGTTGTGCCTTTCTGTACAGAAATTTTCTGCCATCAGAACTTCACAGCCAGCTATGAGGTGAGTCACTGTTTCTAGGTCTTTCTTACAGAATCAACCTATGTCTGTTCTGCCAGTTTTTTCAATGCTTACTGTAAACCATCTTGTCCATAATCCACTATCCTGGGCTGAAGTTATCAATCTCAGTTTCAGTTGACCTTTCCTTAACCATTCATGTGTCCGTTCTTGAGAGACAAAGGTTCCTGGAGTAACACTTTGTATTTCCCACCATATTTGTGCATCTGCCACTTGTTTTTCCTGGTTTGCTGATCTAATTCTTTGAAGCGTTTTTTTCTCTTATTTTGCAAATTAAATTGCTTCCTTTCCTGTGTATGCATGTGGATTCTCACTCATTCCTTCTATCATCGGAATGCTTGTCCGACGATGGAGACAGATTCTGAATGTTTACTTTCATATTTCAGCGCTATTTGTGTATTTGGATCTGATGATGCTGTTAGGTAGGCCTGGAGGCCTATGATGGTAGCTCTGTATATGTAATCAAACTCTATGAGGTCTAGCCCTCCTGCAGC